>OY796661.1:37691518-38891518 GCA_963680705.1 Rhagium mordax | reverse complement strand
CGGTTTTATGAACTAGCTCCTTCACTTTTTCAGGCAACAAAAATATTTTAATAAATAATACCAAAGATTGTCAAGTAAAAACATATTAATAAAGGTGTGTAGGAATCTAGTATGTCGATGAAAAAATTGTCATCGGATTTTGAAACTACTACATATCAGAATTTGTTCACATTCGACGAATAATGGCGACGAGTTGCTTTTATTCACCAGTTGATCCATCAGATATGTTGTATCTCGTTCTATCTCCGAGGTAGAGTAGAATAAAGATAAAACTGTCGGATGGATCAACCGGTGAATAAAGCAACTCGCCCAATTATAATTACATTAGAACTTGAAGACTAATTGCGCGTATATCCACGAATATATGAATAACGCTGGTGTGAAACCGCAGTTGTACACTAACAATCGGTTAGTGTTTAATATCGGACAGAAATTTATTATGAAATTATATTACTAAGCAACGTATACGGACTCGGTAGCGCAGCGGGCTAAAGCACGAATGACAGGCATGGCTCTGGTCACACTGCTTATCGTGACTGGGTTTAGGACCCAGCGCCGGCACTGACAATATCGGTGAGTATGCGATGTTTGTCTGCGTTTTTCTAATGTGTAACGCCCTTCCGGACAGCCTTGGCTTTGGATTTGGGGGTTGTCTAATTTCTGTGGTATGTTTATCTGTATCTTTATCTGTAACATTCATGAAAATAATTACCAAAAGTTCGTTTTAGACAATACTTACACAATAGGCGTTTATTATTATTATTATTAATACATAATCGGACTATACATACATACAATTAAAACATTTTACCTCATTTAATGAAATGATTGTATTTACTGGTTTTAATTTTTGACTCTAACAAATGGTGACCTGGTTCAAAAGTTATTGGTAGACCGGTCGAAAAATTTCTTGTTCCATATCGTTAGTGAGGTGAACTTTTTTATGCAAACAGAAACCTAATATGTTTAACATCCCCCAACATGAAAATTATTCACGAATCAGCAAATAATATGCTATGATCGCTTGTAATTTTGCATAATAGCCAATTTACATTATCTTGCATTTGAACACCATTTTTTCAGCATTGATTGGAATAATTTTTTTAGCCATAGACAAATACACTTAGCATTTAAGAATTCTGACTACAGTTTTTTTTAAGTTATTGGTTATTCGTTATTATCCGTAGCAAAAAAAGTAATTCATAAAATGTATTCATTATTGCATGAAATTTGTGTCAGTGAAAATTAATTTGGATACTGTGACTTGATGTTATTCATTTGATCAAAGAAGTGTATAGATAGAAGAATAATGACGCCTTAATATGGTCTCAATTTAGGAAGAAACGAAAGCAATAAATATCTACGAAAGAGTTCAAACATTTGATAATATGTAGTAAACCAAATTGTAAAATCTAGTTGTTTCCAATATACCTTCTTGATAGAGAATCATACATAACATATAGGAATGTCCTTTATTTTCTTCTCGTATTCAATTGAATTAATCATATCATAGAAATTTTAACGAACAATTAATCGTCATTCAATTCATTATGTCAATACCATTTTTTATGATGCAAATAGTTTAAAACAAATAATAATAATGACTAATTGGCCAACCAAATTATTCACCAAATTCAAAATCATGATTGTTGTTTTTTTTAGTATTTGTAATTCAATAATATCGCACTAAATATTTTTGTCGTACCATTGAAAAGAGCTCATCTTGATAATATTTGATCTCTATCTTCTTATTAATTTTCAGAAGAAAAAAGGTTGAAGTTTTGCTGCTTTATTACATTTTTGATTTTGTCTCGGTAAGTAGACCAGAGCTTTCCAATTTATTTTAGTAAAGTTCTTGAGAAATAAAATACATTTTTTAAGATATTTTTCTGTCGATAGATACTGAATAAGTTATTTAAGTACTGGCTCTCGTAAAGAAGAAAGACTGTGTCTAATCTGAAGTGAAAGTTTTAATCAAAACAAAAACTCTATTATTAATAACAGGGCGGTTAAAATATTGTTAGTATTAAAGATCCTGTTATTGAGACAAAGGAAATAAAATGAAATGAAATGAAAATTAATAGCAATATAGAAAGCAACCAAACAAACTAACTGTGTACAGGGTCATTTCTCATATATTGACACCCTAATTACAGCAGTTCTTTGGTGAGTTATAAAAAAATTTTAGAGACAAAAAATGTATATTTTACTCTACAGGGTGTTTCAAAAGTAAGCGATCAAAAAGAAACCACATATTCCCGAGGTCAAAATAAATCGATTGGACCAAACTTACCTCTATACCAAAATGCTTCCTAAGGGAGCTACAGGCCCCTAAATGTGGGCCCCTGAAGACGGTTTTTATTTATTATCTCCGAAACTGTTCAAGTTAAGCAATGAAATTTTGCACATCCACTAAACTTTCTAAGCCTAACAAAATGAGGTAAATATCATCTCAAAATTTTTACCAAGGGTGGGTCAAGCTGTAGGGGTGGAGGGGGGTAAAAATTACCGCAACTTTTTTATTTGTAAATTTTTTTGAGTTTTGACTTCAAATTATGAATTGTCATAGTTTTTTTACAAAGGAAATGCCCTCTTGTGCAACTTCGATCGGAGGCACCGTTTTCGTAATAAATTCATTTTAATATTCAAATGCATGCTCTAAAATGATTAGGTAAGTGGACTAATTTTTCCTTTTCGAGTCGAAACAAAATTTAAGAGCCAAATCAAACCAAGATTTTCTTATTTATTTTAACAACTGCTCAAAATGCTTAAATTATTCATAACTCTTCAGGGACGCATTTTTGGATACCAAAATATTTGGTCAACCATCTTGATTTGTACTAAAAAATTCCCAACTCGGATATCTTGAAGCATTAAACAGACACCCTGTACATATGAAGAATGACCCTGTACATTGTACTACATATATAATTTCCTGTCGTTAATTTTATATTTCTTAACTTTATTTTGTTATCAATGACGTTCTTTTTTCTATAGACGAAATTGTACACTATTACTTAATTCTTGCAGTAATTATTATAAAAAATAAATCACTTTCGCCAAGTGTAAACTTTGTTAATATATTTAACAATATACTGATTACAACTTTATTTATCAATTAATTATCTCGCTCGCAAATTTTCGTCACAAAATGCTCTAGGTATGTAAATTAATTTAATAAAGATACAACAGAAGAATAGAAGGACTTTTTTTAGTTTTGCAGGTAGATTTATAATAAACTTACTAAGTTAAATAAACTTACTAAATTAATATGGTAATATACCTAGTAAAATATATTAACACAATTTTAGTAATTATTATCCGAATATAGGTGCAGCTGTTGATTTGAACACCATGTTGGTACATCTACATCTACTCAGTTGATTATAAAAAGTTTAATATTTTTGATTAGAAGCACCTTAGAAGAGATTCTGAAAGACCCAATGCGTTTGTCGAAATAAAGTAAATATAATACATCAGAGTATTCATTAAAAAAATGTTTTACATATTTTTGAGATTTTTAAAACCAACAAAATAATACAAATTAATTCGCAAGATCTAATGGCTTGCATAACTTGAACATATTTATGACTGCGTTTATTTCATAGACGTTTAACTCTCACCCTGGATTTTTGGGTTCAATTATTAGGATACGATACCTACTGAAATGTTTTGAAAAGAAAAATTTGGTCCCAATATATTCTTAACGAAATGATAATCTTTCACGAGGTATTTACAGGAAGACAGGTTTTTATTTGAGAAGTTTAGAAATCCTTAATACAATATACTGAGATCGGAAAAACTGAGTCACCGTGGATTTAAAATTGTATGTCTTTGATTCATTACTACTGTGATTTTACGTTGATATTGGAACAATTTGTTATTTCTGCTTATCAGACGAACTGGGAGGTCCGATTCTATGAAAGGGCCATTTATTACTCGCTGCCAGCAATATTACGGCATTCCGTAACTTTATAATTATTTCGTCATTCGTTGGTTAGAATTAATATTGTATTTTTAACTTTAACTAAATAATGTTCAATTTAATGACTATGTATTGCGTAAATCCCTAGAGTGAAATCGATTGGTTATTAGTCTAATTATTTGTATTTATTATTTCTTCAATTAAATAAATTGCATCATGTATTAAAATAAATATGAGGTTGTAGCTATCAAATTTCCAATTCTTTGCAACTAAAAATAGTTCAGGTTCCAGATATTAATGAATCGTAAAATATCGCAAGGGTAACTTGCAAATAACGTATAAACGCTTACTAATTTTATGAATCTTATTATAATCACCTCAACAAATGAATGAATATCTTAAATATATTTATGCAAGAAATTAACAATGAGGAATATATTTTTGGTAACCCAGAAATGAATGCCTTCATTAAGAATCAAATTTTAAGAAGCATAACTTATTATGAACACATACTTTTTTCGTAATTCGTCAAATAAAATTGTGTCCTAAACTTCCCATTTGTGAGTAACCTGTATACATATGCGACTAATTTTATTGAAATAAAATTACTCGTGTGCATATTGTGCATTACGTAATAGTGACACAAAATGGCATTACATTAACATACTAAGTATATAGCTATTAAAGACACGGTTTTTAATCCATAGGTAATAATTGCAATTCAGATTTTGTATTCTCTCCACATAGCATAACGTTCTCTGATAGCGTGTGTTCCATTTTTAGTAATCCATTGGATGCCAAAAACTAAACTATCGATGCATAATTTTAAAGCGTGATATAAATTTAGATATTCAAAAAAAGCTCACCTCACATAACAAAAAGGTTTACAAGTTTCGACCGTATAACATCATAAAAGAAAAAATAAAAACGTCATCGTTCATCAGGTACTCGCCATTCTCACGTGACTCTTCAGTCGACGTTGGTAATGAAAGTCGTCATTCGGTAACCAGCATATCATCATTTTCAACATCTTCCAGGCGTTATGAGATCGTTGGTCAAAGGTCAATTGACTCAAGAGCAAGTATTACCAGTTTATGGTCGTCAGATATGTCTAGAAGAGATTCTGAAACGATACCCGAACATGGGATTGAATCAAGTGATTCTAGAGCATCATTTGCTTCAGCTGGCAGTCTTATATCTTCGGATGGGTCCAGAAGGTATTCTGACACTATAGGGAAAAGAAGACGTTCCTCGGCACGTTCGTCACAGATAAGAAGACATACAAGAAGATTTCCTTTGGGTTATGATAGGCGTAGAACAACAGGAAGGTCTGTAACAATAAATACATATTCTTAAGCGAATTAATGTAAAAGTTTTAAAGGTAATAAATGCATATTACAGAGAAGTATCCTAGAAAAAGTTGACCATTAGTAATATACCGGAAAAAATAAAATCCGTAATATTAATATTACAGGAATGAAAAGAATAACTTTAAAAAAATGTGGTAAAATGTATTACAGTTAACGAAGACAAATTATTGTCTTCATTTTGATTTAAAACTAACCCGCCAACTTGTTTGATGGTCATATTAAATTTATTGAATTACTGAATTTCATTGAGATATTTTGAATAAAGAAATAAGGAATTTTTTTTATTAGGTATTGAGTATTATTAAATAACGACGTAATTTACCATTGTGGGGTCACTAACTAGATTTGCAGGAGTTGAAATAAAATGCATAGTTCTAAAACAAAGAAATTTAAAAAAAGTATCTGGTAGCTTGATTTTTTGAATGTGCATATTTTATGTGGACGTAATGATGGCGAGATCAATGTGACATATGTATACATACAGGGTGTTTCAGTTAATATTCCCACAGTCGAATCTCCGAAACTAAAAAATATGTTTTTATTCTGTAAACGGTATTAGATTTCTATTGTTAATGCCTTCTTCAGGAAGTACAATTTACTATTACAACATTAACACCAGAGATAGTGCTGCAGTTTCAAAATATAAAAACTAAATTTTAAGCAAAATGGTTCTTATTCGAAAAAGTTGGATCTGCAGTAGTTTTAGATATATTTTATTATTATTGTCTAATTTTGCAAATGTAGATTCTTAGTAATTTTTTTGCTTGCTATAAAATTTTCTGGTGATAATTTTTTTCACATCCGATTTTATCGGAAATCACAAATCGAAAAATTTCATGATTAGGATCAAATTAAGAATAAATCTTAAAATGGATAAATGCTGTGATTAAATTACTAAAATAATAAGAAGTAAGTAAATGAGTAAAATATACATATATTTTACTCATTTAGTATAGGAACAAAATTTTAAAATTTATTTTTCGAGGAATACAGTCATGTGATCAAAAACGAAAACTCTTTTTTATATTCAAGCTTTCGAAATTATTGTTTCTTCATCAGGAATTCCACAAAATCAAAAAATACGCTAGTAATAATTATACAAAAGTGAAAAGATACTTACTAAAGTGAGATTAAAAAGATACTGGAAACATTAACAAAGGAAAACTAATTTCTTACCAATTGAAAATATGTAATATGAACCATCTTACTCGAAGGTTAATAGCAAAATGACAAATTCAATATGAAATTAAGATACATATAAAAAAACACCTCTTTAGAGAGTAAGGAGCAACTGAAACATGGATTGATTGTCAACTTAACACAATATAATTACCTAGTTTTTTTAAAAAGTACTATACAGTGTGTTACCTCTATTGTGACTATTAGAACTAGAATGTAACAAATAAGGAAAAATAGCGCTTTAATTTTCAATGTCCGTTCTGGCATTAATTGCATCCGATTCATTGAAAACATGACACATTTAACCTTTTTTGATAGTTTTTTCAAAATCTAATATTTTAACCCTGTTTAATTCAAATTGTGATTAAGTGATGAAGCATGTTTGGCTAACATACAAGATTCTTTATTACGCCTAATATCACTACGGTGTAATGTAATCCTATCTTTGACTTTTCTACAAGTTTGACCTATACAGGGTGAATCTTAGAGTGGCGGCCATATTTTTGGGTTAATAGTACTAGTCGTCATGAACATGAATCCGAATTTTTTTTTTTGTAGGTTGTAAAATGGCCGAGTTATGAATTTTTTAAAAAAATTCGCGATTCAAGTTTCCTGTAATTCCGGCGCCGCTGGGCAAGCACTTACTGCATTACGTGTGACCGGTCGACAGTGTTGCCAAGTGTAGATGATATAAAACTCTCCCTAGCGCATTCCACTGGCGGGGTACCCAAATTCAAATAAAAAGGGTTTAAACAATATTCATTTTTCATGGCGCGAAAAAAAAAAAATTGTAGGTGAACGGTGTCGCCTCCTATAAATATGGCCCCCACTCTAAGATTCACCCTGTATACTTTTTTCCACAATCTTGCAATAAAACAAAAAGGAAAAACGGATATTGAAATTAAAGTCTCTAATTTTCTATCACTAGGTCCTAAATTTAGTATTGAACCAATGTCATATGACATTAACATACCAAGATTGTTGTCGGATGTCGATCACATTGTCCAAAATATTAATAATAGTAGTAACAGGAAAAAAATTTAGCCCTAACACAAACTACTAACATAATAACCGAATTTTAGTACTTTTTATAACAATTACATAACATGCAGATCCATTTTAAAAGCACAACCTGAATTGAAAGTAATTCAATCAGACAAAATGAAAACCAAAACATGTGACCGAAGAACAATTTGATTGTTTATAAATGACTTTATTTAGGCTTTATATAAGCTGATGGTCGAGATGGTAGCGTACCTGCCTCTCACCCAAAAGTCCCGGGTTCGACTCCCGGTCATGGCAATGGAAATTACTGTGAGAGGGATTTTTCCATTATACACGGATATTGGATGTGTGTCCCTTGTCTTTAAATGTGTAGCCCCGTCCCGCACAAGGTTCTTCTAGAGCCTTCTGGGATAAAGGGGGTCGTAATTACATGTGGTGTATTTATTTATTTATTTATTATAATAATAACAAACATCCAATTTAATAATTCTATGTTTAGAGATGAAAGATGAAACATCAATATAAGTATATCAAATTGGATATGTTTGTTATTATTATGCTTGTATAGAGCCTAAATAAAGTCATTTATAAACAATGCATATCAAGTAAGAAAGAGAATTTCAAAAAAACAATATGATTCACTTGCGACAGCCATCTTGGCAGAGATGTCAGGTATTATCAACTCATTAATAGAAACCCTAGTACTACTATTCACCCCAGTCAAATAGTGTCCCCGTTATTTCCCAGGTTAAAGAAAAAAAAATCAAACACATATAAGATCAAAAATAATAACAAAACTAGAAATGGTGGTAAATAATCTTTATTCAGATAGTTTATATACTTTATCTACTCTTATTAGGATATTAATTAACCAACTGGTCTTGGACAATTAATAGTATCTATAAACAGATAGCATTAAGTTATAGTAATTAAAATGTCACCGGTGAGTTTCTGTTTACACCAATCTTCTTTAAGTTCATGACTGGCCTGTCCAATAGAAATTCTTTTCCGATACGGTGAAATAGAATGATCCATTATTATTGAGGGGAGGAAAGTGATTTGACATTTGAATGGTTTTGACGTTTAATTAAGTCAAGTAATGATTTTGCCAAAAATGATTAATTCGGACTTACAAAGGTTAGTATTTATTGTTATAATCGTTGATAAAGTATAGTATTCAACTCGTGATAATGCTAAATAACTCACTTGATGAATGACACCACTCGCCTGGCGGCTCGTGGCGCAAAATTCATCGGTGTGAGTTATTTAGTATTATCACTTGTCAAATAATATACTATTAAAAAAAAAGAAAGTCATAATAAAAATAACTGGTTCCTATGCCGAAATGGAAATATAAGTCACAGGAAAAAAAAGTCGGTTACACTGAGATAATGGAGTAATTCATTACCTAGTCATTCTCTTCCAATAAAAAAAAATACTACTATTCACAGCAAAGCTAATGTTTCTCAATAGAAAAAAGTAAAACGAAAGTAACAAATTTAAGTGTTGTAACGGTGATAACTGCTGCTTCGGACTGCCATTGTCTTAGTCTTCGTCTTCGTCTTCTGGTGAATTCTGGTAGACAATGGAAGTCCGAAGTAAAGTTCTCCACATATTTATTTGGCACATAAAAAATGCCGCACTTACAAAGCAAAAAGGCGGTCGCTTTACCGATTCAATGGAACCGCCGCACGTGCTCATTTATCGGCAATTTTTTATGTGCCAAATAAATATGTCGAGAACTATAGCAGTTATCAAGTTAACGCATTGTCTACAATATTCAAACAAATGTTATAACGGTGTTAGCAACAAATTTTATGTCCTTCCGAAAATTCATAAACCCATTTTAATTTTAAGGTCTATCATTTCTGGTGTGAATAGTCCTAACAGAGCCATTGCTTAGCTTGTTACGAATATTTTCACTATCTCTTATAAAACTGATAACGCTTATTTTGTTTATGATTCTTTTCAATTTTGCACATTGATTCAATAATTTCGGTTACCAGACAACTATATTATTGTTAGTCTGGATGTAAAATCACAAAATCACTTTTCAGTAACAATACAATAGAGTTAGCGAAAAATTCTATTGAAAGACAGTGGGATTCAATACAATCACATTGTAGTTTTTCAAAAAACAAAGATTTTTAGAATTAATAGATTTTTTATTTAACACAACACTGTCTAGTTTCACCGACATAGTTTATAAACAAACCCTTGGCATGCTAATGGGTAGTCCAGTTTCACCAATTTTAGCTCAACATATGATGGCTGATCTGATAAATGATTGTTTAAATATGGTTAATTTTGATATACCATTTTTAAAAAAGTATGTAGATGATATCATCTTCAGCATCCCAGGAAATAGTACAGAACACATTTTGGAGGTTTTGATTAACTATAACCAACATTTGTAATTTACCATTGAAAAAGATCATAATTGTAGCATTCCCTTTTTAGACACTATGTTGATAAGAAGGGGTGACAATACTGACAATACAGTTTTCACATCATGGTAACCTGGTTCATCTGGACAATATTTACATTATGAATAGTTTCATTTTGAGGAGTCGAAAATAAATGTACCACTGGGAATGAAAAAGAGTGTTGACCCAACACCCAAATTAATGTAAACAACAGACTAGAAAAGAATCAAAATTTTATTTATTTTTCAATACCTAATTTATCACATATTTACATATTTACTCTCTCCTTATACTAATATTAGATAGTATTTAAAAATAAATAAACTATAAATAATTTATTCACCAAATTAATTAACATTTTGAGTTATTCCAACTTGGTTTACACACCCCTTGCGAAGATTGTGAAAAAAGTACCTATATATATCAAACTAGTATTTTTTAATTATTCCATTTTCTTATATAAATATCTTAATTTCATATTGAATTTGTCATTTTGCCATTAACCTTCGAGTAAGATGGTTCATATTACATATTTTAAATTGTTAAGAAACTAGTTTTTCTGTGTTAAGAGGAATACCCTTGAGTGAACCCCTCCGAAGTCTCAGATACGACGATCTGTTTTACTCCCAGCAAAAGCAATCGTAGGAGAAGTAATGTACCGCCTACTAGTATAAGATCCGGTATAAGAAATATATACCCTCATCTGTTATTTATTAATGATAACAAATATATGGTAGATAATATATACATTGATACATCGCACATAGGTTGCCTAGCTAAATCGCGTACCGATAATATTAAATAATAAATTATTTAATTAAATTTATTCGATCAACTTCCCCCAATTGTTATTTATAATAATCATGCATTAGTTGAAAGAATATACCCCAAAGAATCGAGAAAATAAAGGTTGCCTACTTTCCCCTGTGCCCAACTGGGGAGTTGCCAGTTATAAACAGGTGAGTAAGCGTCATTAATATACCCTCATCAGTTATTTAATCGAATTATATATAAAATGAAAGCTTTTTTTATTCCCAATCGAACCGTATTAGGTTGCCTTACCAAAATGTTGGTTGAACCCATGGTTGCCTAGATTTTAGATGTAAAATTTTCAGCGCGAGCGTTGAGAGTGACAGAGAAGCGTTGCGGGCGCAACTCCATGCGACAGACAATGATGAAGCGAGTTCTTTTTAAAGATGATTTTTCCAATAGCATAAGCGTGTTCCATTGATCAAATACTGGATTCGAGTCACATAAAAAATTAACAATGATATCAAATTTTTTTCATTCACATTTATTTATCAGCGACTATACATAATTATGAAATAATAAGTTTTTCTGTTCAAAATGTAACAGGGATATCCAACGAAAATGACCGCTCCTAATAACTTCTTTATTTTTGATGCTATAAAAACATTTTTTCTATAAAAGTTATAGGATTTATTGAAAGCATTTAGAATATATATTCAGAAAAATAAATGAAAGTCGTTTAGAGGAGATATGGTTTTAACTTGCATTTTTTCGAATGGAGCACCCCATTTTTTTGCATTTTTGAAATCAAGGTACTTTTCTCATTTCGAATATATATAGATATATATCATATTATCTTTTAGGGTTTTCTAATTATTGCAATTTTTGTGGCCCGAAAACAACATAGAAATAAAATAACAGAACAAATTTTTATTTTTAGAATGCACATAAGATGCTCTTTGTCTTTGGTTGTTGCATGTTGTATGACTGATGGTCGAGATGGTAGAGTACCTGCCTCTCACCCAAAAGTCCCGGGTTCGAATCCCGGTCGTGGCAATGGAAAATACTGTGAGAGGGATTTTTCCATTATGTGTATCCCTTGTCTTTAAATGTGTAGCCCCCTCCCGCACAAGGCTCAGCCTTCTGAGATAAAGGGGGTCGTAATTACATGTGGTGTATTTATTTATTTATATGTTTTTTGGAACAGCTGATATCTAGCGTCATTGATGTTATAACATTGCTTGATCCCATACAGAAAGGCGGTAAACTCCTGAACACGTTGAATTTTTTCTTCGACGAGTACATCTACTGGGTCCGTCAATGATGCGAATATTTCCTGGAAATCCTTTCGTTTGGAAAATATTTTAAAAGGCTTGAGTTTTCCTTTGTTATAAAATGCACGCATTTACGGGCTGTGATTATACAGCTGCATTTTATAACAAAGGAAAACTCAAGCCTTTTAAAATATTTTCCAAACGCTGTATAATCACAGCCCATAAATGCGTGCATTTTATAACAAAGGAAAACTCAAGCCTTTTAAAATATTTTCCAAACGAAAGGATTTCCAGGAAATATTCGCATCATTGACGGACCCAGTAGATGTACTCGTCGAAGAAAAAATTCAACGTGTTCAGGAGCTTACCGCCCTTCTGTATGGGATCAAGCAATGTTATAACATCAATGACGCTAGATATCAGCTGTTCCAAAAAACATATGCAACAACCAAAGACAAAGAGCATTTTATGAAGAAGATTAAAGGCATCGACTTCAATCTGATTCCGCCATGCTGGATCTCACTCAAACAGAAAATTTTACGAACAATCTATGTAAATTCAATGTGTCTTCATGCAATAGATGCATGTTGCGTCAAACTAAATCCTGAAGATTGCGGATGGTTTTTGGATGGCTATTTGAAGCCTACATGGTTCGTAGGACACCCAACACCTTTACAAGTTGAGGATATATTGCGAGAATCAAAAGAAAAAGAAATCGATGTAGAATTAGAATTATATTTTGACATAGGTACTTCTGACGAGTCAGAATCAGAATAAATATTTTACATAAAAATGTTTTACTGAGATATTTTGTTATTGATAAATTAATGTATGAATAAAAGAAAGTTGATATCATTATGTAATATTCTATCTGATTTTCACTAGTATTTAATCCACGCTTACACGATCGAAAAAATATCCTTTTGAAAGATGTACTGGGATATCCAACGAAAATGACCACCCCTAATAACTTCTTTATTTTTGATGCTATAAAAATATTTTTTCTATAAAAGTTGTAGGGTTTACTGAAAGCATTTAGAATATGTATTCAGAAAAATAAATAAAAGTCGTTTAGAGGAGATGTGGTTTTAAATTACATTTTTTTAAATGGAGCACCCCATTTTTTTGCATTTTTGAAATCAAAGTACTTTTCTTGTTTTGAATAAGGCTTTGTATCGAACATGAAGGGCGTCATTTTGAACAGTTTGTGTAGGACAGTTTTAATTACTTTTATTTATAGTTGTAATTAATATCTAAATTAGCCAAATGCATTCTAAAAATAAAAATTTGTTCTGTTATATTATTTCTATGTTGTTTTCAGGCCACAAAAATTGCAATAATTAGAAAACCCTAAAAGATAATATGATATATATCTATATATATTCGAAATGAGAAAAGTACCTTGATTTCAAAAATGCAAAAAAATAGGGTGCTCCATTTGAAAAAATGCAAGTTAAAACCATATCTCCTCTAAACGACTTTCATTTATTTTTCTGAATACATAGGTATATATTCTAAATGCTTTCAATAAACCCTACAACTTTTATAGAAAAAATTTTTTTATAGCATCAAAAATAAAGAAGTTATTAGGGGTGGTAATTTTCGTTGGATATCCCTGTTACATTTTGAACAGAAAAACTTATTATTTCATAATTATGTATAGTCGCTGATAAATAAATGTGAATGAAAAAAATTGATATCATTGTTAATTTTTTATCTGACTCGAATCCAGTTTTTGATCAATGGAACACGCTTACGCTCTTGGAAAAATCATCTTTAAAAAGAACTCGCTTCATCATTGTCTGTCGCATGGAGTTGCGCCCGCAACACTTCTCTGTCACTCTCAACGCTCGCGCTGAAAATTTTACATCTAAAATCTAGGCAACCATGGGTTCAACCAACATTTTGGTAAGGCAACCTAATACGGTTCGATTGGGAATAAAAAAAGCTTTCATTTTATATATAATTCGATTAAATAACTGATGAGGGTATATTAATGACGCTTACTCACCTGTTTATACCTGGCAACTCCCCAGTAGGGCACAGGGGAAAGTAGGCAACCTTTATTTTCTCGATTCTTTGGGGTATATTCTTTCAACTAATGCATGATTATTATAAATAACAATTGGGGGAAGTTGATCGAATAAATTTAATTAAATAATTTATTATTTAATATTATCGGTACGCGATTTAGCTAGGCAACCTATGTGCGATGTATCAATGTATATATTATCTACCATATATTTGTTATCATTAATAAATAACAGATGAGGGTATATATTTCTTATACCGGATCTCGTACTATACCTTTCGATTTTATTTGTTGCAGGAAAGAGAAAGTATGCAATTTTGCTGATAATCAACTAACCCTCAAAAGACTTCTCTAAAAAGTCGCCGGTAGAGTTTTAAAAAAATATGTACACTATCCAAAATGACCTGGCGGATTCGAATCCGAAGAGCGGGATGCTGTCCAGGATTGCAAAAAGGCAGAAAAAAATGTTTTACAAAATTTTTGTAGTACCTAAAAATTGATTTATTTTATCTTTACAACGTACTCCTAAGCTTGTTTTTCAATACTTTTAAGAAATTCTTGCACCAGTAGAAAGCTCATTGTTTCTGGATTGCTACAGGCTCAAAATAATATTAAAATTGTTGTTAACAAATGCTGCATAATTTGTTTAAACAATACATGCCAGGAACGTGTAGTGTAAACTTCGGCATCGAGGTACTTTTTAAACTATTGTAAATAGCTATATAGTTAATTGAGACAAAATATGCAAAACAGAATAGAGAAGTTTTTTTTAAAGGATTTTTTTTAATTGTGATTATGGTGTAGGATATACGATTTTTATAAAGCGCGCAGCGGTCCAAAGTCGTGAATTTTTGTACTACAACCGCGCTCCAGCAAACAGCGAAGCGATCTCGGATGTACTAATCCGTTCAAAAGTACTCGTCACTCAAATACATGTTATAAACTAGTTATTAGCCCAGTAATTTTTTTTATTTTACCCATTTTAATGTTATTAATATTATTAATAATGCATTGAATGAAATGTACCGCTTTTATAGCGTCTTTTTCAGAAACACTGAAGTGTATATTATGGAGATAAGAGATAACATTAAAGTTGAAAAGATGACAAGATGAAAATTACGCAATGCAATGTCGAAAGTATCTGCTTTCACTGTGTGTAATTTTAACATTGGAAATGTTTTTGTTTTCGTATAGGGGGTTGAAAATCAGTTTCATGTTGCATATTATGAAGCATGACTTTATAGAAACAGTGGCGACAACAGAGTGACCAATTTTTTATTGGTTGTTTAAATCACGTGGTACCGGCAGTTATGTTATTATTTTTTTATAGGCGTCTTCTTGTCGAGAAAATCCCAACGGCTATATCTCGTTGCGATTCTTTGAATATTTAAAAAGTTATTAGCGATTCAATATCCCATGTCGAAGAGTTTTGTAAATTTTGCGAAATTAAGGTTGCGTTCAGCGAATGACCGCCCATCGTTGTCAGACTACGGAAGTCGGACCATTCGCTGAACCGTTTTAAAAACATAACCTAGAGTAGTATACATACCCAGGGCTTGCAAGCAAGAGCAAGATACCACCTTCATTTGCTCTGTTTAATTCATCACTTGATAAATACACTCTGAATTTTTTCCTGATTGAGAATGAATTAGCTCAACCAGATGGGATTCCATTATGATATATATCGAATAGTTATACTTCGATAGAATACTAGACTCTAGTATATCCTATATCTATATAAATAACGCAAACTTTGGCCAGTGCTGGCTAGTGTTACCAGAATTTTTGATAATTATTATCATAAAACAGTCATAAAACTACACATAACCTTAACTTCGACGCAGAAATTGACGTAATCTTGACTTTGCATTCGCTGAACGATCTCGACCACGGAGAGCGCATTTGAAATCCCGACCAATTTTCCCAATCAGCTGATTGGGCCGACCACTGAAATATTTGTTCGCTGAACGACTTTGACCGGTCCGACCATTCGCTGAACGCAACCTAAAAAGGCCGAATGCGCGCGCAGAACCCTCCAAATTTCATGCGCGTGCAGGTCTTGTCAAAACTTTAAAATTTTTCGTTAACGTCACAAATGTCACTTATTAGTTAGGATCTGCTGACCTCAAAATCGCAGCTGTTCCGCACAATTCACGATGTACGTTCAAATTGGACTTTCGAGCTTGGATTTATTGCCAGAACGGCGGCCCGGCGGCCTGTTTTCGTTTGGAAATAAGGTTTAAAATTTTCGTGTTTTCGCAAAATTCGCCAAAAAATCCATAGTGCGTCCGATAGATTACACCTTATAGTCGATCCAGCGAAATTTAGTGATTTCTTATGTCGGTCCTAGGACGAAACCGAGTACAGTTTCGGACTCGGGACGACTTCAGGACCCCGAAACAATTTTCTTTTACTAGATAGTGCCTTTCCTTCACTTTGACATTTAATTGTATCCAAGTAAGAAACTGCATGTTTCAAGAGCAAGATTAAACAAATGTTTTTAGTTTCCTAGTAGGGGGTCGAAAATCAGTTTCATGGCAGATGACGTAACGCGTGAGATTTAAGTGGTTTCAGAACGATAGACGTCAAAATTACACTTTTTCGTTCACTCCTATTGAGCCTAAAATCAGAGCGAGACCTGAATTCACGATGTAGTTCTAAGTTCGACCCTCTACCTTGGATATCTTACCAAAACAGTCTCTCGGAAATACGTTTGGAAATAGTATTTGAAGTTTTCGTGTTTTTGCAATTTTTTCAATTTTGTCAATGACTTGCAATTTGACAAATCAGAGGGGTGTATTTAGGATCGGGGTTGCTCTGGCAGGTTGCCGATACCTGATTTTTACGTATTACGGAGTGTTAGAGGTTTAAGTGCCATTACTTTAACATGAGGTAGATTAAGCAAAAGTAAACAAAAATTATTACATGGGAATTTGTCGCTGCGTTAGAAAAGTCACGCCCAACAATCTCCAAGACAACTTAACATCGAGAAGCACGTCGAACAGCTTATTTCCTTTTGTCTCGTCGAAATATGTATAGCCGAAAACCATATGTAACTTAAAATTTTGTCGTTTTTCGCAATTTACAAAGATAGCGGTGATTTGAAGGAAAATAAAATATATGTTCAACTCCTCTCTCAATGCCTGATCCAATGGTATGTCACACGGTTACAGTACATGCAAAATGTACCGAAATTAATCAAATAATCAAGAAAATTGCGAAATCTTTGTAACTCTATACTTATTATTTATGTAATTTGAAGGTGGATTTTTATTGCATCCACATTTGTACGACGTATGTTAACTGCGTGAAAACCAAATTTAGGCAAAATTCCGTAATCGTAGCCCTCCCTCAAGAAAAGTTTTTGTCAAATGATATAAACGAAATCCAATTAATTTCAATGTTGCCAAAAATTCTTTAAAACAAAGGATTGTTTGTAAAACAAGCTGTAGATGATGAGGATTCACACATTGTTAAAATAGCAATTGAAATTTGTACTTAGTTGATGAGGATGTTGATCTCCTTGTTCTATTAATCGCTTTAACTCCAGAAGAAAAAGATATACTTTTCATAAGGCCAGGAATAGGAAAAATTATATGGAAAATTCTTTGTTCGTCAGAAATTCAGAAATGACAAGAACATGTAAAAATAGTTATTTACATTACTAGATACGAAAGGTTACTTTAAGGTATGAGGTGATGCCGAGACCTTTCAAAAACACCGAATACTTCGCATTGCAAAATGTATTATATTTTTTCTACTATACCGAAAAAAATTATGGGATTTACTAATTTAAAACTAATAATTTCATGAAATTAATTGACGTTTTTAATAAATTTTATAGTTTAGGAGGCTGTCTGTGAAAATTGTTTCCATGGCAACGAAATATTACACATTTTATTTTCTGGTGGTTTCAAACTAAAGTAAACAAATACATATGTTTTGTGGCGATATAAATGGGAATATTACTAGTGCCTTATTTTACCCCAAGAAATCCAAAGCAAGGTATATGCAAACTTATGAACCGTTTTTAAAATGGAGTAGGTAGGTACTACGTACCGACAAAAATGTTGGCGTACTTCCTAGAAAGACCTTTCTTTATTAATACAAAATTGTTTAGTTGTATTAATTTGTTCAAATAGAACGAATTAATTTCGTTTAAAATTTGTTTTCCTACTTTTCTGTCCTGGCCGCATAAGTTTTACTTTCGTAGATAGCAACGCCGCAACCAGGTAACTCGAATGTTTACTTTCGTTATCGCGCGTGTTGCTAGGGTTACAAAGTCATTTATATAGACGGTAGTAGAAAAATACAATTTTACTGACTCATGCCTGCAGTGGTTATGATACTACGTCTAGAATATTTCAGAAAGAAAAATTTAAATAAAGTCATCAAACTTCTTCAGAAAGAAATGCAGTTGGTTAATGTAGTAAGAACTTTCAATGGCAAGAATTCAACCCCCTCACAAGTAAAATAGGCTGGTGAAACTCTTTTCCTACTTGTATACGGTGCAAGGAAAATCACAAATGTCTCACTCAACTCATACAGATTTATTCAATTCAAAAAATCGCTGCACAAACAAAAATCAAAGTTGGAATTATTACCATCAACTTCAGAGGCAGTCGCTTAATATTCTTTACGAGTATTCTACAAAATTCAGAAACGGCTTGGCAACGAAAAAAATCCACAACAGTGGGGATAGAAGAAAATTAACGGCTCCTTTCAAACTGTGACAACACTTTTTGTGCCAACAGCAGAATCAATATTGCAGCTTATCTACTGCAACCGCAACAGAAAAGCAGGTTGAAGATGCTCACAAATTTACGGAAATTGTCAGGGAGTGCGATGTCTAAATTCATACATGGATAAATGATCGAGGATCTAAACGACGCAGAAGATTTAGATGCTATCGATTCCGATCTTCTTTAGATACAAAGTGTGTTTCATTCAATATATTATATAAAATTTTACACAACTCGATAATCCTCACTTGTACAATGATTATGTACTTTTTCATTTTGCAGAATATACTCACAGATGAACAAGCAGAAAATGAATTAAACAAACGTAAAATTGGTAAAAAAATTTAATAAAAAAACAAAAATTAATATTTCTCTATAAATGAAAATTTTCTTATTTTTTGAAAATTTCTCATGGTTCAATTGCCAATTTTTATTATGCATGGAAAAACGTAGTTCATCCCACGATTTTTCAAGTAGGCAGCACCGACACACCCCTTACGGTTCGGGACTTGTTAATAAAATAACTTTTTATTTTAATTTCTAAATAAAACTACTGATAATAAGATTTTACTTTTTGAAAATGTTTTGTGTTAATGAAATAACTATTTACTACTTTGCAACAAATTTTCATTTTTATCACATCCGAAATATCACAAGATTTGCGTTCTACTTCGTCATTTCCAATGTCTCCTCCGGTTGCATCTTTGCGAAGGACTGTGAATTTTTTTTATTGAAAAGTATCACATTTTTATGATAAAAATTTTTTTATAGAAAAAACCCGAAATTCTGCACCGAGATGCGAATATTTTGCATCTCGCTCTCCCTATAAGATACAACTTTTATTTTTTACTTTTTACAGGTATTTCGAATAATTTTCCAAATATATTATGGGATACGTATTTCTTATAAATTTTATATCATATACTGGAAGAATTATGGTCATATGATAAATAGGTGCAAAATTTCGATTTTTATCGGGTCTTACGTAAAAAATGCGTTTGCACAAAAATGTGATACTTTTGTATAAAATTTGTTTCACAAAGTGAAAGCAGATATGTATTTTCGACCTTGTATTGCATTAATTTTATTTTGACATCTTTTCAACCAAAAATGTTATAGCCCTATAAACTTCAGCGTCTCTGAAAAACAAGCTAAAAATGGTACCTACATTTCAATGCATTATATTGAATAACATTAAAATGACTGTAAGCAATAAAATGGAACTTGGTCATTTTATTGGGTTGTAGCTGGTTGAAAACATGTATTTTTTTCAATTTATTTTGCCCCTTGGTCTCTCTGCTAACAGCTCTCAAAGTGAGGAGCCAGCAATTTTGAAACGCATAGGTAGCATATTGCACGTCATTATTTACATACATATAGATTTATATTTACATATTTTTAAATAAAACAAAAATCCTTTGTCTCACAACTCCTTTTATTTTTAAAAATGACCGGTTTCGAATACCTATTGACTGTCCATCCTGAAACCAACCACAGGAGTAGTTTTATTTAGAATACATTTTTCGACTTTTTTTCATTTGTCCTACTCACATGGGCACCCTTCAGAACAGTAAACATATCATTTTACAGTAATTGAATGTGAAACGGTCACACAAATATACCAAGTTACTGATTTCAAAAATATATACAGGGTGTCCATTAAAGAATTGGCCCAACTGCAACAGTATTTTCCCTGAATAAAATAAATCGAGTTAGCCAAGCATACCTTAGTACCATTTTGCTTCCCTAAAAAGTTATGATCAGTCAAAAACAATTATTTTATTTAAATTTTTTGTTATAGCTCTGTTACTATTTGTGCAATTTGATCCAAATTTGATACATGGGGGTTTCTTGAACCGCTAAAAAAGAACATGTCATTAGTAAAGATAATTAATGTAGAGGGAGCTGATGGAAACACTTTATGTTTTCTTTTGCTTTGGGAATTTATTTCTTGCTGATAAACTTTTTAAAAATGTAATACATTTTTCTAATGCAACATTAGGTTCTACGGAAAGAAAGCATACTTGTTTTATATCCGTAAAATGCATCATTTTCGGGACACATGTATTTAAATTTTCTGACGCACAATGTACCATATAGGATGTTTCTAAATTGCTGCCCAAAAATTCTGGAGCTAGGTCTACATGCAAAAATAAGAAACAAGTTAATATAAGAATATGTCAAAAAATGCTTCCTGAGGGAGGGAGTTAAAGTCTTTTAATGAGAGCGAAAAACCAGTTTCAGGGTTATTCCTTTAAAAGGCTGATGTAGCTCTCTTATATAGACAATTTTTCGACATATGTTTTTGTGAACTTTTTATCTTATCTTTACATGTAGAATTAGCGTCAGAATTTCTAAACAGTAATTTAGAAACATCCTGTAGAGGTACATTGTGCGGCAGGAAATTGAAATCCTTATTTCTCGAAAACGGCATATTTTATGGTCATGGATATAAAACAGGTATACCTTTTCTACGTAGAATTTAATGCTGCATTAGAAAAAAAGTTTATCCGCAAAGAATAAATGAACAAATTCAAATAAAAAACAAGTGTTCCCAGCGCCCTCTACGTTATTCATCTGAATCAACAACATGCTCTTTTTTAGCGGTCTAGGAAACTCACAATACCCACATGTACCAAATTTGGATCAAGATAAACGTAGATAAATAGTGACAGACTCGGTGACAGAGCTATAATATAATATGTACTGGGTGATTCACAAGGAATGGGTAATATTTTACCTGCAGGTTCTATAGTGGAAAATATTGATCTTTTGCTTAATAACTGGGGGTCACATATTAATACTGAGATACAGGGAGATAAAATTATAAAAATAATTCAGTAATGTTGTTATATTTCAGTTATTTTTTCACACATAAAAGTCGGTTCAATTAGGTTTTTTGACATGAGAAATTCGAATAAGCTATCATTTTTTGTGTCACAAGGGCGCTACCTACGTAAGCTATGTATCTTGTTTTAACAGAATCCGTCATAATTAATGAACTACTTGAAGAAAAAAACCACCCACTAGGAATTTTTTGTGACCTGTCAAAGGCATTTGACTGCGTTGATCATAACATTTTGTTAAGTAAAATGGAATACTATGGATTTAGGGGGCCGGCATATGAGTGGTTCCGAACATATTTACTCCAACGCAGAATGTGTGTCCGGGTAGGTCATAACTATGGCAACAATATAGTGGAACATAACTCAGATTTTGGTGAAATCCAATGCGGGGTCCCTCAGGGTTCGGTCCTAGCCCCCACATTATTCTTAATATATATTAATGATGTCACTTTTAATTTTCCTTCAGTATCTTTTTCTCTTTTTGCGGATGACACAAGTTTAATAATTCACGAAGAAAAATCTTTGAATTTGAAAAATAGGGCTGAATATACAATGAATGGCTTATCAGATTGGTTTCTTTCAAATAAACTTGCGTTGAATTTCACTAAAACTTACACTATAGTGTTTCAATTATATAAAAATATATCGGATATTGACTTAAATCTGAATGACGGTGTAATAAGTTCTGTAAATACAACCAAGTTTCTTGGTTTGTATATAGATAAAAATTTAAGCTGGTCTGAACATGTATTACAATTAAATTCCAAACTTTGTAAAGCATTATTTGCCATTCGTACAGTAAAACAAAATATCAATATTACAGTCGCCAAGTCAGTTTATTTTGCTTATTTCAACAGTATACTTCAATATGGCATCGAATTTTGGGGAACTTCCATAAATGCTCCAAGTATATTTGTTACGCAGAAAAAAGCCATCCGATTACTGTGCAATCTAAAGTTTGGAGAATCATGCCGAGAATTCTTTAAACAACAAAAAATTTTTACTGTGTACAATATCTATATTTATAAAATTTCAATTCTGATACACAAGAATCGCAAACATTTAATTAACCCTGCTGATATTCATACTTATCCAACAAGAAAACAGGACTTTATATTACCAAAATACAATTATAATAGAACCAGAAAAGGACCTCTGTACACAGGAACTAAAGTATATAATCATTTACCAGAACATATAAAACAACTGTCTAATAATAAGTTTAAAACAGAGCTAAAGAAATTGTTACACCATCACGTGTTCTACAGTCTAGATGAATTTTTTTAATTATTTTTAATAAATTAACCAAATATCTTTACTCGCTGCTTTGTATATCATTCACTTGTTTTCGTTTTCCTTTTCTTTTGTGTATAAACATTAACTATAATTTTTGCTATGTATTTTGAGTAGAAATAAGATTAACTACAATTTCATGTTATTATGTACCTAATATGTAATAGTTAAGCACTCTGGGGAATGTTACTTTCCCTTATGCTCGTCAAGAGCTAAAATACAATAATATGTATATTTTTTATATATATATATTTCTAAAACTTAAGTTTTTATAAATTTGTATTTTGTTGGGAAATAAATTTTCTATCTATCTATCTATCTAACGTTTTTGTACTTCGTTCATTTATAACCTCATCGCAATTTTTTAATTTAACCATTAATTTTAAACAAGAAAGGGATACTTGTTTAATATTTGTAAAATGCACCCCTATCGAGATATTTATATTTTAGAAAATCTTGCGCACCCATAATTTTAAAGAACATCCCGATTAATTAAAGGGTAAGTGCTAAAAATGTTTAACAAACCCAATTAATTAAAGGGTAAGTGCTAAAAATGTTTAACAAAGTGTGCTATGGAAATAATTGAAACATACTGACACAGAAGAATAAGTGAAATATAACAACATTATTGAATTATTTTTATAACTTTAACACCCTGTATCTCAGTGAGAATTAATATTTGACCCCCAGTTATTCAGCAAAAAAATGATATTTTCCGCTATAGAATATGCAGGTACAATATTACCCATTTTGTTTGATTTACTCTGTATATACAGGGTGATTCATAACTCGAGGCGAAAAATTAAGGAACATATACAGTACACAGAGACATATTCTTGTTAAAAAACGTAAAATATTTTTTTTGCCGGAAGGGCTTTGTTTCCGAGTTATTGGACCTCAAAGTTTGCGCACGTGCGATATCAATTTTTAAATTTAATAACTTAAATGATATAATAAGTTGAAATTTATTAATAGCAGGCCATGAGTGACATGACAAAAATAGTGGCATTTGCTTTAAATTATTATTTTTATAAATTTCCAAAAACAGAAATGTTACCTAATTTATTTTCATTGTTTCTGTTGTTATAATATGTTTACCTATTTCTAGTATATTTCTAAATAATAGCTATTTATGTAACGTGTTACATACAAGACTTTTTCTAATTTTAAACATCTAAAAGTTACCTTTGTTTCTGTTATTACGCATTTAATTTTCTGTCAAATGTGACAAATGACAAATGTTATTAATTTAGTGCATAATGTAGCACATAATATCATGGCAAATGCAACAAATAAAACTTCTTCAGAAGTTAATTTAACAAATTTCACAAATTGTATAGTTAATATTTTAAATTAAAAAATAATAATTCCTATAAACTTGTATTCGGTTTTGAATATACGTTGTTTCTATTTCTTCTTGAGAGTTCTTTATTTTTCTTAACTTGTGATGTAACGTACTTTTCCTCAAAAGTAGAACGTTTTGACACTTCCGTCAGTTTTGAGAAGTGTAATTTTATGTCAAAATTAGAAAAATTATTATTTTTGTATACATTCCATTATTTTTTGCTTCGAGTTAAGAAAAATGCATATCACGTGCACAAACTTTGAGATCTAATAACTCCGAAACAAAGCCCTTCCGGCGGAAAATTTATTTTACATTTTTGAACAAGAATTTGACTATGTATATTATGTTCCTTAATATTTCGCCTCGAGTTATAAATCACCCTGTATACATTATACATATATAACTTCTTTTTTGCAGCATTACATCTACCCATTTTTATTTTCTAATGTTTTAATATAGGTATCTTTAGTATCCACTCGGTATACAAATTTTAAACTAACCACCTTCCGATAGAACTATTTGAAATTTGAAGTAAATAATACATCGCGCGTGCCACGGGACAGGAGTGAGACAAGCTATCGAGTTAGACAAAGATCCAACTCGTATATGTTCCGCCTAGCTGGAAAGTAGTGGTGGTACAGCCGCAAATATTGTCTGAATATATTTTATAAGTTTGGCTTCATTATAACTCCTAAACAAATTAAAAAAATTTAATTCTGCTTAAAGTAGCACGTTAACAAGAGATCATAGATCGTTTTGACCGATTTGTATTTTAAAATGTTATGCGGAAGTATATAAAATTAAAATAAATATGAAACACTCAAATATGAAAAGTTTGCGATTTTTTTACAGAATGTTGGTTGAATGGATTTTTAAAAGAATTAGTCAGTTTCTAGTAGAGGTTCCTAACTTTGCCTGGAAAAAAAATTGAAGAGAAATTTATAAAAATGTAGCTGCTAGAGCGACGCTAGTTTACTATATTTCGTGTATACCGTCCGAGCGTCAATATTCCTCTTAATGTTTTCAGTATCTTTTTAATCTCACATTTAGTAAGTACTTTTCACATTTCTATAATTATTAATTACTACTGTATTTTTTTATTTTGTAGAATTCCTGATGAAGAAACAATAACCTTTTGAAAGGTTGAATATAAAAAAGGGTTTTCTTTTCTCTTAGTCACATAACTGTGTTCTCCAAAAAATAAATTTTGGAATTTTATTTTCAACTTAGTCATCTAATCTACGTCTCTATACTTAAACGTATAGGTGTAGTACTTTATAATTATTGGGATGATATTTACACACATATTTAGCGAAAATATTTACACTTGGTGTTTTTCTTATATAAATTCACAGAACCTTAAAAAGGCCAATTCTTTTATTAGATATAAGTAGGTATAGTAACTAGATGTTTCCTTAAATTAATGTAGGTAAGTAAGTAGTTGGTTACTTCCTCAGTTATTACATACATTAAAACTAAATTTGCTTTTTTATGGTTTGCTCCACAGATAAGACATAATAAGTGCAACCTAACATGAAATTTACAGAAGTATAAATGCTACAATCTAATATAATTCGCATTGCTTTGTTTTGAAATAGCGGTTCTTCGTTAATACAAGACCTACCATTGAAAGACAGGCACTATATGAGAGCTGCAGATAAATTAAATGAATTCTGTAGAAGAATACAATTTTTCTATTTTTTTTTACATTGTAGTTAATATAGTGATAAAGCTTACGTTGTGGATGATATAACGTGACATCTAGATATTTAATTAACTCCACTTTTCAATAGAACACTCGTTAATTTTATTAAGGTTTATAAAGGTTGATTCTCACTTACGCTACACTCAGCTCAGCGACGCGACACCACGCTGCGCTGCAAAGTGTCGTGACGCTGGGGGGTATTCTCATTACAACGACCGACAGCCACGCGATACTACGCGCTGTTAGTAAAGAGTCCACAGTTGACATTTGTTTGACTTTGAATTAAATTGGATTTTTTTCTTAAAAATGCCTAGTTTTTTATCGAGTACTGATGATGACATACATATTCGTGTTAGTTATGTGCCAAATATTCTCTTTTCTTTGCTGATTAGTGTAGTTTTTGTTCGTTAGATCGTAAAGTTCTACTGATTCAGCCACAAGGATGATTAATGCCTGCCTTTTCATCGGCCAAAGCAGACACTTTTAACAAAACAGCATGTGAACCGTATACAATGAGGATTGTGCTGAACGACGCCGCGCGACAACAAAAAATGCTCAAGGAACAATTCCAACGTTGCCGCGCGACGAAGCGATGCGTCGCAAACTGTAGTGCAGCGCAAGTGAGAACGTATTCATTTAAAACTATGGAATCATTATCTAGCGGCAATTTGTAGCATAGCATCGCGCCGCGAGTGTAGCGTAAGTGAGAATCAACCTTTTTATTTGAGTATTTATTAGATATAGATTTGAGCCTTAAATCATGAATTTTAGCCCGTTTTATATTTACAGAAACTTTAAGAACTACCTTCTCTTTATTTATATTCTTTCTTCATTGGACATAAAACATATATCATAATGTTCTAGTTCACTCTATTTCAGTATTATGTTTAATATATTGTCCACCATTAGCAATACATTTGATCTACCTGTTTAAAGACTTGATCCGCATTATTGAGGTTTTATAGGAAGCAATAGTTTTGGAATTCGTTATTATTGTGCTACTTTCTAACATCGACGCATTAATAATATTTAGCTAAGGATAACCGATTATACAAAATAGGTCTTTCAACAATTTGATATTAAATCCACTCTCATCGGTACTTTTATTTTTTAAATAAAGCAACACATTACTATCAATCAAACTTATATTCACTTTTTTTTTTATACATTATACCAGCGCCTCTCGTATGTCGACTACAGGAATAAGATGTATAATATATAACATAATGTATAAGATACGTGTGTCCCAATAATCCAAGTTAATTTTCTTATTTATTTTGTGTAATAATAGTTCCATTTAATCAAATAACTAAAGGATTTTGTTCGTTTACAAAAATTAAAATAATGAATATATGTATTATTATGTATACAAAAAAATTGCATGCAGTGCATATGCTATAAATTTATGCTATTCTCAACAATTTTTAGTTCAATATAAAAATCAGTAAGTATAATAAATTTGTTGAAAACAACTCTATACAGCCCTTACAAAATTATTTTAAATTATTGTCAATACTCCAAACAAAAAAACATTTTTCGAAATGGTTTACACCGACTCAAGATGCTGTGCAGCAACATTCACTACGATCTTATCACCAAGTACAAGCTTGGTTGGTAAATATAGGAAAACCAAGAAAAGTGGGGTGGATACGCCGGGCTCGTGGTTTGGAGCCTGTTGCAATGACCAGAGATCCAGGAGTCGCTACTCAAAGTTCTTTCTTGCTCCTGCAAGAAGGGTAGAGAAATAAATTTGTAACTTACAATTTCTTGAACCACCGCCCATCTACCTTTAGTTGACGTGAAAAATGTACTATTCGGTCAATTAGTACTTGTTGGTTGATTAATTTTTAAAGTGCGTTTAGGTTAACGGACTTCATTTTGAAAATTAATTGGAAAAATTAATAATTAAGTCGCTGTTAGAGTATTTTATTATTATTACTTTAGGTTTTCAACTCCGAAATTGTATGAAAAAATCCAGTGGCGCACAGTTATCGGCATTCTTATCAGAAAAAAATATGTATACGCACGCCACTGGATTAGTTTTGAAAAACTAATATTGCCAGTTGATAGCGCCCTATGAAAAATATAAACCAATCAAATTTCATTGATATGACTGTTTTTAACCAAAAGATTTTAAAAAAATTCAACGAAAAATGTTCAACTCTAACACCTTGTACTTATAAAAAAAATTAGGGGTTATATAGCAAAATTCTGAGACACGTCAATACTGTTTTTTCATGTTCTATTTTTATATATTTTTTTTACCATACAACGTGACTCACCCTGTATATAAGCATCACTCAGATATGGATAGATATATGAGTAATGTTGTTAGAAAACTGCCTTTTTCATCAAATTTAAAAAAGGCCCCTTTTCCTGGCGCTGCAGCGCGCTTGTTATGGGGTTTAGAGAAAAGTGAAATTTGTTCAAAATTAACTAAAACTAACTAATACCGAGATATTTAAAAAAAAATAAAATAAAAAGAGTATCAAAGCTTTATGGTTTTTGGGCCACAGAAAGTTCAGCCGAGGTCTTTCGAATTGAAAAAATTAGATTTTTCACTACTAGCCTCAATGTATACAAGTAGAAAAAGAAAAATCCGATCCCCGACCTTTTGCGCGGTAAATTGTATGTACATAGCTACTGGGCTAATACTTCCTTATTTAATTAAGGGTTTTTCACGCATGCATACGAGTTATAGAGACGCCCAGCAGTGAGAGACGAGGTAGCCGGGAGGCTGGACCACGATAGTTCCTTTCTCTTTCCAATAAATAAACTACACCGTGTTTTCTAACTATCCAGCTGCTGTAATGGGTAGTACCCGAGTCAAGATAGCATTTGACCTAGACAAAAATAATATAAAGCTGATTTTTGGTAGAGATCATGCCTGAGGGCTAAATTGCAACATACTAAAAGTCCTGGAGAATCCTCCTTTCGCAACCCCCTTTTTTCGCCCCCCTCAATATTTTGGTGATTTTCTCGAAAATTATCAACTTTACGTAAAAATGTCAAGTGACCATTTTTGAAGCTGATAAAAAATCCCCTTCCAATGACGTATCGCAATCCATATTCAGTAGCACATGGCACCCACCAGTGGCGTATCAAATGAAGGGTTACTTTAAAAAAATATACTTTTTGCTATTTATTCTCAGTTTTTTTGATCTAAGCATCATTTTTTTAGAAGAAACATATTTTTCTCTAAAACGACCATTAAAAGGTGGTCTACTTGCGAATCTTTTAAAAGTTCATCGCAATTACTTCTGCCAAAAAAAAATTTAAAGTTTATCAGAGACTTCTCAGCTTTACGTAAATCTGGAGCAAATTAATTTTTACTACCAATATTAGGCCAGTCATATTGACACAAGAAAAGGCAAACATCGCAAACGCGCATGTACTACGATTGTTTTATATATTATTAGGACCCCTGAGAGTAGTTATACCCAAGTTTGCAACCCTGAAAACCCTGTGCTACTCCCGTGATGCTCGAAAAACTGCGAAATTCTGACACTTGTTGCATTTTTTTTTTAAATAATAACTTAAGAAAGCGTTTTTCGGGTATCATAATTCTATACTTTTGTAAAGAAAACTAAATTTGCTACAATTTTAGCCCAACCACAGCTCTCTAGGTCCATTGGTTGCGGAGGTACAACCAGTGAAAGATGGGCAATTTTTTCTAAAAAAGTGAAAATGTATCGGTAGGGTCATTTTCTAAGACACGTACCGACTAAACTAATGCTCCGAGAGAAAAGTCATGAAAATGAATTTGTAGATAATTGAATTAGCTTCAATTTGATCCCAAAATGGTGCTTCTAGGCCTCATAGTTTCCTCAATAAGGAAACAACAGTATAACATCGGATTTTGGGAAAACATTGCACTGAATAATGTTGGTATATTTCTTTAAAAAACGTGCAAGAATTTGAATTTAACATTTTAGATATAACATATGGCTTCAAATAAACATACACTAAACAAATACTAAACAAATACCGAAAATTCATTAAACAAACAAAATTACATAGGTACCGTTTTTCTTACCGTTTTATTTACAATGAAAAATGTTGAATATACATATATATGAATTCAGAGCCATTGTGGCGGGATACGTCAGCTACGTTGTCAACCGCTTTGGTAAAAACGTAGCTGTGGTTTTTGATGGATACCCACAAGATGCAGCTATGAGGAGCACTAAATTAGCTGAACGCCTGCGACGCTCTGCTTCTCTCTCCTGTAGTGACAGTTTGTTTGATGAATCAACACCCATCAAGTGTCCCAAGCAAAACTGCTCTCAAATGAATCTAACAAACGCCGACTGATCACCATGATGCGTACTGAATTTGAGAGGCATGGTATCGAGGTACATCAAACTCAAGAAGACGGCGATGCTGATATAGTGAGGACTGCCCTCTCCAAGAACTCATCGTTCGACCAAGTTTTCATCATTGGAGAGGACGTCGACCTACTGGTCCTTCTCAACTGCTTAAGCTCTCTACATACAAATGTGTACTTTCAGAAAAGCGGCAGAGATGGGTCAAAGTGCGCGCAATATCCAGCAAATTCCTTCACATGTGGAGAAATGCAGGTACCACAGACGGTTTTGTTCCTGTATGCCATCAGTGGGTGTGACACCACTTCTACCCTTTTCTGGCAAGGCAAGATGAAGTGGTGCAACGTCTTCAAAAGAAAACCCACTGGATAGACCTCGCCTGCATTTTCCTTGATCCAAACTCCAACCAGGAAGAAGTAGGAAATGATGGCGAGAAAATCTTGTGAACCTCTACGGAGAAGACGAGGGAACGCTGAACACCCTGCGATACTCAGCATTTGTAAAATTGACCGCCTCCCCCCCACCACAGAGGCTGCAAAATATCATCCTTGGAGGACCTATCACCAGGTGCAAATATGGTTGGGGGTCGACAAAAACCCGTGTGACTGGGGATGGGCTACCAGCGAACAAGGTCTCATGCCAGTCACAGTATGCGCAGAGCCCGCTCCTCAAACCCTGCTTAAAATGGTGGCTTGCAAAATGCAAGAAAGGGTGCTTATATAGTGCCGTGCACTTGCTGAAAGGCAGGGCTCAAGTGCTCTATCCTAAACTTTTACCAAGGGCGAAGTTGCAGCAACGCCACCCCTATCGTCCTGGATGAGGAGGACGAGGATGTGGATTACCCAACAACATATGACGACTCGCCTTCACCTCCAGAAACCCTCGTCTCTCCTCCCCCTCCCTCTCCCACTAATCCAGACTGGAAGCGAGACCCGGATCTTCCAAAAGGGCGAAGTTTTAAACTACTGAGGTGTTTGTGCTTGACTGTGTAAATAGTATTTTATAGATTACATTTATGTTTACGTTGTTTATTTTATGTTTACATTATGTACGTATAAATTAAACAGCACTTTCAATATTTTTGGTTCTGGGGGGTCGTTCTATACATCAATGGATTTGCAATTTTATCACCTACAAAAAAATTGGTAACAATATTTTTCTCCAAGCTTATAGTTTTTGGTTAAAATCAGTAAATTCGACGTGTCCTTCAAGAAATTTCAATTAATCTCGGGGCAGACTTTCTTTTGATACGCCACTGGTGTGTACCACGTGGTACTATATGAGCTCGCAATACGTCGTTGGAAGGGAAATTTTGTCAGCTTCAAAAATGCTGACTTGACATTTTTCCTTAAAGTATAGTTTTCGAGAAAATCACCAAAACATTAAAAGGGGGGGCTTGGGGGGCGAAAAAAGGGGGTTGCGGAAGCGGGATTCTCCAGGACTTTTAGTATATTACTATATAGCCCTCAATTATGATCTGTACCAAAAATTAGCTTTATATTATTTTTGTCTAGGTTTACCCAAAATTTGAACTATCTTGACTATAGTGGTGGGAACACGACGCGAACAATAATTCAACTTGTATAAAAACCAGCGGTCGGTCAGTCGCTACTCGCCCATTCATTTTGTAAATTAGGTAAATAAAATTAATTCATAAAATATTTTTTACAAGAAATGGTATAACATTAGTAATGCCATTTAAATTTAATTTGTATATAGAAATAGCCCGTTGGGGAGAGCGCTAAAAGCCTTCTCTTTCTTATCCCACCCAATACTGAATTATAACCAAATGAGATCTTCACCACTTACTGACACATGTTTTTTCACATATGAATCAAAGTTGACGACACTCTCCATTGGTCGAGACACTACATATAAGAAAAAAACTACAAAAAAATGGGATTTAGAAATTTGAGTTTTGATCACGTATAAGTTTGGAAATAAAACAGATCAAAATTAAATTTTTTTTTGATTTTTACAAGTAAACCTTGCTCTTTAATTTGAGGTCTAATTTGTTGCAATAATTAAAAATCTAACATAAAAAAACAGGCGGTATTTTAAAAGATACACAAATTATCAATGTTTTTTTAATACTTAACTCGTAACTCGCTTATATGTTGAGGTATTTGAATGTTCTTGGCACCAAAAACTGCCAAATTTAATAGGCTTCATTTTGTCTCGATTAACGCACGATCTATTTTTTTAAATAAAACCGCTATAACCCTCAACATACAACGAAGTCGCGTGGCTTTGTTTCTCGTTCCCCACTCCCGCTTTCGCATGAAATCATACTATTGTATGTAATCAAATACCATATTTGATGTAATGTATTATATTAGTCATTAATATATTGTCTGTTGGCCTAATAATCAATAGGTTTGTTTACATTCAGATTATAAGAGATTTAGTTGTTTTTGTGGTGTTATTTTATTTTTTATTGGATAGTGGACATTTTAGGATAACTGTTGTTTGGTGGTTGTTTTTATAAACTTAGTAAAGCTTAAAGCACATGTCCTTATAGTGTAGGCAAATTGCCAGTTAAGGTTGAAATAATTATATACAAGTATTTCTCAACGAAAATGCACGAGGAAAAATGTGTTAAACCACATAGTAAAAGTCCCATCAAATATGTCTATGGCAAGTTGCCAAAAACTGCTGCCATTTTCTTTTTTCATTTTATTGTAAATATGAGAAACTGGGGTTTATGAAAAAAGTCAAGAGGTCTTTTTTACGTAAAATAAGAAAATACATTGGATAAACTAAATCTAGATTTATTTAAATAATTGACAGGAAAAAAAATGTTTTTTTTTTAGTTTTTAACATTACAAATAATAATTATATCCAATTAAAATAGGATTTTCTTCTTCGTCATTTTTAAGTACGATGCAAGGATTGTAATAAGCAAATCCTAAGCATTGACTACATTTGGAGGAACACCTTAGTCCAAGTTTTTTTCAGGAACATAATTTGCCACATGAATCTTCCTTGCAGTTACAGAATACAAATTTTAGTATATCAGAGGGAGCAATTTCTTTTGTTATGGATATCGCAACAAGGTGTCCTTCTTTATCTAATTGTCATCCGTACAGTAAAGGGTAAAGGAGGTAATCATAATTAGATACCTGATAAAAAACTATTAAAACATGTTATACAGCAGCGTCTTCAGTTGGGGGAAGTGATGCCAAATTGAAGTTTGCAGATAGATCTTGACGAGATATCACTCGATTGACTAAAGTGTAGGTACCTAAAATATATATAAAGACGTCGCATAAAGGTATATCATTATTTAGCAACTGTAAACAGAATTCCTTGTTTTTTTTTTTAATGAACGAGGTTACGTCGCAATCTGATATTGCATGAAGGAATAATATGCATTGTTTAATATGCTCTAGTTTTTCTTTAAGTTTCAATATGTTCGTCACTTTATCAGCATCAGCCTTAGCAGCTTTTTCTGGTCAAAGCAATAACATTTTATCATACTGTGAGTAATGAATCAACAGAACCGCAATATCAGTGTCTTCAGATACAACTACAAAAGTAGCTCTACCACAGTTTGAAAGTTCTACTACAGTATTAACCATTAAATATCAGTCGGCGTCACTTGCAGCCTGTAATTTCTTCAACACCTATTCTTATTTCGTAGAAATTCCGTTTGTGGCATAGCAATTGTATTTAAAATTGACCGTAAGATCCACTTTGTCCTTAAAAACCCAAAGGACAAAATCCCACTCGAAAACCAAGGAGTATACGAAGTTCCCTGTCATGATTGCGAGAAAACATACGTTGGATAAACCAACAGAAGGATAAACGTAAGAAAGATAGAACACGTTAACTCTGTTCTCCGAAGTGAAGCGACATCGTCACTATTCCAACACGTCAAAAACACTGGTCACTTAATTGACTTTGACAGAACTAGAAGCCTGGCAACTGTGGAACATTTTTCATCAAGAATAATCAGAGAGGCCATCGAAATCGAAAAACGTCCCAACGGCCCAAATAAACGCGATGATAGCCTGAGACGTGGAGAACAGCTTTAGTTAATCGCCAAATCCGAATGGGAACAACCCGTATAAACCCTTACACCCAGAAAACAGCCGAAAGAATTGACCAGGAACTGGCAACAACGCAGACGGGACTTATTTTTGTCAGTGGCGTGCATTTTTATTAAGAAAAACGGGGTCACTTTTTCGAGAAGTCATATTAGGCATTTTTTACAGAAAAATAATGCAATATTATTAATCAGCATGCTTTGGAACCCCCAAGTTCAAAATTTTACTACATTTTGATTAAGGGTTTCCGGAATAACGGGCCCAGTGAAAATACATTTTTTCAGTCGTAAATAACTGAGAACTTGAAAACGGTTTGTGTTTCGAAAAAAAGTCATTCGTCATTTTCAATTTAAACTGATTTACTCTATCACGTCATGTGCTCAAAAGTTTGAAATGCCGAAGTCGTAAATAATAAACTTGACAACGGTTTATTTTTCGAAAAATAGTTTAATTTAATATCAGAGCAACCTTTTTTCTTTTGGTGTAAAATTGATTTATTATCACATAAGATCGTTTTTTATCACTTAATGCCCAAATAATACAGAACCGATTAAAATATTTCCTTATCGTCGAATGAAAATTTTTTGCTTGCAGCATTTGAAACTTTTGAAAGCATGGGGAGATAAAGTAAATCAATTTAAAATGAAAATGAGGAATGACTTTTTTCAAAACGCAAACCGTTTTCAAGCTGTCAATTATTTACGAATGAAGAAATGTATTTTTACTGGGCCCGTTATACGGAAACCCTTAATCAAAATGTTGCGAAATGTTCGGCATGGAGGTTCTAAAGCATGCTGATTAATAATATTGTATTAGTTTTTCTGTAAAAAAATCGGAAAAGCGACCATCTTTTTTCTTAATAAAAATGCACGCCACTGACAAAAATAAATTTTGTTTAATTCAAAAATGAGTGCAAAAAAAGATCACGCCAAAAGTCATTGACACCGATCCAAATTTGGTAAAAATTGGATAACTAATAACTGAGTTGTGAAGGGGGGGGCATTAAAAGTGGGACACACTGTATATAAGTATATATAATATAAATAAATAATAAAAACTGGTAAATGGTAGGAAAGGAATTTTATTGAATATTAATAGGATATATATATACAGGTATAATATTACATTACGTAGGTACATTTTTTCGATGACATTTTACACTCATTAATGCCCTTATTATTTTTGAAACGTCTTATTCAAATATTTCAAACTTATTCATCTATTAAATCTTAAATCAAATGTAAATGTAGTTAACTTTCTTACAGCACACTGATGAATGGCGTGTATGTCCATAAAACATGTAGAACAATTACTTCTATATTTAAATTATCTATATACTTTAAATAAATCTCATTATTCAACTTGATTTGTTAGTTTTATCATTTTGCACTAAAGGGTAATTATTTTAAAGCTTTTGTAGGGGACGTTGTCGAACGCGAGAAGGAGATTGGAAGCCTCGCGCCTCCGTCGCCGTAGCGCGCTTGGTTGTGTTTAAAGGGATGTACCACTTTAGTTTAAAAAACTAGACCTAACATTAATCGAGACAAAATAAAGTATATTAAATTTGGCAGTTTTTGGTCGCAAAAACATTCGAATACCTCAACACATAAGCGAGTTACAACAAGTTACACATTTTTAAAAAGTTGACAGTTTGCGTAGTTTCTAAAATAACATCATTTTTTTAAAGTTAACGTTATTATTTTTGTGACAAATTATACCTCAAACAAGAGAGAATCATTTTTACTATAAGACTAAAAAAATATATAATTTTACTCCTTTTTGTTTTAAAGCTATTCGCGGTTAATTTTTGTTTCGTTTGCATTTATTTTATATTAAGAAATATACACTCGATTTTGTTTACTTTTCTTTCGCGCGTTTAATTCATGTGGTTGGCATAAAAACGGTATTAGAAAGTTTTTGTGGCTTCCTTATCACATACGCGTATAGGACTTTTTTGAAAAGAAAGAACATTAAGAAAAGATTCGCTTCCGCAGAGAGTACTTCACGTATTTTTCTAACGATTAGTTTTGCCCGCATTTTGTAGATTTCGAGATTGTCTCGACGCTGTTACTTAACATTTTTTCGTGTGATGTGTTTTCGAATTTGCCCTTAAATTCAGTGCCCCCCGGGAACGAAGAAAAGGATTGCTTGCTCCGACATCCCAGCATCAGGATCTGGTTCTACTTTGGTGGTTCGAGAGCTCTCACAAAACCATCTTACCTCAAGACCTGCAGCCAAGGGTAAGCAAGACAGTGATTTTCTCATTTATCGGGCGACGCAATTTACAGTCCACTTATCTCTTACGCAGCTATTTGAAGCTGTCTTAGGTAGTTTCGCGACATTATTTGGTTCCTTCGACCAACGGATAGTTATTTTTCTATATAGGCTCATTAGCAGAGCCTTATTAGATTTCAATTAGTTTTTGATCATTTTAGTATAATTAGCTTGTTTCAATTCACAACATTGAGTGTATATTGATTTTATCGATAGTTATAGTATTTATGGTAATTCAGTTTCCGCCATATTGCCTTAATAACTCCGAGATAGCCGTTAAGGATCATTTCAACTTGATTAGCGTGCGCATCGATCAGACTGGGTTTTGTTTTGCCATTTGGTGAGGGGTGGGGATCATTTGAATTAGAATCTCGCCCGTCCGCATAGTACATATACATTTCGCGTCGTTTCTAAACTGAAATCTTTATTTTGATGCAAGTACAGTAAAATATCCTTCACATTCATTATGTCTAACACAACCGTGGATAAAATAAAAAGGTGTGGAGTCTTTCAAACCATGCAAATAAACAAAATTCATGAATTATATGTAGTTGCACAAACCGCGGTGGGTGATCCAACCACTCACACTTTATTTAAAATTCGGTTTTTAGAAATTGAAAGCATTAAAGAGGATTTTATTAAGCAACACCACGCGTTGCTTGGTTTACTTGCCACTCTAGAAGACGCCAACTTAGATGACCAAGACGCTATACGTCAAACATTTGAGAAGGAATATTTTGCAGTTAGAACGATTTATACCGATCTATTTGAGAACGTTTTGGATGAAACACGAAGTATAGATATACCACCAACGCCGAATGTAAATATTAAATTGCCCAAAGTCGAATTAATAAAATTTAGTGGAGATATTAAATTGTTTCCTACATTTATAGATATGTTTAACGCTTTAGTTCATGAAAATAGTAGTCTTTGTAATATTGAAAAGTTTAATTATTTAATTTCTTCTCTAAGTGGCCCTCCTCTTTCGTTAGTTAAATGTTTACCTATGACAACGAATAATTATGAAACTGCGTACAATAGTTTGGTAAACAGATATGCAAATAATCGATTGTTAGCTGTTGCGTACTGGACCGAGATTGAAAATAGTTCTAAATTAACAACTGAAAGTTCGCTTGCTCTTTGGCAACTATTAGATGTATTTTCGGAAAATTTGGCCGCGTTAAGAAATTTAGAATTTCCCGTTGACGAGTGGGACTTTATTTTAGTAAACATGTTGTTAAAACGGTTAGATTTAGGAACTGTTACTCGTTTTGAAATGCATCACGGGTCACTTGAAATTCCTACTTATTCTCAATTAGTAGACTTTTTAAATAAACATTGTATAGCTTTAGATACTTTGATGTTTGAATCCCAGACGAATACAAATCGAAAGGTTGATTTTAAACAAAAATCACCAAATGGAAGTATGCCTAGTTCGTCATTTTTTGTAAAAACCAATAATGCAACTTGTAGTTTATGTAAAGATAATCATTTGCTTTATAAATGTCCTGCCTTTGCTGCAAAAACACAATTACAACGTTATCAATTTGTAAAAAATTCTCGTTTGTGTCTTAACTGTTTGAGCGAGATGCACATGATAAAAAATTGTAATTCCGTGTCTTTATGCCGTCATTGCAAGCAAAAGCACCATACCTTGTTGCATTTCGACAAAGCTACTTCATCGTCTCCACAGGTTGAAGCGGTTAAGGATATGACTGCTGTTGCATCCACATCAGAGTCTGTAAATTCGCTTACCGGATTAGTACCAAAAAAAACTAGCGTTTTGCTTTCCACTGCCCTTATCGAAATCCTAGATGGTCATGGCAATTTTCAAAAGGCAAGAGCGCTTATAGACTCGGGGTCTCAAAGTTCTTTCATAACACATAAATGTGTCAATCGTTTAGGTTTATCTCGCTATAGTTTGTCACTTTCGGTACAAGGTTTAGGGCAGATGCAGACTGCCACGCATTCTGGAGGGGTAACTCTAAGTTTGCGCCCTCTTGGACAACTTTCCCCTACATTGAATATAGATGCGGTTATTTTGCCTAAAATTTGTAATGAGCTACCGACGTCTTATGTATCCACTGATACGTGGTCCCATATAAAAAATGTGCGATTAGCTGATCCGCACTTCAATCGACCAGGAGCTATTGATGTCTTATTAGGCGCAGACGTTTTTCCTGAAATATTACTTAATGGCCAGATTACTGGAAATGTAAATGAACCAATTGCTTTGAATACAATTTTAGGATACATTCTATTGGGTAAGGTTCAGAGTTCCGCTTTTCCACCTGTACAATCTTTTCTTTGTTCAGTTGAAACAATCTCGTTGGACAACAGGCTTAAACAATTTTGGGAACTTGAGACTGTACCTCACGTAGAAACGATTTCACCTGATGACGCGAAGTGTGAACAATATTTTTTAGACACGTTTTTTCGAAATAATCGTGGTAGATTTGTAGTTTCGCTTCCATTTAGAGATACGCGCTCGCTTGCTCTAAATCGTTTTATGTCTTTAGAAAGTCGTTTAATAAAAAATCCTGCGCTTTATAAAGAATACTCAGATTTTATGAAGGAATATTTAGATTTAGGTCATATGGAACCTGTTTCCGAATACGTTGTGACGCCGCATACTTATTATATTCCATACCACTGTGTGTTAAAACCTGAAAGTTCAACGACGAAGTTAAGGGTAGTATTTAACGCTTCAGCTAAAGCGCCTAGTGGACCATCTCTTAATGATACATTACTAGTAGGGCCTAAGTTACAAAAAAATATAGTAACGATTTTGTTGAATTTTAGAGTGCATCGCGTTGTTTTCACGGCCGACATCAAACAGATGTATCGACAAATTTTGATTAACTCTGATCACAAGGATTACCAAAGAATTTTGTGGCGCTTTTCCCCTGATGATCCGGTACAAGATTTTCGATTAAATACTGTTACATACGGCGTTAGCTCGGCTCCTTATCTCGCGATTCGAACGCTTCACCAATTAGCAGAGGAGGAAAAATCTAATTTTCCTTTAGCCGCAGAAGTGGTTACATCCGATACTTATATCGATGACGTGGTAACCGGTTGCTCGTCACGTGCGCATGCGCGTTAACTTCAATCGCAATTAATTGCTCTCTTAAACAAAGGCGGTTTTGAACTACGAAAGTGGTCCAGTAACGACCCGTTGCTATTATCGCATTTGCCGGGTTCGCATTTATGTATAAACGCTCTTTCATTTGACACTGATGCTGATAGTTCTTTAAAAGTGTTAGGTTTACAATGGCGCCCGGGAAGTGACTCGTTTTCATATAAAGTAGACATTCTTAACAGATCATGCACAAAACGTAATATTTTGTCCGAATTAGCTCGCGTTTTTGATCCTCTTGGTATATTAGCGCCTATTACATTTTTTACGAAACATTTAATTCAACATTTATGGTGTTTAGGTGTAGATTGGGATCAGAAACCCCCGGATGATGTACCAAATCTTTGGAACCAGTACAAAACGGAGCTTCCATTGTTATCTAAATTTCACTTACCTCGTCGGGTGTTTGATGACAACTATCACGTAAGTGAGATACATGGATTCTGTGATAGCTCTTTGAAAGGGTACGCCGCGGTAGTGTATTTACGCTTTTTTAATAATGATACTCAAAAGGGTAATATTTTTTTTGTCTGTGCCAAATCTAAAGTCGCTCCATTAAAAACTGTTTCGATCCCTCGCCTGGAGCTGTGTGCAGCTGTACTATTATCGAATTTACTTTCCTATGTTATCAAGGTTTATAGTGCTACTCTTAGTTTTGATAAAGTATTCGCCTGGTCTGACTCGCAAGTAGCTTTAACTTGGCTAAAATCGTCTCCATATCGGTGGAAGACATATAGAGTCTCGCTTATCCAAGAAAAGGTTGCGCCCGCATGTTGGCACCATATACCTTCCGAAAAAAATCCCGCTGACATTGCTTCGAGAGGCTCCTTGCCTTCCGAGTTATTAAATAATTCTCTATGGTGGGCGGGACCCGCTTTTTTGAAAACTCCTCAGAGTTATTGGTTATTTTCTTCGAAATAAAATACTGACTTATCGAAACCTGCGATTACTGTTGAAGAACGCAAGATAACTATGGCTACATTTTCTTCTTCGACGTTTATTGACGATTTGCTAAAGAATTGTTCATCTGTCGTTACCATACAACGTATTTTAGGATACATGTTACGCTTCATTTACAATTGTAGACATCCAGCGCAAAAAAAAGCTGAAGCACTTACTTACATAGATCTTCAAAACGCTTTATTAGTTTTAGTTAGGCATACCCAACACTTAGCCTTCGCTGAGGAAATTTTGAAGATTAAACAAGGGCAACGGCCCTCCAAGGCACTTAGAAAATTGAACGCGTTTGTTGATAATAACGATATTTTACGTGTCGGAGGTCGGCTCTTTTTTTTAAAGTTATCATATGATAAAAAATTTCCTGCGCTTTTACCTAGATGCAGTCACCTTACTGATTTAATCATAGAGAATATGCATGTAAAATATTTTCATGTAGGTTTGCAGACCGTTCAATTTTTAATTTCGCAGCAGTTTTGGATACTGTCTCCTAAACGTGCTATACGCCGAATTTTATCTAAATGCCTTACGTGTTGGAAAGTCAAACCTAAACCCTACCAACCTCCAATGGGAAATTTACCACGATCGAGAATTTCTCAAGTAAAACCCTTTTCCCAGGTAGCGACGGATTATGGCGGGCCATTTTTATTGACAATGGGTAGAATTCGGGGTGCAAAAACGCACAAAGCTTATTTATGTCTTTTTGTTTGCATGGCTACAAAGGCGTTACACCTTGAACTCGCGTCAGACCTTTCCGCTGATGCTTTTTTGGCGGCCTTTCGAAGATTTGTTGCTCGTCGTGGGCGGTGTAACCATATATACAGTGATTGTGGCACCAATTTTGTTAGTGCCCATAAAACACTCAATACATTTATGCAAAATGCTGCCCATCAAGAAGGTGTAGAGTGGCATTTTAATCCTCCTTCGGCTCCCCATTTTGGCGGCCTGTGGGAGGCAGGAATTAAGTCTGTCAAGTCACATTTGGCCCGGGTAATTGGCAACCAGCTTTTAACTTTTGAAGAATTTTATACTGTCCTAGTGCAGATTGAAGCGATACTTAATTCTAGACCTTTAACTCCAATGAGTTCTGATCCAAATGATCTCACCGCATTGACTCCGGGTCATTTTTTAACTTTAGCGCCTCTTACCGCCCCTCCTGACTCGGACTTGACCTCCGTGCCACTTGGTCGGTTGGATCGCTGGCAGTTAGTGCAACGTTTGCACCAGGACTTTTGGGCTCGATGGCATAAAGAGTATTTGCATACTTTACAGCAACGCGGAAAGTGGACAGAACCCACTTCTCCGGTTATCCCTGGAACCTTGGTTCTAATAAAAAATGATTTAGTTCCTCCTTTAAATTGGCATTTAGGTCGCATTACTGAGCTACATCCTGGTGCCGATGGGGTAGCTCGCGTGGCCACGGTCCGCACGACGGGTGGTACTTACAAGCGCCCCCTGGTCAAGCTTTGCCCTTTGTCGCTATCTTAGTAATTTTGTTAGTATAGCTATTAAGTTCATTTTTCTTTATTTTTTTTATTTTTTTTTTATTATTTTTTTGGTTTGTGTAAAATCCTTTGCATTTTAGGTGAGCGGTATGTTTCGTTTGCATTTATTTTATATTAGGAAATATACACTCGATTTTGTTTACTTTTCTTTCGCGCGTTTAATTCATGTGGTTGGCATAAAAACGGTATTAGAAAGTTTTTGTGGCTTCCTTATCACATACGCGTATAGGACTTTTTTGAAAAGAAAGAACATTAAGAAAAGATTCGCTTCCGCAGAGAGTACTTCACGTATTTTTCTAACGATTAGTTTTGCCCGCATTTTGTAGATTTCGAGATTGTCTCGACGCTGTTACTTAACATTTTTTCGTGTGATGTGTTTTCGAATTTGCCCGTAAATTCAGTGCCCCCCGGGAACGAAGAAAAGGATTGCTTGCTCCGACATCCCAGCATCAGGATCTGGTTCTACTTTGGTGGTTCGAGAGCTCTCACAAAACCACCTTACCTCAAGACCTGCAGCCAAGGGTAAGCAAGACAGTGATTTTCTCATTTATCGGGCGACGCAATTTACAGTCCACTTATCTCTTACGCAGCTATTTGAAGCTGTCTTAGGTAGTTACGGGACAATTTTAATATTCTTATTTTCAATTTTTTTTTAATTTTTTATTGTAACTTTGGTCTCTACCAATGGAGAGTGTCGTCAAAAGTGAATTACACGTAAAAAAACCTGCTAAATAAAATGGTAAATGTTTTATTTGGTTATACCTCGGTATTGGGTTTGTGAATGCTAGACCCGGCCATCCGATGGGCTAAAATGGATGTAATCTTTATAATCAATCACAATTTATACTACAGGGCGCGTCCCACGTCAAGGTGGAAGAGAGTATAAACTTTTTTATTTATTAGTACAAAGTCACTTCTTATCATAAAATTCTGCTTTTTCTGAAGGTTATACTTGTAATTACATATGTAAAAACTGATTCAGATATACAGTGTGCCAAGAAAATAGAAAAACGTGAAATTAGCCTTACGGTGCCTTACCAAGTGCGAACGAGGTACCATTAATTCGAGTTGTATACTAGTAAAATGTCATTTAAAAATTGTTTTTGATTATAAAATGCGTTTAGATTCGAAAATTGAGCTCAAAATTTTAAATTTCAGGCTTTTTTTTAATTTTTGGCAATAAATTTTTATTTTCAGATCTCAATCTAGACTCTAAATATTCGAATTTTAGTTCAGTTTCAGAATCTGTACAAATTTTGTAATTACAAACCACTTTTTTATTTAATGTCTTGCTGTAAAGCTCGAAGTAAGGGTACCTTGCTCTTGGGCCAACCTTCCTTATTATTTTTTTTTTCGCATTCTGTACATCTGATTCAAGTTTTTACTAACTTTTGGCTTTCAAAAGAAACAAACGAGGGACTTTTTTTCACAAACTCAGAAATAGGAAAGTTTTCTTGTGTTTAAATCCACTGTAGGTATGCATACTAAAATAATTCAAGATTATATAACGTTGGTGTTATTTTTGAGGATTTTTTCCCTATAGCCTATGAGAAATAAAACACATTATACCAGAAACAAAAAATATATTAAATTGTTGCATCTATTCAGGATTTCTTAGTGTCATATTTCGATTCTTTCGAGGATCAACTATAAGTCATTGGAATATGTGAAATGAACCAAAAATGTGTTACTGTGCATCTGTAGTATCGCTTACTGGCTACGGCGCATACCACTTCCATTATCTCAAACTTACGATTTCACTCTAAAAATAGTAGAAAGTAGTAAGTACTTAAGTTTGTATTTTTAAGTGTTTTTAGCGTTTTTATGATATCGTATTTAAAATTTACGCAAAAATAACTAAAACTTCTGTCTTTGCACTTTTTTCTTTTTTCAAAAATAAAATAATTAACTGGGGTGTAAAAATATAAATGATCACCCTGTGTACCTACATGAAAAATTAAATATTTTGCTAAATTTATTTTGGCTATCCACTTAGGGTGGAACGAAAAAGAAATTTTTTTTTTTAATATTTTGCCATAAACTTCAAAATGTGCCTTAAGATAAGTAAAATTAATTCCCAAAAGTTGATTGACCTATCTTAGTATTTTCAGGTTCCTCACAAGACTTAAAGTTTCGAAATTTCCTTGTTTTTGCAGGTTTTTATAACCTGCATTGATTGACTTAAAAAAATAAATTTTCTGTTTGACATAGTGCTTAAAATAATTATTAAGTTATGATAAAAAGTCCCTCCAACCAAAATTATTTTATTTTAATATCTTCAGGTTCCTCATTGTCTTGGAAAATCACACTACTTATGGGGATTACGCGACAAAGAGCATATTCCGATGCAATCACAGCCCAGGCGTCTATGGCGGAAATGGGGCAAATAAGCTCTTTGTATTTTGGTAAATTACATAATGAAGTTTACGCCTCATTTTGGTTTCGAGTAAAACTCATGCCTTTATGTGTTGAAAGGGCAAGACATTCAGTTTAATAGATGCTTGCAGATTTGAAATATAAGGTTATTATAGTTATTATCTATTTTTAAGATAATCTTATTTCGTTTCAAATGATGTCAATATATTTTTTTACTTTATACGGACTTGAATAAATCTATCTCGGTTTTCTTGGCCACAGACAGCTAATGATGCACGCATCGTTCAACAGCTTGGGTATTGCAAGGAAATTGTGGAAAACCAGGAAAATTTGTGTCCCACACCTTAGTTAAGCATATTTCCATATTAGCGGTTATTAGCGACTCAGTAATATTTTCTTCATTCCAAAAGATCACTTCCGAGTAAAGTTTGGCCTCGAAATTTATTTTGAGTAATACCGTTGTATTGACGGCCCGTACCTTCAGAACATGTCGGATACCCAGTTCTGTATATTTTTGATATTCGTCCGTAAGTAAAGAAAGCAATACCTATATTTTCAGGATGTGCGAAAAACCATGGCGCTGAATTACCGTATAAACAATTTTTTTAACTTTTTTTAGTAAAAATCTGCAAGCATCTATTAAACTGAATGTCTTGCCCTTTCAACACATGAAGGCATGAGTTTTACTCGAAACCAAAATGGGGCGTAAACTTCATTATGAAATTTACCAAAATACAAAGAGCTTATTTGCCCCATTTCCACCATAGACGCCTGGGCTATGATTGTATCAGAATATGCTCTTTGTCGCGTAATCCCCATAAGTAGTGCGATTTTCCAAGACAATGAGGAACCTGAAGATATTAAAATAAAATAATTTGGGTTGGAGGGACTTTTTATCATAACTTAATAATTATTTTAAGCACTATGTCAAACAGAAAATTTATTTTTTTAAATCAATCAATGCAGGTAATAAAAACCTGCAAAAACAAGGAAATTTCTAAACTTTAAGTCCTGTGAGGAACCTGAATATACTAAGATAGGTCAATCAACTTTTGGGAATTATTTTTACTTATCTAAAGGCACATTTTAAAGTTTATGACAAAGTATTTAAAAATAATTTTTTTTTCATTCCACCCTACAGTATCCACTCAGTCCACCCTGTATATTTTAACTAGAAGTATACCACCTCCGTTATTACCATAAGCAACACGTTTACAATTTGCTCTAAGTAATGAAAGTATTTAAAATTTAAAGCATTTTATTTAGAAAAATATTTTGTCTGTTCACCTTATATATTTTTTCCAAAAAATTTACCCCAAACAACATTTTTAAATTCTAAGTATAAAAGTTAAAAAATTATTTTTTTTTAACATTTTTTAGGGTCTACACCGTATATACTTTTTTTACTAAAAGTATATCTACTCGGTTTCCTCCAGGTCAATAGTATCAACTACATGCTTAAATATTAGTTTCCTCTTTCAAATAATTTTATTTCATCCCGTCCGGAAAGTACAACAGTACAGTATTCATATGCGGCCGGAAAATGAGACATTCAGAGCCGGTAAAGTACCGGAAACCACCGGAAACTTATTACGAACCAATCACAAACTGTTATTATACCTTTTGACAGTTGTTTGACATATAAAAATCAACCGTAAATTAAAAAATAGTGTCAAAATTGCGCTAAAAAATGATGTTTTCATTTAAATGCAAAATAAGCCGTAATATTATTTATTATTTTTCGTTAATTATAGTGAGTTTCTGGCGGATTTTCTACTTTTTAAATAACAAAATTAAGACAACGGTTTTTTTGCGGTATACGAAATTATGTTTTCATTAATTATATGTAAAAAAATATATTATAAGTTATATATTTAATTTACAAAATCGAAATTTTTATTGCAGTGTTATTAACACTTATTTCGCGGCGAAGAGGACCCTTAATATAATTCCATTATATGTATACAGGGTGGTCCAGTTTATAATAGCAGGACTTTACCAGGAGCTAGTTCAGCGTAAAATAAAGACATTTTGTCCTATAAACTATGGTCGAATTCTGCTTCGTTTAAGATCTACAGGGTGTTAAAGATGGAATATTTTTTAGAATAATTGGCCATAACTCTATACTAACAAAAGATAGCTCTTTGAAATTTAGCATAGAGAGGTTGTTTTACATTCTTTATCGGATAGTGGTTGCAATTTTTTTATCAAGAATACAGGGGTGTGCGTACGGGCTAGTCAAAAATTTTTTTAATTGAAATAAAGGTACGCCACTGTTTTTTCACAAAATCAATGTACTTGTGTTATTCCCTGTACCATTTATCGACTTTTTTGTATCTCTTAATATGTCAATTAAATGCATCGTTTTCGAGTAATTCAACTTCAAAGACGGAAAAATCTAGCACCAAATGCTGACTTGTAATAAAATAATTTTAATAACAACATTTTTTTTAATAATAAGAACTACAAATGATCTACAAATAAATTAATTTAATAAATGTTCGAAATGAGAACCATTTTGCTGAATGCATAATCGAGAGCGTCTTATAATTGAATTAAATCAGCATTTTGGTGCTAGTTTTTTCCGTCTTTGAAATTTAATTACTCGAAAACAATGCATTTAATTGACATATTAAGAGATACAAAAAAGTCGATAAATGGTACAGGGAATAACACAAGCACATCGATTTTGTGATAAAACAGTGGCGTACCTTTGTTTTCAATTAAAATAATTTTTGACTAGCCCATACGCACGCCCCTGTATTCTTGAAAAAAAAATTGCAACCACTATCTGATAAAGAATGTAGAACAACCTCTCTATGCTAAATTTCAAAGATCTATCTTTTGTTAGTATAGAGTTATAGCCAATAATTATTCTAAAAAATATTCCATCTTTAACACGCTGTAGATCTTAAACGAAGCAGAATTCGACCATAGTTTATAGGACAAAATGTCTTTATTTTACGCTCAACTAGCTCCTGGTAAAGTCCTGCTATTATAAACTGGACCACCCTGTATAAATGTAAAACATATGTATCTTCTTTCCATTCAAAAATCTACTTAATGTAATATTTTGTTCTAGAAATAAGGTAATGAAATTTTTGTCGCTTGATAAGCTGGATGACCGATTATGATATGGCTCATGGCCAGGACTGGTTAGCAGTTTGCTTCCCGCTGGCTGGTATTAGCATAATTAAAAAATGTCTAGTGTAATTTGGGTGTTCGTAATCGTATATACAGGGTGGTCCAGTTTATAATAGCAGGACTTTACTAGAAGCTAATTTAGCGTAAAATAATGACATTTTTCCCTATAAACTATGGTCGAATTCGGCTTCGTTTAAGATCTACAGGGTGTTAAAGATAAAAACTTTGAATGATTTAAACGGACGCAATCCAGTATAATTAACGAGTCTGAAAATGTTTATTTAAGCCAAATATCAAAACCTATTCATCATAGCTTACTTAAAAAGTTGTTATTGTTATTAAAATTATTTTATTACAAGTCAACATTTATGTGCATGACTGTTTCTTTCATCATTGAAGTTAATTTACTCGAAAACGGTGAATTTTATTGAAACATTGAAAAATACAGAAAAGTTTCTAAATGGTACAGAGAATCTCACAAGCTTATCGCTTTTGTGAAAAAACAGTGGCGCACCTTTGTTTTTAAATAAAGTATTTTTTGATTACCCCGTACGCACGCCACTGTATTCTTGATAAAAAATTGTAACCACTATCCGATTCAGAATGCAAAATAACCTATCTGTGCCACATTTCAAAAAGCTATCTTTTGTTAATATTGAGTTGTGGCCAATTCTAAAAAATGTTTCATCTTTAACACCCTGTAGATTTTAAACGAAGCCGAATTCGGCCTTAGTTTATAGAACAAAATGTCTTTATTTTACTCTAAACTAGCTCCTAGTAAAGTCCTGCTATTATAAACTGGACCACCCTGTATGTAGAGTAGTAGTAACTTCGATAGGCAAAATGATCCTGAAAAGACCTAGCTGCCAGTAAGCTGCATTTCCTCTACTACTTTAACCTTCTTCATTCAATATGCGATACCATGAACTAGTATTATTTAGTCAATGGCAATATTTTTTTACAGATAGTTTCATATAATTCTGGTATTATTAAAAGTTGGTATACATCTGAAACACACAAAGTGAAGATAAATACTCGTGTGAGGTTGCCACACCCAAAGAAGTACGAACGAGCTGCGTTGGTGGCTGTCGGCTTCTGGGTCATATCCAAACGCTACTTTTTTCTTCTTATTATTATTATTTCCGATTTTTCGATGCTGAAGTCCGACACCTCACGGTGGAAGTTCGGTTACTGATTCTGTCGAACATAAGACTGAGTTTACTACAGCCCTGTATAAACAATAATGCATCTGCTATAGTTCCATGATCTCTTACTAACCGTAGTAACCTTCGTTGTTGTGGGAGGTACACTCGAGGAACGGACGGACGGTCTAGAATACTTCTTTAAATATTTATCATATTGCGGACATCCCTGCCCAATTCGTGCAGTTCATCTACTCGCTACTCAATTACCCCAAAGGAGAGTAAAATCGAAACACGAAACGAAACAACTATAGTAGTAGGAGACACCTTGTTCCTCTCCGAAAGTTCGGAAGATATCGGAGATTTCGAGGTCGATGTCAATACTTGCCACGAAGGGAATGCTTTATTTAGAGTATATATTCTGGATATGGCGTTGTTTCACGCCCGGATATGCATATTAGGTCCCTTCGCCATCCAGATGTCGTAGAATGGTTTCATCTGCGAGCTGCACATCGTCATGGAATTCCTCGCTTCATTCATTCTTCTTCTCCATCCTGAGATCTTTTTAAAATTCTCGCTCTCCGAAGGCATAAAATTTAAGGTTATTCACATAAAATAAATGTATGACCTTATCCTCTAAGTTGCCGGGTGGCATAACATGATACCCGTGAGTTTGGTGGAGTCCAACAGATAGAGGTAGTAGTAAGATGCAGGAGAAAAGAGGACTCCAAGAGTTGCCTCCTCTCCTAAATGTTAACAAATCTGTCGAAACTTGCTCAGCACCGCATGTTATGATGAAGTGAGTTCTCTAAAGTAATAACAGTTGTTCAAAGCACTTCGTTGATGATGTTGATACATACAGCATGAGTTTTGAACAACTCATGAGATGTAGCAAATCCTTGCGATATTCAATAATAATAATAATAATAATAATAGAAATAACATTAAATACTATACAATAACAACAAACAACAAAAATACATATGTAAGAAAATTTACAAAAATATGTAAGTATAATGCAAAAAATAATGTACGAGAAAAAAACAAAGATAACCTGATATAATCATAATAGTGTATTATGTTACTAGGAGTAGAAGGCGACCATTATTGTTGAGCCCAGAAGTTTGCTCAGCCGAGGCGCAAGCCGAGGCAACAAACTGGGCGAAACACATAATGAGCCTTCTACTCCGAGTGACATATACTATTTTTTCTTCAAGCGTTAAAATAAAAAATATCAAAACTTTAATTTTGAAAAATGACATCAGGTCAAATGCGTTCAAGCTTAGTAAAAAAAATATGTGTAATACTAACCATTTTATTTATCAATGAAACATAACATAGGTGAATTTGCAATTTCAAGTATTTCAGGTGGTACGCACTGCACTGCATTTCTTCAGACTTTTTCGCTTTTAAATTTAAAAAACGGCTCGACGCGCGACGTCAACTTTTAAAATGACAGTTTATGACAAGTCATAACTTAGATTTTTAATTCGTTGCCATGGATACATTATTTCATGTTTGTACTAGGAAAAAAATGAGAAATATTTGTACTAGTACAATAATAGGCTCTTTCTACAGGTCGTGTTGCATTATGTAATGTAAGTATTGTTATACGCTTGAAGAAAAAATTGTTTTATATATTTAAGTCAGCAAGAAAATATGTCAAACAGTTCACAGTTTTTGTCGTTGTTAATTGCCACATATTGAAGACAGAAGAGAACTTTTGAATATTAGTGTGGGTGATATCGAGGTAAATAGTTTGCAATCTTCGAGAATTTATACTTTGCACGTAGAAATTTAATTTGCCTAATAGTTCTTGGCAGACAATTTTACTGTGTATGATTTTATGCAAGAATACCTGAGAATCACGCCATCAGACTTAAACCATAATAATTTTAAGAACCGTCTTTGAACACTCTCAAGAGAATTAATATGACATCTATAATGGGGGTTCCAGGCAAAGGACGCGTAGTTTAGACCGGACGAAAGCAAAATATAAAATTTTTAGTGTTGACATTTGAGAAGTCCCTGCTGGTTCTGATTAAAAAACCAAGCGTTTTAAAAGATTCTGACACTAAATTATTTATATGAGGTGAAAAGGAAAGTTGGCTGTCAAATGTTACACCGAGATCTACAAGAGTAGCAGGTCTTTGAAGGATTACGTTGTCTACACTGTAGTCAAAAATAAGAGGATTGATATTATTTGTGTAAGACATAACGTTACATTTAGAGACGTTCAAATTTAGCCTATTTTTAACACACCAATTTGATATATTTAAAAGACTATGTTGCAAAATAGAGCAGTTCTCCAAAGAAGAAATAGTTGTAAATATTTTAAGATCGTCCGCATAAGTAAAAAATGAGACTTGAATATTACTCACAATGCCATTAATAAAGATGTTAAATAACAGCGATCCAATAATAGAACACTTAATGTAATCAACAGACCGAAACCCACTATACGCCACATATTACTTCCCATTCAGAAGATGAGGTGGAAAACCCAAAATCAGACAGTTTAGTTAGCAGTATAGTGTGATGTATAGTCTCTCGAATGCTTTCGAAAAGTCCGTATATCAGTTTGCATACATACACTGATCAATAACTTTAGAAATATACTGGGTAACGCAAATTAAATTAGAGGTGGTGGATCTCCTTTTCATAAAACCATGTTGGTGTTCAAATATTAGATTACTGACAATAGGGTAGATGGTATCATAAAATAATATCTCAAGGGCTTTACAGAAATTACATATAATAGAGATGGGTCTAAAGTTAGTAATATCACTTTTATCGCCTTTTTTAAATACCGGACAAACTTCCAAATTGCAGGAGTACAGCAGTTAGTTATACAAAGATTGAACAGTATTGAGAGTGGATGAGCAAAAATCCGAGCGCAATCTCTGACCAAGAAAGCTGGAACACCGTCGGGTCAGTGGTTAATTTGGGCTTAAGTTTCTTTAACACGTTGAACACCTCATCCTCATCAAAATTCCTAGTAATAATCGTCAAATTATTCGTTGCCTTGTTATCACCCAATTCTGGATTGTCCGTGGGAGGTAGATAAGACTTACGAAAAAAGTTAGCGAAGGCGTCAATTATATGCTTAGAATTATCCAGTTTTAGACCATTATTTCACATTTGAGTAGAGATCCTCGAGTCTTTCTTTTTACTATTAACAAACGACCAAAATTTGCCAGGTTTAGCTGCAATATTTAATTCAGCGTCTCTAACGTAATTGGCATAGGCAATGTCGATATTTGACTTAATAATATTTCTTAGTCGCCTCAACTCATTAAGGTCTGCAGGATCACCATTTAATTTATACATGCGTCAATATTTCGCTTAACTGTACTGTACAGGGTTATTCATTATAAATTACCCACCCCTTATCAGCGTTATTATTGCCTATAGAAAAAAAAGTTTTAAATAAAAGTTGTGTGGTTATGACTGAATTTTGTTAAAATGCCATCAAAAGTACAGTGGCGTGCATATTTCAGGGGATACAAAAAAATGGGATACCCTGTATATTATTACATTTTTGGAATGATCCTTTTTTCCTGATTTCAAAAATATACCATATGTTACCCCTACCATATACCGTTTTTGAGTTATTAAACGTCGAATATCTTAGTTAAACTAGTTACTTTAAATATGGAAAAGTTAACATTATTAATGTGAGCTATGAAAATGAGTAAAATGACACTGTAAACCATTTTGATAATTTCATTAGATAAATGTCATTTATCAAACATAACAGTTGTCATTCATAGCTCACTTTAACAATGTTAACTTTTCCATATTTACAGTAACTAGTTTAACTAAGATATTCGACGTTTAATAACTCAAAAACGGTATATGGTAGGGGTAACGTATGGCATATTTTTGAAATCAGGAAAAAAAGGATCATTCCAAAAATGTAATAATATACAGGGTATCCCATTTAAAAAAATGTATTATTTTTTTGTATCCCTTGAAATCTGCACGCCACTGTACTTTTGATGGCATTTTAACAAAATTCAGTCATAACCACACAACTTTTATTTAAAACTTTTTTTTCTATAGGCAATAATAACTAGTGATGCAACGGTTACGGTTAGGGAACGGTTTATTTCACGGTTTTTGCTATTATACGGTTAACCGTAACCGTCTATTTTTCGCGGTTGTTATACGGTTCTTGCAAGTCTGAACGTGCAACTCGCAACAGTAAATTTTGAATACCAATTTTTGTTCTTTTGTTCTTTTTTGTATTTTAAAATTTTCAGTTTGTTTAAATATTTTAATTTAACTACACTTTTAAGTAGGTAGATACAGATACCTACCTATATTTAAATGTTTAATGTTTGTTTTCTTTTTTAATCTCTATCAGCTTTTATTGGTTACATTACAATTTACAATGTTTCCTGTTTATTTATATTTAGAATTTTAGAACGTTTAATTTTACGCTGTTTTTTTGTAATACTACTACAAAAATGTAGTTTAGTTTTTTTAAGTTTTTGTTTTGTTTTAAATATGTCCTTTCAAAGTGTTGTGTTTTGTTTTGAAGAATAAAGTTTATTATTTTATCATTATGCGATTCATTTTAAAAACCGTAACCATAACCGTAACCGTAGGAATAACCGTAACCGTAACCGTAACCGTAAAAACCGAAACCGTTGCATCACTAATAATAACGCTTATAAGGGGTGGGTAATTTATAATGAATAACCCTGTACCTACATATGGTAAGTCAGAAAAAAAGAAAAGAAAAATTTGTATAATATACAGATAACTAACGATAATAATAAGTAAAGTATAGTATTACAAATGTTAAAACATTTGAATTATATTACGAACTACACATATTATAAAAAAATTCAGGCCATCAACAAATGCTGCTTGTATTGCACAGGATCCTATATAATACAGCGATCTATCAGCACGTTTTCTATAATAACCTGCCTGACCCTCCTACGTACCACAGTCGAATTTTCAACAACACGCTGTGGCTCTTGAAGTAGTAGAAAGGGGTTTATTCGGAACAATTTTATTTGTATTGTTTCAAACTCCGCATTCGCCTATCTATAGTTTTCTTTATTGTCATAAGCGTTCGAATTCTACCTAATCAGTGCTGCTTGATAGTCTGCGGTATTGTCCAATTTTAGAGTGTGATGTTGATGTTGGCAGTTGTTGGCAGTTGGCATATCCGTCCGGCTGCCACACGCCGGCATTTTTGAGTTAATGTTATCTTCTGAAAGTTCCTCATCGATCAAGCAGTCCATTCGTCTCAGATCTTGTGATTAACCCTGGTATTAAGGTTAAATTTGTCCTTACAGCGACGTCGATGTATTCAAGAAAATGTTCCTCGTCAGCTACTATTTGCTGGGGATCCCAGAATTTTTTTTTTTTTTTCGTTTCCGAAAGAAAATGCTGGACAGTCTCCCTGTGGCCTCCGACACCACACAGAGAGAGCGCCAGCGAATAATCTACAGCAATTCCCCACATCCCGCAGGGTTAGTCACTGTAGATTCCAGACTCATGTGCCCTAAGTAGACGAAGGGATCCCAGGATGACCGCTTTCTGCATTTGACCAGCCAACCATTCTGCCGATGTTTGGCAGGCAGGCATGGTCTTCAATGCGGAGAGCAGCGTGGGCTTCATACCTCCGAGTACACCGATTATCAGGACGACCATTTTGACAGAGTAGCCTGGGTATAGCACTTGGAGCTCGTACCGGAGATCTCTGTATTTAGTCCGTTTCTCCTCCTCCTTCAAGGCGATGTTTGACTCAGCAGGTGCTGAGAACTCGATGACATACATCACCTTGGTCTGATGGTCGAGGAGGACTATGTCAGGCTTATTGGCGTGAATTCGCCTGACGGTCGGGAACGAGTAGTTCCAGTAAATCCGGCATTTCTCGTTCTCGACAACGGACTCGATATCTCCGGGGACGTAAGGCAGCACTGGTGTTTGGTCTATCTGGTACGAGTGCCGTAGGTGGTAGTATAGCACTCGTAAAGCCGCGTTATGTCGTTGGATGTAGACCGAAGTCGCATAAATCGGGCATGCAGATAATAAATGCATGAGCGACTCCGGCGCCTGACGGCAGGTCCTGCAGTTGATATCAGGTACCTCTACACCCATCACGCGACTGCGATAGACCAATGTGTTAATAACACCATCTTGGCAGGCCACAATGTATCCCTCGGTATCCGACTTCAGCCCCGCTGACCTTAAAAATGCGAAGGTCAGCTCTGTCGATAAACCCAGTGCTTCTATGTTGTTATAGAAAACACCGTGCAGGGGTTTATCGACGTGCTGCCTGAACAGATTTCTCTGTTCGGCAGCTTTGATGTGGGCTGTCAGACGATTAGGCGGAAGCTCAGTGACTGAGTCACCTCGCCGGCCTTCTCGCCTGTAGTCGAACACGAGACCGAGTTCATCTGCGGCCCTCTGTGCTGCCCTAAACAATAAAGCGCCAACTCCCACAGCTTCATGATCTCTCACTAACTGTAGGAGTGGGTCCGAGCTCCTGATGACATTACATGCCATACTCAGTGCCACTCTGCCATGCATGCACTCCAGACTCAAGAGTCCTCGGCGCCCCCGTTGACGTGGGAGGTACACACGAGGAACGGACGATCTAGGATGAATACCCCTATGAACATTCATCATCTTGCGGGTATTCCTGTCCAATTGACGCAGCTCATCTACTCCCCATTTGACTACGCCAAAGGAGTAGGGCAGAATCGGAACGGCAAGCATATTAGTGGCAGACACCTTGTTCTTCCCCGAAAGTTCTGATGACCAGATTTTTCGGAGTCGGTGTATGTACTTGCCACGGAGAGAATCCTTTATTTGGTTCACATCCTGGATGTGGCGTTGTTCCACACCCAGGTATGTGTAGGTCTCTCCGGCATCCAGATGTCGTAGGATGCTTCCGTCTGCGAGCTGCGCATCTTCATGGAATTCCCCGCATCGTCCTCTCTTGAGGTGGACGACTGCGCATTTGTCCAACCCAAACTCCATTCCAATTGCCCGCGTGTATTCCTCGACCACCCTGAGAGCATTTTGAAGTTCTCGCTCTCCGGAGGTATAGAGTTTAAGGTCATCCATATAAAATAGATGGGTGACCTTATGCCTCCGGTTGCTGGGTGGCCCACACTGATACCCGCGGGTTTGGCGGAGTCCAACAGACAGCGGCAGCAGTGAGATGCAGAAGAGGAGCGGACTCAAAGAGTCACCCTGAAACACTCCTCTCTTAAATGTCACCAACTCTGTCGAAACTCGCTCGGCACCGGATGTTATGGTGAAGCGAGTTCTCCAAAGCGGCAACAGTTGTTCGATGCATCTCACTAGTGGTGCTGATACCGCAAGACATCCGAGCAAGTGTAACAAAAGCTCGTGAGATGTTGTATCAAATGCCTTGCGATAATCAATCCAGGCCATTGATAGATTCCGCTTGTACTGCACAGAATCCTGTGTAATACAGCGGTCTATCAGCAGGTTTTCCTTGCTACCTGCCAGGCCCTTCTTGGCACCACGCTGTTCGTTTATCTGTTGGTAGACCGGATCAACAGACCTCAACATCCTGGTATACAAGATACGAGTAAATAACTTGTAGCAGGAGTTGAGGCAGGTAATCGGTCTATAATTTTTTGGGTCAGACAGATCCCCCTTTTTGGGGATTAGCACAGTTCGCCCCTCGACAAACCAGTCCGGAATTTGCTGCCCCTCGTTCAACCATGAGTTGAAAACTCGGGCCAGATGGCGGTGGGTGGAAGGAAACTTCTTCCACCACCAGTTGTTTATACCATCTGGACCCGGGGCAGCGAAGTTCTTGGTTCCAACAAGTGCTTGTTGAACCTCTTCCGTACTGATTGCCGGGCACACTTCGTCTGGCTCTTCTAAGACTCGACGACAGAGAGCCTCGAAGTGTGCTATAGCTGGAGTGTCATTATCGAATGGACTTGCGACTTCGTAGATTCCTTTCCAGAAGGCTTCGACATTATCAACAGTCGGCGGATTTTCGACAACACGCTGTGGCTCTTGGAACAGGCGAGACGGGTTTGTTTGAAACAATTTGTTTTGTTCCAAACTCCGCATTCGCCTGACCAAAGTTTTCTTAATAGCCATAAGCGCTCGAATCCTATCTAGACAGTGCTGCTTGATGGTCTGCAGCACTGTGCGATTTAGAGTGTGGTGTTGGCGTCTCAGTCCGGCTGCCACTCGCCGGACCTTCGGTGTAAATGGTCTACCTGCGACTATATAATCCACCACACTCTGGATTCGAGAAGCGTGTTGCCTTGCCGATCGAATTTTAACTTCCGATCTTCTGTACGCGCCGCTTAGCTTTCTCGACCCTATCAACTGCGCTTGCCAGGCGCTGCTGTGTGACGAGTTGCTTGGCGGCAACGTACACCGCGCTGTTGATCTGCCAGATGTTGGCATCTTCTGGAAGCTCCTCACTAATCAACAAATCCATTCGTGCCAGGCCTTGTGGCTTTGGGTTAACCCTGGTGTTAAGGTTAACCCTCGTTCTTAAAGCGATATCGGTGTACTCAGGAGGATGTTCCTCGTCAGCTGGTATTCGCCGCGGTGGAAGTGCAGCAGGCACTTCCTCACGCTGACGGGGTGCCCTTACGTAACCTGTTCTGCGCAGGAAGGATACTTGATCTCTCAGATGTTGTTGAGAGAAGGCGCGATACTCCGGGTGCATATCGCACCACAACCGGTGTAATCGCGCCATGTACCCCCTGCGCTCAGGCTCGCTGCTCTCGTATCAGGTAAGCAGTTCATCCCTTAATCCCTCCGTCCACCTAAAGCGTCCATGTCCAATAGCCAAGTCTTCATCATTGAGACCGTCCGGTATGGCCCCTCCCACCTGTCTCTGACCCCCATCCGACTGGGGTCGATTGTGAGGGGCCTGTCCTCTGCCACGGTCGAAAACCAGAGGAAATGAGTCCACAGGATGGTTAGCCCTGAGGACCCACGGCCGACATTTGTCAGAGAGGGTTGCCCCTCCCTGTCCGGGGTGCACCGCGAGGAGGTTGCCGGTCCGAATTTTGCACCCATTATTATTATTATTATTATTATTATTATTATTACTTTCAACTGGTGGATGTAACAGAAAATAAATGTCGCACTAACAATTTTCAGATCTCTTCGAAATATTTTCATGGACATCACACTTCTAGAGTAACAGGAAACAACATACTTATCTTTCGATTCGCATAAGCGAAAATGCAACACACTGTTTAACCTAGAAGTACGTTTTATTATATGAATTCTTTAGTTAGAGCGTGCATACCTTTAAGTACAAACGTGACTGGTTACTGTCTTATTTGTAATACTTTCGATTTTATTTTCAATGACAGATAAAATCCAATAAAATTTATAATTCAAGTCATAGGTAATATAATGGTATAATTTATAATGTAAACAAAGCAATAGAGCGCTGCATGACGAAACTCCACGTAATTGATTTTCACGTAAAAAAAAAATAATCCCTTTATTTCAGATAGAAGAGCTTACCTGACATTATCTAAATTGAAATTATCACTGTTGTGTGACATTGTAATAAACGTGTTATGCGTGGCCAAGGTAGTTCCACTGAACTGAACGTAAAATAACAATTTTACGCGTTTGGTTAAGGTTAATTTAATCTTATCTAGCAGTTATTGCACTTCCATTATTGATATTATTATATTTGAAATTGTGTATAAATTCAAACAAGTACAGTGGCAACAAGTGAGACTAGTTTGAATGATGCTTGCCATCGTTTACAGCATTGAGTAAACAAATAATATAAATAGGCGCAACTGTCAAGGGGCCGAGATTTTAGTGTTGTATTTTTTTGCCAATAACTACAGAATTATCTACAATATTTCGGGCTATGCAACCGAATTACAAATACCTTCCCGTAGCACTAAAAGTTGTAACAATCCTGAAGCTATTGGCAAAAAAATACAAAACTAAAATCTCGGCCCCTTGACGGTTGCGCCTCTTTTTTATATTATTTATTTACTTAATGTTTACAGCGAATAATACAAAGAGCACCATGAGCGCGGATAGATTGAATTATAATTGTTTGTAAAAGCCTGAGAGAAAAGGACATAGGTACTCTAATTAATATTATATATACTATATTATATTATTAATTCCTTTAAAATTATGATTGAACATAGATTGAATCTCCGTATTGTTCGCTTCAAGACAATGCATAGGCTGCTTATGGAGTCATCAAAAGCGAAATCTTTTGCAGTGTAATACCAAAATACAGGCTTCAAAGAAATCGTTGTCCAACACTTTACACACTTTACATTTTTTGCTTTTTTCTAAATTCGCGGTATTTGCTCTCTGTATGTATACTTACTCAACCATTATCAAGTTCTGTACCAGCAAAGAGACATTTTGATCACGTTCAGGAATAGGTCATATTTTTATAAGATGCACAGGTTTCTAAGAGTGAGATTAATTCTATAAAAAAACACATATTTTTTTGAAAACATTGTGTCTACCGGAACCAAGAAGCCAAACCTTTTCGTTTATAACCAGTAGTATTATGGAAGACTTTCCATTAGTTTCTGTCCTTTTTTTTCTGTATTTTCTGCAATGTTTTTTAAAATAATCAACTACTGTTATAAAAATTCTTTAAACATTTATTTTAACATTTTTAAATTTCTTGAAAAATTTTAATTTATACAAAAAATATCATTAGCAACTTTAGAATTACAAAAGGGGGTAAATTGTCATATTTTGTTTGTATATGTAGACAACACCTTTATTATCAGGCAACATGGTCACGAGTGACTAGTGAATTTACAAATCTACAATAACAACTAACACCGATACATGAAAATTGCCATTCAAATTGAAAAAAATGGAGAACTTTTGTTCTGGACATTCTCGTATACAAGAACAAATATACAACATTAGGAGAAAGGTATACAGAAAACCAACATATTATGCCGATAGGTATCTGAATTCGTAGACTCGCCATCCAGCTCAGAAAGAGTATGTCAACACAGAGCCAAATCAAATAGATAGAAAAATAGATATAAGGAATAAACAATGCATCAGAAAATAAAATTCAGCTAGTATGAAATAAATAAAAAATAGAAATATTCAGCAACTACTTTGTTCATGCATACAAAGTTACACGGAGAAATTCGGTGTTAAGGCGCGTACTGACTTGAATGTACATGCGTTGAGTCGGGACGCACGCACATGCATGCGTGTGTAGCGACTCGGGGTATATTTGTAAATTTATTTTCACTTCACATATTCGTGTTGGTTCAGTCCTTTCCGGTCAGTCATTCTTGTTCGTGATGGAAGAAGTTATTATTGCGAGGGTTGCTTATATGGTGATTTCAAATTTATTTAAAAAAAGAATAATAATAAAAAACCAAAGAGATTCTGGATCCATGAAATATACCTTCTTATTTTTGGAGAAATGGAAGGAATGCTTTGCGTCCCACAAAACGGGATATTGTTCGTATATATCAATTAATTGTAAGCAGTCTTCATTAGACCACTCCATTTTATTAATAAAAATCACATGTATTCACCAGAAGAGAAAATGCTACTCGCACCAAACATGCATTCAGGCTAACAAAACAACAAAAACTGGTCCAAACTGAGCACGCATACACGATATGATTCCTTTGATGTGGCGAAAAAACCGACAGCCGATGGCTCGGACCATGTGCATTCGTGATGACTCGCGAGATGTTAAACATGCGTTGAGTCGTTGCAAATGGCACGTCCAGATTTGAATGTGCATATGCGTGCGTCCCGACTCAACGCATGTACATTCAAGTCAGTACGCGCCTTTAGGAAAGAAGCCGACGATGCAGAAGTAAATGGCGTATGACTGGCCAAGGCCATGTCTGCCAATGTAATGGAAATCAATGGTATAGCACCAGTTACACATATAAATAGAGCAGCTTTGGCCAACAGAGCTCACTTCGCTTCAGAAAATTAATCAAATCGTCAAGAATTCAAAATATTCAACACGTAGCCTCATACCAAGAATTATTGTAAACTGGAGAGGATAGCTAGATCCCTATGCTGCAACGTTCGCCGCTTTGCCGGAAGTCTGTGACGTAGCGATGATTATCTGTTCTTCAATAAGTTTAGTGGCCTTGTATACGTTCAAAATATTATTGTTTCTCAGTGTTTGGTGGTGTTATTATTTAGTTTTATGGTTTTATCTATCGTGTTTATTGTTTTTTGGTTGTTCGTGTGTGTTTTATAAGTTTTTTTAACTTATAAAAGTATTATTTAGATAGAAATATAGAAAAATGTCCGGATCAAGCTGTGCGGTGTATGGATGTAAAAATAGCTATTGTTATACAACTTTATAGATAAGGTTTACATAATAGTTATTTATGTACCAAGGCATTAAAGTTCATCTTTTTATCATGAATGTGGAGTTTAGTTTAGTAGCAAATAAACCACGTGTGATAAAAAGGAACTTTAATGCTGAGGTGCATATTACATTTTTTTTTAAATCCAGAAACTGTGAAGTTAAGATTAATTAAGTCATTATTATATAATATTCACTGACGTTAAGAAATGTCATAATTATTTTAAAATTTTTAAGTGACATTAGTAAATGTCATAATTATTTTTAAATGTCAAATCGGAATAATTTTTTGTAGAAAAACTATTATTTTTAGCAATTATAATAGTGATAATACAATTCTGAATTTAAAAAACTGTATTTATTTACCTTTTATTACAAGACAATTATTATCACAAGCAAGAAAAAAATAATGTTTACGTTTATCTGTCACCTCCGCCAACTACAAAAATCGTACAATAATGGATTACTTTATTGACTATTTCTATCACTTTAATGACGATTTTGAGGTACTTTAAAAATATATATATATGAAGGAGCTCACTTCATTTTCGTTAATGAATATAAAAACTGTAATATGTATCATTTGAATCAATCTGATGATTGCAACGAATATGTGTAATTGTGTAATTACATGTAATTACGACCCCCTTTATCCCAGAAGGCTGAGCCTTGTGCGGGAGGGGGCTACACATTTAAAGACAAGGGACACACATCCAATATCCGTGTATAATGGAAAAATCCCTCTCACAGTATTTTCCATTGCCACGACCGGGATTCGAACCCGGGACTTTTGGGTGAGAGGCAGGTACTCTACCATCTCGACCATCAGTCATACAATAAGAGTAAATATTAAGTGATTTTTTATATCTAGCGTAGATTTAAGTATAGTTATGTTTCCTGTTAATATTACACTTATTATACAGACATATAATGTAGGTACCTAATAATAATAACTTAAGTTTACTATTTTTCACTTGAATGATAAGTAGTGTATACACCTATTTTAATTTGAGTTTTTCGTTATTCATACTGCGATTGGCATTAATTGTAAAATAAAACTATAAAACTATATTTGAGTTTATTGTTTATTTCATTTCATTATAATATTTTACTATATACAATATGTAGGTACATAAACTATTCAAAATGCCATACCTACGCCTCAGTTATATCAATAAATTGTGTTTGCATTTGTAATGATATCGCTATTTAAAATTTATATCTGTTTATAAATAAATTTGTTTTTATATTTCAATCAATAATAAATAAACAAAAATTGTATGATAATAAAATCTTACCTTGAAATCCAAAATGTTATACTTATTCCTTTACTATAAATAATTTATCCTCTTATATTGTTTTCCCAAACTATCTCAAATTATCTCAGAAGTAGGTTTAATCTACATATATTAAAAATTAATTTGAAATTAAAATATTAGTTATGAATATTTTATAATTTTGAAGTTATAATTTACATTCAAATTTATTTCTTATTGTCTTTACACTGTAAAATTTCATCCTACCCTACATTCACCCTATAGTCCTATTAACCACAACATTTTCTTTTCTTTGTATATACAGGGTGTTCTGAAAAACACTAGCAAAAATTCAGGAGCTGATAGAATTTCAAAAAATATTACAATTTGTTCCTATGAACCATGGGCGTATCTCTTTCCGTTTTCAAGATACAGGGCGTTAAAAAAAAATTTTAAAATCTAGTTTCGGTCCTATCTTCCACAAAATTCGACCAAATGAGCTGAAATTTTGCTGTGTGGGGTTTCTGGGGATGCTAAATGCTCTGATATTATTAATTTTTGGCTATATCATACAGGGCGTTCAGTACAGTACTCCGTGGGAACATTTTAGGTCCTAACTTTTTTGAGATTAATCTTTTTTCCCCTTTTGTCACTTGCTCTTATGGCAAATTTTATTCTAAACAAAAAATGTGCTCTTGTAAGAAGTGCTAAAATTTGCCCGTTTTCGAGAAAAACCGGGTATAGTGCACCAAAGTCAAGCAGCTGGTAGCTCAAATTGTTGGTTTTTATTTCAAGTAGGCTTTGCCTAGTTGTTATTACTATTAGTTTCATTAATAAAACTCAAAATCAAAGTTATTATTTGAATGGTAATGATAAAAAGTAGTAAAAAATAATTTTTCTTTAATTTTAATTTTCTGTTAGTAATAATTAGTTATTCTTTTTTTCAATTGTATTCAGTATGTGTTAAACTTTTCCAGAAATAAACTACTTAACTATTACTTAAAAAAAAAAAAAACTAGGTGCCAAAGCCTACTTGAAATAAAAAAACCCAACAATTTGGGATACCAGCTGCTTGACTTTGGTGCACTATACCCGGTTTTTCTCGAAAACGGGCAAATTTTAGCACTTCTTACAAGAGCACCTTTTTTGTTTAGAATAAAATTTGCCATAAGAGCAAGTGACAAAAGGAGCAAAAAGATTAATCTCAAAAAAGTTAGGACCTAAAATGTTCCCACGGAGTACTGTACTGAACGCCCTGTATGATATAGCCAAAAATTAATAACACCAGAGCATTTAGCATCCCCAAAAACCCCACATAGTAAAATTTCAGCTCATTTGGTCGAATTTTGTGGAAGATAGGATCGAAACTAGATTTAAAAATTTTTTTTTAACGCCCTGTATCTTGAAAACGGAAAGAGATACGCCCATGGTTCATAGGAACAAATTGTAATATTTTTTGAAATTCTATCAGCTCCTGAATTTTTGTCAGTGTTTTTCAGAACACCCTGTATAATAGACTTCTTATTCTTAATCTTCTTAGGTGCACTTATATTATTTTTATTATATATAAATTATTATACCTTATACCATTTTAAATTTCCATTTACAAATTATTTGAATTCATTCTTCTTTTTTGTATTAACTTCATATAATTATATTAATTGATTAATAAAACTTCTATTTTTTAATATTCTCTTCCTTTTACAATTTAAAATTTCCCTCTTGTCATCGCCAAAATATTCTTATTATAAATTAAGATTATTACGAAAATTATGTTCCGCTCTATGCATTTTAAACGGCAGCGCGCTGGACGACTAATCATAACTACGTCACAGTAATGGCGGTGCCGCGCGGACAGATTTGCTCGATGTAGCTATCCTCTCCAGTTTACAATCCTTGGCCTCATACAAGATTATTCCGAAACTAATATATACGGTAAAGTCTAATAACTTAATTCACCGTATTTAACCCGCTAATGTCAATAATTGTACTATTTTAGAGGTAAAACCATTAATTTGATCTTTTAATAAGAAATTTCATATATCCCCACTACTGAGAATCAAGCCAATCGATAGTGCAGTAATTCGCAGTAACTAAGTAAAATAATTATTGTGAATCGTTTGGGAAATATACGTCCCGTGCATTCCGTGGTGTGAGTATAATGGTGTGGCGGTAAGGGGTCCTATTTTTGACAATTTCTGCGCATGACGTCACACTCGGAAGATAGGCTGTAGGTTTGAATGAGAATGAGGCTTCATATTATTAGCTGTATTCTTTTTACCGACAGTTTTAACTATTCTTAGTTGTTTTAAGGTTACGCCGTTCGAACGAAGTAACATTTTATGTATAAACTTTCTGTGCGTAACTTTAAAACAACGAAGAATAACTAAGACTGTCGGTAAAAAGAATACAGCTAATGTCGTTGTCGAGTGAAAAGTTGCCATTTTTTTTTATAAAATTTCACAGGAGGTAGCAAAAACAATAGACAATTCCAAGTGCAAAACTTTATTAATTTTTGGCTAAAAGAGAATTAATTGGACCATAGTACAAAAAGTTAGCATTTCTGACAAACTAAAGTTAAATTACATTTGACTTAAAGTGTCAATGTCATTTTAGACATACGTTTTCTGAAAAAATTCCACATAGCAGATTTTTCAATAAATTTTGCAATTAAGTCAGCTATTTTGTATTGTTACAGTGATTTTACTATTATTTTTTATTAGCTATATGCCAGGTAATCAACATTTGAAGTGAAATGTTGGTCGCATATTTATATCTACTATAACAAATTCCCACTTTAAATTTGTAATTCAATAATTTTGTATGTATTTATAAAATACTCAGGTATACTTAGGTAAGTAGTATGACGTATTAAAAACATATTGCTATGATTGCTGATTACAATACTTTAATAATCAAAACTATAAAACAATTTAAATTCAAATCTATTCCAAATAACTAATAAAATTATTATACCCAAATATTGAAACCAACAGACAGTTCCCGAGCGTGACGTTACGAGATGCGCACGCTTCACCTTATACTCACACCAGTCACACCATAATACGTCTTAATACAAAATAATCATTTAGGTACCTACAGACTAGAACAAAAATGTATTAAGTTCATAAAAGTTGTTGGTAAATCAATTACACGCCCCAATTAATTTTGTATTATTTATTTACCTTGCAGATCGTATAGTATGTTAGTTTACATTTTGAAACCCGCAAAACTAATCGTATATATTCTTTTAACTAGGTGTGTTTCTATTTTTACTGTTGTAGATAAAAAGCAAACTAATTGGTAGGAAATAAAAGCCGCAAATTGTTAGTTGCTGTTACGATCACGTCAGACATCCTTGTACACTTATATATGCGGCTCGTTACATGTTTTTATTGGATAAAAATTCACTAATAATTTATAATTCATAGTTAACCGTATAATTTAATCTATATTACAATCACATAAAGATTAGGTTTATCTTATCTAAATAAGTTATTTATTTACATTTAATATAGTCAGTTACATCGGTAAGTGTTATGTGTGTGGTTTTATGTGATGTTTTTAACAATGCCTGTAGACATATCATTAGCAACTGTGCAGCATCTTCGACCAAGATCTAGGAATCCTATGCGAATTCCACGAAGCCCTCGTCTGCCCCGAAGAAACTCGGATTTTGTTCTAACCTATAATAGGTAGATATTATTTTATCGTTGCCAGATAAATAAAAGTCATTCCACTGTTTAGGTATTCATTGTTTATCCTAATTATTTGTTCCGAATCTCATTTTTTAAGAGTACTTTGTAATATGTGTTAATTAAAACCAGAGGTACTTACTTCACTAAACTGTTTTTACGTCAATATAATGTTATATTAAAATTATGTCAAGGTCATATTATTGTAATATGTTTCCATGATTTATTATAGCATTTTCTAGGTAATGGCTTTATTGAATTTACTGGAAAAATAAAGACAACGCATTATACAAGATGGCGAAAATATTACTACTTGTGATTCATGCTTCCCCATCTGTAACCATCTTACATAAAGAAACTTACAAAATTTAGTCTACAGAATTGACTACATCTTTGTTAAAAATTAAAGTATATAATCCAAGTTAAAATACATATTCTTATAAAATAATAATTTCATTATTGTAATATTTTAGTAACGGATATTTTAAGAAAATTTGCAGTCTAGTTATTATTTATTTTTTTTTAACGAAGTTATTTTAGAGCGTTAAACAAAAATAGCGATGGTCATGGGAAATATTTTACATGTCCTCAAAAGGTTTTTATTTGTTTATTTGCAAGTGTGAGAAATATAATATCTCACTGAATACAGCAGAGACTGTGTGTGATATAAAACAACTGTATATATTCTGTATTATAATATTCTTTATTGATTAACAACACAATACATACTAAGAGAATAATACTGAATAAACAGTGAATAGCAAATATAAAACCAAGACAAAAGTTGCACTTGGAGTAGTTTTCCACACACAAACTGAGTTTTAATCATCTCCCGATGATGCCAACTTGGTTGGTGAAACGCGCGTCGAGTGTGTGCAAAAGTGTTTTGGTGTGTGTGGAAAACTACTCCAAGTGCAAATTCTGCACCATAGGTTGCAACCTCTCTTCAGGAAGACAAAAATTGTTTACAAAACGACATAACATATATGCTATTCACATTTTATTTGCATGAGGGGAGGCTAATATGTTTTTGTTAGGTTGTCTCAGGGTTGTCTACTATTGACAAAATATTGAGGTGTCAGATTTAATTGATTGTCACTGTCATTTATTTTTGGCTGATTTGCCAAATTTTTTATTGATGACATTGCTGTGCCACAGATTAACTATACCAGATGCGAAAGTAAGCGTGGCGGACTGTCCAACGATCCCCACTACTTCCATCCTCATATATGCGAAGGGTTTAGTACGAGAGCATTATCGTGACAGCGTGTAGCAGAGGTTACAGCGATATATTGTTAGTCCGAGCGTTCGGATTATAAATGTCAAAATAGTGTCATACGAGTTTGTTGGTGTATACAAATAGAGATCCAAAAAGCATCAAAAAAACCTGATAAAACAAATAGAAAACTTACAATATTATCCCATTTGTAAACATACAATTTCATATTTGTTTTAATAAAGAATATTTTATAATATATTTTTATTGTTTTTCTCGAGCGCTCAAGTGGTGCAACTAACTCGCATCCACAAAAATAAATATTAAAGTCTTGTGGTGCAAAAAGCATGCAACGTTACGAGTAGCCGACGGGCCTTTGTCTAATACGTGTGTCGCGGACATGAAAGGCACCGCGCGAAGCTTTCGCATCTGATATAGTTAATCTGTGGCTGTGCTTTCTTTAGGGTCTCACTGTGTCAACTATGTAGAACCAATTTGAATTCGTGGTTATGTTTTTGACTTTTCAACATAACCTCAGTAATTAAAACAGTCATTCATACCAACAGAATTCAGATTTTCCAAGGCCTCCCCTCATGTAAATAAAATGTGAATAGCATATACCAATGAGTAAATATCTAAGGAGAGAAGGTATTATAAAATCTGCCGCGACGGAAGTTGTACTAAGGTTGGTACGAAAGTGGTTTATCTAGGTGGGGGAAATAATCAGTGGCGTTTCCCAGGGATAACGCAACATTATCCGTGGGGACCGAAATGTAAATTTTGTGATATTGAACCAGCTATTTACTTACCACCATTGAGTAAAAAATAATAAAGAGTTGCAACTGTCAAGGTTTCGAGATTTTAGTATTGTATTTCTTTGCCAATAACTTCATGATTGTCATCAATTTTTAGTGCTACGGGAAGGTATTTGTATTGTGGCTGTATAGCCCTTAAAATTTAAGACAATCATGAAGCTATTATAGTGAAAAAATACAACACTAAAATCTCGAAACCTTGACAGTTGCGCCTCTTTATTATTTTTACTCAATGCTTACCACATAATTAAAATGACTAAAAATACTATGGATATGTACTGCAATGTTCTAAAATTTTAAATAAAAAATTAGTAGATAGTATGGTTAAAAAAATCAAATCAAACTCGTGGATAATTGTACATTACGAACAATTTAGGCAATTAACAAAATAAATGTGGTTTAAGCTTGAAATATGCTCAAACGATTGTTTGCACAGTTGTAACCTTAAATATTAAACCAAGTTCAAGCTGATGAACGTCTTTGGTAATATCAGCTCTTAAAAATATGTAGGATAAATAAAGAAATCAGAACATATATGATAATACTTTATTATTTATCTTTATAATAGGTAGGTACTTACATACATATAAAACATAAACCATAAAACTAATGCACTTTAAAAAGTATTGAAACGTACACGGGCCAGTAATTTACAAATATTTTCCTAAATTTTATCATGAAATTAAATTATATCAAGACATTGATATCGTGAAATTCCAAATTATTCATTACTTATGATTTTATTCGGGGATAATTAAATTATTATAGTCGTTGCATCAAATTAATATTTTAAAATATTCGTTTCAATACACAGCGTAGCTCGCAGTTTTAGCATCAGTTTAGGTCCAAGTTGGGTGAATTCTCACAGAAACTCGGGAATGTTAAAATATACAAATTAGAGCCACTCCAAATTATAGTACGGAAGAAGCGCCCTTATGGACAGGCACTGATACTTTAAATCCCGTCTAAATCCCGATGCATTAGCATCATTAAAATTTTTTAGATTACAGCCTCCCTTGTGCACACATGCAAGTGGGTGGGTGTGACGTAACCACCCAAACCGCGTTTTCTTTGTTCGAAAGTCGTATAAATACAACCCGGGAAGTAGACTCTGGGTCAGTCCTTGGCCACGCCGCTGCGAACGTTATCGACGGGTTTCACAACCCCCAGAGCCGACTAAACTACGGTTCCTCACAGGACCTAGTAAGTGCCGGTGTCTTCGATAACGTTGCCGTTCTCGTTGGGTTTCACAACCCCCAGCGCCGACTAAACTACGGTTCCCACCAGGACCTAGTAAGTACCGGTGACTACGAGAACGTGCCGTAGTTTGCGCTGACCGCTGGCCCTAATAAACGTTGCAACGAAGTCACTGCCACTGTGACAGAACGTACGCGACCGCAATGCTTTCGAGCTATTCAGATATCCGCAAATCCGGGGGAGAAGAGATGAACGAATGGACCGTCTATCCACGAATAGGTGAGAACGTCCGCAATTAATAAAGTCCCAACGATGTCTTTCGATTCCACTATCGACTTTTCTTCCAAATTTACATTAAACCAGTTCGGACTAAATTTATGAATCGAAAGTACATTCAAATCCAACGTGACCCTATATCCACATACCGGTTTTTACGAAGTTAGGGAAATGACTGTTGGTACCAATTTATTATTTTAAAGTTTAATTATTGTATAAGTGCATTTAATCTAACAAAGTATTTTAATTTCTATTGACCTGCTTTTACGGTCAGCTGATCTATATTTAGGGTGTCGGTTAGGTATTCAATAATATCCAATGATTGTTTTACGACGTGACTTGACATCTGGTCTGTATTTGCAATTTATCGGTTAGTACTACGGTCCTTTTTGTGGCCACTTGAACAAATCTTTGCTGCGGTGACAAGACAACTGAAAGCCTGCTTTCTTAACACATCTGGCAGTTTAACTATTATCAATGAATGTTCTTACGGCCAACGTCACTATACTGTTGTATTGCGTTGCTTACGCAATTATCATTACTACGAATTAAAAGACGACCTGGGGAAATTTCCTCGGTGTAAGGCATATTTGCATACATCACAACGTGAAGTCGTCCGGGGACAATGTCCTCGTATGGTTCCTGATTGGTCCATACATAACTACGCTTCGGCGAAAGTCTGCACAATGCAATAAGTATAGTAACAACGTACCCAGTTTTCAACAAGTACTGCTTGTTGACTTGTCGCCCATGCAAACGAGGAGATCAAAGTGTTCACAAGGGATATTTCCCTTGACGTCTGGGCACTATTTTGCTGACGTCAGGATTAACTGAACATGACAGTGGATATTTCCACTGCGTTTAACGAGATTTCGTTAAATTGCATCTTCAGCCAGGTTATTTTCACGTCGATTTTGACTATTGGTCTTTATCTGAAAATAAACCTGTTAAACCACTTTTCTGTGTTTATTTCTTTTTTATGAGGTCTAATAATTATCTTCCTACATTTAAACTAATGTGATTGAACTAAGTTGAAAATCAAACGAAATAATAAATGAAAGTGTATTAGGTTACGAGAAAGTTAGTAAACAAGTAATAATTCAAAACATCTCAATATTAAGAACAAGTAATATCAAACTTTATTAAAGAATCTGTTAAATTTACTAAATCACAACGTAGTTGGTCCTAACTAAATAAAAACTAGACGATCGTGCCAAACAAACAAACATCCTGTATTGTACTTATCGCTTCACGATTTGTCACAGGGATAATCGAGGGGGGTATGGGGTGTTTCAGTATGGTATAAACATGTAATTGAAATCGTTCTCTGATGTAAATTGTAAGCCTTTGGTGAGAAAAAGTGTATAGTGAGTGCAAACTTTCTAATTTAATGACCATATTGTCTTTTCCATTTTATCCCTTTACATCTGTTGAAAACCCTGTTAATTAGTTCACTGTTTCTTCCGAATTCATCTAATATACTACTCACATGGTCTGCATCCACTAAAGTTTTCTTCTCCAGTTCTTTTACTATGCCAGATAGTTTAAAAATTCGTTTTTTTGCCACCACAGTTGCTTTTGTAGTTTACGAACTTGACGACTTTGTTGTAAGTGTGTCATAGACAATGTTCGAATTTGACGTTTCAACTTCACTTTTCTAGGACAATTCTCTTCGGTAGACAAAATAATGGTACTATCCATCCTATGGTGTCCTTGGAGATGGAATTTGTGCATCCATTATTTCAGCAGTTGAAGTAGAGGGAGTAGGTTCCAAGGTAATGCAGACAGGTTCTGCATCAATTGGTTGATGGCTTGTGGCAGTACTGGTAGTTAGAGTAGTTTGATGATGTTTTGTCTGAAAATAAAACATTTATTCATTACTTCCAATTTTTTTGTTAGATATAAAATCAAATCACATATTTAAACAGATTTCTTAATGTTTAATTTAAGGTATACACAGTTAAAGTTTATGAATAATTTTCAGCAGTAAACTAGCAAATCATAGTTAGTAATGCAAACTCTTTTTTCTCCACAAAACATTCCTATTTCATCAATGTATAGGTATCTCCATTCTTACAGTAAACTTACATATTTGTGCCTCTGTACTATTCTTGAGGGTATAGCATTTTCCTTTAGAAATATTTTGAAGGCAGTTGTCTTGAAGTCTGTCTCTTTAAAATGCTGTTAGCACAGCACTCCAAATGCAGGTATTTCTTCCCTTTTTCTACCAGTGAATTTAATCCATTCCCTTTGCTGAAAAGACTTCTTTGGCAACCTTTTGGAAAAATATGCAATTAGTAGTTATCACAGGATCACAGTTTATACAACGGCGAACTTACATTCTTTTATTTGCACACAATTATAATTTAACTAGTATGTATGTAGTTAAATTAAGTATAATTTTTTTATTTTATTTTATTTTCGACAAGCATGACAAATTTAGGATGAACTGAACAATTTAGCTCTTTGACGATTTTATTATTGTTATGTCTTTAAACACTCCAACATAATGAAAATATTACTAACAGTTGGTTTAATTAGTTATAATAACATTTAATTACTTACCGATAAAAAGTAACGCCACTTTTCCTTGCAATGTGCGATAAACCACACGATATGCAACTAACCATAATAAAGTTTTATATGTCCAAATTTCGCACATAACACGCACACACGAATAAATAATACAATCCTTATATACTATACAATCGTTTAACACAAAATCGGCACTCAACAAAAAGTTTTGCATAAGATGCTGACACCAAGAACAGAACACGTTGGGTTTCTAACGCTTCATAAATACAAAACTGTCAAACACTGACGTGTAAAAAGTGGTTTATCAAATATGGCCGCTGCGAACTTCCGTCGCACGAATTATTGCCCCCACCACCGATAGTTTACCTCCTTTAGATATTTACTCTTTGGCATATACCAATGAGTAAATATCTAATTAGAGAAGGTATTATAAAATCTGCCGCGACGGAAGTTGTACTAAGGTTGGTACGAAAGTGGTTTATCTAGGTGGGGGAAATAATCAGTGGCGTTTCCCAGGGATAACGCAACATTATCCGTGGGGACCGAAATGTAAATTTTGTGATATTGAACCAGCTATTTACCACATAATTAAAATGACTAAAAATACTATGGATATGTACTGCAAATGTTCTAAAATTTTAAATAAAAAATTAGTAGATAGTATGGTTAAAAAAATCACAAACTCGTGGATAAATTGTACATTACGAACAAATTTAGGCAATTAACAAAATAAATGTGGTTTAAGCTTGAACCATGCTCAAACGATTGTTTGCACAGTTGTAACCTTAAATATTAAACCAAGTTCAAGCTGATGAACGTCTTTGGTAAAATCAGCTCTTATAAATATGTAGGATAACTAAAGAAATCAGAACATATGATAATACTTTATTATTTATCTTTATAATAGGTAGGTACTTACATACATATAAAACATAAACCATAAAACTAATGCACTTTAAAAAGTATGGTATAAACTTGTAATTGAAATCGTTCTCTGATGTAAATTGTAAGCCTTTGGTGAGAAAAAGTGTATAGTGAGTGCAAACTTTTTAATTTCATGACCATATTGTCGTTTCCATTTTATCCCTTTACATCTGTTGAAAACCCTGTTAATTAGTTCACTCTGTTTCTTCCGAATTCATCTAATATACTACTCACATGGTCTGCATCCACTAAAGTTTTCTTCTCCAGTTCTTTTACTATGCCAGATAGTTTAAAAATTCGTTTTTTGACACCACAGTTGCTTTTGTAGTTTACGAACTTGACGACTTTGTTGTAAGTGTGTCCTAGACAATGTTCGAATTTGACGTTTCAACTTCACTTTTCTAGGACAATTCTCTTCGGTAGACAAAATAATGGTACTATCCATCCTAGGTGTCCTTGGAGATGGAATTTGTGCATCCATTATTTCAGCAGTTGAAGTAGAGGGAGTAGGTTTCAAGGTAATGCAGACAGGTTCTGCATCAATTGGTTGATGACTTGTGGCAGTACTGGTAGTTAGAGTAGTTTGATGATGTTTTGTCTGAAAATAAAACATTTATTCATTACTTCCAATTTCTTTGTTAGATATAAAATCAAATCACAAATTTAAACAGGTTTCTTAATGTTTAATTGTAAGGTATACACAGTTAAAGTTTATGAAGAATTTTCAGCAGTAAACTAGCAAATCATAGTTAGTAATGCAAACTCTTTTTTCTCCACAAAACATTCCTATTTCATCATTCATGTAGGTATCTCCATTCTTACAGTAAATTTACATATTTGTGCCTCTGTACTATTCTTGAGGGTATAGCATTTTCCTTTAGAAATATTTTGAAGGCAGTTGTCTTGAGCACAGCACTACTAATGCAGGTATTTCTTCGCGCTTTTTTTACCAGTGAATTTAATCCATTCCCTTTGCTGAAAACACTTCTTTGGCAACCTTTTGGAAAAATATGCAATTAGTAGTTATCACAGGATCACAGTTTATACAACGGCGAACTTACATTCTTTTATTTGCACACAATTATAATTTAACTAGTATGTATGTAATTAAATTAAGTATAATTTTTTTTTATTTTATTTTATTTTCGACAAGCATGACAAATTTAGGATGAACTGCCACTGGATAAATTGTAAACAATCATGGCGACGTATAACCTACAATTTAGCTCTTTGACGATTTTATTATTGTTATGTTTTCAAACACTCCAACATAATGAAAATATTACTAACAGTTGGTTTAATTAGTTATAATAATATTTAATTACTTACCGATGAAAAGTAACGCCACTTTTCCTTGCAATGTGCGATAAACCACACGATATGCAACTAACCATAATAAAGTTTTATATGTCCAAATTTCGCACATAACACGCACACACGAATAAATAATACAATCCTTATATACTATACAATCGTTTAACACAAAATCGGCACTCAACAAAAAGTTTTGCATAAGATGCTGACACCAAGAACAGAACACGTTGGGTTTCTAAAGCTCAATTTATAAACTTATCCGCTGCCGCTGCCGCCGAAGTTGACGTTGCCGTTGGATAAATAAAGAATAGGAAATCAATGTATTCATTTATATACATCTGCCGCTGCCGCTGCCGCTGCCGCTACCGCCGCAGTTCGGTAGATAACCATCTTTTATCTCGAACGGCAACGGCAGCGGATTTCCCAGCGGATAGCCAATGAGATTCTAGAATTTAATACACGTGTCCAGTGTCGTGGCGTGGCTTACATTAATATAACCCCAAATGCACCCAAAAGTAATTTATCTATCCATTTTTTATTTAGAAAATACACAAAACAATACAAACAATAACAATGGAAATGTCAAATATCAGTTGAAATAATTTAAGGGTGCATGTGCCAACCATTCCGCCGTAGCCGACAGCAAAGTTTATAAATTGCACCAAATTCTAAACTGCGAACTGCGAATATGGCCGCTGCGAACTTCCGTCGCGCGAATTATTGCCCCCACCACCGACAGTTTACCTCCTTTAGATATTTACTCTTTGGCATATACTAACGGCAGTGCTACCAACACACACTCACATACAGTTGTTTTCCCTAGAGCTCGGTAGACAGAAACTTGGGAGATTCAAATACGGTTACCAGTGACAAACCAGACTAAAGTTCCATTCATTTTTAACTAATATTCGCGACGAAGTTGAAAGGCTAGTTCTAAAATCTGCGTATAAAAGAATTCTTCAAGGATATTTTAAGAAAAAACATTTGTATAATTAATTTTATTACATGTATTTACAACCTATGTTCTGTACTTAACTGTCAAAGGCTGTTGTAAATCTACAGTTCCAAGCCATGAAGTTTGAGATCTGGCAACGCGACAGGTAGACCACTCTGGTCGTGTTGTTTACCAGCGGTGTTTGTTTAGTAATTACTTTTTAGAATTTGTACTGTTTGTACTTTAGTACTGTGTTATTAAGAATTATTATTAATAATTCATTAACTTGGCTTATTTGAAATTTTTAAACTAAGAAAGCATTATATACGGTCATTTAGTGAAAACGTCATCTGACAGATAATGGATGCAAACAATGTTTAAAGTTAGTAAAAGTGATAATTTAATTAAACAAAAATATTTAAGCACTAAAAAGGTATGTATATATGATTGACTTACCAGTATTTTATAACCTGGTATAAATATAACATAATATAATAATGATATAGACTTATAAAACAAAAATAAAATAGTATTGTACACCTTGCAAATTGTTATTTATAAATGAATACAGTTTATTTGACAAATGTTACAAAATTACACGTTTCTATCAGTGGATGTTATAAATTGTTTGCATCCAATTCTTTCACATTACATATGATCATGACTCGCACTAAATATGCGTTTATTTTTTATATTGTAGATGCCTCGACATTGCTGTATACTATGCAAGTACTTTAAAAACTGAATCCTCAAATAGTACTTATCCTTTCCCAAAGGATCCAGTGCTGCAATAAATTGGCTTAGAGCTATACACACGGAGGACTACTGCATTAGTAAAAAGTCAGCTATTTGCAGTTTGCATTTTGAAGGCAGAGAAGTTACAACCATGGAGCTTTATAAAGATAGGTAATACGCACGAGGCTAACTAACATATCTCAAGCGAATGTGGTAATAAATCCCAAAAAAGAAAAGGAAGAGAAATAACATATCCTCGTTTAAATGACGATGCAGTTCTTCACATATTTTCCAATCAACCGAAGTATCTTTCTACAACTAAGCCAGTGTCCCGACGTAATCCTGAAGAAAGAAGACAAGATGCTAAAGGCAAAATAATGATATTGACCAGTTTCTTGCCGATGACATCATATCATGAATATTTTGTGCAGGCTGTGCCAAAAAAAGGATGCTTCATTAAGTGGAATTACAAGTGTGTGTGAACAATGTCTTGTATTTTTACATTTTAAATATTGACTACGACTGAAGAATCTGATACTGATAGTAGCGAAGTAAAAGTAGTGTCAAGTATTAGCGTAAATCAAAGTTTTAATGTTAGTGTTTTTGTAAATAGTCATGAATTGCCATCAAGCAATTTAGAGTGGATTTTACCCTATTAAGTGTATATTCTAGAATTATATATATTTGTAAATTATTCATTTTGGCGAAATAAATTTATAGCACAAGTTTTGGGATCTTTATACTTTATTTCCTAAACAAAATCGTCAAAATCCTTAAATCAGTGCATGAAAGTAAGGGATGGCTGAATTACAAACAGGACTACCATTGACAGGAAATGCGATGTTGCCTTTGTTACTTCATGGATTGAAACTGTAGATGGCTATGATCATATACATATGGGTGGTTGATGTAGTGGCAGAGAAGAACGATCACAGAGAAGCGACATAAAGGCTTTCAGCGTGAACAGTTTTCGTACGCGCATGCGCCAACAATGGTGTGTTGTTGACACTTGTCACTTGCGTATATTTCAATATTTTTTTAGGTTATACCTAAGTATATTAAAAATATTTGTTCAAGCAGTAAAATAACGACTATTAAATCTATTTCATTTAACGATTAAAGACAAAGTAAACGAAATACCTAATCAACTTGCCAATTTTGATGTACTTATTTAGGTTATAAAAACACTATGAAGTAAATTGAAATAGATAGGTATATGCGAACACATTACATCAGGAAAAAGTATTAAAATATTTTATTCTGTTAAATATACTAATAGGGATTTCAAAATAAATAAAGTAGATAGAAAATTGAAAATTTTAACCCATATATATAAATAAAAATATTTGTTGTGAAACATCTTGTTTTATTTTTATATACATACTATTAACACATATTATTAATAATAAATATGAGTGTGTATGGGCACAAAATCCTTCTAAAATGTATTTTAAGAAATGCATTAAACATCTCTAATATTAGTTTATATGTGAATCAAAGTAATTTATATTTTATTATAAATAATGCCAAAGTTTTGCAATAGAGATTATAAATATTTTAATTGGTCTACATTTTATAACATTTACCCATGCGCTCTAATTGCGATGAACAATATTATATAATACACTGTCATGCAGTTCGCTCAGTGTACATATCGGTGTACTATCGCGGCCGAAAAAAAGTAATCGACTGATTTTCCCGTTGTAACTATGGTTTTATTCAGTGTCGCATCAATCTCAATATTTTTTTTATTAGTGTCAACGTCATTCCCATATTAAACAAAAATAATTTTTTTATTAATAATGCCTCATCATGTTTTGAGTGAAGAAGAAAAAGGCTACATCATCGCCAAACTTGGAGAAGGGTGGTGTCAACAACGCATAACAAGTGAAATTAATTGCAGCAAAAGCACGAATCAAAAACTAAACAAAAAGTGGATAGAAACTCATGAGCTGAGCAGGGCAGTGGGTTCTGGGAAGAGTACTCTAGAAAACGACAATACCCTGGTTAACTATGTGAATTTAAACCCATTTTCTAATTCTATTGAAGCCAAAGGGCAAACCAACTTACCAGCGTCTGTTAGGACAGCAAGAAAACGGTTGCAAGAGCAAGGTCTATTTAACTGTGCCAGTGCTAAAAAGCCCCGACTAACAGATGTTGATAAAGAGGCAAGAATGCAGTTTGCAAATACTTTTATTAATGAAAACGATCGGTACTGGTCCGACGAAAAGATATTTCAGTCCTGCTACAATGATCAACTGCGAGTTTACCGTCCCATGGGTCATAAGTTTGGTGAAGAATATTCGCACAAAACAGATAATAGCGGAAGGTATTCTGTCTTTTTATTTAGTTTTTGAATTGTGCCTTTGCTGCAATTAATTTCACTTGCTATGCGTTGTTAAGACCACCCTTCTCCAAATTTGGCGATGATGTAGCCTTTTTCTGCTTCTCTCAAAACCATACTAATTAATTGTTTTCTTATAATTAAAAAATATTAACAAATTATTTCTTATTAGTTTTTTTTTAATAGATTCGACCCCACCAATGGCTTCTTGTCAAAGTAATTTAATTGACATAACTGATGTAAAAACTCCCATTTACAAAGGAAAATTTTTCCAAAAAACATACTACTTGATAAAAAATCGATTACTTTTGATAGTACATGTACCAAAAGGATAACTTGTAAACGTGTGTGTTTACTTCAAATCGGCTGGGCCATAGAACTTCAAACGTTCCGCCGGCACTGTCGCTCCTCTGTGATCGTTCTTCTCTGGTAGTGGTACTTGATACCAATTGCAAAATCTGTCGTCAGGCGCTAAAACTCGTGCCTACATAACCCGGTATTGCACGAGTACTAAGAACATCTATGTTAGTTACCATCTATATTACTATCTACGGTACTCGCATGGGGTTATGCACACACTGAAGATTGTGACGCTATCTTATTCGGACGTCATTTGTGACGTCCCTTTTCCTAAATAGTGAATTAATGTTACACAAAATGACTGTCGCTAATATTATTGCCTCGGGCGCCAATCCCTTGTTTAACGTGAAGGAATGTCACTTTGACCTATCAACAGTATGATAGGGCCGGATAACTTCAGTGAAGACACGGTATGTCCGGGTTCTAGGTTTGCTGGTCGCCGCTCTACTGGAGCGTCCCGACTGCTGACTGTATAAACTTTGAGAGTTAGAGGCTTATACTGATGTTATTATAAGGTATGGTAATGTTAGTAATATAAAAAGCATAAACTCTTTGACAAACCAAATTTATTACAATGAATATCTATTGTACATCGTTTGATAAACGAAAGAAAGCAAATCAACGTGGTAGATATAAATACGGCTAATTCACCACAAAGCAGTATGTAAGCAACTAAATATGTATTCTAAAACATCTATAAACCAAGCAACAAATATTTACAACAATACTTAAAGTATTTACTACAAAAATAATTTAATAAAAATTAATTCTATTCAGAGAAACTATTTACAATTAACTACTCAAAAGATAACTCTCAAGCGGAGGTGTGTGTAAGCAAAGCGGATGCAAAACTAACTACAAGCGGCAGGTTCTAGTTTTGAAGAAACTAAACGACTAGCAGAGTTATGGAAAGTACTAAAGCGGGTAAACGTATGTGCAATTACGGTATTAATCTAAAATTAATCGGATGCAGGTATCTAAAAAGCGGTAGTAGTAGTAAGCAAATGGCAGGATGGTTAACAAGCGGTGACGGAACTAAGCAAGATTTGAAGTAAGCTTTGGAATAATTACGGTACGTGTTTTCAAAACTATTTTTGATAACAATGAATGAATTTTATTTCAAAACGGTAAACGTGTGCGCTGAAAGGTGATAGTACAGTAAAAGAAACGGCAGTAAAACCTTCCAGTGATAACACAAGAAATTACTAAAGAAACCTAATCAGTATTATCGTGCTAGCAAGTCGGATTTTCAGACTAAATATTTACTTTAAATAATTCTACAAGTAATAGCTAACCCCTATACAACCACATCAGGAATAATTTTCAAACCAGGTTTATCCGTGTTAATATAATCACCCAGACGCTGGCTAGCGCTGTCACGACAGGGTGTTTTTAGATTCCTACGCCGGCAACCTGATTCGTTTATGTCAAAACCCAACTTGTTAGACACTGGCAAATTCGCGCTCGTATCCACAAGGTTTTGGGGTTTTTACCACAAACTATTATTCTGAGTAGTTACGAACAGAACAGATCTGATTAATAAAACACAACTGTACTGGCACCCCAAGACAAACCTCTGAACCTGAGGGGAAGATTGTGTTAACCCTTGCAATTTCAGTTGTTGGCAAGTTCGCTCTCTCAACAGATAAATGCGTTGGTATTTACACACCTCCTTAGTCTCGAATTCTATCGGGCCACCATACAGACAGACGGATTACTAAATTTATTTAATTAAATAAATTACGGAAATGACTAGCTTTAATACCTTCTATCACGTTTCAAAACCAATTAAATATTTTATTCCTTACTTAAACTTAAAACACGCAAATCTACAGCGATTACAATACACAGTGATTTATTATAAATCAATTGTAACACACGGACTGAATTTATAATTAATTCTTTCTACTAATTGACTATAAATTTCTCTATCACAATATTGAAATAATTCGCAAATTATTTCTAAGTTGAAAAGCAAATAATTAACGCGGTTTTATCTTTTAACTTCAAGTACCGTAAATATGCCGAATGCTTAATATTTACCTAAACAGGACTGGAGTGTTTCGATCGTCGGTATAGACTGATTTTTCAAATCAATTCCCGGATCCTACTAATATCGGTGAGGCCGCAGCGCTTCGCTTCTCGCGCTTATAAGGCGAACGTATGTTTCTTGTGGCTATTTAGTTAAGCCGCGCTCTGGCTCATTTATTTATCAATTCCGAACGGAAATTGTTATTAACAATCCTAGTTCGGACTCCTGTATCGGCGGAATAGATTCTACTCATTTTTCTGAGCATTACAGTGAAAGAAACGGAATTAATAACGTACGGATTACTTAAGTAGAAAAATAAATAAATTTATTTATTTATAACACTTTTAAATAAATTGAACGGCCATACACGGACCGGTTTTATAACACAGGTGATTACCTGAATACTTGCTGAAATTACTCTACCCCTTTATACAGGGTGTACCCGAATTTAACTATAAATAAACAATAAATAAATTTATTAACTGCAAATTAACAGAACGCGGAATTCTAGGTGCAATAATTCCTGTATTTTTACTAAACTGGTTATACAGGGTGAACTCAAAAATACTAGCGGATAAAATAATAATAGTAACGAAGTAAATTATTCAACTACTAGCTGAATCTGTAGGCTTAAAAATTTGCTTCGTTACAAGATATTTAATCCAATGTGAATGTGTCAAATTTATTGGAATTAGTCTTTTGATTATCAAACATATTCATGTCAATAATTACCAAGGTATATGTCATAGAGTTGACTGCACCTGCTAAGACGAACTCCCCTTAAGCATTAAGTTTCAATATCACCGATATTACATCAGGTGTTGCCACAATCAACTGCAAAATCTGCCCTACTACTCCGAAGATTGATTGCCAAAAACCAGCAAGTAATCATTCTAGGGTTGCTTCGTCTATTTAGGGCACGGTTCTAGTAGTCATTTAACATGGAAACTGTAGTTAATGCTACTTTAATTTTTTAGTGAGATTTGAGTGTCACACTTACAACAGTGCATAATTGTAGAATTAACAGTTACTGACACTGCAAGATGTGAGCTGTATAACGGGACATTTTCCAGATATTAAAATTAATCAAAATCTCATGCAATTTATCTAACCACATTATTTTTGTGTTTTTAACAAGCGTTTTGTGTATGTTATAAAAATTAAATAAATAAAAAAGCAAGTTTTGCAAGGGTAACGTCTCGGGTAACATACCACCGGTTTTAGCCAGAAAATCAGCTGAATAGTCAGGAAATCCAGATAGAACGGATTCTTTTGTAATTAACTTTGGAAATAATATATTTTGTGGATATTTGTAAATACAGGGTGTATTCTAAAATCACCGACAAACGGAAACTGGAGATTCTGTGATCCAAAATATGACGAAAGTTGTTATAAATGTATTCGTTTTTTTGTGATTTAGATTTGAGGGAGTAACTTAAACGATGTTACGCCACTGGATTGAGCCAATCGACTCAAACTCACCTCATTAATTGTATTCAGTAAGACTTTCGAGTGTACCAAATCTCAATATAATACCTTATGCAGTTTTTGAAAAAACTCCAAAAAACTACAAAAAAAAAAATTTCTTCAAAAGGAAGCAGTTTCGGAAATACTTTTATAACAACTTTCATCTTATTTTGGATCACAGAATCTCAGTTTCCGTTTGTCGGTGATTTTAGAATACCATTTTAGAATATCATTAAAAACAACAATAAAAATAGTAAAATTTCTTTTCTAAATATAAAAGTAATAGTTAAAATAATACAATAATTAAGATTAACAATGTTTATACTCTTTATCGGTTTCCTCTTGAATTTCCTCAGTAGTTTGTTTTCTAAAACACCATTATTTTCTTCTTGTAATAATGGTATACTTATGAGATGCTTGTAGCGTCACAAATGGCAGAGATAGGAGCAGTTATCGTTCTCATTTGAGAACCGCCGCGTCGGGAAATAACAACGTGCAATGATTTTCCTTTTCCAACCTTAATGTTATTTCCCGGTAGGAACTCCACGCAGGTAGCTATAGTTGCCTCCGTGGCATAAATTGGTTGTTGCCCTGTAAACACAGGGTCTTCCGATTGCAGCCACAAATATGCTACTGGCTTCCTGTTGGTGGTTTCCTCTTTGTCGCTGTCATGTTTCCTGAGTTGTACCTATCCTTTCAACTTGGCTGTACCGTGCTGATGATGACCAATGAGTCTGAAACATATGTCCACGGTTGCTTCCTTTTGAGCACGTTTGGCCGATAATCTCTGCTTTTTTTTTTTTTCTTATATATATATATATATAGATGAAAATTTTAATTAAAATTGGGGTAGCAGTCTAAGGCAAGAAGTAAAGAAAACTCTTTATTTCAGTTCTAGCTTTCGAGGCTTTATTGTCTCTTCATCAGGAACGCTACAATTTTTTTAATAAATTAATAGGCTATATAAAAATCTAAGTTAGTACTTACGAAAAATTGAGGTTAAACTGAAGTAGCACATGTGAAACAGCAAAATACAAAAATATGCACCAAAATCATGGTTAAACACAAGTCTATTATTAAAACTATATTAAAATTGTCATGATTATTTAAAATGATAAAACTAAACACAGATTAAAAACATGTTGAATGTAAAATATAAGGAAGCTAAGTGAAAGACATTTTGTTAAAATTTACAGCAAAAAACTCTACAATTCTATTCACTGATAAGAGGAACTTGACAAGTAACAACCTTGCAAAATGAAAAATGAAAGTAACTGTTGGGACAATTATGATTGAAATATACAGTGTGTTCTTTTCAAATGGGGAACATGACAGAGAACCGAACGGAGTGCCAGCCCTGAAACCTTAGATCACTGTGTTATCAGTGAGGTAAAAGGCTCCACGGCTGACCACCCATGCAACCTCTCCTACCTATTACACCACTGAAAAGACTTCACCAGCATTACTGATATTATGGTTTCTATGATTATCTAAGTGAAGTAAATAAGTATAAATGATACTTAGCCCTTCTATGTCCGTTTTCGCGTTCAGAGTGTTATTTGTTTGGTATATATTAATCATTTCTAAGAAATTTCGTTTATGCCAGTTTTTTTCAGTACCTAAGATTTTTACGTTTTCATAATCAATGCTATGGTTATGTGTCGTAGCATGTCTAGCGAGCATACACGATTGTTTATTATTTCTGATATCACTTTTATGACTTACGATTCTATCTTTTAAGCGTCTGCTTGTTTGACCAATGTATTGTTGGTTGCATTGTGTACACGGGATGTTATACACAACATTAGACATTTCCATCAACGTATCTCTATCTTTTAATTTTGAGAAAAGGTTCTTAATTGTTACTTGATTTCTAAATGCTAGTTTAATATCTACATAATTACTAAAAATTTTTTTAAATTTAACAACTAATGAATCCATATATGGTAGCGAGAAATATGCCACAGGTGACTCAACAGGGGTAGTGTTTGCGTTGTTGTCATTACTATTATCAATAGAATTTCTACAGAAAAGAAGTTTATTAATTAAATTTATGGGATAACCACTATTTTTGAACAATGTAAAAAGTTTTTTTAAATTTTGCAATCGCAGAGAGGTATGACTGGTTTGTATGACTCTGTTTTTCATAGCTAATACCAAGTTAATTTTCTGTCGTTGTTGATGATACGACTCATAGTGTAGAAATCTACCTGACGCACCTGGTTTAGTATACCATGAGGTTATGATGGTATTATCAGATCGTCTAATGAGTCTAGTGTCCAAAAAAGGTACACTCTTATTTTCATCTTCTTCTTCTATGGTAAATTGTAACAGTTGGTCATAATTGTTAAAAACCTCTAACAGTTCTGTTTTACCTTCCTGCGGAATGCTTAAAATTAAATCGTCGACATATTTTTTTATAAAAGGAACTTGAAAAGACAACTTTCCCAAACACTCCTCTAATAAGTCATCCATAACATACTGTGCTAATATGGGGGACACTGGACTGCCCATTGGCATGCCCAAAATTTGTTTATAAAAAACATTTGAAAAAACAAATGTTGTAGAGTCAAACAAAAAATCTATTAATTTAAAGAAAAACGTTTTTGAAATTGTACAATGTTGGGTAATGTCATCCCAATGTTTTTCAATGCTTTGTTTCGCTAAATTTAATGATATGTTATTAAAAAGTGCTTTTACATCTAAACTAATAATTACAAAACCTTCCGGAAGATTAAATTCATTAATAAATTCACAAAATTGAAATGAGTCTTTAATATAAAAATTGTTATCATTATTATATGAAATCGTCAAAATGTTAGTCACTAACTGAGCTACTCCCATATTCGGGCTATTGACACCTGAAATGATCGGTCTAAGTTGTAATATTGGTTTATGTATTTTGGGTAAGCCATAAAACTTATTTACTACACCGTTATATATTCTGTATAATTTACTATCTTGACTAGTTAACATGTTTTTTTTTAACAATTCGGCGATCAACTTGTTCGCTTTTTGTTGTATCGTGTTAGAAGGGTCTCTATTTAAAGTTACATAATAGTTCGTATCACTTATGTAATTTTCATCTTTAACTTAGCCTCTATCAATCCCGAGCCAATTGGAAGTTCATACAATCCTGAACCACCCTTAAATAATACAGTTAGCAAACTACTGGCGACATATATTCATTAGCTAAGGACTTTTTTAGCCTTGAAGATACATATACACTCGAAATATGTTAAAACAAGGAAGATGTATATGTCACTATTTTTACATTCGAATAGTACAATCCTGAACCCCACCATATTTCTAACAAAGTTAAGCCAAAATATACAAGAATATAAAAACGAATGCACTATTCTGAGCCAATGCGATGTTGTCAGATTTATTGAATATAATTATGGCGTCAGTTGAGCAGTATTTACGTTTATATGAGATAATAATAACGTTCGTAGTGAGATGGGGTCATGCGTACAATTGCCGGTCTTCGATCAACGGAGTAAAGCAGCGTTTGTCGAAGCCGGGGTTTGGATGGGTGACTAGTTACTGCCTCTCTCCTGGGTTCGAGTCCCAGCTCCAACAGATGACAATGTCGTTGGGAATGGGTGTATGTGGTGTGTCCTGGTTAAGTGTTAGAATAGCTCTAAGCTAAACTTCGCCAGGACGTTAATAAAAATAATGTGTATAGAGCGATTGTTTGCTCACTGACAATTTGTTGGGTTATTCTCGTGCTAGAAGAAGAATCTAGAAATTTAACATACATATTAATTTCCGCTGAATGAGAATATGAAATCTGTAAAAATAAAAGAACAATTTGACATATCATAATTAATAAACATTTTTAATTAAAATATTTCCGTGATTTACTCCGGCTTACGTTCTATAAACAATTTAGTTAAATGCGACCATTCAATTTATACATAGTTATAAACACAATAAAATGTTCTGAAGTTCTATAAGAATGACGGCTACCTTAAACTAAAAAAGATACAAAAATATTGCTACATGAAACAGATAGGAAAAAGAATGGTCTTTCCAACCGTGGAAAAATATTGCTATGTTTCTGGGAAAATAATATTTCTTGTCAGGGTTGGGAGCCAAAGATTTTCATCAAAAAATGTTCTTTGATTGGTTCTATTTAATATTCTTAAAACAGTTTTGGATTTTCTTTTTCCGTTTTCGCGGAATATTAACGAGACATCGAGTTTGAATGTACTATCGCGGCCGAAAAAAAGTAATCGATTTTTTATCAAGTAGTATGTTTTTTCGAAAAATTTTCCTTTGTAAATGGGAGTGTTTACATCAGTTATGTCAATTAAATTATTTTGACAAGAAATCATTGGTGGGGTCGTATTTATTTGAAAAAAACTAATAAAAAATAAGTTGTTAATATTTTTTTATTATAAGAAAACAATTAATTAGTATGGTTTTGAGAGAAGCAGAAAAAAGCTACAGCATCATCACACTTGGAGAAGGGTGGTCTTAACAACGCATGGCAAGTCAAATTAATTGCAGCAAAGGCACAATTCAAAAACTAAACAAAAAGACAGACCTTCCGCTATTATCTGTTTTGTACAAATATTCTTCATCAAACTTATGACCCCTGGGACGGTAAACTCGTAGTTGACCATTGTAGTAGGACTGAAATATCTCTTCGTCGGAAAAGACCACTTTCTCCCTGTATCGATCTTATTCATTAATAAAAGTATTTGCAAACTGCATTCTTGCCTCTTTATTATCATCTGTTAGTCGGTGATTTTTGGCACTGGCACAGTTAAATACCTTGCTCTCGCAACCGTTTTCTAACAGACGCTGAGAAGTTGGTTTGCTCTTTGGCTTCAATAGAATTAGAAAATGGGTTTAAATTCACATAGTTAACCAGGGTATTGTCGTTTTCTAGAGAACTCTTTCTTGGCCGCCCAGAGCCCACTGCCCTGCTCAGATCAAGAGTTTCTTTCCACTTTTTGTTTAGTTTTTGAATCGTGCTTTTACTGCAATTAATTTCACTTGCTATGCGTTGTTGACACCACCCTTCTCCAAGTTTGGCGATGATGTAGCCTTTTTCTTCTTCACTCAAAACAAGATAAGGCATGATTAAGTAATACAAAATTTATATTTGCTTAATATGACAAATGACGTTGACACTAATTAAAAATTGGGATTGATGCGACACTGAATAGAACCATAGTTACAACGGGAAAATCAGTCGATTACTTTTTTTCGGCCGCGATAGTACATATAAACTCAAAAGTAATGTCACAACTGTCAAAACTATTTCTGCTTTTATAAAACAAGGAAAAGGAAACTTGAACTTTTGTGTACCTCAGAAAATTAGTGTACCTATTTACTAACTTAGGGAACTGCCATCTAGTCAGAAGTACTTTACATTTTGCCAAAAAGTTTTCAAATGTTTTGACATTTCTGACATTACTTATGCGTCTACTTGTACTATCGCGGCCGAAAAAAAGTAATCGACTGATTTTCCCGTTGTAATTATGGTTCTATTCAGTATCGCAAAATAAATTTTGTATTATAATAATCATGCCTTATCATGTTTTGAGTGAAGAAGAAAAAGGCTACATCGAGGGCTACATCATCGCCAAACTTGGAGAAGGGTGATCTCAACAATGAATAGCAAGTGAAATTAATTGCAGCAAAAGCACGATTCAAAAACGAAACAAAAAGTGGAAAGAAACTCATGATCTGAGCAGGGCAATGGGTTCTGGGCGACCAAGAAAGAGTTATCTAGAAAACGACAATACCCCTGGTTAACTATGTGAATTTACGAGAGCAAGGTCTATTTAACTGTTCCAGTGCTAAAAAACACCGACTAACAGATGACAATAAAGAGGCAAGAATGCAGTTTGCAAATACTTTTATTAATGAATAAGATCGTTACTGGGAGAGAGTGGTCTTTCCGACGAAAAGATATTTCAGTCCTGCTACAATGGTCAACTGCGAGTTTACCGTCCCAGGGGTCATAAGTTTGATGAAGAATATTTGTACAAAACAAATAATAGCGGAAGGTCTGTCTTTTTGTTTAGTTTTTGAATTGAGCCTTTGCTGCAATTAATTTGACTTGCCATTCGTTGTTAAGACCACCCTTCTCCAAGTGTGGTGATGATGTAGCTTTTTTCTGCTTCTCTCAAAACCATACTAATTATAATTGTTTTGTTATAATTAAAAAATATTAACAACTTATTTCTTATTAGTTTTTTTTTTAATAAATACGACCCCACCAATGATTTCTTGTCAAAATAATTTAATTGACATAACTGATGTAAACACTCCCATTTGCAAAGGAAAATTTTTCGAAAAAACATACTACTTGATAAAAAATCGATTACTTTTTTTCGGCCGCGATAGTACACTGTACATACCTAGTTTGCTATAATCATGTTAAATAAAAACGAAGATATCAGATATATTTATAGGATTCCGTACCAGAAGAGTGCAAACGTAACCCTATTTTTCTCACTATTCTGTCTGCCTGCTTCTCCGTCTGTCACAACCTTCTAGCTCCTAGACTATAATGAAATTTATATAATGGCATAAATCCAGACAAATGCTGTTTTTCTATTAAACATAGCCTAATATGTTTTATTAAATTCTCATATTTTTAAACTGTTCTCAGTAGGCCGTGATCGACGAAAAAAAATTTTTTTTGGCAACATAAACAATCAATTTTGTTGATTTCACAGCACAACTCGCAAAAATTTGAAGTTGATCTGAAAATATCTAAGAAAGATACGAGGGTGTGTAGGCGAGAGGTGAGACACACTGTAGATTGTATCAGATGTTTAATTTTAGGACTTTGATAACCTCTCTTTTAGGTGTTATTCTAATGCATTGGTAGAGTGCGGCAAGAATAGCTAGGTGGGTGAATATGGGCATTCTATTCTTTACTATCTTATAGATACTAACCAGTGTGCAACAGTGAGCGAAGATTGCTTCACCCGCCTAGCTATTCTTGTCGCACTATACTTCTCTTTTAGGTTCTATATTTAACACATTGATATTTCTCGTTTAGGTTTTATATTTAATTACATTTTTTTTAGATAGCTAGGGAGTCGCAAAACAACTCAAATGACTAAATGACTAAATAGTTTTTGTAGTGTATAATTTGATCTAAAATTCGGTACAAATGTATTTGAGGCGGTTCTGATTATCATTATACAGTGTGTCCATGGATGAAGTTACCGAGAGGGAAAATTTTTTTATTAAAAAATCTGTAAACGTATTTACACAAAACTTCCCTCGCTGACAGAGCGAATTTATTTTTAGGGTGTCTACCCTGTGTATATTTTTTCTGAGTGTATATCCGGTTTACATGCCAGCTTAATTTTCATGATTTGCGTCATCTAAAACGTGTGAAGTTCGAAGTTTTTAGGTTCTAAATTTTGTCAGGATGTCCAACCTGCATATTTTTTTCACTATGGTATTTCGAGGCTCTAATCCTGCTCAATTTTCGTAGCCTACGTCATGTAAAACATAAAAATTCCAAGTACCTATTTGAGTTCAACATATTTTTTGAGGTGTCCAAACTGTATATTTTTTTTCTAAAAGTAGGTATATCCGGTTTTTAATTCAGCCTTATTTTCGTAAACTTGCATCATCTAAAACATAAAGATCCGACATGTTTAAGTTCAATTTTTTTTAGGGTGTCCACCCTGTATATTTTTTCCTAAAAGTATTTTCGGCTTCTAATTCAGCTTAATTTTTATAATCTTTTTCATAGGTTTCTAGGTGCAAAATTTTTTTAAGGTGCCTACACCGTATATTTTTTTCCAAAAAGTATATCCGGTTGCTAATCCAGCTTAATTCTTGTAACCTACGTAATCTAAAAACGTGAGAATCCGAAATTTTTAGATTAACATTTTTTTTAGTGTGTCCACCCTGTATATTTTTTACTCACAGTATATGCTCTTCTTCCATGGTAATAGTGTGAACTGCGTGCCAAATATTATTTTCATCCGACAAATAGTTTTTAAGATATAGCGCCAACAGATAGACAGACAGACCGACGGAATTAAGCCACTTCAAAATTCTTAATCTACGTCATCTGAAACGTGAAAATTCGCAAAAATCTCGGAGGGTGATTTTTTCACGAATACAATACTTTCCGTGAGGGAAGTAGTCATTCATTATAAAAAAATTTGCGTAAAAAAAAATTGTAATACCATAAAAAAAATCGAGATCTGATATACGAGGTATTCAAAAATTAAGAAAACTTGAAAATGGTTCAAGAGAAAGTACTTTTATTTTTATTGGACATTGTTTTCGCGTAATTTTAATAATTTAGATGGATATCAAATTTTGTATTTAGTTTTACTTATGACTTATTTCTCTAAAATCAGAAATAAATGTACTTTTCTCTTGAACCATTTCAAGTTTTCTTAATTTTTGAACACCTCGTATATCAGATCTCGATTTTTTTATGGTATTACAATTTTTATGACGAGCACATTTTTTTATAAAGAATGGTTTTTTATAAAGTCAATAATAAAAAAGTTTTCCCTCTTTGTAACTCCATCCGTGAACACACTGTATACTCTGATTTGAAATAAAAAGATGGTTGATAAGATTTCTTGTTTTTTTACCCCGTATAAAAATCGTAGCAGGCCGTGCTTTTATACCTTATAACATCTAATAGACTCCGCAGATGCATTTTTAAGCTGTACAGTGTACATAATAAAAAAAACGTGGTCCAGATCGGACTCAAAATTAACTTTAGTGGGGATGGTTCCAAGCAAAATAGGACACGCTGTAGTTGTACGTTTCTAAATTTTAATCAATTTCATAATATTAGGTGCGTTTTTTTCACCAATAAAATATCAGTAAATTTTAATTCGCTGAAGTGAATAAAACTTGTTAATAATGGGAGAGAAGGAGAGCGACAACTGAGATTAAGTGATATATCTTGATATATCAGTTAGATAAAAATCTGGAAATGTACAAAACTTCCCTTCTAATCCAGCTTAACTTTCATAATCTACGTCATCTAGAACACAAAAATCCGAAGTTTTTAAGTCATCATTTGTTTAGGGTGACCAGCCTCTGTGTATTTTTTCCTAAAACTATATCAGGTTATAATTCAGCTTCATTTTCGTAAATTACGTCAACTAAAACGTAATAATTTTTAAGGTCAACATTTATTTTAGGGTGTCCACCCTGTGTATTCTTTTCCTAAAAGTAATCCAATTTAATTCTTATAATCTACGTCATATAAAACGTGAAAATCCGAGGTTTCTAAGATCAACATTTGTTTACAGTGTTTACCCTGTATATTTTTTTCCGAGGGGAAAAGAATCTCAAGTAATTTGAACAGAGAATTTATTGCATGACAAAAAATTCAATTTAAAGGCCAACGTTTCGCCAATTGAATTTTTTGTCATGCAATAAATTCTCTGTTCAAATTGCTTGTGATTTTTTCCCCCTCAGAATATGTTTTGGATGTGAATAAAAATATAATATTTTTTTCCCTAAAAGAATATCCGGTTTCTAATCCAGTTTAATTTCCGTAATCTACGACATCTAAAACGTGAAAATCCGAAGTCTTTAATTTCAGCATTTATTTTAGGATGTCCGCCCTGTATATTTTTTTCCTAAAAGTATATCCTATTTCTAACCCAACTAAATTTTCTCTACTCCATTTCATATATAACGTGAAAATCCGAATTTCTTAAGGTCAATATTTTTTTAGGGTGCACGCACACCCTGTATATTTTTTGCCTAAAAGTATATCAAGTTTCTAATTCAGCATAATTTTCATAATCTATGTCATCTAAAATATAAAAATTCGAGATTTTTAAATTTAACATTTTTTTCAAGGTGTCCATATTTTTTACTGAAAATATATTCGGTTTCTTCTTTTTTAATTATAATGCGCCAAATATTATTTTTCTCAGAGTTCTTCTTCGTCAAATAGTTTTTATATTTCGCGCTAACAGACAAACAGACCGACGGAATCAAGCCACTTCAAAATTCTTAATCTACGTCATATGAAACGCGAAAATCCGCAAAAATCTTGGAGGGTGATTTTTTCACGATTACAATACTCCCTTGCGAGGGAAGTGAAACACACCTATTCAAGTTATTTAGAAACATACAACTATAATAAAATGTAAGCAATCAACACTTTTAAGGAATTAAGTGAAAATGAAGAAAAATAGGATTTATCCAACTCTACAAGCAATAAACTATAGGTATTAATCAAACTTCAGCAAAGGTTAATAGGCTTTACAAATTATTAATTTTTTGCTGCTCTTAGTTGAATTAGAAAATATTATATAGTATTTAGCAAACATTAATTTTCTGTTTGATGATACCAAGAATAAATGCAGCACTGAATAATAAAATCGTGAAAAAGTTCAACTTTTTACGTGTGAAAGCCGTAACCAATAACTACATGAAAGCTTTTAATAATAATATAGTTACTTATTTTTTTAACATTTTGTAGATGTGGAAATCGGAAAACATGTTTCCATTCAGGTAGTATTATTATTAATTAAACAGGTGAAAAATGCAGCTACTATTGCAAAATTCCAGGCTGCGGTTAGGCGATGTCCATCCCCTACTTTCAGGTTAGGTTATGTTATCACAAATCCATAAATATTTTACATCACGTACATGTTAAAATATGTAATGCCAAAAGTTTCCGCTTTGATAAATATTATAGAGATGAAGTTAAACATAACCGTGGAATTTTTCAATTGTTTTTATTGTTGGAGTGAATTTGAAAGGTTATCATTATTTTCGAATTCTCGATAATGGATAGTTCCTCCCATAGCCTCCGAATGTATACTCCCCATATATTGTAGGTATAGTGACTGTAGATTCCAGAGTCGTGTGACCTAGGTAGACGGATACTCTGCCGACTTTCGGCAGGTCAAAGTGGTCTTTGATGTCGAGAGCAGCGTAGGCTATTATTTTATTTTGTTAGACTATTATTTTTATAAATTTTTCTTTCATTATTATTATAATTATTAACTCACGCACCCTGTGAAAACTTATCTGGGAAATAACATTTGTTGTGGTTGATTGCGTCGTGATTGAAATGCACATCCTACCTTTTTAATTCTGATTCTAACGATCCTAACATATGATTTTATATAATAAAATTGCTCTATCTCCGTTATTTTTAGAGCTACAAAATAATTCAAAAAACAGTTCTGTTTGATTTTTTATGGCCTACAACTTTTATTTAACAAATATTTTCATAAAACCCACAGGTTTCTCTTTAATTGCATAAATAATAAGTTTCAAAACAAACTTTTTCATTAGAAGTAAATTTTTTATCACTTAGACTGAGTTTAGTAAAATGCATAAAATATATATTATAGCCTTATTCTTTAGTTACAATTTTTTTTTTAGAAAATTAAAATCGGTTAATAAATAAGGCAAGGAAAAAATATTTTCTACGACTGCGCGCGCAAGCCATTTTTTTAACATGGCGGCTAACGCTCAATTCGGATTCTTCGGGACTTTTAGTATGTTATTATACATATCAAAAACTACATATTCTGAAAAATTCAGCTCGGTAGTCAAAATGTCTAGGTCAAAACAGATTGTGCCGCGACTATAGTACCAGAATGAGAAGACAAACGAATATTATGGTTACAGTGTTGCCACAATGTTCTGGTTCAGGATTGTATGGAAAATACACATATACACATATACAAATGGTCCAACGCGAGCGCCCCCAGGCGACAAAATGGTGAACTAAATTTTAGAGATTTCTATCAAACCTAAGCCATTTCAATAATTTCACAAACTGTCCTCCAGATGCGCCTCAAGCGTTTTAACATAGTGAGCAATCCTGAACCACATATATGGCTCAGGATTGCGAAGCTGGCTCAGGATTGTGCGTTCAAGTTACTATCACTGGCTCAGGATTGTATGATTACCGTATATATATATATATATATATATACAGCTTCTTATTCTTTCTTAGGTTTTTTCTTCCATTAATTTTAATTTATTAAAACATCAAAAGGGGGGAATAACGATTATTAAAAAATTTTTTTCATAAAGTCATGTTTATTATATTATTCTACACGTTAGTTGACGTAGAATAATATAATAAACATGACTTTATGAAAAAAATTTTTTAATAATCGTTATTCCCCCCTTTTGATGTTTTAATAAATTAAAATTAATGGAAGAAAAAACCTAAGAAAGAATAAGAAGCTGTATGAAATCAAAGTCCATATATATATATATATATATATATATATATATATATACGTGCACGGCTATCTTAATCGCCTCCATACATCACACAGGCACCCAAGGCTCCACGTTAAGGAAGTACGTTTTTTGTGTGTATTTTGTGCAAATGGTAAATAATAACACACTTCTACACAAGCACCAAGAGAGGGGTAAGGAATAAGCATTCTGAATATATACAAATTTTTGCCATATTTGTATATATAACACACCTCCAAATACAGAGTAGCGGAAACGCCTCTTCTGTATAAGTTTTTGGTACACTAGAGTTCGGTTACGCCTCCAGCAGTGTTGCCACATATTTTGAGCGGGAGTGGGGGGTGAGTTCGTATTAAGATGATGCGCTAGAATATTATTCGTTTGTGTAGCAGACCAGGTGGTATGGGTGCAGTCGTTTCGAAGTAAATTCGCACTTAATTTTTTTACTGGAATCGGTTTTGAAACTTACCAAATGGTAAGCTGGTCTGATATTGTTTAAAACAATTTTTGTTATAACAAATAGAAAAATTTAGATTTTTTACTTAAACTAATTTTTTTTATATATTTTGACCGAATTCCAACAAGAACTGTTCATATTGTTTAAATACTAATTGTGGCATTTCATAAATTTTTTCTCTTCCTTTTCTTTTTTGGGGATTTATTACGATATCTCTTGAAATTCCTATCGAAAGATCTTGATTTATCTAAATAATACTCAAATTAACCAGTTTAAAACTGGGAAGTAACCTCTACTCCTTTGACGTGATGCCAGAGGGACAGTTAGAGCGTGTTTTTTGACAACTAATATGAATTAAAAGAATACAAAAACACTGCGCTGGCGTTTCTTAAACTACATCTGTTTCCTTCTTCAAAGTTTAGGCTTTAGATTTTTTTGTAATGTGTAGAATAATAATAATAACAATTTTCTTTTACACCGTGTTATTCTACAAGTAACATAAAAATCTAAAGCCTACATTTTGAAAAAGGAAACAGATAGATTCCAAAACGTCAGTGCAGTGTTTTTGTATTATTTTAAATCCTATTAGTCATATTTTACAATTCTCTTTCTTTGCTTGATATGCATTGTTTATAAATGACTTTGTTTAGGATTTATACAAGCATAATAACAACAAACATATCCAAATTGATATACTTATATTGATGTTTCATCTCTAAACATGCTATTATTAAATTCATTGGACTATCTTTAATACATGATGAATACTGGGATTAAACATCATAAAATTCAAAACGTCTAAAATCAAATTATAAAAAAAAATATTTTTTTTCAACTCACCACAAAATTCATTCATAATGACCATAATGGTCACCAATTAAAAAACGAAGTCCACAAGAAGATGTACATATTCTTTCGTTCTTACAAGATAATTTTGTTATTATTGGGCCAATATAAGGCTTGAATAAGGTTGTTTATAGACAACAAGTCTCGAATAAAGAGAGGTATAGTATTTTATAAGAAAACATAAAAATGTAGGCGGCGTTAATTATAGAAATTTGTTTTTTATGGTTACATGACAGTTTATTAATTATAAAATGTAAGTTCAAGTAAATCACTTTATTTTGCGAGATTAATCGTCCACCTGAAGAGCTTGTGAGAGCGAAAGAATATGTACATCTTCTTGTGGACTTCGTTTTTTAATTGGTGACCATAATGAATGAATTTTGTGGTGAGTTGAAAAAATTTTTTTTAATAATTTGTTTTTAGACGTTTTGAATTTTATGATGTTTAATCCCAGTATTCATCATGTATTGAAGAAAGTCCAATGAATTTAATAATAACATGTTTAGAGATGAAACATTAATATAAGTATATCAATTTGGATATGTTTGTTGTTATTATGCTTGCATAAATCCTAAATAAAGTCACCTATTAGTCGTCAAAAAACACCCTCTAATTATTCCTCTCACATCACGTCAAAGGTGTAGAGGTTATTTCCCAGTTTTAAACTGGTTAATTTGAATATTTGTTAGATAGTAATTTCAAGAGATATAATAAATCCTAAAAAAGGAAGAGATATTTTCAGTTATTAATTTTTAAAAATTAATAACATTGAAAAATATCAAGTTTACGAAAAATAGTTATTGTTGGAAATCGGTCGAAAAATATAAAAATAATTAGTTTGAGTAAAAAAAATGTTATTTTTCCCTTTTTTTAAAACTGTTTTAAACAATATCAAACCAGGTTACCTTTATTACAAATATTTTCGTTGGCGTCTTAGTAGTTGTATTATTGCAGCAAGGAACAAAACACCATATTCGTGCCACCATACTTCTTTTATAATACTGCTCATAAACACAGAGAACGCTCACTGCATGACGAACCCGTACAAGCCTCTATCTTGGGAACGTTTCTTAGCCTCTCTGCTTTTAGGTGATTTCTATTGCGAATAACTGGCAAAATGAAAATATACAAATTTCTTTATTGTTACATTAGTTCATAATACCAATAAATCTATTATTTCCAATTGAAATTAAAATTTTGTGGACATGCCTATTGTCATTTGTCAATTGTCAAGTTTGGGGTTATCTTTGCTGCTGTTTATTGTTAAGTTGTGGTTAATTAATAGCGTTTTCCACTGACTGCACTCGTGCGGAACTGAAATAAAACAAACTTTGGCAATTTCTTATGGTCCACTGGTAAAATTATATTCATGTAGTGCACACTTAGTGCAGTATTTTCCCACGACCTTCTGTATCTCGTGCGATCGTGGAGTGCAATATGGCGCATTCAATAATTAACAAAAAATGTTTAATAATCAATGAACTTCTCGATAGTTCCTCATCAGATAGTAGCGAGGAAGAGACAATAATAAATGCTATTAGAGAAAAAGGCCATATCCCAAAAATTTACAATTTTGTTAGCTCTGTGGTACATAACCTATCTAATAAATAATAAAATAAATGTCTCTGGTTGACACAAATATGTTCCACTGGGTAGACCCACTATTTACTTACAAGAGGCACCGTGGAGTGCGTGACGTCATTTGCACGCACACGATGTGAACTCAGTGCTTGTCAGTGGAAAACGCTATAAATTATTATTAAATTATGATGAGTTCGAGTTCAAATTGTATTGTATTGTAAATGTTAAGTATTATTTTGTTTCTGCAAAATTCAAATTGAACTAGTTTTGCCGCCGAATTGAACTGTCAAAAGTGTCAATAACAATCAACAAAAACACCCAAGAACTCAAGTACCTTCCACCTTCGTCGAAATTTCTGAGAAACCCGAACATATCACGTGATCTAAAATCTGTTTCACTTTAATCTCTCAATTGATGACAATGCCGAACTCAATCCGGTACTGTCTCCTGAACCGATTCCAGCAAAAAAAATCAGTCCCAATTTACTTCAAAACGACTGCGCCCATACCACCTGGTCTAAAATAAGTTAACAGTTTAAATTATGCTCAGCATATGAACACCTTTAAATTTAATAAAGCATAATCTGGGCTCTACAAAATCCTCGTGCAGTTTGTCAGATTAAAAGCCCTGGGCCGTTCATAGGTAAATGTCACGATACACATAAGCTTACGCGGTATGTTCTTGCGCATCCTAAAGCTATCTCTCTCGCACAATATGACGTCAGCTGGATTACATAATTCGAAATTCGTGATGTAATAGGTATCGAGAATTGTGATAAATATTATTGTCGCTGCTTTTAGGGCATTTTTCTTAGTTTTGTTATCATTTCTATCAAGTTGTTGCTATATGATTAAATTTAATAAACACATAATATATATTTATCAATGATCTATTCTATAACTTTCTCTTATAGCGCTATAAACATATACAACTCTATAAAATTATAGCAGGATGTAAATGGCAACTTTACTTTTTATTATTACTTATTAAGACAGCCTATCTTATTACTTTCTATTTTCTATAATATTCAGCAGTTTATTTAAATGCAAACTACAAATAAAAATTTCATTCACTAAGTCTAGGGTTAGGTTTTTCTATAACACTTTACATCTCCGTTATAAATTTACAGTTGCATTTTATGGTATAGAATAGACACTATTTTATATTGGATGTAAAAAGCCAAGGTCAAGGGCTTTACATCCCTTACAGCCAACGCTGTAAAATGGGTTACAGAATAGCACCACAAGTTTTTATTATTTTTTAACTAAATTTTTTATGAAGTAAGAAAAACAACAAATTATAAAAATATGTAGCTTTATTTAAATTTAAGACATGCAAAATTTAAACGTTTTACTTTTTCTACATAGGTTTCATACAGAAAAATAACTTAAGAAACAGATTAAAATTTACTTAACTTAATATTCTTTACATTGATTTTGTCCTGGCGACTACAAGCAATAACCCACTGTTTTATTAAATTAGCATCCTTTGGAAACCGAAAATACTTTATATTACTCCCTTTGGTCACTCGGGTATAGTTTTTACATTTTGCCACAGCACAATTCAACATTTTAGCCGTAAATCACAACGTTAGACGATTTACACGTTTACATATTATAACATGTTTATATCACTATACTATTACAAAACACGTTTTATTAAGAAAATAGCATTGAAATTATAAGAAAACTTGGAGAACATAATATTCTACAGATCAACAAATTCAAACCAAAGCAAAGCACTGCGACTGTGTCAGTGTCAAGTGTCTGCCAGCTGACGTCATGCGCGGCGATTTCATTTTTAGGTCCGTCTAATGAGCATACCATGTTTTCTTATACCATGGGTAAATGTATGGTGTGGAATTTTAGATAATAGAGTAATAGGGCCAATATTTTTTTAGACACTTTAAAAGGAGACATAATATTTTGCAATATGTCATTTCCAGTTCTTGTGCGCTTCATAATTTATCGCATTTTTGCCACTCTGTAACATTTTTGTATTGGGTAATAATATTTTACTTGCTTCCGTGTAGTTTAGTAAAATAATAGCCGAAAATGTTAAATTGGTCGAATTAATGCATATTCAGTCGTTATTTGACGTGTCCAAATTTGAAATTCATATCTTGTAAAACCCAGAATATACCAGGTGACCACGAGATGTCACTTGCATCTATCTATATCTTCTTGGTTTCACAAGATATGAATTTCAAATTTGGGCACATCAAATAATAATAATAATAATACTTTATTTATCCAATTGAAAATTACATTGATATAGGACAGGTCAAAAGAAAAAACAATTAATAATTAATTATCATTTTAACATTAACACACAAAAAAAGAGAAAAAAATTAAAAAGCTAAATATTCATCTACACTATAAAATGCATTTGTAAGTAACAAATTTTTTACATTTGATATAATTTTTTTTAAATTACAGGATTTTATGTTTATATCTAATTTATTGTATAGCACCGTACCGACATAATAAGGATTTGATTTATAAAGTTCTAATCTATGTAACGAGTGCTGCAAATTTTCACCGTGACGTGTATTATATTCATGAGGTGTATTTTGAAAAGTGAAACTGTTCAAATTTTTCTTTACAAATGTTATTATTTCGAGTATATATAAACACGGTAAAGTCAAAATTTTTTCAGTAATAAAACTCCATTTGCAAGATTCCCTATACTGCAAACCATAAATAGAGCGTAAGGCTCTTTTTTTCAGCCCAAATACACGATTAGCTGTACTAGAATTTCCCCAGCAGATCACTCCGTATCTAATTGTGGATTCAAAATTTGAATAGTAAAATATTTTCACTACATTTTTGCTCGTAATTTGGCATAATCTTTTTAGAGCAAAACAAATACTTGCACATTTCTTGCATACATAATCTATGTGAACTTTCCAGTTTAGTGACATATCTACATAAATACCTAGAAGCTTAAAGTCAGTTACTTGCTCAATTGTTCTATTCTGAAATTTAATAAGTGGACTAGATACATAATTGGCGCCAACAGGATGAAATTGCATTGAAAACGTTTTATCTTGGTTCATTGCTAGGTTGTTTGAAGTGGAATAATTAGAAAGGGAAAACAGATTATTCTGCACGAGTTCGGACATTATATTTACATCATGATTGCATGATAGGAGAGACATATCGTCAGCAAAACCACAGTAAAACGTGGAAATAAAGTTTTCAATATCATTTATATATAACAGGAATAGGAGTGGACCCAGTACACTGCCCTGGGGGACTCCAATATTAACTTCCATTTCCCGCGATCTTTTACCATAATATTCAACGAATTGCTTCCTGTTCATCAGATAGGATCGTAAGATTTTATTGCACTGACCACGCAATCTATAACACTCCACTTTTTTAAGTAAAGTGTCATGGTCCACGCAATCAAATGCCTTCGATAAATCTACAAATAAGGCCATAACTTTGTTACCTTCATCAAGATTTTTGTAAATATGATTTAGAAAACTCAGTAGAGCAGAAATTGTAGAGCGGTTTACTCTAAAACCATGTTGGTTAGGTGATAAAGTATTATTTGATTCTAGAAATAATATTATTTTGTTTGCAAGTAACTTTTCGATTATTTTGAAAAAAACTGATAGTAAAGAAATGGGACGGTTATTACAAATTTGTTTAGAATCTCCCTTTTTAAAAAGACATATTTTTCGAAATTTTAAGTAAGTCTGGAAAAAGACCTTCAGCAAAGCAATGATTTATAATGTCAGATAAGGGTTTTGCAAGAAAATGGGCACATTGTTTAATAATTTTTATAGAGAAATTGTCATGTCCAGTTGAACTTGAATTTTTCAGATTATTTATAAAGTTAATAATTTCAGACTCGGTAACATCATGTAAAACAATTGATTCGTTTACAATACTCAACATATTATGATTATTAGTTTTCTGTTGATTAGATTTTATAATAGATTTCGGAAGATTTATAAAGTATGAATTAAATTCATTTGCAATGAGAATTTTATTATCCACTTCTACATTATTTATTATCATGGTGGATGTTTCATTTTTTATTTGTTTGTTTGCTCCCCTAATAGATGAATTAATAATATTCCAGACAGTTCTTGTTTTATTTTCAGAATTTATTATAATATTGTCAAAATACATTTTCTTTGCATGCCTTATAACACGGTTATAAATAGTCTTGTAATTTACGTAATAGTTTTTCTCAATTATACCTAGATTTTGCAAGTTTAATAACTCTTCTGAGCGTTCAGATGAAGTTCTTATTCCTGTTGTCAGCCAATTTTTATTGTCTGATGAATGATTAAAATTTTTTGTTACCATTATAAAGCTGGTATCATAATAATATAATAATATTTCGTAAAAAAATTTATATTTGTTGTCAATATTATTTTCCATAAGAACATTTTCCCATGTTTCAGCTTTGAGATAGTCAGTAAACTGAGAAATATTTTTTTTAGAGAAGGATCTGTATTTGTAAGGCTCAGAGTTTTTGTTAGTGATACAGTTAAAAGATATCTGTTGAGCAGAGTGATCTGAGACGCCAGTATGAAGTACATTTTTTTCAACTAAATCATCATTAAAATTTCTGAAAATATAATCAATGGCAGTACTACTTTTATTACTAAATCGGGTAGGTTCATCAAAAACAGGTTTAATATAAAAGGAACTAACAAGATCAATAAGTTCAGCAGTTTCGTTGTTCTTATTTAGGTAATTTATATTTATGTCACCATATATTATTATTCTGAAACACTGTCTCTTACAAAATAATAAATTTAAACATTTTTCAAATTGCGCAAAGAAAGTTGTGATATCAGACTGCGGGGCTCTGTATAAACATAATATATAATAAATTATATTGTTTACATTTAACTTTATAGCTGCACATTCAAAAATTGTATCAATGCTTAAACTAACCACATTAGACATTTCCATTACATTGAGCGTATCTTTAACTATTACAAGAACACCACCATGAATAAAGGATTTTCTGCAGTAAAAACTTTTTATGCTGAATCCCGGAAAATTAATAAAAACTATTTCATTTTCTTGAATCCAACTTTCTGACACACACAGTACCTATTATCAATATTCGCAGTAGATAGAAAAACTTCGATGTTTTCAATTTTATTTTTTAAGCATTGAACATTGTGATGCACGACGTTTATCACATTTTTTTGTTTACAGCACAGTTTTTCGTCTATTCTAATTATATAATATATAATAACGGCTAATATGCATTAATTCGGCCGATTTAACATTTTTTGTCGCTTCAGGCATTGAGTAAATAATATAAAGAGGCGCAACCGTCAAGGGGCCGAGATTTTAGTGTTGTATTTTTTTGCCAATAACTATAGAATTATCTACAATATTTAGGGCTATGCAACCGAATAACAAATACCTTCTCGTAGCACCAAAAATTGAAAACAATCCTGAAGCTATTGGCAAAAAATACAATACTAAAATCTCGGCCCCTTGACGGTTGCGCCTCTTTATATTATTTATTTACTCAATGCTTCAGGTTTCGCCGAAAATGATGCACTTTGGAATTTTAAATCGAACACCCTGTATATATTTTTACATTTTTTAATTCAGGAGATCAAAGGCACCTACCTGATAGAGATCCATTGTTAAATATTATAACTTTTTTTCATTTCTAGTTGAATGTTATTCTTATGTATTTTAATGTATATGAAGATATTGAGAATTATTTGGTACCACGTAATCGGTAATTAAATGCTTTATTGAAATAACATAGTGAGCCACAATGGTGCCATTTAAAAAAAATTAGTTAATTTGGAAAAATGATTTCCGAAATGTTTAAAATCTTATAACACAAATGTCATGTGGCATAATGTCAAAAATATATTTTTTGATTAATTACCCAAGCAAAGCAAAACATTTTTTGGGATTACGGCAGCCTAGATAAAAAATTAAATTTGCTCATAAAAATGTCAGCCATTAATATTTTTATCTCAGTATGCTATAACTGTATCCAAAATGACATCCTGAATCTAAAAATGTAAAAATATGTTCCAAATAAGGTATCACAAGTCCTTACTTCCCATTAAAAAACTTAGGGGTTGCAACTGCTACTCGAACGGGGTTGAATTAAAAGATGAAATTTATACGTTGCAGGATGTCATTTCAGAATCCAAAATCGACGTAGGTACCTAGGGATTTTTAAAAAATATGCACAATAATTGAGATAATGAATTTATTTCATTTTCATTTTTTTTTTTACATATTTTATACTGGTTTAATAACTGCAATTTTAGTTACTTTTTTATGTAAAACATATTGAAATACTACGTACACTACCAACATTAATTTTTCAACCAAAGGAATAAATAAATAATTTTACACACACCAAAATCATTCACACAAATTTTTGTTCTGAATAAATAAAAACGTTAAATTATGTTTATTCTTATTTTGTTTTAAATAAGCTACTTCCAAATTATTTTTGAACTAATTGTATTTTCTGAGCCTGAGTAATAATTGTAATACTCGTCTATTTTAATTAATCATTAATCAATATGTCAATCTAGTACTAACACTAGTTACTAGTTGAACAACTATATTACTTCATAAACAAAGCTAGTACGTATACATGTTAATAAAATATTATTGAAGTCAAATCGCACGCGAGCGCTTTTCCACAGAAGGTAAAATATCACCAATGAATAATATTTACATACATATAAAACTAACTTACTAACTTACCTCCGTACACTGTTGCCATATTTCTGAGGTGTATTGGTGTAGAGAACATGTGGAGGCAAATTCTACTTAACCACCATTTGTAGCGTATATGCGTATTAACTGGTGGCGCCTACTAGTGGAATTACAGTGAACTACATTGTATAACTGTATATGTACACCATACCAATTGGCCTCCGACAGAAAATTTGGGATATGCCTACTAATGACGTAATAATGACAATGAACATGTTTTACACATAGGTTCGTATTGGTCACCGATTTTTCGAAGTCGCCTCCGATTTTGGAGGCGTATTCGTTAAATACGTATATCATTTTGGAGGTGTATAAGACACTTTGCATATATATATATATATATATATATATATATATATATATATATATATATATATATATATATATATATATATATATATATATATATATATATAGTTCAAATCACGAAAGAAGACCGTTACGTCATCACTATAATTCGTAAGAATCAAATCAGTACTGCGTTAGTTATCAACGTCAGTCGGAGATATTAACAGTCACATATAATGGACTCCCTTCCCCGTTTTACTGTTTTGTAAACAAAGAACGCTTGAAGCGTACGTTGAAGATTAGAAATTTATTTGTGATGTAACGGTCATCTCTCGTGATTTGAAGTATATATATATATATATATATATATATATTATATTTTTTTTTTCTCATATTCAAAACGAGTTTACTTTATGCAGACAGAAACAGAACACTTATTTATATTGAAAGTTTGTACATTTATTGTCATTTTCTTGGAGATATAAGAATTGAAATTGTTTATCCGAGGTACACGAACTATATCAAGAAATAAGCGTCATTTCCTCACTCCCGCGCTTCAAATGTTATTCTTTGATAAAATATAAACTGAAGCCATAATAAGTGAAAAGTTATTAGGCTAGTTGAAAATTTTTTTAACTGTTTCATTTTATGCTGTTAAGCGTAAATAACGTTTGCTTACTCTTATTTCATTCGAATAGAATAGAATAGAATAGAATAGAATAGAATAGAATAGAATAGAATCTTTATTTTACCAAATATACAAAAGTCTTTGGCAAGTCAGTGTAAAAATATACATATGTTGTATAGTGAAAAAAAAATACACCAAATACATCAAAGTCTTAAGTATTACATATAGGTAGCAGGTATAAAAAGTACAAGAGTATAACAGTTTAAAAAATATAAAAATATGGCATAGTGCATATGACATGGACAACCTAGAACATCACAAATATGCAAGAGAAATTAGTGATTAGTGTATTAAGCGGAGAACACATACGCGCGATCGCGACCACGATCGCGATGGCGATGGCGGTGGCGGCTGAACGCGTCCTAAGGAAACAAATGAACCTGCACATATTTGTTTGCAGAGATCACCGCTATCGCCATCGCGATCGTGGTCGAGATCGCGCGTATGTGTTCTCCGCTTTAACCGTTTAGTTAAAACGCAAAAGCCAAGGATTAAAATTGGGTATTAAACAGCTTTTTATTTTACTCTTGAAAGAAATAAAATTCAAAGATCTCATATCGATAGGGACGTGATTATATATTTGGAGATTTAACGAGTTTTTTTATTGATTTTGTTAATCTAAGACGAGGCTGTCTTAGTTGCTGACCTGGTGTCATAATTATGAAATCAGAATTAGCGGAATAGCAGTTTATATATTTATGTATTTCAAGCAGAGTAGTTTACATGACAAAGAGGGAACTGGTATAATACCTAGCTTTTTGAAAATTGGTTGACAGTGATCTCTCCAGCCAGCATTGTTAAATAACCTGACCGCTCTTTTATGCAACCAATGAATTTGTACAGCATGAGATGAGCCACCCCATAAAATATTTGCATAACAAATGTGCGAATGGAATAAAGAAAATAACACATTCTGAACGTATTTAAGCACAGTAATCTTTTTATTCTGCGTAGCAGAAAAATAGTTTTTGATAGTTTGTTAGACAATTCTTCTACGTGGTTAAACCAGCACAAAATGTCATCCAAAACAACACCAAGAATCCTAATACTGTCCCCTTTGACCACGGTGTAAGATAATTAGGTGAAGAAACGCCGCAATTAGAATGTCTCCAAACTGTTAACGCTAGAGACGCGAAATCGTAAGACAAAGAGAGAGAGTGTGTGGCCACTTGGACCGCGCGGGCTGCGGCCCGTATCGTCCCTAGTTAATTTCCACTTCATTTTACCAGGTCGAAAAATATACCATTCGATGCAGAAAAATGTGTAGAACACGATTGTTGAAAAATTATGTGTTTATATTGTCGGCTACTGTGCAAAAAAAAAATAAAAACCATAAATGAAATTGGACGCCGGCACGTTTAACTCGAAACGCTGCTAAAACCGTTCGAGTTATGAAAAAAATTAACATAAACAATTTTATAGAGAACTAAATTTCCTATAAAAAAGTCAGTGATGGCATATGTCTATCTTAAATATTTTAGGCGTGAGCACGGTGTAAGACAATTCTTACACCGTGGGCCTGAAAGTTTTGCGCTGGAAAACGATAAGTTTAATTTAACAAAAGATCAGCGCGCGAATTTGAGGCGCCCTCACACCAAAACTATTAAAGATAGACTAATGCCACCACTGACTTTTTTATAGGAAATTTAGTTCTCTATAAAATTGTTTATGTTAATTTTTTTCATAACTCGAACGGTTTTAGCAGCGTTTCGAGTTAAACGTGCCGGCGTCCAATTTCATTTATGGTTTTTATTTTTTTTTGCATAGTAGCCGACAATTTAAACACATAATTTTTCAACAATCGTGTTCTACATATTTTTCTGCATCGAATGGTATATTTTTCGACCTGGTAAAATGAAGTGGAAATTAACTAGGGACGATTCGGGGCTTAGCCCGCGGTGCCCTCGCGGCCACACACTCTCTCTCTTTGTCTTACGGTTAACAGTTTGGAGACATTCTAACTATACGATACATTGAGGCGTTTCACCACCTAATTATCTTACACCGTGCCTTTGACTAAAGAGTTATTCATAGAGTATGAGCTTTTGAGTCTTGTCTTCATTCCATATAAACTTGTTGGAAGCAAACCAATGATTAGTTTGCTCCGTGTATCCAGAACAGTCGTTATTTAAATTAATACCTAATATTAGCATTAAAATTAATAATTAAAGTATCGGCGGCATATGCAATGCATTGTGCTGGATACATAAAACGAAAGAGTCATTTCTATATAATATAAACAAAAGGGTGTTTTATTGTTAGAACATCAGAAATATTGTTGTATATAGATGCATTGACGTCTGTTGTTAAGATAGGAAGCTCATGTAAGACACAGTCGAAAGCCTTGGAGAGATCATACAGGTTGATAGCTGCATGCTTACCATCCTCAAGGCCCTCGATTATCACACACAATTTTTAAAACCGCACTCGTGGACGAACATTTGCTTTTGAAGCAGAACTGACAACAGTTTAAAATATAATTTGATTCAATATACCTTACAAGACTTTTTTTTAAATAATTTCAAAAATTTTTTGAAAAGATTGGAATTATGGAAATAGGGCGATAGTTATCGATACTGTTAATATCGCCCTTTTTATGAGAGGTAAAACTTTGGCTACCTTAAGTACATAAGGGAAGTGATCTTCACTAATGCATGTATTGAATAGTAGTGTAAGTGGAATTAAAATAATATCCAATGTTTCTTTAAGAATTCGACTATTAATGCCATAAATGTCGGTGCAATTAGAGTGTTTTAAATTATTTACTGCCTCAGCAACTACACAAGTAGTTAAATAGATAAATTGTTTAAATATACTGTTGCAGAAGTATTCGTTTCCGGTAGCTGATTAATAAAATGCTCAGTAATGGAAGTGAAATTTACATTAAAAGACACAGGTGAGACATTGTGTTGTGGAGAGATTGAATTCGATTTATTACGCTCAAAATTAATGAGTTCCCAGCTATCACGAGACCTGTTTTCAGATTTGCAAATGAAACTGTCATATGCAGCTCTTTTACAATTAAGAGCGCGCCGTCAACTTATCCAGAAAGAATTTGGGTTCTGGTCTAAAACGTTAGTCTCCCTATTGCACACTAGAGGGCCATACAGTATTTAAAATTGTATTCCCATTTGAGTACTTATGTCCTGAAAACTTCAGCATCCGGAAAATTATTCCAGCAATAAATTGAAGGTCATCGACCATGCATCAGGTGTCTTTTAGATTATTGCAAAGCGGATTGTGATTCATATATCTAGTTTTAAAGATGTTTTAAGGAAAATACTTTATTTTGTTTTGTATTACTTGGTTATTTTGTTGGTTTTTTTAAAGTGAGAGTTTTTGGTTAAAAATTATTCTAGATCTTGCAAACGCAATAAAAAAGTAAAATGCACTAAAGATAATGTGGCTGAAACGGCAGTAAAATATTACATTATTGCTTCCATATTTATGTTTGTAGGGCCAAAAAGAGTAGTCAGTAGAGCTATGAGCGTGCGGATTTACGAATTTAAAAAATTCCATAATTCGAACAAATGTCTTAAATTTAAAATAATATGTTTAAATCTCGCAACATTATCTCCACGAATTATAGCAGCGCAGTTGAACAATGCACATATTGTATTTGTCCGTTGCGTTGAAGCCGTTACTAAATTCAGTTTACAATCAGGTGTGTGTTCATTTATGAATTGGGCGTTAGGTATTAACATTGATTAAGGAATGAATAAGATACGCGACTCCAATGTAAAGTGCGAGGCTAATTTTGGCAGCGAGAATCCCGGTAAGTTGCGAGCATTCCTGTGATTCACGTAGTATGCTTTTGATAAACCTGTGTCGTGTCTGGTTTTATATAATTTATAATCTAGTGAAAACAAAAATTGAATGTTCAGATTGATTTTAGTTTAAAATTATGTGACGGTAAAAAGTCAAACAATCGTTGAGAAATAGCTCGCAGAGAGAACATACTACGTTAATAATTTTAAACTAAAATTAATCTGGACATTAAATTTTTATTACCACTAGATTATTAATGATATAAAACCAGACACGACACAGGTTTATCAAAAGCATACTACGTAAATCACAGGAATGCCCGCAACTTGCCGAGATCTCGCTGCCAAAAAAGGCCTCGCACTTTACCATTGAAGTCGCGTATCTTGTTCATTCCTTAATCAATGGTATTAATTTGTTGTTTATACATAACGTATTTGTTGTGTTATAGTGCCTTAATATTTTATTTTGTTAGTGCTTTAGTGAAAATAAGTGTAATTGTGCGATATTGTAATATTATCAAATGTGAAAAAATGGAAGATGGAAGCGGTTCCCGATTGTTCAAAAGAAGTGGTAAAAGTTCATCTCCCTAAAAATTATCCATTGGGGTACAAGGAGAAGAAAATTATTTTGAATGTATATCATGCATTGGAGAAATATTATCCGATGATACAGAAATCAGGATCAACAGGTTTAGTTAATATGACTTCAAGGTATACCAGCGTGAGTGAGCGTCCATTTACAGAATTTTAGGACAAGAAAGAAATAAAGGAAATGTTCAGAAACCTAAAGCGAAGCCTGGAAGAAAAAAATAATATTAGACGAATTCGAGAAAAATGGAATTCGTCGTACAGTTCATAAATTTTTCTATGATAACGAAATCCGTACTGTAAAAATTTTTTTACAGTCCTTGAATAAAGACATGGTCACGCTTTCACGTTGGCCCTTGCTGTGCTGGGCAATATAAGAACAACTGGCATGGTTGAAATTTGTGTAAATTTTTATAAACATCAAACATTCTACAGTTTTAATGTCAGATTTCGTAGGTAAACTACTCCTAAACAAAATTATGCGTGCCATTTTCTTAAAGGAACTCCAGTTTTTAGCTGAGTTTAGTGTAAAAACAAATTTAATTATATTTATTTTTTATTTTATGAAATATGAATACTATTTCTGTGGTCACATGCTATAAGGGTATAAGTTAAAATACGCAACTTTACAGGAGACACAATAAATCGTCTATTTAATTTCAATGTTGTACTTAACTAATTTAGTCGCTGAACTGATATTTTATGAGTGTATTTACTGCCTCAAAAAATATAAAAAGCCTAAAAAGTCAATAAATGATATTTTAAATTTGTGATTTAAGTTTGACTTATTCCTTTAGTGCAAAAGTGTGCTAGTTTGGATTTAACAATAAGGATATAAGTTGACTTAAACCTTGTTTGCATATCTAGTATATGGCTAACTTGAGTACAGTTTTAGTAATAAGTATACTTATTTTAATGTTAAATTAATGACCAAAACTTACCGGTAATACTGCTATTATCCACACATTTTTGTAGCATTTGCATTGTTCTTGTTTTTAAACATTTTATACAAAACAGTGATACCTATAACACCACACAAACACAAAGCGACTTGTCTTCTACACTACAAAATTTAGAGTAATATTCTATTGAGCATCTCAACAATATTCAAATATCCGTAACTGTCGTTTTGCTAAAGGGATATATCTCTATTGAAATCACAACTTTTGGTAATTTTTAATTTGCTTTAATGGTATAAGTAAACTTATATCATTTTAGTCCGCTTACTTATTTCGTTTATATTGAAAAACTAGTTTCCTAGAAAGAAATAAGTGCACTTATAACTTTAAAGTGCCAAGTGAACTAAAACAATGTATGAATATGTTGATTTATTCCCTTATAGCAGAGTCAAAAATAAATAAAATGTAGAAATACCGTTTTTCTGGGGTGTCAAGTATACTTATTACTTAAAAAAAACTGGTGAATTTCCTATTTTCTTTTTCACTATATTTATTAGGAGTCTAAATCTACAAAAAAGTTAATTTGGGTATAAGTCGACTTATTCCCTTATAGCATGTGACCACAGATTTTATATATTATACTTATATAAATATATATTATTATGTGACGCCACTGAATGCGCTAGGATCGGCTTGCTCGACCAATTTTACAGTAGTCGTACAAATTATTAGATATAAAGACGCTTTCAAACATTTACTCTATTTGGTTGACTATAGCAATTACACATAATGACCGAGTCGTGGTTTTCATCTCTGGTAGGCGGATAAAACATATTTCTCTCGATTATATGTTGTGGTTATATCGTAGAATGAGCTGCCGCTTCTGTGTTTCATAACAGCTAAATCCTTTGAAGAATTGCCGGTGAATTTTTTGCTCTACTTACTACTCTTTTTGGCCCTACTAAAGGTAAAGTCGACTTCAGAGTTGTACCGCATAAAAAAAATTACCAACAAAGGAATATTTAGATTTACATATTTAGATCCGCCCTACCGTTCTGATTATAAATATATATAATACTTATATATGTAGGACATTCCATAAAAAAAAAACATACTTTTTTCCACCCTTCGTATACCGTTGAAGGGAGAAAAAAAGTAATAGCATATATGAAATCTACGAAAAATTCTATGTGTAGGTTTTGAAAATTTTGAATCGTTAATAATTGACCGAAATAAGGGGGGGTATAGTTTTGAAGGAGACGCCCTAAGTTTAAATTCAATTATTTACGCCATTTTTATAGCAAATATAATGTGTCATATATATCTGTAATCAGATGAACGAGGCGAATCCAAATATGTAAAAATATATAGGGTGTTCCATTTAAAAACACCATACTTTTTTCGGCCCCTCGTATACAGTTGAAGTAGAAAAAAAAAGTAATAGCAAATTCAAAATCTACGGAAAATTCCGTATTAAACCGGTTTTTGAAAAATTAAAATCGGTGGTAATTGACCGAAATAAGGGGGGGATAGTTTCATAGGAAACACCTTGTACATTAAAAAATTGAAATTTTCTATTAATTTATAATTCTTGTTTGATTTTCTCTTTTTATTGCCATATTTTTTCGGCTTGCATAGGGGCATATACATATGTCATATTTGCTGTTTTTTCGATTTATTATAAAGTACATATTTGAATTATTAATAATTGCCAAGATTTTCATATAAATACTTTCTGTCATTTCTTTTCAAGTACTTTTCACATTGCAACTAAATGTGATGAAGTGAAAGGTAATGGTAGGATGGGAATGTAATCTTCGATGAGACGCTAATACTGCCCTATTAAGAAAGACCCCCGTATCTCCACTAGAACAAGTTTTGAGAAAACCGCGTTTAAAGGTTTCTGTTTGTGCCGTTATGTTTTTGCTTGACTAATAAAAAAAAATCATTCATGATATGATTTGTAAGGCCATAGTAAACTTATTTAAGAAAAAAAACTGCAAAACTAGGCCATGGCTATTAGTTATGCTACATACGGGGTAAGGAAGCAAAGCATTATACTAAAATTAATTAGTTAAAACCCCGTATAATAAAAATTTGGTTTAAGCGTGGTTTTTATTATGTAATTATTATAAAATTTATATCCTGGGCCCAGAGATTAACATTTTATATATTTTAATATTGTTTCTTAGGAATATAATGTATAAAAAAAACACATTTTTTCTGAAATCGCTCAGGAATGTCTACTTTCTCGGCGTAATTTCAGACCCCAAAATAGCATATTCTAGTATTTTAGTCCATTGCTAAGCAACCATCAAAAAACGAGTCCGGGAAAGTACTTTCCCGGCCTAGGCCGGGAAAGTAAGTTTCCCGGACTCGTTTTTTATCTACATTTTAGACAGTAAATAAATATACGCAGACAAATTTAATTATTGACACAGTTCATCACGGCGACATGTACCGGCCACACCAAATATTAAGGCAACCTAAAAAGTAAAAACTACATCTAGATAATTTTAAAATTCTCACATTTTAAACGTATACCTTATTCATTAAGTACACATAAAATATGATCTGGTGCTTGAGTAATAAATATTTCAAATTATTCATTTGACAGAACTTTCGGCTTCTTTGGTTTATAGCTGTCACCTTGACGTTTCAGGAAAACGCGTAATTTCGAATATTTTGATATATCAATGTCTTTCTTTGTCCTAAGTGTTGATCTCAGCATGGGAGTAATTTGACTATAACGTAGAGATGCCTTCAACTGAATATAAATTAGAAATCATGACATTTTCAGATCGGGAGGTCATGTCTTTTTCGTGGCAATAATCCATGAAAATTTAAAGTAACATTATTTGCAGCTCTTACTCTCTGGTGGTGTCCCAGATACCTGTATGTCATCATCAAACTCATCATTGTCCATTTTAATTTGTAGCACGTATTGAAACGAAATAGACACTCACATCAATAAATAAACAGTGCAAAGGAAACGATTTCATAAGCAATTAGATTGGAATGAAAAAATGTTATGTATTAATAAAAATTTCTTAATTATAATAATATTAATTGCGATTTCAGAAACAATAGTATGTGTATCTCGTAGGAAAAGCACATTCCCGGACTCCGTGTTGCTTGTCTCGGCTGCGCCTCGACAAGCAATCTTCACAGTCGTCCGGGAATGTTAGGCTTTTCCTACTAGGTACACAATGTACTATTCTTATTTACCCTCAAAAAAACTTTATGTACCTAACAACCTGGCATCGACAGCGCCGATTGCGGACTTGCCGTATTCCTTAGACAAAACCTGGCATGTTAATTTTCCTTCGTTAAAAGCCCGTATCTGCTGACCACATACCAGGTTTTTGCTAAAAAAACATGATATACGGGGTTTATACTAAGCGAAAAGGCTATTTTTGGCGTTTACGGGGAAACTATTTTCCTTCATAAAATATTTAAAAATGTAAAATGCGGGGTTTTCTCTACGTAAATATACTGTATAAATCACGATTAGTTGTCTGGTGCAAATATCTCCATTTACGAAATTTATGGAGATACGGGGGTCTTTCTTGGTAGGGCAGAATAGTAGGAGAGCCCTCGACCAGGATTTTCGACACGAGGATTAAATTTTTTTTTCAACAGTTCATGTCAATATGAAAAAAAAATTCTATTGCGACTGACGTCTATCTCGTTGCTAAAGGGGTGAAAAAAATTATCAAAGATGTAAAAAAAATTGGTATAATAGGTATTCGATTATCCGAGCCCTGCCGCGGATGGATATTAAGCGACGAAATTTTCAGGGATCCAAGAAGAAGGTTGGTTCTAGCTGACAGTTCCGTCGAAAAAATCCTCCTGGGAGGGGAGCAAGGGCCCCCGGAAAAGTACAGTATTTCGCAAAATAGACCTTTTTAAAAAATTCATATCTATGCTAATATCGGCGATGGATCTAAAAAAAAGAGTTCTTCATTTTTCCTTCTTCTCGCCCGCCGTTCGGGTCCGAATCCTTTAGATCCAAAAAAGATTTTCTCGACACGAAGACGCCTATAAAATACGGCACCACGCGCCCACACTCCTCCTGAAAAAAACCTTTGAGGCGGCAAAAACCCACACGAAATTAGAGCGAATCTGCCTGATCACTGTAATATTTCTTTTACCGACTGAAAACTAATTTTCACCTTTTCCGCAACGTCCTTCATAAATAAATCTTGTTTCTTTTAACTCGAACTAAACATTTTTCATGAAATTACCAGCGTCGTGATAACTCGTTTGATCTATTATTAAACGCCTCGTCTTTGAAGATCATAATAAGTAGAAGTGTAAAGCAAGTTGTAACGTTCTAACATGAAGCAAAACTTTTATTATTGATAAATTCAAAAGCTTATTATTCGCAAACATCAATAAATATTTTAACGAAAGCAAAGCTATAAATTCATTCAACTACAATATAAGTAAAATAAAAATATTAAATATATGCATGCATCAATGAATAAACTATTAGTAGGAGAGCCCAGGATTTTCGACCTCATCGCTACACGGGGATCTATTTTTTTTCAACAGTTCATGTCGATATGAAAAAAAAAAAAAAATTATTGTGAAATTAATTATCGAAGATGTAAAAAAAATGGGTCATAACAGTTATTCGGACATGTCAGTTTCTTTGGTTTTTCATTCATGGTAAATGTAACGAATCCGGGAAATATGAAAACTGACATATTCCGCGTTGCGTTGGTGGCTGGTTGAGCGGAAATGAAAATTTTATAACCCGTTGAAAATACTGTCATCGCGACATGTCAGTTTTCCATGATATAGCATATTTTAGATTGCAAAGAATCCACGAGAAATAGAAACTGACAATTTGACCGTTACCCATGGGATGAGGTATAAACAATTTTTATTCTGTCAATTTTTCAAGGCCATCTGAATTATCGCGACATATTAGTTTCCAAGTAGAGTTTGTTGGTAATGCTCCAAAAAACATGGAAAACATATAAACTGACAATTTGAACGTTGCAGAATTAAGAGAAATCATTTTCAGTCGCATTATACAGGCAAAAAATTGCGGTGGTCATTACTCGTTTACTATAATGCATTTTTGTTTGGAGATTTATGAGTATGAATATCCTTATAAGTATACTGATATGTGTATTTATACATTAGTTCAATCAATATGTATATACAGGGTGTCCAGTTACTGTTCGCTCGGAAGTTTGTGCAAGAACGACTAACTTTATAAAATTTTCCTTAACAAAACTTTCAATGTTTCATCTCTACTACAAACAAACACGTATAATCTTTATTATGAAGCACGCGATATTTATTTCCAAGGCATTCCAAATTTACCTAGTGATGTCAGATGATTGAACCGGCCGTCCCCAGATTGTAACACAATATTTCCTGATAATTCCCTAGATGTTAAGTTAGGAAAATTATTGTTTATATAATTATTAGAAAAACAACTAAAATATGAGGATATTTGGAAGATGTTTTTACATGTGTGTAATAAACAGAAGCCAGCAGTAAAATCATTTTTTTCTATTCATAAGTACGGCAGGAAACTTAAGGCTCAAGGTGGAAAACCATATTATTATAGGATTTGATTTTTATTTTTTTCTGTATTGATCTTGTCATGCTCATTTTGGGTCTGAGGGCATATATTTTCCCGGAATATCCTCATTCACCCCCTTAAAGATTTTTTTTGTTTTAGCTTTATATCGAGCTTCCGGTGCATATTCTATCGTAAAAACTACCTACCGCAAAACCTATATTGGGAATTAATAATAATAATAATAATAATAATAATTATAATAATAATAATTATAAACGAACAGCGTGGTGCCAAGAAGGGCCTGGCAGGTTGCAAGGAAAAGCCTGCTGATAGACCGCTGTATTACACAGGATTCTGTGCAGTACAAGCGGAATCTGTCAATGGCCTGGATTGATTATCGCAAGGCATTTGATACAACATCCCACGAGCTTTTGTTACACTTGCTCGGATGTCTTGCGGTACCAGCACCACTAGTGAGATGCATCGAACAACTGTTGCCGCTTTGGAGAACTCGCTTCACCATAACATCCGGTGCCGAGCGAGTTTCGACAGAGTTGGTGACATTTAAGAGAGGAGTGTTTCAGGGTGACTCTTTGAGTCCGCTCCTCTTCTGCATCTCACTGCTGCCGCTATCTGTTGGACTCCGCCAAACTCGCGGGTATCAGTGTGGGCCACCCAGCAACCGGAGGCATAAGGTCACCCATCTATTTTATATGGATGACCTTAAACTCTATACCTCCGGAGAGCGAGAACTTCAAAATGCTCTCAGGGTGGTCGAGGAATACACGCGGGCAATTGGAATGGAGTTTGGGTTGGACAAATGCGCAGTCGTCCACCTCAAGAGAGGACGATGCGGGGAATTCCACGAAGATGCGCAGCTCGCAGACGGAAGCATCCTACGACATTTGGATGCCGGAGAGACCTACACATACCTGGGTGTGGAACAACGCCACATCCAGGATGTGAACCAAATAAAGGATTCTCTCCGTGGCAAGTACAGACACCGACTCCGAAAGATCTGGTCATCAGAACTTTCGGGGAAGAACAAGGTGTCTGCCACTAATATGCTTGCCGTTCCGATTCTGCTCTACTCCTTTGGCGTAGTCAAATGGGGAGTAGATGAGCTGCGTCAATTGGACAGGAATACCCGCAAGATGATGAATATTCATAGGAGTATTCATCCTAGATCGTCCGTTCCTCGTGTGTACCTCCCACGTCAACGGGGGGGCCGAGGACTCTTGAGTCTGGAGTGCATGCATGGCAGAGTGGCACTGAGTATGGCATGTAATGTCATCAGGAGCTCGGACCCACTCCTACAGTTAGTGAGAGATCATGAAACTGTGGGAGTTGGCGCTTTATTGTTTAGGGCAGCACAGAGGGCCGCAGATGAACTCGGTCTCGTGTTCGACTACAGGCGAGAAGGCCGGCGAGGTGACTCAGTCACTGAGCTTCCGCCTAATCGTCTGACAGCCCACATCAAAGCTGCCGAACAGAGAAATCTGTTCAGGCAGCACGTCGATAAACCCCTGCACGGTGTTTTCTATAACAACATAGAAGCACTGGGTTTATCGACAGAGCTGACCTTCGCATTTTTAAGGTCAGCGGGGCTGAAGTCGGAGACCGAGGGATATATTGTGGCCTGCCAAGATGGTGTTATTAACACATTGGTCTATCGCAGTCGCGTGATGGGTGTAGAGGTACCTGATATCAACTGCAGGACCTGTCGGCAGGCGCCGGAGTCGCTCATGCATTTATTATCTGCATGCCCGATTTATGCGACTTCGGTCTACATCCAACGACATAACGCGGCTTTACGAGTGCTATACTACCATCTACGGCACTCGTACCAGATAGACCAAACACCAGTGCTGCCTTACGTCCCCAGAGATATCGAGTCCGTTGTCGAGAACGAGAAATGCCGGATTTACTGGAACTACTCGTTCCCGACCGTCAGGCGAATTCACGCCAATAAACCTGACATAGTCCTCCTCGACCATCAGACCAAGGTGATGTATGTCATCGAGTTCTCAGCACCTGCTGAGACAAACATCGCCTTGAAGGAGGAGGAGAAACGGACTAAATACAGAGATCTCTGGTACGAGCTCCAAGTGCTATACCCAGGCTACTCTGTCAAAATGGTCGTCCTGATAATCGGTGTACTCGGAGGTATGAAGCCCACGCTGCTCTCCGCATTGAAGACCATGCCTGTCTGCCAAACATCGGCAGAATGGTTGGCTGGTCAAATGCAGAAAGCGGTCATCCTGGGATCCCTTCGTCTACTTAGAGCACACGAGTCTGGAATCTACAGTGACTAACCCTGCGGGATGTGGGGAGTTGCTGTAGATTATTCGCTGGCGCTCTCTCTGTGTGGTGTCGGAGGCCACAGGGAGACTGTCCAGCACTTTCGTTCCGAAACGGAAAAAAAAAAAAAAAAAAAAAAAAAAAAAAAAAAAAAAAAAATTATTATAATAATAATAATAATAATAACAGAGATCTCCGGTACGAGCTCCAAGTGCTATACCCAGGCTACTCTGTCAAAATGGTCGTCCTGATAATCGGTGTACTCGGAGGTATAAAGCCCACGCTGCTCTCCGCATTGAAGACCATGCCTGCCTGCCAAACATCGGCAGAATGGTTGGCTGGTCAAATGCAGAAAGCGGTCATCCTGGGATCCCTTCGTCTACTTAGAGCACACGAGTCTGGAATCTACAGTGACTAACCCTGCGGGATGTGGGGAGTTGCTGTAGATTATTCGCTGGCGCTATCTCTGTGTGGTGTCGGAGGCCACAGGGAGACTGTCCAGCACTTTCTTCCGGAAACGGAAAAAAAAATAATAATAATAATAATAATAATAATAATAATAATAATAATAATAATAATAAGGGGAATCTGTCAATGGCCTGGATTGATTATCGCAAGGCATTTGATACAACATCCCACGAGCTTTTGTTACACTTGCTCGGATGTCTTGCGGTACCAGCACCACTAGTGAGATGCATTGAACAACTGTTGCCGCTTTGGAGAACTCGCTTCACCATAACATCCGGTGCCGAGCGAGTTTCGACAGAGTTGGTGACATTTAAGAGAGGAGTGTTTCAGGGTGACTCTTTGAGTCCGCTCCTCTTCTGCATCTCACTGCTGCCGCTATCTGTTGGACTCCGCCAAACTCGCGGGTATCAGTGTGGGCCACCCAGCAACCGGAGGCATAAGGTCACCCATCTATTTTATATGGATGACCTTAAACTCTATACCTCCGGAGAGCGAGAACTTCAAAATGCTCTCAGGGTGGTCGAGGAATACACGCGGGCAATTGGAATGGAGTTTGGGTTGGACAAATGCGCAGTCGTCCACCTCAAGAGAGGACGATGCGGGGAATTCCACGAAGATGCGCAGCTCGCAGACGGAAGCATCCTACGACATTTGGATGCCGGAGAGACCTACACATACCTGGGTGTGGAACAACGCCACATCCAGGATGTGAACCAAATAAAGGATTCTCTCCGTGGCAAGTACAGACACCGACTTCGAAAGATCTGGTCATCAGAACTTTCGGGGAAGAACAAGGTGTCTGCCACTAATATGCTTGCCGTTCCGATTCTGCTCTACTCCTTTGGAGTAGTTAAATGGCGAGTAGATGAGCTGCGCCAATTGGACAGGGATACCCGCAAAATGATGAATATCCATAGGAGTGGAGTATTCATCCTAGATCGTCCGTTCCTCGTGTGTACCTCCCACGTCAACGGGGGGCCGAGGACTCTTGAGTCTGGAGTGTATGCATGGCAGAGTAGCACTAAGTATGGCATGTAATATCCTAAGGAGCTCGGATCCGCTCCTACGGTTAGTGAGATATCATGAAACCGTGGGAGTTGGCGCTTTATTGTTTAAGGCAGCACAGAGGGCCGCAGATGAACTCGGTCTCGTGTTCGACTACAGGCGAGGAGGCAGGCGAGGTGCTGATGCAGAATCAGTTACTGAGCTTCCGCCGAATCGTCTGACAGCCCAAATTAAGGCTGCCGAACAGAGGAATCTGTTCAGGCAGCACGTCGATAAGCCCCTGCACGGTGTTTTCTTTAACAACTTAGAAGCACTGGGTTTATCGACAGAGCTGACCTTCGCATTCTTAAGGTCAGCGGGGTTGAAGTCGGAGACCGAGGGATTCATTGTGGCCTGCCAAGATGGTGTTATTAATACATTGGTCTATCGGAGTCGCGTGATGGGTGTAGAGGTTCCTGATATCAACTGCAGGACCTGCCATCAGGCGCCGGAGTCGCTCATGCATCTATTATCTGCATGTCCGATTTATGCGACTTCGGCCTACATCCAACGACATAACGCGGCTTTACGAGTGCTATACTACCATCTTCGGCACTCGTACAAGATAGACCAAACACCAGTGCTGCCTTATATCCCCGGAGATATCGAGTCCGTTGTCGAGAACGAGAAATGCCGGATTTACTGGAACTACTCGTTCCCGACCGTCAGGCGAATTCAAGCCAATAAGCCTGACATAGTCCTCCTCGACCATCAGACCAAGGTGATGTATGTCATCGAGTTCTCAGCACCTGCTGAGACAAACATCGCCTTGAAGGAGGAGGAGAAACGGACTAAATACAGAGATCTCCGGTACGAGCTCCAAGTGCTATACCCAGGCTACTCTGCCAAGATGGTCGTCCTGATAATCGGTGTACTCGGAGGTATGAAGCCCACGCTGCTCTCCGCATTAAAGACCATGCCTGCCTGCCAAACATCGGCAGAATGGTTGGCTGGTCAAATGCAGAAAGCGGTCATCCTGGGATCCCTCCGTCTACTTAGGGCACACGAGTCTGGAATTTACAGTGACTAACCCTGCGGGATGTGGGGAGTTGCTGTAGATTATTCGCTGGCGCTCTCTCTGTGTGGTGTCGGAGGCCACAGGGGGAGATTGTCCAGCATTAGGTTCGGGAAACCGAAAAAAAAAAAATTAAAAAAAAAAAAAATAAGGGGTGCAAATTCGGACCGGCAACCTCCTCACGGTGCACCCCGGACAGGGAGGGGTAACCCTATCTGACAAATGTCGGCCGTGGGTCCTCAGGTCTAACCATCCTGGGGACTCATTTTCCTCTGGTTCCCAATCAATACGGAGGACAGGCCCCTCACAATCGACCCCATTCGGTTGGGGGTTAAAGACAGATGGGAGAGGCCATACCGGACGGTCTTAACGACGACGACTTGGCAAATGTACATGGACGCTTTAGGTGGACGGAGGGATTAAGGGATGACCTGCTGACCTGCTACGAGAGCAGCGAACCAGGGCGCAAGGATACATGGCGCGATTACACCGGTTGTGGTGCGATATGCACCCGGAGTATCGCGCCTTCTCTGAACAACATCTGAGAGATCGAGTATCCTTCCTGCGCAGAACAGGTTACGTAAGGGCACCTCCTCAGCGTGAGGAAGTGCCTGCCGCACTTCCACCGCGGCAAATACCAGCTGACGAGGAACATCCTCCTGAGTTCACCGATATCGCTTTAAGGATGAGGGTTAACCTTAATACCAGGGTTAACCCAAAGCCACAAGACCTGGCACGAATGGATTCGTTGATTAGTGAGGAGCTTCCAGAAGATGCCAACATCTGGCAGATCAACAGCGCGGTGTACGCTGCCGCCAAGCAACTCGTCCCACAACAGCGCCTGGCAAGCGCAGTTGATAGGGTCGAGAAAGCTAAGCGGCGCGTACAGAAGATCGAAGCTAAAATTCGATCAGCAAGGCAACACGCTTCTCGAATCCAGAGTGTGGTGGATTATATAGTCGCAGGTAGACCATTTACACCGAAGGTCCGGCGAGTGGCAGCCGGACTGAGACGCCAACACCACACTTTAAATCGCACAGTGCTGCAGACCATCAAGCAGCATTGTCTAGATAGGATTAGAGCGCTTATGGCTATTAAGAAAACTTTGGTCAGGCGAATGCGGAGTTTGGAACAAAACAAATTGTTTCAAACAATCCCGTCTCGCCTGTTCCAAGAGCCACAGCGTGTTGTCGAAAATCCGCCGACTGTTGATAATGTCGAAGCCTTCTGGAAAGGAATCTACGAAGTCGCGAGTCCATTCGATAATGACACTCCAGCTATAGCACACTTCGAGGCTCTCTGTCGTAGAGTCTTAGAAGAGCCAGACGAAGTGTGCCCGGCAATCAGTACGGAAGAGGTTCAACAAGCACTTGTTGGAACCAAGAACTTCGCTGCCCCGGGTCCAGATGGTATAAACAACTGGTGGTGGAAGAAGTTTCCTTCCACCCACCGCCATCTGGCCCGAGGTTTCAACTCATGGTTGAACGAGGGGCAGCAAATTCCGGACTGGTTTGTCGAGGGGCGAACTGTGCTAATCCCCAAAAAGGGGGATCTGTCTGACCCAAAAAATTATAGACCGATTACCTGCCTCAACTCCTGCTACAAGTTATTTACTCGTATCTTGTATACCAGGATGTTGAGGTCTGTTGATCCGGTCTACCAACAGATAAACGAACAACGTGGTGCCAAGAAGGGCCTGGCAGGTTGCAAGGAAAACCTGCTGATAGACCGCTGTATTACACAGGATTCTGTGCAATACAAGCGGAATCTATCAATGGCCTGGATTGATTATCGCAATGCATTTGATACAACATCCCATGAGCTTTTTTTACACTTGCTCGGATGTCTTGCGGTACCAGCACCACTAGTGAGATGCATTGAACAACTGTTGCCGCTCTGGAGAACTCGCTTCACCATAACATCCGGTGCCGAGCGAGTTTCGACAGAGTTGGTGACATTTAAGAGAGGAGTGTTTCAGGGTGACTCTTTGAGTCCGCTCCTCTTCTGCATTTCACTGCTGCCGCTATCTGTTGGACTCCGCCAAACCCGTGAGTATCAGTGTGGACCACCCAGCAACCGGAGGCATAAGGTCACCCATCTATTTTATATAGATGACCTTAAACTCTATACCTCCGGAGAGCGAGAACTTCAAAATGGTCTCAGGGTGGTCGAGGAATACACGCGGGCAATTGGAATGGAGTTTGGGTTGGACAAATGCGCAGTCGTCCACCTCAAGAGAGGACGATGCGGGGAATTCCACGAAGATGCGCAGCTCGCAGACGGAAGCATCCTACGACATTTGGATGCCGGAGAGACCTACACATACCTGGGTGTGGAACAACGCCACATCCAGGATTTGAACCAAATAAAGGATTCTCTCCGTGGCAAGTACAGACACCGACTCCGAAAGATCTGGTCTTCAGAACTTTCGGGGAAGAACAAGGTGGCTGCCACTAATATGCTTGCCGTTCCGATTCTGCTCTGCTCGCGTAGTCAAATGGGGAGTAGATAAGCTGCGTCAATTGGACAGGAATACCTGCAAGATGATGAATATTCATAGGAGTATTCATCATAGATCGTCCGTTCCTCGTGTGTACCTTCCAAAGTCAACGGGGAGCCGAGGACGCTTGAGTCTGGAGTGCATGCATGGCAGAGTGGCACTAAGTATGGCATGTAATGTCATCAGGAGCTCGGACCCACTCCTACAGTTAGTGAGAGTTCATGAAACTGTGGGAGTTGGCGCTTTATTGTTTAGGGCAGCACAGAGGGCCGCAGATGAACTCGGTCTCATTCATGTTCGACTACAGACGAGAAGGCAGGCGAGGTGCTGATGCAGGATCAGTTGCTGAGCTTCCGCCGAATCGTCTGACAGCCCTAATTAAAGCTGCCGAACAGAGGAATTTGTTCAGGCAGCACGTCTATAAACCCCTGCACGGTGTTTTCTTTAACAACATAGAAGCACTGGGTTTATCGAGAGCGCTGACCTTCGCATTTTTAAGGTCAGCTGGGCTGAAGTCAGAGACCGAGGGATTCATTGTGGCCTGCCAAGATGGTGTTATTAACACATTGGTCTATCGGAGTCGCGTGATGGGTGTAGAGGTTCCTGATATCAAATGCAGGACCTGCCGTCAGAAGCCGGAGTCGCTCATGCATCTATTATCTGAATGTCCGATTTATGCGACTTCGGCCTACATCCACCGACATAACGAGGCATTACGAGTGCTATACTACCATCTTCGGCACTCGTACAAGATAGACCAAACACCAGTGCTGCCTTATATCCCCGGAGATTTCGAGTCCGTTGTCGAGGACGAAAAATGCCGGATTTATTGGAACTACTCGTTCCCGACCGTCGGGCGAATTCATGCCAATAAGCCTGACATAGTCCTCCTCGACCATCAGACAAAGGTCATGTATGTCATCGAGTTCTCAGCACCTGCTGAGACAAACATCGCCTTGAAGGAGGAGGAGAAACGGACTAAATACAGAGATCTCCGGTACGAGCTCCAAGTGCTATACCCAGGCTACTCTGTCAAGTTGGTCGTCCTGATAATCGGTGTACTCGGAGGTATGAAGCCCACGCTGCTCTCCGCATTGAAGACCATGCCTACCTGCCAAACATCGGCAGAATGGTTGGCTGGTCAAATGCAGAAAGCGGTCATCCTGGGATCCCTTCGTCTACTTAGGGCACACGAGTCTGGAATCTACAGTGACTAACCCTGCGGGATGTGGGGAGTTGCTGTAGATTATTCGCTGGCGCTCTCTCTGTGTGGTGTCGGAGGCCACAGGAAGACTGTCCAGCATTAGGTTCGGGAAACCGGAAAAAAAGATAATCTTTAATTAATAATATAATAATAATAATAATAATAAATTGACTTTATTGAGAATAAGGAGAAAAATGTATATATAATTTTTCACAATATTCAAGGCGAAGTCTAGCAAGATTGCTACTCAACTTAACCTTCACAAAAAAGAAACATACATAATATATTATATATATTACATATAGGTTTATATATAGATAGCAAACTATTTCTAATACAATAAAGATGAAGAGTATAAGAGCTACCAAAAACAGATAAAACGAACAAAAATATTATAATTAGTACAAATTATGCCTAAACTAGTAGTAGTAAGTACAAAAACAAAAACAAAAAAGAAAAGAAAACCCAAAAAAAGCATGTATATGCTTATGTTAATGTATCAATTAAAATAATAGATATGATGTGTGAAGAGAATCTAGATTATTGACTAGAGAGCAAATATGATTTCAGTTTATTACGAAAATTATTCAAAGAAAGAGATTTGATCTGGTCATTTAAACTATTATAAACAGTTACTGCATTATAAGAGAAAGAGCGACGGATCATTAACGTATGATATCGAGGAATCGATAATTTTTCCAGAAATCTTATATTGGCATTATGCATGCTTTGTCTACTAATAAATTTTTGTCTCAGTAAGGTGGTGACGAGGTTAATAATAGTTTTTTTACAAACACTGATAAATGGTATTTATATAACTTGTCCATTCTAAGCCAGCCAAGCTGAATGATTTTACATGAAATCCTATCGTACTTTTTGAGTCTAAAAACAAACCTACAACAGCTGTTTTGAATTTTTTGGAGCCGATTTTGAGTTAATATATCCAAACATGAATAGTATACTATATTACAGTAGTTCAAAATTGGGAGCACAAGTGACTTGCAAAGCTTTTTCCTCAACTTATAATCAATAAGACCAATGTTAGTATATAAAGGCTTCAATGCCATATAGCATCTTTTCACTAAAAGGGCTACATGATCTTTGAAACGTAAATCGTCCTCAAAAATTACTCCTAAATTTTTTACTCTATGTACAGGGTCATCACGCGAAAATGTCCTTTTTTGAAATAACTCAGCCATTTTTCATGTTATGACATAGATGTAAAGACATTCTGAACTAGTTTTTTCCACAGAATCTAAATTTTCAGTCAAAAAAACAATAACGAATCGCATTTCAGAAATACGACATAATACTTTCTCTTTTAAATAGAACACTCTGTATATTTTGAAATATTTCGATTCTGCTTCTCTTTCTGAATTCAAAAATGTCAACATATCTTATGTTATCTCAAATGGTTTTTGAGATATTTAGATTTAATGATATTAAAATCTGATATATAAATCTGACGATATTAAAATAACGTGACCGATTTTGTTAGGTAAATTTTGAAAACAAAGAAAAACATTAACCATAATGAGAAAATTATCTCTGAGAAGCATAGAATGTTAATTTCATACATTTATTTAACAAAGAAAATATTAACAAACATTAAAAAAATATTAACAAAGAATTAACAATGTTAAATATTACAAGATTAAATATAATAAATAATTTTAGATATATTATTGCATTTATTCAATTTTAGTAATGGCTCAATTTTCATAACAAAGTCTATACCGCCGTTTTAAATTGTTTAGAGAATTCCTGATCATATAATTGTGATTGTTTAGGTGATTTATCGACGGCGGTTTAGACTTTGTTATGAAAATAGAAGTAGACATATTGAGCAATTACTAAATTGAATATATGCAATAATGTATCTAAAATTATTTATTATATTTAACCTTGTAATATTTAACATTGTTAATTCTTTGTTAATATTTTTTTATTAATGTTTATTAATATTTTCTTTGTTAATTAAATGTATGAAATCAACATTTTATGTTTCTCAGAGATCATTTTCTCATTATGCGTTAATGTTTTCTTTGTTTTCAAAATTTACTTAACAAAATCGGTCATGTTATTTTAATATCGTCAGATTTATATATCAGATTTTAATATCATCAAATATAATTATAAATATCTAAAAAACCATTTGAGATAACATAAGATATGTTGACACTTTTGAATTCAAAAAGAGAAGCAGAATCGAAATATTTCAAAATATACAGAGTGTTCTATTTAAAAGAGAAAGTATTATGTCGTATTTCTGAAATGCGATTCGTTATTGTTTTTTTGACTGAAAATTTGGATTCTGTGGAAAAAACTAGTTCAGAATGTCTTTACATCTATATCATAACATGAAAAATGGCTGAGTTATTTCAAAAAAGGACATTTTCGCGTGATGACCCTGTACAATATTTAGAGGCTGCTCATTTATTTTTATTTTGAAATTGGCATTCACATAATTTCTATTTCTCTTAGAACAGAAACATATTACAGCGCATTTATCTGAATTTAATTTAAGGTTATTACTTCTGGAATAATCACTTATTGATTCAAGATCCTTATTGATATTTTCACAAGCTTTTTTAATATTTTCAAGTTTAAACGAAAGCGATAGTTGAGTATCGTCCGCATAAAATTGTATGTCAGTAAATTTAATACAGTTCTAAAGATGTCAGATGTATATATTAAAAATAAAATGGGCCCTAACAGGGATCCTTGCGGGACTCCGGATGTTATCGAACAAATATTCGAGTCAACATTATCAATACAAACAATTTGAAAGCGATTACTCAAGTACGATTGAAAAAAACTTAGTGCAACCTGGTCGAAACCGTAGTAAGCAAGTTTGGCACATAAAAGAGTATGGTCTAACGTATCAAACGCTTTAGAGAAATGTAAAAGAATCAGTGCTCTAGAGTCGCCAGTGTCCAAATATCTGAATACATCACCTGTAACATTAGAAAGGATTGATGCAGTACTATACCCCTTTCGAAACCCTGACTGAAATGATGAAATAATTTTATCGTCCGTTATGTAATCAAAAATTTGCACATATAAAAAATTTTCTAAGATTTTAGATAATGCTGGGATAATAGTGATGGGTCTAAGGTCATTATAAGATTTAGGCTCATTAATTTTAGGAAGCGGTTTGACAATCGATAACTTCCATTTTTGTGGAAAATAACCAAACTCCAAGCAGCAGTTTATGATATGTGTAATATGTTTGCATATTACAAATGCACAGTATTTTATCATTTTGGAACTTATATTGTCACAACCATAAGCGTTAGATTGGAGTTTGAAAATAATGTTGGATATTTCATCGACCGTCGCGAGTTTTAATTGAAAGCTTATATTATTGTCGAATCAGTTAAATATAAAATTATTTAGAGCGTTGGGACAATTGTTTGCAGGGCTAAAAACAGAAGAAAAATAATTACTTATCTCGTTCGGATTACGTAGCTGATTAGGAATCTCACTGCAGTGTTTTGTTTAATATTGAAATGACTAACTGTTTGCCAAAGTTCTTTGCTGCTACAATTTATTGTTATGTTTAAATTCTAAATACGCAGACTTCTCTCTCCGTATTGCGCTTACGGTAGCATTACGTAATTGTTTGTAAAAAATCCAGTCGCGACTGCTTTTTGGTTTTTTATATTTGCTTAAGGCTTTATCCCGATCTTTTTTTAGTTCTTTAATATTGTCTGTGATCCACGGAGCATAGGGCTTGGTAATACGCGGTGATTTAAAAGGTGCATGCTTATCAAATAGTGTAAGGATATTATTGTTCAAAAAATTTATTTTGTCATCTATGTTATTCATGTAATATATATCATCCCAACGTATGATGTTTAAATCCTCGAGAAAATCATTATATATAAAATTACGAAAAATTCTATAAGTAAAAATTTTAGGGTTAGGTCGTGGCACTGACATATTTAACACACAGTAAATCACACGATGATCAGATACAAGTTCACCATTTAGAGTGCCTTTTGACGAAACAATATCAGAGTTATTAATAAATATAATTCAATAAGCTTTTGGGATGTACTAGTTATTCGCGTTGGTTCGTCAATTAATTGACTGAAGTCATAAGAATACATACAATGGCTAAAAGTGTTATCGTATGTGTGGTCAATGTTGACATCTCCCAGAAAAATAATGTTATCATACTGCGGGGTAATAAACGACAGCAAGTTATCCATATGATCCAAAATGCCAGTTAAATTACTTGCAGGAACCCTATATAAAACACAAATTAGGAGGTTCATTTTACTCATGCTAATCTCCACAAATAAATGTTCTAGTCCATCAGGTGATGTAAAGTCACTGAGAACTTCTTTGGACTCTATTTCATTTCTAACATAAATTCCTACACCACCACCCCCCCACTCAGATGATTCTTGCTAAAGAAATTAAAATTAGGAATTCTTATCATATTGTAAGGCATGTCGTCACTCAGCCAAGTTTCTGAGACGCACTTAATGTCAAACTTGTTCTCTATAACTATATCAGAAAAATGTTGAAAACCTGTAAATAACGACCTTACATTTAAATGACCAACTTTAATTCTTTTTTGAATAATAATATTAGCCATAGGTAATTCTATTTTTTAGCTGCTCTATTTTATATTTATAAAACTCACACACCGAATCGTTTACAGCATGGTTAGTAGGAAGATTTGACTTAGACTGAATGTTAAAGTTATTACAATTATTACACAATTTAATTTCCGAGGAGCAGTCCTTTTTTTCATGGGCACCTGCACAATTTGGACATACTAATACATATATCATTCTCATAAATACATCATAATATACAAGAGATGTTATCCATTCTACATAGTATCCTTTTCAGGTCAGATTTAACGTACAAATAAAGAAGAATAACCCCAAAAGTATCTCTAAGATACTTGTACGAGTACAAATAGAAATATAAAATATAAATTATAAAATAAATAAAATTATAAAATTTGTTTAAAATATTACAATAAGATTAATAGGTATAATACATAATTCATAGTTTTTGTACACTAACATGCAAGTAATGTAAAAAACAGAAACAACTAATACATAATAATAATAATAGCCTAAAGCTAAATGCAAGAGGCAAACGACATTTTGTTTTTAAATAAATGCATGTCTTGTTTTGAAATCAGAGCTACTATTCGATCAACTAAATCATGGAATACAGTTAAAATATATAATAATATATAAAATATAATTTATACATGATAATTAAACATTTTTTTAGTGTTTATTTCCTTAATTTCAGTAGTAATAATAAATACACTACATGTAATTACGCCTCCCTTTATCCCAGTCAACGTAAGTATTAAATATTTTTGGTGTAAAAAGGAACAACATCGTTGCACTACTGTTTTTCGCATTTTAGGTATTTTTAAAATATCTTCATTTCTGGTTGCATAATGAAGTTCTTCCAATACCTACATTTTTTTATTATCCGTGTATTGTTTAAAACACGAATTTCGATTTCGATAGATCAAAGTCTCTTTTTAAAAATGATTTACAAAAACTTGAAGTTTATTCAATAATAAATTTTTACATAAAAAGTACTACTCTACATGAGTTCTAACTAAAGACTGAATTTTTCAATGATGATAGGAGCGAGGATGCTGTAATCTTCAGGTATCGGATTACTCTGGTGTTGCGTTGTCAGCGTCCCATCTTTAACGTCTCTTATGGGGAGTGATGACATAATTCCTCCCCTCGAAGATTCAACTACGGAGTACAGCGAGGAAGTTGAACATTTGACAGGATCATCCCTTCTTGTTGGTTTCCCTCGATGTCTGGTTGATTGGTAACACATTTGGCTGCTATTACTTTCTTATATGAAAAATATAAAATTGTTATAATTAATAAAATATATAGGAATAGGGTCCACGTATTAGGAATGTAAGGTGTTCCTTCATCATAGATTATTTGGGGTTGGTTTTCGATTATTCGCTTTTTGATTCCTTGCAGTTCGTCTAGATTGATATTTTCTAAGTGAATGTTGAAATTTTGATGTTGTGTACGATTTATTTCTTGATCCAATTCAGGGAAGAATATTGGTTGGTTCACAACAATGGTTTGTTCCTTGTTGATTATTCTTTCTTCGTTGGTAATTATTTCACATCCCATTGGAATATTAATTAAGAAAGTTCCTAATAACTTTAGGACCTCTTCTTGTTGTTGGCATCTCATGGTGATTGTTTCCTTGTTTGGAAATATGCCGATTATGGGCCTTGTTGTTTTGACTTCGATCTGCTTACAGACAGACGTATTTTTCATGTTCAATAATTGTATTTCATAGGGGCTGGTTTCAGTAACTTCTTCGACGTTGAGTTTTTTGCAAGCGTAATACTGTGACGTCATCTTGGTACATAAGTCACTTTCGAATGTGAAGTACAATTTACTTTTTAACAAATATTTATTGATTGGAATTATTACCTTGAATTGACTCTGACTATAAATGGGTATTGGATATAAGTGATAATAATTAAATGTTTCAGGATACATGATTGGTAAACGAAGTAAATAGGTGATTTTGTTATTTAAGATATAACATTCAATTTCTATAAATTTTTTGATTAATAAAGTATTTTCCAGAGTTACCTTAAAAGGTAATTGTCCTGGTTTTATCGTTTTCTCTAGTTTTAAAAGTTCGTTAAAAAGATCAGCAATTTTTATTATGCTAGGATGCATGATATTTAATCTGGTGAATGTAATTGAATTCTCTATGTCTTGTAGAATTGAATTAATTATTTCGTACATATTTATAATTTGATTTAATACATATTTAATAAAATTAGAATGTTTACGTTTTAAGTTTTGTTCAGCAATAGAGGCGATACGTTCGATTTCTGATTGTAATAGTTTTTCATTATGTGATATTTGTTGTATAGTTAAATTAAATTTGTTGATTATATCTATAGAGATTGAATTTTGTTTTACAATGTTTTCAGCTAGTTTGTTTTGATTACTTTGAATTTGTTTTATAATCTTATCGTATCTTTCTCCATCTGAGGCGTCTAAATTGCCAGTTATTGATTTGAATATAGAACCTAAACCGTTTATTAAACCTCTTTTAGTTCGATGAGGGTGTGGAATAACCTCTTTTAGCTTAATTTTTTTTTTTTTTTTTTTTTTTTTTTTTTTAATCGTCTTATTTATATTAACGTCCTGGCGAAGTTTAGCTTAGAGCTATTCTGACACTTAACCAGGACACACCACATACACCCATTCCCTCCGACATTGCCATCTGCCGGAGCTGGGACTCGAACCCAGGAGAGATAGGCAGTAACTAGTCGCCTTGTGCCACTCAAGGGCGATCTAGCCCGCTGCACTATCCTCGGTAATGTAATGAGATACGGTCACCCATCCATTCCCCGGCTCCGACCACCGCTGCTTTGCTCCGAAGATCGAAGACCGGCAATTGTACGCATGACCCCATCTCACTACCATGACCCCATCTCACTACAACGACCTTCTCTTTTGTAATGTTTAATATTTTCATGTAATTAGAAGTGTCTTCTGAGTAATTTTTATTTAAATGAATGCTATGCATCAGATTGTCCGATTGGTCATGTAATTTGTTAATTTCGGTAATGATTGGGTTCAAGTCATAGTAATGTATTAATGTGTGACTGTATTCTTGTACCTTTGCAAGTCCTAGTTTAAGTGGTATTAGTCCAGGGTTGTTTTCTAAGTTTTTGATTGTTATTCTCTCTTGTAATCCGAGTACAAGGGGAAATCTGAAAGATAATAATTAATTATTAAAGTCGTAAGTTTTCTTAAGTGGTCGTTTTAAATTGTCCATATGTATTTTGTTTTGGTCCGCTGTGGATATGGTTTTAAAGTTTTCATTTACTTCTTTTATTGTTGTAGGCTTATGAAATTTATTTGCATTCTTTTGCCTAATGTGTTTTTTAACATAAGTTGTTGATTGGGGTTGAAATAGTGTTGGATCATCGCGTTTTACGTTTAGCTTTTCAATTATTTTTTCTTTACTTTCTATTAAGTTTTGATTTATTTTAGAGTACATTAATTTAGTTCTTTCCCTATGTTCATTAACGTAATCATTAACTAGTATTTTTTCGATGTCCATGTCAAAACGGTTTTCGTTATTAATATGTCCGTTAATTATTTCTATTGGTTTTAGTTTGGTTGCTGAATGAATCGAGTTATTGTATGCTAATATTGCATATGTCATTTTTATTTGTATCGGGGTTTTTAGGAAGCGGATATGTTCAATTAAAGTTGAATGTAATCTTTCCACGGGGCTATTAGATTGTGGATGATTAGGTGAACAAAAGTGTAAGTTTATTTTATGCAATGCAAGTAATTCAGTGAATACAGAATTTTTGAATTCTGTTCCGTTATCAACTACTATTTGTTTCGGTACACCATGGTGTGAGAAGAATAATATTAAATTGTTTACAATTTCAGTAGAAGCAAGTGTTGGTAACTTATATGCTTGTGCGTATTTGTATTATAGTTAAAAATTTACTTTGTTCTAATGTAAAGCTATCTAGGTGTAGAATTTCAAACGGTTGAGTTGGCGTTGGCGTGATATTCATTTTTATCTTTATAGGGTTTCGTTCGTATTTGCTTTGTTGACAAATTTCACAATCATTTACATAAGTTTGGATTGAATTTTTCATTTCAGGCCAATAATAACGTTTTCTAATTTGTTGTTCGGTTTCGTTTATGCCACGATGGTTACTTTTGCTTTCGTGATAATTTTTTATTATTTCTTGAACATCATCTTTATTTGTGACATCCAATAATTTTAATTTACAATTTTTTAATTTTAAGTAAGGCCATTTGAAGGTTTTACGAATAACTTCACAGAATGGTTCATAAATGTCAGGGTTTTCAAAATATAAATGATATGGAGTTTTTGGTACTACATAATTTTTGAAAAAGTTGATTACGTCTTGTTCAAATTGATTTTCAGATAATTGAATATGAAAGCGTTGTTTTTTGCCAAACAATATTGTTTGTTTAGGTTTAGCTGGCGTGTGCAAAACTGAATTAATGATAATTTGATTTTGTCCATAATTAACAGGTGTTTCCACAATTGGTATTTCAGCTATAGGGTGCTGTTCGGCATTTGTATGTACAGTAGCGTTGTCATTATTTTCGTTTTCATTTTGAAGACTAATATTTTCCGATCTTTGTTCGTCCGGTAAGACTTGTGTGGAAATATTGTCAATGTCTGAATTTGGTACTTGAGTAGAAGTTGTAGCAGTTATTTGTTTATTAAATTCGTCAATGTATTCAAATATGTCATTAGTTTCTTTTGCATGAATTTCGATACGAGACAATGCGTCTGCATTGGTATTTAATTTACCTTTTTTATATATGATGTTATAGTCGAATTCCTCGAGTTTAAAGCGCCATCTTCCTAATTTAGAATTCGGTTCTTTTAATGAAAATAACCATTGAAGTGGTTTATGGTCTGTAATGATGTTAAATTTTCTTCCGAAAAGATATGGTCTAAAATACTTTACTGCCCAAACAATAGCTAATAGTTCCTTTTCAATGGTACTATAGTTTTGTTCGGAATCGTTCAAAGTACGAGAAGCGTACGCGATAGGTAGATCTTTTCCTATAACTCCTTGTGACAAAATACTGCCTACGGCTACATTACTTGCGTCTGTTGTTAGGTTAAAAGGTTTTGTAAAATCTGGATATTGCAATATTGGTTCGTTAATTAATAAATTTTTACAAGTTTCGAAACAAGATTTAAATTCTTTATCATGTATAATTTTTGCGTTCTTTTTAAGACACTTAGTCAATGGTTTTGTTACTTTTGCGAAGTTGTTAATGAATCGCCTATAATAACCTAGTAATCCTAAAAAGCCTTTAATTTGTTTGGTTGTTTTCGGTATTGGATAATTTTTAATAGCTTTTATTTTGTCCGGATTTGGCTTTACTCCATCAGGTGTAACTATGTGAACTAAGTAAGCTACCTCCTTACGTAGAAATTCGGATTTGTCTAACTGAATTTTGAAATTTGAGTCCCTAAGTCTTTGAGATACTGTTTTTAACCGTTCAATATGTTCTTGCAATGATGTTGAAAAAATTATAATATCGTCTAGGTAAACTAAACATTTTTTATTTTGGATACCGCGAAGGATGTTGTCCATTATACGCTGGAAAGTCGCGGGTGCGTTTTTCAAACCGAATGGCATTCTGCAATACTCGTAGTGACCATTCTCTGTATTGAAAGCTGTTTTTGCTATGTCGTTTTCATCCATTTCTATCTGGTGAAAACCACTAGCCAAGTCTAGAGTCGTGAAATACTGACATTTACCTAACTTGTCCAATAAATCCGTAATATTAGGAAGTGGGTATTTGTCGTCGATCGTCTTTTCGTTTAACTTACGGTAGTCAACAACTACGCGCCATTTTTGTTTGCCCGATGCGTCTAACTTTTTTGGCACCACCCAAATAGGAGATGACCAGGGCGAATTGCTTGGTCTAATTATATTTTGTTTTAACATTTTACTCATTTGATTTTCGACTTCTTTCTTATGTACAAATGGGTAACGATAAGTTTTAGTATACAGGGTGATTCAGAAAACATAATCACCCCCCGTTTTCTCGAGATCTATTGCAGATAGCGAGTTGCGGTAAAATCCAATGGATTCAGTATTTAATTTGGGACAGATTTCATGTGCCGCCAAAATAATTTCACTAAAATTCTGCATACAGGGACGTCACAAAATTTTGACAAAAATTTTTTTTCATCACACAGTATTTAGTGATGGGTCATTGAAGAGAACTTTAAATGCTCTATTGACCCTGAAAAAATTATTTGAAAATTTTAAGTGGTTCAATTTTTAAGGCCAGAAACGTTAACTTTCAGGTCTGTATTAAAAAACATGAATTCTTATCTTTAATTTATTGGCAGTCATACGGATAATTTTTTTCTCACAGAAACTAGCATATCATCAAAAAATGCGGGGGTTTGATTAGGAAACATGTATTTTCTTAATGTTTAAAAATTAAATAAACCCGAACAAAACAATAAAATCAGAAACCCTACCACAAAATCAAATAATAATTAAAAATAACTTCTAAAGATCCTAATAACAAATAACAGCAAACAATCAATAACACACAAATAAATGTAACACAATAAATTGTGTGCATAATACATAAATAAATAATAACTTATTAACAGTCTAGTTTGAAGAATCTAAGATTTGGATAACCAGATTTTCTGTATGTAACATGATAACTAAAATGTATGTACCTGTTAGCTGTCATAATTCTCAGAATACATTGGTGTACGCGGCGATAAAAAATTACAACAGAAATGGTAGTGTACAGTAATAATGAAAAAACTGACATGTTCGAGATCTATGTGGAGTGTAGAAAAAATGCCAAAGCTGCCACAAGAGCGTATGCTGTCAGATTTCCGGATAGGCAACAACCGTCAAGTCAATTTTTACTCGCTTAGAGGCTACTTTACGCCAATATGGCAATTTCGAAGTGAGTAAAAAAAAACGAAAATTAACAAGAGAGCAACGAATGAAGCAAACACTGCAGCTGTGTTTATTACACTCGAGTCCAACAACTGTACGAAGGAGATCAAGAAAGAAGAATTAATTTTTGTCGAACACTACTAGATTTCACCGAAAATGATCCAAGATTTTTAAAGCACATCTGTTGGACAGATGAATCCAAATTTGATCAAGATGGAATTACAAATTACCACAATTTGCACCATTGGGCTGTCGAAAATCCTCATCGCATCCGTCCTGTAAATAGCCAAAGGCGGTTTTCGATAAATGTATGGTGTGGGATAATCGACAATACATTACTCGGGCCATTCTTTTATGAACATAATTTAAACCAGGTAAACTATTTGGAGTTTCTAAGTACGAGATTCGAAGAATATTTAAACATAATTTAAACCAGGTAAACTATTTGGAGTTTCTAAGTACGAGATTCGAAGAATATTTGAATAATGCTGTTGCCATTAACCAACGACGTAATATGATATTCCAACATGATGGCGCACCTGCACATACAGCTAATACCGTTTCACGTTACCTCGGCCAACGATTTGAAACGTGGATAGGAAATAATGGGCCTATTAGATGGCCGCCACGGTCGCCGGATTTGACAGTCCTGGATTATTTTTTATGGGGTTACTTGAAATCCCTTGTATACGATAAGCCTCCTAAACCTCAAAACCTCGATGAATTGATAGAGAAAATTGAAATTTCATGCAGATCGTTAACTCCTGATATTCTTGAAAGAGCTACAAATCGATCCATGATGAAACGTTTACGGTTATGTTTAAATGAAAATGGTGGTTCTTTTCAACATCTGTTATAAGTTATTATTTACATATTTATGTATTATGCACACAATTTATTGTGTTACATTTATTTATGTGTTATTGATTGTTTGCTGTTATTTGTTCTGGTATTAGGATCTTTAGAAGTTATTTTTAATTATTATTTGATTTTGTGGTAGGGTTTCTGATTTTATTGTTTTGTTCGGGTTTATTTAATTTTTAAACATTAAGAAAATACATGTTTCCTAATCAAACCCTCGCGTTTTTTGATGATATGCTAGTTTCTGTGTGAAAGAAATTATCCGTATGACTGCCAATAAATTAAAGATAAGAATTCATGTTTTTTAATACAGACCTGAACGTTAACGTTTCTGGTCATAAAAATTGAACCACTTAAAATTTTCAAATAATTTTTTCAGAGTCAATAGAGCATTTAAAGTTCTTTTCAATGGCCCATCACTAAATACCGTGTGATGTAAAAAAATTTTTGTCAAAATTTTATGACGTCCCTGTATGCAGAATTTTAGTGAAATTATTTTGGCGGCACATGAAATCTGTCCCAAATTAAATACTGAATCCATTGCATTTTACCGCAACTCGCTATCTGCAATAGATCTCGAGAAAACGGGGGGTGATTATGTTTTCTGAATCACCCTGTATACCGGGATTTCGTCGGTTGTTTTAATGTTATGTTTAATTTTATTGGTAAAAGTTAATTTAGTATTCTCTTGATAGAAAATGTCCGAATATTCTTTACACAATTTTTCAATTTTGCTTTTTTCTTCCGGGTTTAAATGATTAGTGCGAATGTTTGATAGATCTAAATATGAATTTTGGGATTCATCAAAGTTATTTAAATTAATTTCTTGGATACGTTTTTGTTGAAATTTATCTACTACGATAGGTTTAGAAAAATCTAAGGTAATTGACTGGGTTGTATTATTTAATATCGTTGTGAATGCTTCACCGTTTTTTGCAATAGTTAAACATTTTGGAATTTCGCAATTATGAATTTTTTGATAAGGAATTATTATTTCTCCGTTTTTTAGTGATGTTCTTACTTTAATTCCTTGTTCTGTTCGAGGTGAAATTGTAACTAAATTGAGTTCGTTTTGTGTTTTATGATAATATAGAGTAATTTGTGTATACGGGGTTATTAATAGTCCTTTGTCAAAGTTTAAGTTTGCTTGAAGTAGTTTTAGGTTGTCTAGTCCAATTAAACCGTCAAAGCTGTTATGAAATTTAAATAAAAAGAATTTTAAATTTGTTGGTTGTGGTAGGTTAAATAATTTTGAAGTTGGTATTAAAGCACTTTCTTTATGAGCAGATTTTTGAAATACAGTAGAAACTATAAAAGGGTCGTTTTGAATGCAATTTGGGTATAATTTATGTGCGAGATTTGGGTCAATAAATGATTTTGTTGAACCTGAGTCTATTAAAATTTTTAAATTATGTTCAGGGAGTACAATATAAGGTAATTCGCTAGAATTTGCGGCATTGACAGAAATAATTTCAGGATTTAAGTCTGATCGTTTGTTAATGAACCTGGATGAAAATTTGGATTTTCTTCGTAATAAATTTCGTCTTCACAAAATTCATTCTGATGAAATTCGTCTTGATTACATTCGTCTATATTTTGTGTGTCATATTCGTTAGTAAGATTTTGTTCGTCAATTTCATCTACCTCGGCATTATAAAGTTCCTCAGGAGTGAAATTTCTCTGTGGGGGTTTATATTGTGATGTGGATGCTTTTTGTTGGAAATTATTAGAAGTTTGTTTAGATACTCCACTCATAGGTGTTGGATTTGGAAAAGATTTATTTGGATTAGGCTTAAAAACGTTATGGTTTGGTTGCTTAAAAACTTGTGAATTAGTAAAGAACTTCTGGGGTTGATGATTTACTCTAGGTTGAATATTAATCGGTTGAGATGGAAAATTGTTAGATTGTTGCCGAAATTGATTATTTTGTGTTTGATAATTAAATGGTGTTTAATTGTTAAACGAATTTCTAGTGAAACTGTTCATTGATTTGTTAAAGTTATTGTTTTGTCTGTGTTTTTGATATATTGGTTTAGTCTGTGTTGGTGTTTGTTTCGCAAACATTTTATTAGTAGAATTTTGGTAATATTGTATGTTTTCTTCTTGCGAGATGAATTGTAAAGCTTGGTTCATGTCTATAGGACGCATACAACGAATAGTTGTACCTAGTGGTTCTTTAAGTTCTGATAAAAATGTTTTTAAAGTTAATTTATTATAAAGGTCGCGTTTTAAAGCTTTAGCTGCGGCACTTTGTACGTGTATGTCTACGTATGAACATAATAAATTTAATATTTGCAAACAACGATCAAAGAATTGTTGCGGTTTTTCATTTGAAAATTGTCTTAACAAAACTAAATCTCTATTAAGGCAAGATTCATCGCGTTGATCTGCAAAGTTTCTATACAACGTGTCTTTTAATTCTGTCCAAGTAGTGACATTTTGTATATTTACGACTAGTTTAGCATTGCCGTCTAATTTACTTATTAGTGAATGTAACAAAAACACATTATGAAAATTATTTGGATTTGTAGCATCATAAAATGTTGTTATAATACTATCGCAAATACCTAAAAATCTATTTGATTCATTTGGGTTTCCGTCAAATTGCGGAACACAACTTAAATATTCTGGTTTAAATTGAGCCATTTCTAATGATAAATTACTGGTAATGTTATTTATTTTATTTGAGACTTGAATGTTATTCTTTGTAACAACTTGGGAAGTGGACGGAGAGTTTTCTTCGTCTGAGTCAACTAAAGATATATTTAAATTTTCAAAAAGCGTTTCGAGAGACATCAATTGTTCAATTGTACTTACATTAATATCAGTGTGACTTTGATCATCGTTTCTTTCTTAATTATAAGGAGACTGCAACTGGGTCAGCTATTTTTGTCTTTCCAAAATTACGTCTTCCTTGCAAAATAGGACGATGTGGTTCCTATTTTCGTGAAATGATGCAGAAGTAATCCTACACAGGTCTGTGATAGACTGGGTTGCCTTATGTTTGAGGAGCCACTCTGGTTTAGACACTTTCACAAAATTTTCACTTTTTGTTCGAATAGTCGATTAATCGTTAATACGAAAATTATATGTTCGATACACTATAATCCCGACTATCCTACCGACTGCGCCAATTTCGATTTCGATAGATCAAAGTCTCTTTTTAAAAATGATTTACAAAAACTTGAAGTTTATTCAATAATAATTTTTTACATAAAAAGTACTACTCTACATGAGTTCTAACTAAAGACTGAATTTTTCAATGATGATAGGAGCGAGGATGCTATAATCTTCAGGTATCGGATTACTCTGGTGTTGCGTTGTCAGCGTCCCATCTTTAACGTCTCTTATGGGGAGTGGTGACATAATTCACGTTAAGTGCCGTAGTGACAAAAAAAAAGGTCTCCTGAGCCACCTTTTTTTATATGTAAAATATTATTAAAATGTTAATCTGAATATGGAAATGAAAATTTGCACATTTTTTTTTTGTATGTATCCATGCTGGATACACGTGGCCACAATAGGTATTTTGTGATACCATATGCCATTATGTAGATCTAACGCGGATACATATATGTACTACATATAGTACATATAGTTTTTACCATGTTTTTTTGAGGTTCATAAATGTTTAGTAGAACGTTAAATGTTTATAGGGCATTGAAAAATAAATAAATATATATATAATACATATTTTGAATTATTTTTCATTATTTTATTTCAAACATCCTCTAGAGGGCAAGCCAGCAACAAAACTTGTAGGCCAAACTCGGTTTCGGGTACCTCATGCCATCATATAATAGCTTCCGTAAAGATATATACAACTTATGCATCCAACTAGGATACATGTGGCTTGAACTGGAAATGTGTGTTTGTATCACCTGCGGATACATGCGGCCACTGGAACATTCAACCGTATGTAATCCATGTTGGATACATACGGCATTCAACGTGTTAACGGCTAATGCAAGGCAAAATAACTGTGGAATATAAAGAGGAAAAAACAGTCAATAATGTGAGCTCTGTTCGGTTGTTCTACGCCAAACCATTTCTTTGAACGGGCACCTCAAAGTTGACCCTTTCTTTAAAATAGACATTTCGTAATTTTATTATTTTGGCTCACAGACAATACTAATGAAACCTAAAATATGTGGCAGTTTATCACCGATAACTACCTTAATTCCCAATATAGGTACGTGATAGCATGCACCGGAAGCTCGATGTAAAGCCAAAACCAAAAAATATAAAACCTTTGAGAGGGTGAATGGGGATGTTCCGAGGAGAGCTGTGGCAAAATGAGTGTCCCAAGATCAATACAAAAAATAAAAATCAAATCCCATATAGTTTTCCACCTTGAGCCTTCGTTTTCTGGAGTAAAATATATAAAGAGAATAGTAATATTATTTACAAATGACTTTATTTAGGCTTTATACAAGCTTAATAATAACAAACATATGCAATTTGATATACTTATATTGATGTTTCATCTCTAAACATATAAATTAAATTCATTGGACTTTCCTATGATATACATGATAAAAATTGCATTAAAAATTACTAATACTGTGTTTCTTGGGTATATCGGTCGCTTACAATATTGCAAACAAATTTTTCTCCAATGTTTCTGTTTATTTATAAACCATCATCAGGGACTCCAATAATTTAAAAAAAATTCGAGTTAATTATGGGCACATTTTAAATTAACTTATAATGAAGTACTTACAATAGTATTTTTTATTTGTTTGAACTTAAATTAAACTATATTATATATATGTTTTAATATGATACTTGGTCTAAAGGCAATTATTAATAGTAGTACATTACATACCGAGCTGGGAGGTACTTCATTACAGCCGAGGGTTGATATGTAACAGAGCGCAGAGGTCAGATATAAACGCGAGGCTGTAATGAAGACGACCAGCGTGGTATGTATACTATTTTATTCACAATCATTGTATAATAACATAATCTCAGCATACAATTTTTTTATTTAATTGAATAGATAATGAATGAGAATTAAGAAATTATGCAAAATAAGTAGGTAAGCTGCAGTGATAAAAGTTGAGCGTTGCTAGGTAACGCGCATTAAGGTTTTTCTGTCAAATAAATTAGGTTATTTCCACAAGTATTTATTATCAATTATTTCTATTAAATTTGCTCAAAGTTCTACAACAAAATGTTTGATTCTGATCATTTGTGACTTAGAGAGTGTACTCCACCAAATTTTAAAGCTGCTGCACAAAAGACAATCAGAAGATTTGCTGCCGCAAAGTGACGTTTAACTTGCCGGGAAGGTGACGTTTGACTAGCCGGTAGAGCTACTTTACCGGCTAGCTGGCTAGTTGGAAAAGATGAGTTAACAAATGCCTGCCTCCCAACTTTTTATAACCTGGCAATTGAAGCATTACATACAGGGTGTCCCACTTAAGATGTATCCACCCTCCTAAAATCTTTATTTGTGAACTTATTTTCGAAATCTTTTTTTTGCTGGATAGAGCTTGGAAAACTACATTTAAGCTATATCTTATATTTCTTAAAAAGGTACATCATGACCTACTGAGACGTATTTTTTTTAGCGAAATTTCGAGAAAAACTATTAGCGATTTTTTTTGAGAAATACTAATACCAGAATTAGACCTAAGTGGTGTGAATTTTGCGACATTAGGATATAGGGTGTTAAAGAAAATTTAGAGGAATTTTTAACAAAGGCAAACTTTTTTTTGTAAACAAAGGTACCAATTATCAGTAATTTAACATTTTTCACTATTCTCTGGTTTATTTGAAGACGTATTAAGAAAAAAACGAAAATGGTAACGACTAAAAATGGTATCTAATTTCTGTTGATACGGTTATTGAAAACAAATAAACAATACATTAGTTATTAAAGCTAGTTAAACAATTCACTGGAAAAATATTGTAATAATCCTTTGAAAAAAACAAATGGTAAAAATAAAAACAACAAATAAACAAATAAAAAATTATTAAGATTTACTGGTAACAATACTACGACAAAATTATTAATAGAACAAGTTTCCTAAAAATAATCAAATTAATCAACTAATAATTAAATTGAACTATTCTCAATGAGTCCACCATTCACCCTTATGCATTTTTCCATACCGTTTGTTTTTTCAAAGGATTATTGCAACATTTTTTTTCCAGTGAATGGTTTAACTAGTTTTAATAACTAATGTGTTGTTTTATGTGTTTTCGATAACCGTATCAACAGAAATTAGATATGTACCTGATGGTATCTTTAGTCGTTACCACTGTCGTTTTTTTCTTAATATGTCTTCAAATAAACCAGAGAATTGTGAAAAATATTAAATTACTGATAATTTCAAAATAGTACCGCCTTTGTTTACAAAAAAAAGTTTGCCGTTGTTAAAAATTCCTCTCCATTTCCTTGTATCCTAATGTCACAACATTCACACCACTTAAAAGGTCCTGAATCTATTTCTGGTATTAGTTTTTAAAAAAAGTTTGTCTCAGTAGGTCATGATGTACCTTTTTAAGAAATATAAGGTATAGCTTAAACGCAGTTTTCCAAGCCCTATACAGCAAAAAAAGATTTCGAAAATCGGTTAACAAATAAAGATTTTAGGAGGGTGGATACATCTTAAGTGGGACACCCTGTATATGATTGTGTATAAAATATTTTACTGTCTATTTTACGTTATAATTATACAGGGTGAATACCAACTACTCATTTTAATTTTAAGGGATGGTAAGTCCCTTAATGGTAAGGCCATATACCAAAAATAAAAAATATATACCCTGTAGTTCTCAAGAAAGAAAATAAATTAAAATACGTCAACATTTTCAGAACTTCGTAACTGACCTATCTCAACAGAAAATAAATCAGGATAGGTCTTTACCTCTGGCATTCACCTTGTTTTTTGCAATCATAAATTCACTAGTTTTTGCTGTCACTGTCAATTTATGAAAGACCGTCAAACGGCGGCTTACTTTATTAGACGTTTTTTGTCACGTTTTTTACGTTAGAACTTGGAGTCTGTGACTTGTATACAAAGCATGTTGTTCACCCCATGTGGATCAGTAGAGCGACGAAGCCGTACTCAAAAGTTTACCAGAATTTTACGTAGGGTAGGTCAGTTTTTCAACTTTCTTTTTTATATTTTTTTATTGGTAATTTGTGTTATAAAAATATCAACAGCAACCCCATCTTAAAATTAAAATGAGTAATTGGTATTCACCCTGTATATGCAAGTTAGTCCCGCCGCACACCGAACATACATTTGCCCCGCCACAATTACCGCGCCATATATGTGTCGCACAGAATTTATCTCTCCCTTTATACTATGTGGACACGCACAGTGGAGACGCATTTGTAGAGCGCTACTCTACACTCTCCGAATATATATTTCTCGCTCTATGCCTTCGAAGAGATTTTGTAACTAGCCCCCTTAATAACTCGCGGCTCCTTGGAGATAGACCGACGAAACATTTTTTTTCTGTAAACTAGATGAAATTTAGAAAATCGCGCTGCTCATTTTTATCGATTTTGCTTCCTAAGAAAGTTACAATTTTCTGAAAAGCGGCGACTTTCTCGAATTTTAGCAATTTTCCCGATATGCACCCTTTGAAAACCCGTCACAGCCTATTCCTTTGAGTCTAGAGGCTCGGGATATGGACGGCGGGCAAGTAGGAGGAAAAACTGTTTTTTTCTCCCATATTAGCCGAAATACGGATTTTTTAAAGATTGATTTTGTCGAAAAAGGTTCTTTTCGAGGTGCTGGTTTCACCGGAGGATTTTTTCGACCGAACTTTCAGGTTATTTTTGAAATATTTAAGTTCTTTTTGATCTGATAGTCCTCTTCGATCAGTACTTTAACAACGAGGATTTTGTCTCTAATCAAATTATTAAATCCTGTCCAAGCAGGGACCAATGTATCATGTCGAGTTGAAATATAACGACAAGCTGCCCAGAGTCGGACCTCTGTAATTTAGCCAACGTTTTGTACTCGGTTCCTAACTCTCAATTCTCTAGGAGCTTAAGGTAACGTCCCTGTTTTTTTCCTAGAAAAAATGGTGGTAACGCTTTCTTTTCAAAATGGCTATTCAAATATAACGGCGTGCGCGGCATCATCAGGCCAGATATACACGACTACACGAAATTCAAGAGGCGTAAAAGGCGTATATTTCGAAAACCGCATATCGGATTAAGCTGATATTTTCAGTATCGCCTAATTTTAAGTACCTACTACATTGGCCATACGAAGTGACAACTCTTAAATGAAATTCGTTGAATGAGCCCATATGAAGAATTTGTACGATAACAGTGAATATAGGACGATAATGCACATCCTCATGTGTACAGCAGACTAGTGACCGTCTGTGAACTGATCAAATTTCAGTTTTATTACGGCATGCTCAATTCAGTCTTTCAACTTTTATCGGATATAAGATGTATGGGACCATGCTCTAAAAAAGATATTTGCACGATAGTCTCTGCCTTGAAACCCGTTAACAATTTTCTGGGGCTTTTAAGTAATTAAGTAAAGTCATATCTGTTTAAAAAATAGGTATATATAACCTCTTAATTCAGTTTCTTTAAATGTAACACATTTTATTTTAAATTGTAAATACTTTTAAATGGAGATAATGCAAAATAAAATTAGAAAATCTAATCCTTACGTTTTATAAATAAATAATATATAAATTTTCAGAAAGATTTTATTCTGATATCCAAATAATAAGCCAGGACCATTGCGATGTGTTAATGGAAGATCCGTATCTAGTCAAACATATCAAGTTTTGTATCCATTTATTTCATATCCGTACGATTGATTGGTAAATTTTTAGGTAACAATAATTTTGTATTTTTTATTACTTATGGATCACTTAAATAGGAAAATAATATTTACAATGTAGATATTTATTGGTTATTATCAGTTATTATTTCAAATAAAAATTAAATAACGCAAATAACATGTATTTATCAGTAATATGAGCGACAAAATTAATTTAGAGAATTAAGTAAAGTATAATGATTGCTATTTATTTGCCTTTTATTTTATTGTACCGTTGACCTTGGACATAGGAAAACCATGTAAAAAGTGTATATTCTACTAAACCAAAGTTTTTTAAATATATATAACAAATCCCGAACATGAATCTTGGGTTATTATATTGACACTGACTTTGTTGATCATTTTACTGGACGCCGGCTTCGACAACCATGCGAGCATCATCTGGAGATAATCTGGAATAATAAATTTACTTTCTCAACTGGGTTTTCGTCATATCCATATATTACCTTGCTCGTTTCTTGTTTCGGTAATAACAAACCATGCTAATTTTTATCGAATTAGTGATGCACCGGCACCCCCACTCTTTACACCTAGCACACCCTAACGTAATTAATTTTAAGGCTAGCTCACTCTTTCATAAAATCTACATAAGGGTTGTTTTCGTATGGGTCCAGATTAACGCTAGCTCCTCCATATCATATTGTAAAATGGTAAATGGTCTGTGGTCCTTATTGCATAGATTTCAACACATTTTAAAGGAAAGTAGTAACGAAGCAGTTGGAGTAGTTTTCTACACACACCAAAACACTTTTGTGTGGAAAACTACTCCAAGTGCAAGTTCTACACCAAAGGTTCCAACCCCACTTCAGAAGTAGTAACGAAAGTAGTGAATATTAGGTATCCACTCATCAATTTACAAATCACCCTTTTTAGGTCAATTTTTTAATTCACCTATGGCTATAGTTAATTATTTTCATTTTTCAGTTGTATATTATTTGTTTATTTTACCTTGGATATGGTTACCATAAACACAGTCAGGGTATAATGAGCGGGCGTTATGAGAAAAAAAGAAGTAAATGTTATAGAACGAAATTATTTATTTGTAACAATTTTCAAAGAAGTAAATGTTATACAACTAATCTTTAACCTTAACAATTTTTAAGAAAATTAGAAGTACCATTTTTTTATTTTCCTGAAAAATTATGTGATCTGAAATTTTCCGAGTTTTTCAAACTTTTCGAAGATAAAACTTGACCACTAGTGCTTTGACATGCCCCTAAAGAGGATTCACCTGATAATATAAATATAAAAGAGACACTGACTATAATCAACAAACGTCAAAATATCAACAACTGCCATAGACTACTAGAGAAAAAGTAAAAAGAAAAAGCTAGGCAGCAATGAACTAAATTAAACATCAGTTTATCGTTAAAAAAATATATTTTTCATAAAAAATGAAATCTTGTATGCACCACGAGCGTTATTAGATCATAACACCCATCGGACAACATTGATCCCTTGGACCAAAGGCCCTCGGGTTGAATCATGTCACCCTCCGGGCGTTAAGATCTATATAACGCACTTGGTGCATAAATAACTATAATGTCTTACTACTGTGTTATTTTGCAATAATGACCTTATTTTGAGATATAGGTATTATATGAGAAATAACTCCCTAGGCAATTATAATAACCCTAGGGCATTATGAATTTCTATCTCATTAATATGACTGATGGTCGAGATGGTAGCGTACCTGCCTCTCACCCAAAAGTCCCGGGTTCGATTCCCGGTCGTGGCAATGGAAAATACTATGAGTGGGATTTTTCCATTAAACACGGATATTGGATGGATCCCTTGTCTTTAAATGTGTAGCCCCCTCCCGCACACGGCTCTGCTAGAGCCTTCTGGGATAAAGGGGGTCGTAATTACATGACGTGGTGTATTTATTTATTATTTATTACCATGGAAATAAATCATTTATATAAATTCTACAATATAAATTACAAGTAACCTTCATCAGTATAAATTAAATGTCAAACAAATGTCATACCAGCTATTTTGTGACATAAAAAGTGCAATTTTCTAAATTTTCGGATTAAATAACAGAGTAGTAGGACATTAAATGTTGAAGGCACCACTGGAGTTATCAGGATAATGACGCCCTCGGTCGGCGTACATTCCCTCAAGCCGTAGGCCCTCGGAAAGTACACTGCCGACCTCGTGCATTATTATCCTTATAACTCCCTTGATACCTTAATAACTATAATATTCTATCTGTCATTGTCCTCTTACTAACGAAGAATGGTAGCCTGTCATCGAAAAAAAAGCTAATATAAAACATGCCTACACTAAAACTTTTTATAAATTTATTTTTGTAATAAAATAATGATAAGCTAACGCAGAAACCTATAGTCTTCGGTTAAAATAAGAACTCATTTAGATCACCAAATTAATGCTATGTATGAATTAGCAAAACCAATAAACCATATCGTGTGATGAAATATTTTATGTGTTAAAATGTGTTAAAATAATATGATAAATTTTACATTGATCATACCAAAACTTTTTCTTTTTTTCAATTATTGACATGTTGATTGTTGATCCTTCATCAAAAATATGCACTTTCAAATCCTAAATATGATGCCCTTTAAGTAAAATTCATTTTCACTATATTCTTTTACTATTTAAATTATCAACAGTGCTATATCAAATCTTGAGTAGTGATTGTTTAGTAAAATACTATCATGTGCTTCATGGGATTTATATTTTATTTATTACATTATTTTTAATCAAGCATTTACCACAATATAAATACGCAACATGCTTCACTTTCAAGTTTCAATATGTTAATTTCAACAGTGCCAGGTTAAAATTAAGGAGTTGACGAGATTTCGGATGATTTGATCTGAAATGATTGAGTGTACCATCTTCCTGCCATTTGTAGACTTAAACAATTATTTATAAAAATGAAGCTAATATTTTATTAATCCTACCCTATTTAATAATAACCATAAAAGTTTATGCGAACCATAGAACTTCCGTAAATCATAAAACTCTTCAAGCGAATTAAAAAAAAATAAGTCCACTAATATCACAAATTTTAAATTATCCTTTTGTTATTTCAGTTTTGATGTCGAGAATGGAGCTAGTCCTGGTAGAAGTCCCTTGGATGGGGCAGCCTCCCCATCCGCCGGATTGGTACTACAAAATCTTCCCCAGAGAAGAGAAAGTTTTTTATACAGATCTGATAGTGATTTTGAAATGTCTCCGAAGTCAATGTCCAGGAACTCTTCCATAGCCAGTGAAAGGTAAGTGTCCCTTAACACATCAACACATTTAAACAAAATGGGTTACTTGTAGTTAAAAATATTTGTAGGTATATAATAACTAAAGTAATATTTAAACAAAAAATATACATATATTCTGATAATATAAAAATTGGGTAGCTGAAATTTTCCCGTAGCGCCATCTAGTACGTGGAAACCAAACATAAATCATGCCAGCCTGTGCTGTGCTGCGGGATACTAGCTACTCTATAAAATAAACAAGGAGTAATAATATCTACTTTCTTTCAGGGTCCCTTTACTTATTTGGGTAACAAACCGAATCTGTCAAATCAATATTCTATTTTTAGTAGAAAATACTTGGTTTCTAAAATTAATGATTTTATGTTATACCTAGTAGGTAAATATTAATCGCATTTCCTACACTTTACTCTACTGTGTATGTATTTTGATTTAGTTAATTTTCCATTTCTTCTACATAATCAAGTTTCGTTCCTTTACTTTACAAAACAGACTTTGTACAACCAACTTTGCGTACCGTTACCTGCGTTAAAATAATTAGGATTATTTATTATTACAAAAGGATATTTTAACTAATGTATTATGTTTAATTTGAAAAATAATAAATAATATTTATATATCTATCAAGGCATTAAAGTTCAATTTTTTACCATGAATATGGAGAGTAGTAATAAACTACATGGGTGATAAAAAGGAACTTTACCTTGATAGATAGTATATAACTATTATTTATTATTTTTCAAATTAAACATAATACATTACTTCAAATATCCTTTTGTAATAATAAATAATCCTAATTATTTTAATTTTTTTTTAATCCAGAAACTATGAAATTAAGATTAATTAATTCTATTTTTTAAATAATTTTAAGTGACATTAAGAAATATCATAATTATTTAAAATTTTAAGTGACATTAAAAAATGTCAATTATTTTTAAACGTCAATGCGGAATAATTTCTTGTAAGAAAACCATTATCTTTAGCAATTATAATAGTGATTATTTTCCTCATCATAAATCTGACTTGTTTAAATAAGTGATTATTTTAATCGGTTATTTATCACCTAGCTGTTCATTTATTTTATTTTTGACTCTTAATTGGACTAAAAACAAAGTAAAACATATTACAAATTCAAGAATAATTATTTTTCTTCATAATTACTATGTAGAAACATAGATTATGTATTTTTAGAAAAATATGTTTAATATCAAACTATCAAACTGCCAAGTACTGTCAGACAATTTGTTCATTTGGGAAATAATCTTGACTTATACTCCTCGACCTCTAAATCTTATTATACAAACTGCGGGTAGCTACAATTTTTGCAAAATTTTGCTTTTAAGCAAATATTCTTGACCTAATAATTTTCCTAAAAGCCCTCGACCTGCGGTCTCGGGCTTTTAATGTAAATTATTAAGTCTCGAACATTTTCTAAGCAAAATTTTGCAAAAATAATCTTCCCGCAGTTTATCCGATAAAATTCAGAGGTCTCGGGATATAACCACTGATACCTAATGCAATTCTGAATTTAAAAAACTGTATTTATTTACCTTTTTTACAAAACAATTATTGTCACAAGCAATGAAAAATGTATGTTTACGTTTATCTGTCACCTCTGCCAACTACAAAAATCGTACAATAATGGATTACTTTAATGACTATTTCTAGACCTTTAATGACGATTTTGAGGTTAAAAAGAATTATTTTCTTTACACTTTCTAGTATGTATGTAAGTAAATACGTGTACGTATCCAAGAGTGATACGTTTCAAGCTCAGTTTCAACATTTATTTTTAGAAAATTATAAATGTTGAGTTAAAAATCCGAAAATGGTTTTAACTTTTTTCCCCGTCTAATATAATTATTTAACTTTTTGGTTCTAAACTTTCGTGGAGTTGCTGATTTGTAGAAGTTCGAGTTTTTTTGCGTTGAATATTTTGAATGTTTGCCATCTTGCCGTGTTCTTCGAGATTTCTTTATCGAAGTTTATGTTACCATAATTTTTCGCCACTTTTTATAATAATAACCATTTGTTTTGCTTCTGACAGTGGGTACATGTATAGGAATAGTCATGAAACTTACAAACTAAGACATACAAATTTAATATATTCAGACACAGAATAAAAACCTTTATTGAGTAAAAGTTCTTTTACTTCAAATTTAAACAAATGATCAGTTTTGATGGATATTAATTCGTCAGGTAATAGGTTATAAAATTTGGGTACTAAACAGCTAGGAGATTTAAAAGTTGTCCTTAATCTGTCAAACGGAACGTGAAGGTTGTTTTTCTGTCTTGTATAATAAATATTATTTCTAACAAATTTGTTTCAATTTTGATTTTTAAAAACGTATATACACAATTCAAAATATATAAATAAGGAAAAATTTAAATTTTTTAATTTAAAAAAATATTCCTACAAGAATGGGCAGTCGAGACACCAGCAATGCACCCAAAACACGTTTCTGAGCTGTAAAAACATATCAAAAGTAAAATGTTCACCGTTTCTGATTTTTAATACAAACATAAAAGTAATTCTGTTTATTCTGAGTTCTTTTGGCATTGAAGCAGTACTTATAATTAATTTTGGAAAACCGTTCACATAAAAAGGTTGAGAGACAATCCTTTGGATATTTCATTTTTTGACGTTAATTAATAATAACTATAGTCTTCTCTTTAATTGCTAATAAATATATGGCCTTCTCTTAATGCTTTCTGACATTTGACAATCAAATATTATCATACTTTAAATCAATTTACGAAGTAATACAGTAAAGTAAAATTAAACCAACGAAAACGAAAATGATTAATACAGAGTTAGCTCATACTCTAAGGAATAATTAGTGCTCTTTTCCGGACCCACTAATAATAAAAAATAAATAAATACACCACATGTAATTACGACCCCCTTTATCCCAGAAGGCTGAGCCTTGTGCGGGAGGGGGCTACACATTTAAAGACCAGGGACACACATCCAATATCCGTGTATAATGCAAAAATCCCTCTCACAGTATTTTCGATTGCCACGACCGGGATTCGAACCCGGGACTTTTGGGTGAGAGGCAGGTAGGTACTCTACCATCTCGACCATCAGTCATAATAGCTGTGACCCTTTCTATAAAGGATTTATTTTTAATTCATGGCAAAAAATAATATCAGTCGCGAACCTGTTTCTAGCTAGTGATCTTCATTAGATGGGTGCACCCACGGATAGCATTATTTACAACCTACCTGAAATGAATAGTTTCCTAAAAATATAAATCAATCGTTCACAGCGAACTTGGACTCCAGACTCCATTATATTTTACATACAGCGTTTGTGTGTGTTTGTGTGCTAGTTTATAATAATTATACATGTAACTTTGAAAGCAGGAAGCAGGAATGTTATTTTATTTATGATGTAAGACGGTTAAGCGAAAGAACTGTGATTATTATTTACTTATTATTTTGAATATTTCATATTTTTTACTTCATATCAAGAGTTACGTTGGTATAGCTTGGTATCTAGAATAAATACGTATAATAGAACAGTTTTAATGCTTTAATTATAAAGCTTAGGATATCTCTTTATAATTAGAAAAGTTGGTTGTACAAGATAATGTCTGAAAAATATATAAATATAATATGATTCTAGGAAGATTAATACTCAATAGTTAGGTACCTAGAAAGTAATTTTATTTAAATATTTCTGCAGTATAATAATATGGTCATTATATGTTGGTCAATTGAAAACATATTATATGTGGGATCTATTTTTCAGATTCAAGGAGACTGAAAACATTTTGGAAAGATCGTATGTACTTTTTCATTTTAGAAATTTTGCACTACTTAGCATTACCCTAGAAGAACATCCAGATTCTAAACTCCCTTGCATGTTTTTAGTTTGTTTTTGCATGTACTTGCATTTTATATTTATATTTCTGTACTATGTTAGCAGTGCGGGAGAAATCTATGCAAGATATGTTTTTATATACTTACTTACCTACTAACTAGAAGTTAATCAAATAGTTTGTAATGAATTGGGAAAATCTTTTTCAAAAATAAATAAGAAAACTAGTAATGTGTCTACCTATACAGGGTGTCCCGATTTTAAACAAACTTCGGTTACAGAAAGTTGACATGAAATTATGACATACCCATTATAACATTCCTTCTCTATCGAGCGTCCTAACGGAGATACGGGGTGTTCAAAATTCAATTTATTCTTTGTTTTTCTTTAATAACTTCCACAATATTAAAGGGTAGGAAAACCAAACTTGGTGCACATAGTAAGGTTGTGAGGATCCATCATTGCTATGGTTCAGAGTTGAACCACAGACTAAAACAATCAGATATTTCACTTATGACGTATTTTGGCTTGTATCCGCCTCCGACTCCTGGTTGTCACCGATTTGCGAACCATTCTGCGCATCTGAGAAATTAGTCGCCGTCAGCCTGCCGTCAGAACGTGCTACAAGCATAGACATAATGTGACGCTAGGTTATATTTTGTGAATTACAAATTAATAGCATTTATATCGTGTAGAACTGTTTTTGTGTAACTTTCTAGTTAAGTGACTTGAAATAAGTGTTTTTATATTGACAATTGACAATTTAATTCAGTAGTTTGGACAATTTTTATTTGGAAACAATGGGAATTTATTGTTGTGTGAAAGGATGTTCCAATAATTCCTCATTACTGTTACCTACCGTATATTATATTTTCAAATAAAGCGTAAGTATAAGAATAATAGGTAATCATCTATATAACTTCTATTCATTATGTTGTTTCTACTTAATACAATATGGTAATTCACCAAATGTAACATAAAACGAAGCTGTTAGTAGATATCTCGATAAATATTACAATATCACCCAATAAAGCACCTAGTACATTTTCACAATATATACTAATAATTATATTAATGTATCGAAATAATTACGAATATGTTTTACCATTCAAGAGAATTTTATCATATTTATTCACATTATGTTAAATCATTTCAAGCCGCCCCTGTCTAAAAAGTATCTCTGGCTGATGCCAGTCCTGTAACGATCATCCCGCATTTAGCGTTTAGACTTGTGCGCAAAATCGTGGTATGTTTACGTCAACTCATAAAAACGGAAACCGCTAACATAGGGAATAGCATTGAGTGAAATATCTGATTGTTTTAGTCTGTGGTTGAACTGTGGCGCGTCAGTCAGTGTGCGCACTGCGGTCACGTTGACATAATTTTAAGAAAAAAGTACCTGCACTAATTTTTTTCGCAATTCCAAGATTTTCATAATTTACGGTTAGTTTTCAAAAAAACCTAAAATTTTGCGCTGGGGCATTAGTTTTTTTTTTTAATGTTTATTTATAAGTTACATATTAGGAATATGGGTAGAACTAAACACACGGTAAAGTTTAGTAATTATGAATTTATTTACGTCCTCACAGTACAATGGGTAAGAGTATATTAACATAGTCAGGTTTTGTTATTACTACTTAATCATCATAATGGTTTTAAACTAAACATATTGCCATGATATGCACCCAGGCAAAATGTGATATGTTTACAGTGAATCTTGGAGGAAGTATTTTAAATAAAAAGTTATAAAATCACAAAAATAAATAAAATTCAATAAAAAAAAAAAATAAAAAAAAAAATAAAAAAAAAATAAAAAAAAATCACAAAAATAAATAAAATTCAATCAAAATATAATTTAAATTAAGTAGAATAATGTTATATAACACCTTGTTAATTAGTAAAGTAAGATAGAATAGTGTGTAAATGTTAAATGCTCAAGGAAGCAAATTCCATAAAATCACTCTCCGATGTTAACGGTGAAAAACTGAAAATAACATAAAAATCTTAATTAGCTTAAAATATGCATGTAAAAGGTAAAAAAACTAACCTGTAGTGATTAGACAATGTAAAATTACATCAATTTGAGTAGAGAAAGTGTTAAAAAACTTCATAAGTAAATTGGTAAAAGTGACAGCTGAACAGGTAAACCATCGCAGCAAACAAATAAGTAGTTGTAAAGAATAAATTTACGCTGTGGTGAGACTTAAATGTCCTAGGATTAAGTTGTGTATAGTTATAGTTCATTTAACATTCTTTGAGTCGAGCCAGACAACAAACACTTGGAGGATGTCTCGCCTGAAAGAAAATATTTAATTAATTTAAAATAAAAAGTAAATTGTATATCCAAATTAAGGAGGAAACATGAATAAGAAGGTATAGAATAGTTATAAATAGTTTTTAAGGTATAAGTTATCACAATTTAATTACAAATCAGAAAAATTATGATTTTTAAAGTGAAATTTAAAATGTAACAAAACCTAATGTATTGTATATCAAAATTTAGCTAAAATCAAGAAAATTAAGAAAAACATATTCATAAAACATATAATTTAATAATAAAGCTGAAAAATTTAAATTCATAAATGTAAAATGTCAAAATGTCAAATCTAGTAATCCAAATCTGAAAATTTATGTCAAATATCATGAAAAAGTGGCTAATCAAGTAGTTATTATTGCATAATTCAGTCGATATTGAACGGTCAAACAAGCCGCTCATAACCTCACAAATTAAACAAAAGCAAAATTGTAATCTATCGATTCAAACTGACAGGTGTCAGGAATAAATAAATAGCCGTGAAGGTAATTATGGAATACACTACAATGTGCTTAAAATTTGCAAAAATTTTTGAAATCCCCTTAAATAGGGTCTTTTTTCCCCCGGAGACGAAGGGTTTTTCCAAAAAAAAATTATTTTTGCCGAATTTTTTGGCAAATTTGTACCAACATTTTCTATTATTTTCACACTTTAAATACGACTTTTGACACAAATTACGTTCACAAAATTACCCTTTAAAGGGTCTTCAACACAATGTCACACATATTTTATGCAAAAATGCACGTTTTACTAGAAAAATTTAATGTTATACATGGCATACACGACAAATAAAGAACGTCCCTGTTTGCGACCACCATACCGTGGTTTGCGACCCGACTACGTATGAAACTGACAGATTCTGGCTGTGTCTAAAAGCACGCCTGAAATATTTACTGACGGCGAAACATATGAATACGATCTATTTAATGAAAAATTTACCATGCCGGCACGCATATTAACATTCTTTACAGTCGTACCTAAAAAGATATATTCGATATTTAGCTATCACTGTGAATTTCTTACACTTTTACCAACAACAGTCGTACGGAAATGGCAGTATTCGGCGCAATCTCATTGGCCGTTTCAAGGCCAACTGTCACATTTAACCAAACCTAACTGAACTTATTTCTTCTTTACTCGCAATTTGTCAGTCGTGTAACGGCCCAGCGGAAACGGGCTCGGCTTGGCAAGCGCAAGGTTCCGGGTTCAAATCCCCACACGTTCTTGTTTTTTTTTTTATTAAATGCATCAGGCATGACATGAGGTCTATTGCGAGTTAGAAGCCGGAGGCAGGTTAGATATGTGTGTGTTATTCCCCTGATAAAGGAATTTTTTTTTATTAGATTAAAGGAATTTTTTTTTATTAAATGCATCAGGCATGACATGTGGTCTATTGCGAGTTAGAAGCCGGATGCGATAGCCGGAGGCAGGTTAGATATGTGTGTTATTCCCCTGATAAAGGAATTTTTTTTATAAGATTAAAGCCAAATTTGTTTTTAAATGTGACATTTTGCGTCCAATGTCACATTTAAAAACAAATTTGGCTTTAATCTAATAAAAAAAATTCCTTTATCAGGGGAATAACACACATATCTAACCTGCCTCCGGCTTCTAACTCGCAATAGACCTCATGTCATGCCTGATGCATTTAATAAAAAAAATTCCTTTAATCTAATAAAAAAAAATTCCTTTATCAGGGGAATACTACACACACATATCTAACCTGCCTCCGGCTATCGCCTCCGGCTTCTAACTCGCAATAGACCTCATGTCATGCCTGATGCATTTAATAAAAAAAATTCCTTTAATCTAATAAAAAAAAAATCCTTTATCAGGGGAATAACACACACATATCTAACCTGCCTCCGGCTATCGCCTGCGGCTATCGCCTTCGGCTTCTAACTCGCAATAGACCTCATGTCATGCCTGATGCATTTAATAAAAAAAAATTCCTTTAACCTAATGAAAAAAAATTCCTTTATCAGGGGAATAACACACGCATATCTAACCTGCCTCCGGCTATCGCCTCCGGCTTCTAACTCGCAATAGACCTCGTCATGCCTGAGCCTGATGCATTTAATAAAAAAAAAAAAAAAAACAAGAACGCGGGGGATTTGAACCCGAAACCTTTTGCTTGCCAAGCCGAGCTCGTTTCCGCTAGGCTATTAGACCACTAACGAAATGCGAGTAAAGAAGGAATAGGCATGGTAATTTTTTCATTAAATAGATCGCATTCATGTTTCGCCGTCAGTAAATATTTTAGGCGTGCTTTTAGACACAGCGAGAATCTGTCAGTTTCATACGTAGACGGGTCGCAAACCACGGTATGATTGTGGTCGCAAACAGGGACGATCTTTGTTTATGTCGTGTGTGTTCTGTATAAAATTCAATATTTCTAGTAAAACATGCATTTTTCGCATAAAATATGTGTGATATTGTGTTCAAGACACTTTAAAGGATAATTTTGTAAACGTAATTTGTGTCCAAAGTCGTATTTAAAGTGTGAAAATAATAGAAAAAATGTTGGTTAAAATTAGCTAACAAATTCGCTAAAAAAATTTTTTTTAAAAAAAAAACCTTCGTCTCCGGGGGAAAAAAATCAGATATTCGTGTTCAGAAGACCCTATTTAAGGGGATTTCAAAAATTTTTGCAAATTTTAAGCACATTGTAGTGTATTCCATAATTACCAATTAAAGTGATATCCTGCAAAGTGCACCATAAAAAAATAAACAGTATAAACTTAAACAACAGTGTAGAAGTCACCAGGAACAACAATCACAAGCTAGAAATAAATAAAATTTGAAAAGTTCGCCGAGTTGACAACACCATCGGAACGAGAGCAGCTGACAGTGCCACGAAATAGTGCGAAAGTGTACCGTTCAAATTCTCATAAGCGCAAATCTCATTTTATCAAAGGCCAACAAAACGTCAAAGTCTCGAGCAAATGTAGGATAGGTAAATAAATAGTTCTTAAGTAGGATAAGAGTAGAATAAGTATCGAGATTTATATTAAAACCACTTTCTGTTTCCTCCATAACAAAATAATTAATTCATTATATGGTTAAAATTTAAAATTGAATTTTATTTAAAGAAAATAGTAATATAAAATAAAGTCAAGTAAAATACAAATAAACCAAGTCAAAGTAACCTGCACTGAACCTACCTGAGCCCTGAGATATAAAATAAAAAAAAAAAAATATATAGTAAGTAAAAATTTTATTTAATAAAAAATTTTATAAAAACCAATTATCAATACTGAGCTAGTCAAATAGGGAAAATTCATAAAATATCAATAAACCATAACAATATAGGTACTTAAGAAAGATACATAAACACATTCCTTAAAGGATGTGACATTCTAGTATAAACTATAAGGGTGGCTTATTTTTCTATCGTTATTTATTATAAATCTCAATAAAGTAGATACAAGTAAGATTATAATAATACATACAAAGCGTTATATACAGTGAGCACGCAATGGCCCGAACAAACTCCACAAAAAACGAGATATTAGCGTCTGAACAAAACGATGAACCAAAAACACAATTATCAGATCGGGAATAGAAACTTCAGATGAAATTACGACATATCCCTTCTAACATTTCTTCTCTATAGTCTTTCCTAACGGAAATACGGGGTGTTCATTTTTTTTGATATTTGGTGTTGATAATTTGTTTATGTAATTTCGCTACACGTAATTACGACCCCCTTTATCCCAGAAGGCTCTAGAAGAGCCTTGTGCAGGAGGGGGTTTCACATTTAAAGACAAGGGACACACATCCAATATCCGTGTACCTATAATGGAAAAATCCCTCTCACAGTATTTGCCATTGCTGCGACCGGGAATCGAACCCGGGTACTTTTGGGTGAGAGGCAGGTACGCTACCATCTCGACCATCAGTCATATATACAGAAACAAAAGTTTGCAGTATCCATAGATGAAATGTATATCGGCTATTTTTTGATTACTGTATTGAAACGGCAAGCGGCATCTTGTTCACCTAATTGTTACAATAATCCCTAAATCTTATTTCCTAACCATGAAACATTACCTACAATAAAACTGATAATTAAAATTGCTGTCAATCGAGGATTAAATATTGTTTTTCATGGCCAGCTTAGTTCATTCTTCTAGTAATCTTTCAAGTCATACATGCCAGGAGTGACATAAAGAAGATATTAATAATCATCCTATTATGCATCGAAAAACGAAGTTTGATGTACAGGGTTAGTTTTATAAATGTAAACCCCCCATTATTATTTTTATTTTTGACCGATTCGAAAAATTAAAAAACTGGCCTTACACGGTTTTTTACGTAGATTCCACTTCTGCTAACGGATTGGCAATATCGTTTTAAATATACAGGTTATGCAAAAAAGTTAGGTTTTTTTAAATGGAACACCCTGTATATTTTGACAAATTTGAATTCCTACAATCATTCTGATTACAAATATGTACACATATTGTATAATCGCTTTACTGGTTTTTGAGTTATTTTCACTTTATTATGGATACGTTGAAACAAAAGCGTTATTTTATAAACTCATTTAATAAATCAATAAATGGAATAAATGAAAAACAAAACAAAATATATGAATTATTAAAAGAAATTACGTAACATTTTCAACATTTCAAACAACGTTTAATAAATTTCGAACGGAGTCCAGACCTTAATCCAGTAGATTATTTTCTTTGGGGATCGCTCAAAGAAAAAATTTACAGTGAACCAGTGGAAAATTTTAAACAATAAAAAAATCAAATTGTAAAAAATATAACTTTGCTAAATTTGGATGCAGAAAAATTCTTTCGAATTTTATTAAACGTGGTTTGAAATGTATCGAAGTTAATGGTGGTTATGTTGAAAATGTTATATAATTTGTTTTAATAATTCATATGTTTTGTTTTGTTTTTGATTTATTCCATTTATTAATTTATTATATGATTTATAAAATAACGCTTTTGTTTCAACGTATCCATAATAAAGTGAAAATAACTCAAAAACCTGTGCAGCGATTATACAATATGTGTATATATTTGTAATCAGAATGATTGGGGGAATTCAAATTTGTCAAAATATACAGGGTGTTCCATTTAAAAAAACCTAACTTTTTTGCGTACCCTGTATATTTAAAACGCTATTGCCAATTCGTTAGCAGAAGTGGAATGTACGTAAAAAACCGTGTAAGGTCAGTTTTTCAATTTTACGAATCGGTCAAAAATAAAAATAATAATGGGGGGTTTACATTAATAAAACTAACCCTGTACAAATTGAATTTCTGTGAGTGGATGCGTGGCTGAATGAGGATGTGCATTATTGGGCAATAATCGTTGTGTAATACAACATTGTGTTTTTGGTGCATCGTTTTGTTCAGACGTAAATATCTTGAAAACTAATGTCCTAGTCAAAATTTTACAAGAGCAACTTTTTTAGAAAACTAGCCGTAAATTATGAAAATCACAATTTCGAAAAAAATTAGTGCACATATTTTTTTCTTAAAATTATGTTGACGTGACCGCACCACACGCCACTGGCGCGCCTCAGTTCAACTCTGAATAATAGCAAAGATGAATCCTCACAACCTAACTATGTGGACCACGTTTGGCTTCCCAATCTTTAATATTGTGGAAGTTATTAAAGAAAAACAAAAAATAAATTGAATTTTGAACATCCCGTATTTCCGTTAGGAGGCTCGATAGAGAAGAAATGTTAGAAGGGGTATGTCATAATTGCATGTGAACATTCTGTACCCGAAGTTTGTCGGTTTAAAATCGGAACACCCTGTATATATTAAACAATGTGTTATACTTATTGTATTAATGTGGCGATATCGATATAAATTACAATTATATATTGGTGTAAAATATGACTTGAAAAAGTTAAGCAATTAAAAATGTTTACACAGAATTACAAATTTTTTTTAGTTTCAGCATCATAAATTAAAAATAGAAGTCAAGATTTTCTAAAGTTTCTCGAAAATATGTAGTTAGAGTTAAACAGAAGTTGATCTATATTGATCGGTTACTGTTTTTGGTAATTTAATTATTGATGTCTAATTCCAACGGATTATAAATGACGAACGAACTTCGACCTAACTTCATTCACTTATTGTATCATCTAAAAAATTTAGATGATATAAATAATAATCATCTGCGATACAAAATAAAATAATTATGTACATAATAATATCGGTAATAATATAATTTAAATACTAATTAACAATAGATTAAATATCTGAATTTTATATGTTAATTATATTATAAACGAAACAAATATACCTACCTATTATATATCTCTCAATATTACTATTTATTTTTATTTTATGTGCAAATATAAAATAAAAATAAACAGAATTATTGAGAAATCTACACATTTTCTTTCTTTTCCAAGATATTTCATTTGATTGACTTTTCATAAATAATTACCTACCATATAATATTAAATATAATAGCGGTTTTGTAAAAGTGAAATTTAACTTTATTTGTTTTAGCTATTATTTTGAGTATATTAGATCCGAAAGCCTAGAATCAAATAATTGGCTTTGATGAATCAATTCAGGAACTGTTTACTTACAAACTTGTTTCCCAAAACTTATATTATGATTTTTGTATCACCACTACTCACTAGTGCTGTTAAAAGTTTAAGCAATTCGTTGCTATGCAGTTAGTAGTATAGTAACGGTGTAGAATGAAATAATAGTTATTTATGTATTTTAAGGGCATAATAAGGTTTACATGGTCCGAGCGCGCTAGCGCTAGGGCTAGAAAAGCGCCGTAGAATCATAAAAACCAGTTATGCCCGCAATGCGTACTAAACTTTATGCACGATTAATACATTAAATATTTAAAATAAATTATAAACATTATTGTTTTTAAAAGAAATACATTTTTAATTTATGATGAGTAGTTATTGGTGCGTTACCATGAAAACGCGTACAATACCAGGCATTACATATTGATAATTCATTAGACGTTTTGGCGGTAATCAGTTTTACACGCGATAAACTGAGATCTTCCCAGAACTAAGATGAATGAAATTGAAGAGGCCGCTGAAAAGGCGAAAAATTGCGGCCTGTTGCCGGAAAAATCAAAAGCTTTATATGAGAAAACTTACCACTTTGAATTTTTGACGTTTCATTATAGCTCACTGGGTCATAATGGCGCCCGCGGGCTATAAAAAGACGTTTATGTCAAATAAATTTGGTTATAATTGTCATATTATAATGTCATCGTGGATAAATAACTATTACAACACAAACAGATTTTCAGAATTTATATTTAAAATATGACTTGTCATTTACATACTTTTTTTTCATTTTATTATTATTAATTATTAGATCTTATTTTTACAATACTATATTATTAATTTGCAAATATGCAAAATGACTAATTATTCTTTTTATTATGCTGTTTTTATTATCTACTTATAATTTATTATAATTTCTATTATCTACTATCATCTTACTATTTCAATAAACATTTTTATACATTTACTAAATTCTTCCTTCTAGGGAAGGTAGTTTTGCAGTTTTATACATTTGTTTAATTAGATTTTTTAAATTATAAGAGTGATGTTTGGCGGGGCTAAATAAATATAAGAAAAATGAATAGTGCCATATACCCCAAAAAAGAAACATGATGCAGCTACGGACACGTGTTTCGGAGTTATTGCTCCTCATCGGCGTAGCGTAGCTTAATGGATCCGTGTGGATAGGATCAGAAACAATAACTATGAACGATTAGAAAATAGCAGCACACAGTACTCAAATTTGTGCTTTCGTGCACCATGTGCCAATTTATGGCCTCCAATGATAACAGTCAGCACAGAGAGCTCTATGCGCACTGCTCAATTTCTACCTAGGTAAATATAAATAAAAGAGTGATGTTTGGTGGGGCTAAATAAGCAATAACTCCGAAACACGTGTCCGTAGCTGCATCATGTTTCTTTTTTGGGGTATATGGCACTATTCATTTTTCTTTTTTAAATTATGTTAATTTTTACTCTCTATTTTTTTTTGTAAAATTGCATATTGTTATAGGTTAAGTAGAGTAGCCTTAGGCTAGACTTCGCCTATTATAATGTCTTGTAAAATTATATTTACAATTCAAAGCCGATTTATTATTATTATTATTATTATTAGGTTAGATACTACACTGTTTAATTAGATCAAGTTTAATCTGTTTAATGTAAGAATGCTGAATTAAACAAATAAAATTTGTTACTGTGCTCTGAGGTACATAACATGAACCTTAAAATATATATTTAGTTTGACTGAATTCCTTCTAAATTGCCATTACTTTAAAAGTTATTGTCATTGAAACAATCGAAGTTAATTAACTTCATGAAGTGAAGCTCACGAAATTATATTTGTCTTTGATGTTTGCAAGCTTATGTATACAAAACAAGTCGCAACGAATCTTAATTGAAATTAGTTTTAATTTGTAGTCATTTTTAGTATATTAGGATCATCAAAGCTGAGAGAGAATAATATAAATTCGATTATTTTCAACAGATACAGCTGCAACCATATAAGGGTTTCAAAATTAAATCGCGTACTTCCCATTGTAAATTGTTTCATTCATAATACCCGCGGGGTTCTATTTCTGTTTACAACATGTTTAATCCTAAGTATTTTATTTACAAAGGTACTGCAAGAAACGAACTAAAAATTTATATCGCAATGAAAAAACAAACATACCAGTGGCGAACAGAAAAAATCTCATAATTTTATTATGTTATATATTTTCCGTATTGTGTAACATTCAATATAATTGTCTGATTTTTATTATGATCACCGATAAGGAAACTTATTTCTAAGTACCTACAGTTGTAAAGAGTTCCTAGTTTTATTATGAGAAATGTTGTTATGTTGTTACCTACACGTATATTCATAATAACTGTTAGTCTTCCAGAACATTACTTATTTTAATTTTGCATGTTTCTCGTTTTGTCAATATTCTAGAAGTAACCTCCATAATAGTTTGGAAACTCGTGGAGAAAAAGGAAGACTAAATTCTTTGTAATAATGCAAATATGTCGACTCAACATTTTCATTTTTGAAACATTACGAATACAATAAAACTATTATTAACATTGGCAATGTTTTTGGTTTCGAAAATTGAAGCATGACGTAGGCAGCATGGCGTAACGCGTGAGATTTTAGCGGTTTCAGAACGATACACGTTAAAATGACACTTTTTCATTCAATCCTCCTGAGCCTAAAATCAGAGCGGGCCGTGCAATTCACGATGTTTTTCTAAGTCCGACCCTCTATCTTGGATTTCTTACCAGATCGGTCTTTCGGCGGCGTTCTTTAGTTTGTAAATAGTGTTTGAAGTTTTCGTGTTTTTGCAATTTTTTCAATTTTGTCAATTTCTTGCAATTTGAAAAATCGTAAGGGTGGATGTAGGACAGGTGGTTCTGCCAGGTTGTAGATATCTGGTATGTACGTATTACCGAGTGTTAGAGGTTTAAGTGTCATTACTTTAACGTGAGATATATTAAGCAAAAGTAAACAAAATGTGTTACATGGGACTTTATCTCCGCGTTAAAAAAGTCACTCTCAACAATCCCCAACACAACTTAACATCGAGAAGCACGTCGAACAGCTTATTTCATTTTATCTCGTCGAAATATGAATAGCCGAAAATCATATGTGAATAAAAATTTTGTCGTTTTCCGCAATTTACAAAGATGGAAAATTAAGGAAAATAATATGTATGTTCGACTCCTCTCTCAATGCCTGATTCAACGATATGTGATATGGTTACAGTACAGGCAAAATGTATCCAAATTCGTAAAATAGGCAAGAAGTTTCCGAAGTCTGCGAATGTGGTGATAGGGGTGACGCTGAACATGTGATCTTAAATTGTAACATACGACAGGACTCGGTACAATAATTTATTAAAAAAATAAATAACAAAAACTTGATACAACCATTTAATCTAATAAGCATACTAAGTTCTTATAATATAGAAATATATTTAGCTTTATATGAATACATTGTAAAACATAAAATTATAATTTAATTAACAGGACAATCACTAATTTTGTAATAGAATTATAAGTCTCCTTTGTGTTTTACCTATGTATAACCTTCCCTTTCCGTGGTCTAATTCAGTGATGTCGACGCCATGAAGGATCCCTTGGCAAATATGTGTCCCTTGTCAATATTCCTAAAAAATTGAAAAAATAATAAAAATATTAAAAGTACAAAAAAAAATAAGAATATGTATGTATTTATATAAAAAAAAAAAAAAAAAAAACCAAAAAAAAAATATGATAAAAAAAATAAATAAATAAAAAAATATATATAATAGTTGTGTATAAAAGTGTGTGCACATGTAAAATCTTAAATCATACTTACTGATCCTATAGTAACCAAAATGATCTAAATCCTCTAATGACAGCAGCAGGTGATACGGTAGATAAATTGAATGAATAAACAGGTATATCCTTTAATAAGTATGTGTCTATATAGATTATACCTACTTTAAGGTATATGTAAAATCAGTTAGTCTTAGTTTCTCTATGTGTATTTCTAATTATTAACATTAGTTTTGTGCGAATGGCCCGCCGCCACAGCCATATTCCTAAATATAGATAGATAGATAGTTTCCAAAGTCTTTTTAACTCTATACTTAACTATTGATTATCTAATTTGAAGGATTTTTATTGCATCGAGTTAGACCGAGAGTTAGACAGACAAATAAAACTTATGAAGACATTTGTGCGACGTATGTTAACTATGTGAATAACAAATTTGGGCAAAATTCAGTAATCGTATCCCTACCCCAAGAAGTTTTTGTCAAATTATATAAACGAAATCCGATTAATTTCAATGTTGACAAAAATTCTTTAAAATATAGGATTCTTTGTAAAACAAGCTATATGTAGATGATGTGGATTCACCTATTATTAAAACAGCAATTTAAATGTCAAATAATGGACGAACATCTGTATCTAGTCGGTGAGGACGTTGATCTCCTTGTTCTATTAATCGCTTTGACTCCAGAGGAACAAGAAAAATTAAATGGAAATTTTTTCTTCGTCAGAAATCCAAAAATCACATGAACGTATAAAAAATACAATTTTGCTGGCTCACGCCTTCAGTGGTTGTGATACTACGTCTACAATATTTCATAAAGGAAGGTTGGGTAATGTAGTGAGAACTTTCAATGACAAAGAATTCAACTCCCTCATAAGTAAAACAGGCTGGTGAAACTCTTTCCTACTTGTATACGGTGCAAGGAAAATCACAAATCTCTCACTCAACTCATACAGATTTAATCAATTAAAAAAATCGATGCAGAAACAAAAATCAAAGTTAGAATTATCACCATCAACTTCAGAGGCAGTTGCTTAATATTCATTACTAGTAATCTAAAAAAAAAAATTCAGAAATGGCTTGGCAATAAAAAAAACCACGACAGTGGGGATAGAAGAAAATTAACAGCTCCTTACAACCCGTGACAAATTTTTTTGTGCCAACACCAGAATCAATATTGCAACTTATCTCCTGCAACCGTAACAGAAGAGCAAGTTTAAGATGCCCACAAATTTATGGAATTTGTCACGGAGTACAATGTCTAAATTCATACATGGATAATAAATTATCGAGGATTTAAACGACGCAGAAAATTTAGCTACAAACGACGTGAATGCGGAAACTAATTTGGATGATATCGTCCGGGAGACGGATGCTATCGATTCCGATCTTCTTTAGATAGAAAGTATGTTTCATTCAATATAATATATAATTTTAATTTAGGTACTCGAAAATCCTCACTTATACAATGATTATGTACTTAATTCAGTTTGTAGAATATATTCACAGATAAACAAGAGGAAGTCATTCTTGTTTTTTGAAAATTTCTCATAGTTCAATTGACAATTTTTATTATACATGTGAAAACCTATTTCAACCCACATTTTTCCAATATGGCGGCACCGACTCACCCTTTACGGTTCGGGACTCTTCAGTTTCTTGAAATATATGTATTTTTAAACGTAAGTATATATCAGTTTCAGCGAATTCGCTATATTCTTGTTTATTTTGAACACTTTGGCTGTACTATTAGCTGCGTTTGATAGTTCGTGATTATTTAATATCGGTATTTGTAATTGTTATGAATCACTCTTCATCTTCACGAAATTATTTTAAATAATTTTATTTTTGACATTAAAAATGTTTGTTAGTGAAATAAATTTGTATAATACTACCTATTTTAGTTTTGCTTTGCTTTTGTTAACAAAATACGTTTTTATTTTTATTTCTAAATAAAAATACTGATAATACGATTTTACTTTTTGAAAATGTTTTGAGTTATTTACTACTTTGCAACAAATTTTCATTTTTATCACGTTACGTCCATTTCCAATGTCTCCTCCGGTTGCATCTTTGCGAAGGACTGTGAATTTTTTTTTCAAGGAAAGCATTTTGATTTCGAAATATTAAAAACAAATCAATAACCGGTTTAAACGAAGATAGAACCTAACATTTAAATTTAACATATTAAAAAAATCTCAGTACATAATAATAATCACAAACACATGTTCGAAATATCGTGTGTATGCCATTGATGGTATGTTTTAATAAATTTCTTGCATCATTGAAAGGATAGGTACTACTATTATTTGTTAAAGGAAATATGTACCAATTTGAGTTAACATGTACGATTATTACAGAGAATTTGGATTTTTTGTCAATTATTGTTTAATGTAGTGTTTATTTTAACAGTCTATCAGATCGTTGAGATACCGCAGTCGTCTAATTAAATAGAGAATAAATTACCATTTTTATAATTTTCATTAATTTTTTACTTTAAAAATTTTTATCTCGTTCTGTGTTGGACTTTTATTAAAATTTCTTTCTAGAAATCAACTTCTTATTTTTAAAGGCGCTTGTATGGTTAACATTTTTCAAATAAGTTGTGTTACACCCTGTATTTCTGTTTAGTAATGTAGTGTATAGAGTTACGAATACAAAGGTTTACGCACAAAAACAAATATTTTTATTCTAAAAAACTGCAGCTTTTATTGATTACATTAAATCGCCCCAACGTTTTCATTTATGCAGATCAATTCTACGCAAAAAATTTAATTGAGTTCTAACATATCATTTTGAAAAGCACTCGAGTATTTAGTATCTTTATTCAGAGTTGCTCTTCAGTATTTATATTTACCTTATACGATTATACTTTGATAGATAGCTAAAGAAAAGAATTACAAAATTTACATTTTATTGAATAATAAATCAGCCAAATTTATGACAAGGGATTAAAATTTTTCATAAATTAATATTCCCCAAATCATTACCGAACCATTACATAAAAATTAATCAATAAATTGTCAATACTTATTTATTGCGTTACTATTAAGAATTGGAACGAGTCTTAAAGAAGATAAATTATTCTTAATTAAATAAATTATAATTTGGAAAATTATCCAAAATATGATACTCAAAGTTAAAAGAGTTATTTGGAAGTAATGTGTCCTAATTCATTTATTTGTCCTAATTCATTTATTTCCGCTGGAATTATTATTCGCTAGTACAAATATTTTGTTTTATACATAAGTGTGGTTAGTTTTTGATATTCTAGATATGAATGAAATACAAATAAAACTTATTGTAGAGTTCACCACGCCATATACCTATTAGGTATATAAATCTCATCACAACCGAACCTTTTATAGTTTATGTTATATTTTAATTTTATAATAATCTTTGATATCAATAAGGATTTAGATTCAAAATTTGTATACTAAAATCTTCTCGAGCAAAAAAATACGTTGTACAGGGTGAGTCAACGGTGGGAAAAAGTCCAATATTTCCTTTATTGTCGATAATACAAATATAAGTTTTATAAGGAAGTTGTAGGAGACCAAAATGGCTATATTTTAAAATTGGTTTGAAATCTACGGGGCGATTCGTAAAAGCGGGGCGCTATAGATGTTATTTTTTTGAATGGAACACCCTATATATTAGTCAGCATTTTTTTAATTATTGTTATTTTGTCACTGTGTTAAATTAAACAAGAATCCCTCTCATTTCGGGTTTAAAAAAAAAGGTATATTTTAACTACTAGTTTAGACAAGAATTGATTTATTTGTTACAGGGTCTTATTAGGCTTATTTATTCCCTACAACTTTTGTTAAATATGTCCCTATACCTATCCGAAAGAGTTTAGGAGATATTGGCAGAAATTTAGATTTTTTACATTATTTGGAACGATTTTATACCTTTAAATCACATTAGCCTCGATATTAAATAAAAAGTGAAATAAATTATTCAGATTATTTTTAAACTGGCATTCCTAATAAAATGAAATATTTTTTACTTATAGGATATGAAAAAAGCTCCTCTGAACAGGAAAATGATTAATGTTATTTCCATTGAAAAAAAAGCCAAACAAAATAAAATGAATGAAAAATAAAATTATTGCAAGTGAAAAAACCAGGTTTCACAAACATACAAATATGTTAGCGTCTAAAATATATCATACGAAGTACCCTAAAAAGCTTTTACATTACTTAAGTATAAGAAAGAAGATTCCATTTTATTAGGAAAACTCGAGGGAAAACTAGTTTAAAAATAATCTGAATAATTTATTTTTCTTCTCATTACCCCTTTAGGATGGGTATAGGACATACTTAATAAAAGTTGTAGGAAATAAATAGACCTATAAAATTCTATAAAAAAATATGGGGTGTTCCATTTGAAATAAGCGAGATAATGAGCTTCGAAGTTTTCTTAAAATGTCAACATGTTCTGAACACCCTGTAACAAATAAATCAATTCTTATCTAAACTAGTAGTTAAATTAAACCTACTTTTAAACCGAAATGAAAGGGTTCTTGTTTAACTTAACATATTGACGAAATAACAGTAATTAAAAATAATTTAAATTTTTCAAAATTTTCTTAAATATCTAGAGAACTATAAGTTTTAGACTATGATATCCTTATATAAAAATATCGAGAATTTCATGGAGAATGCAAATTTTTTAAAATATATAGGGTGTTCCATTTAAAAAAATTGACACCTATAGCGCCCCACTTTCATGAATCACCCCGTAGATTTCGAACTAATTTTAAAATGTAGCCATTTTGGTCCTCTCAATCAATCGTCAAACAGTATATAAGTAAAATTCCAAAATAAATTCCACTCGTTTCGTTAATTAATTTTAGTTGTCTTTGGCGTTCATGTTTTTGTTCATCTTTAAACAGAAAAACATCCCATAACGATCATGACATGTCGACTATTTATTTCATATGGAATTTTTCGAAAACACTTCTCTAAGTAATTCAAATATTATAAATGTTCCATTTATTGCATATTAGTTATTGTAGAATATTCAATAAATTTCAGAAAATTTTAAAAAATATTTTTTAAAACCAACCAAAATGTTTCTTGTTTCCCTTTAAATCACTGATATATTAATTATTGTATATTAACAATTGTTTTTTTGGGCTAATAGAGGAGACTCTTAAATTAAATATTTTATTATAAGTACTACATTTTTTGTTATATTAAAAAATAGTTAATATAGGTATGTGTTATGATGTTATTGCCTTGTCTTATATTTTATACTAATACCATAATAGAAATTTGTTTAAAAAATATAATATACCTAATGTAGCATAGCGACAGAATAATAAAATAGTTTTTGACAAGGGCTGAAGTATTTTAATTTAGACTGATATAAATAGTGGGGTCGGATAGCTGAAAAAAACTTCACATCTGGCAACCAATACGCCCCTTTGGATTCAGATAGTACATGGGTAGACGAGTCTAAAAAGCCCGGGACACAAATTTTCCTGGCCCTCTAGCGGTGTTAATGACGTAATTAATATGGCCGCCAAAGTTTTGCGACATTTCCCTATATAATTCGGGTTTGTATTTTGATATTAACCTATATTATTAGTGATTATTAATCAGGAGAAAACGCGCTCTCCAACGGTATATTTGACATCATTATTTAGGTCATAATAACAGAAATATTTGTAACTTTATTAAAATGTTTGTTTTTTATTTTGATTTTTTCAAAACGTTTTGCTACATAACTTGGAATCCGTTACATGTAGCTGAAAATATGTTTTTTGTTTGTCAGCAAATTACCTTTCGAACGGTATATACGATTTCTATTTTATCACAAACAGTTGCTGAAAATTTGCCAAAGTAATGTAGCGTTGCACAGCGAGTCGTTATGGCAATAATGTAATTTATATGAGTTCCGAAAAGTAATAGAGCGGTTTTATAACTGATTAAGTAGCAAATATATTCATTGTAATTTTTTATGTATATGTTAATAAATTCTAGCTTTTTTAAAATCGTAGCCTCCCTCGAAATTTAAATTTTGGGGGGCAACTTCAAAAATGTAATAATAAATAAAATAGATTAATAAATAAGATTCCATTCAATAATATAGTTCTCTACATATTTATTTGGCACAAAAAAAATGCCTCTTCTCCACATATTTATTTGGCACAAAGAAAATGCCTCACTTACAAAGCAGAAAGGCTTTACCGATTCAATGGAAACGCCGCACGTGCTCCTTTGTCGGCAACTTTTTATGGGCCAAATAAATATGTGGAGAACTATACTAAATGTGTTTTTTCTTCAGGCAGACGTTGTGTGAGGAACTTCATCCTGTAAAGAAGATATTGCTTTCGTCTACCTCATAGGAAGACAGAAATTACTCAATCATGTCAACGAAGAGGAAACATGAATTGATTGCTGCTACGACTGACCCAGTGGTGGCTCCATTTGTACGGGACCTGTGTTTGTTATGCCAGTAGCATTCAAAAGAGCGCATAATCATTCCAAAGTATGAAGGTTATTTAACAGTGGCGAAGAATCCCGAAATTTTTGGACGATAGAAGTGGTCTTTCACAAACACTAGTAGCTCATGCAGCAAAATATCACAAAATCTTGCAAGAACAAATATGACAGTCAAAAGGCGGAAAGACTATCTAGTGAAACGAAACAGAAAGGACGACCCCATTGCTCAGACCAAACTCCATCTACATCAAAATTAACAAGATTATCATTATTTTGTTCAGATGTGAAAAAGGTGTGTCTATTTTGTGATGAAGGAGAAGGTAGAGACAAACTTGTGACTTCATCCATGCTGGGTATTGAGCCTACAATTCATAGTCATACTGCACAATTAGAAGATGGAAAACTGTTGAAGAAGTTAACTATGCTATACTCGCTTTCTAACACGTGCAAGAACTGCTGAACGTTCTCGAAGAGAAGATTACCATAATCCCGAAGGAGTTGTTTATGGTACAGTTATAATAGAATTGGTTGAACACATGCAGGATTTGTACTCATCTAACAGTACTTCTCCAGTGTTTAAACTTTCTTATCTTACAAAATTAGTGTCTCAACGCATGATTGACATGGGAAACAAACCGACGAAAAGAATATCAATAGAACACGTCTCAAGGAACGTAAGATAAGAAAGTTTAAACACTGGAGAAGTACTGCTAGATGAGTATAAATCCTGCATGTATTCAACCAATTCCGTTATAACTGTACTAACGGTACCAAATCTGTTAACGATAATTTCTTTAACAGTTTTTCATCTTGTAATTGTACAACATGACTATATGAATTATTGTAAGACCAATACCTAGCGTGGATGCAGTCACAAGTTTGTCTCTACCTTCTCCTTCATCACAAAACAGACACACCTTTTTCACATCTGAACAAAATAATGATGATCTTGTTAATTTTGATGTAGATGGAGTTTGATCTGAGCAATGGGTCCTTTCTGTTTCGTTTCACTAGATAGTCTTTCCGCCTTTTGACTGTCATATTTGTTCTTGCAAGATTTGTGATATTTTGCTGCATGAGCTACTAGTGTTTGTGAAAGACCACTTCCATCGTTCAACTGATCCAAATTTCTTATAGCACTTGAAAGCTCACCATGTTCAGAAAAAATTGCAAGATTCTTCGCCATTGTTAAATAACCTTCATACTACGGAATGATTAAGAGGTCTTTTGAATGCTTCTGGCATAACAAACACAGCTCCTATTCAAACGGAGCCACCACTGGGTCAGTCGTAGCATCAACCAATTCATGTTTCCTCTTCGTTGACATGATTTAGTAATTTCTGTCTCTCTGCCTGAAAAAGAAACACACACATTTAGTATAGTTCTCCACATGTTTACTTGGCACATAAAAAATTGCCCACAAAGGAGCACGTGCGGCTGTTCCATTGAATCGGTGAAGAGACCGCCTTTCTGCTTTGTAAGTACAACATTTTTTATGTGCCAAATAAATATGTGGAGAACTATATTATTAAATGGAATCTTATTTATTTAATTTATTTTATTTATTATTACATTTTTGTTGTTCCCCAAAATTTTAAATTTTGAAGGAAGCTAATGTTTAAAAAATACCCTCTAAAAAAGCTAGAATTTATTTATATATACATAAAAAACTACAATGATTACATTTGCTAATTAAACAGTTATTAAGCCGCTCTATTACTTTTCGGAACTCATATAAATTACATTATTGCCATAGCGACTCGCTGTGCAACGCTACATTGTTTTGGCAAATTTTCAGCAACTGTTTGCGATAAAATAGAAGTCATATATATTGCTCGAAAGCTAATTTGTTGACGAACAATAAAGTATAGGACACTTTTTCAGCTACATATAACGGATTCCAAGTTATTTAGCAAAATGTTTCGAAATACCAAAATAAAAAACAAACATTTTAATAAAGTTGCAAATATTTCAGGTATAATGAACCTAAACAATGATATCAAATATACCATTGGAAAGCGCGTTTTCTCCTGATTAATAATCACTAATAACATAGGTTAATATCAAAACACAAACCCGAATTATATAAGGAAATGCAGAAGCGTGTGGCAAAATTTTGGCGGCCATATTGATTACGTCATTAACACCGCTAGAGGGCCAGGAAAATTTGCGTCCCGGGCTTTTTAGACTCGTCTACCCATGTACTATCTGAATCCAAAGGGGCGCATTGGTTGCCAGATGTCAAATGTTTTGGCATAATTTTAAGCTATCCGACCCCACTAAAATAGTTTTAGGCAAAAACAGTATGTATCTTGAAATTAGGCTATTTATAAAATAAATGTTTTAAATGTCATGATATTATTGTAACCTGTAAATTCTAAAATAAAAACAACTGAAATTATCTTGAAATTGCGTAAAATATCACAACATTTATAATATGAGTAGCGTTATTTCGATATCCAAATAATAAATGAATTAACACTGAATTTATTTGTCACTATTTTGAATGAAATAATGAATGAATACCTACAAATTGCCAGCGAAGATCTACTGGAATCGTAAATCTAATAATATTTGATATTGTACCGATCAACTTTTGGTGCTATTATGAAGAGGTTCCATATTATTATTTATAGAATTATTAAAAGTAGTAAAAGTAAAAATTGCCGTAATAATTTTTGTTATGGTTACTTAAAAATACTTAGAATCCGTGATTACATCTAGCCAGCTTCTCCATATAATGGCGAAGGCGCCGCCATTACTAGTAAAAAGATACTGTAAATGCATCTGACATTTATTATTCTTTGTACGCACCTGAAATTATACGAACAATTTCATGAGTGGGACTACGTAGAACCCATCTTATTTTACTAATATTTAAAATACGGCAAGTTTCAGAAATATGTCATATTATTTATATACATCTGAAAGAACTACCTCGTGTCAAAGTTTACTAAATTACTATAAGTTACCTCACTGCGGCGCGGCACTTTCATATTTAGACATCAAAGGCGTACCGCGAACACGTGTTGTTATCATAAAGCGATACGGATACCGGGTGTATTAGCAACGTTTAAAAGCGCAGTCAGCGCACCAAGTCATGTACCTAGGTCACAGAAATCATTCGTAGAGTGAACGAGTGCCTGGGTACCTTCTACCGAGGACGCGAGGGTCGTGCCTTTCGTAGAGTGAGGTAACTTATAGTAATTTAGTAAACTTTGCTCGTGTGCGTGAAGCATGGGGTTATCCATTTTGATGCGTTGGCTCAGACTACTTAGATCTGGGTTGACTGGATATGTGTTAATTTGATGAGGAAATTGAGACTAGGTTCTAAAGTAATACAATTTTGGGTTAGTAATACAGTAGTTATGTTAGTAACACAGAAAAGTGAGAATGTTAAATAAGGGTTAAGAATTGTCAATATACACCTGGTTGGCGAGGGATCAGACTTGTGTGTGTGGGGATTTCGTAGCTAGCCGTTAATCTGAAATCCATCCTCCCCGAGAATAACCCCAGTTTACCCCAATTTATTTTTTGTTTAAAGATGCGCTAACCATAGAATCACTTGCACCAAGGTATCTTGTGTAAAATTTGTATGATTGCAAAATTTTGGAAGAAAAATAATTGAAGATGGGGAGTAAGTTAACTGAGTTGATCCAAAGTTTTGCAAAGTAGTAGTAAGCGTCGAAGTGTTCGTAGAAATTCTAAATAATTGGAATGCAGTTCTTGCTTTTGTAAATCATGTTAGTGACACGTTTATGGATTTATGGATTTATCGACTGGTATACCCAAATAGTGGACCTCCTAAGACTAAAGGATGATATAGGTATCAATTATTGTATTATCTAATTAAATTTTCTGCCTATTAGTAAATACAGTTACCTATCTTTTTTGATGGGTTTGATGTTTAGATCCTAGGTCCGGATAATCGGTTCTTTAATTAGATTAGGTCTACCTATACGAAAATGGTAAAAAGAGTCAGATTTTTTGTGGTAATTAGTAGGACCGTGTCGTCTGCAAACCGGAAAAGAGGTGTTCTACGATCTATGATGTAGGTATATCGTTTCTGTAAATATAGAATAAGAGAAGGGTGAGGGAGCTGCCGAATAGAATTGAGAAGTGATATGAGCTAGTTTGTTTAACTACGAGTATTACTCGCAAATTGATCATATAAATCCGAATGTTTGCGATGTGGAGCTTATATACTATCTAGCAGTTCAGGACGCTCGAAGTCTAAGACTACTCATCCTATGAACAGTGTTAACTGACCTCGATTCAGGTTGGTAGCAAACTGCACCGATCTTGAGTAATTAGAGTAAAATAAATACATTACTGATTACATTTATATGCTTAACAACATCCAGCGTGCAGGAAATTGATTCAAAAAAAATAATTTTGGCTGTCTTCCATTATGTGGGGTAATATGTGAAGCTCATATGTAGAGAAATGGAATTAGTTGATAAGTTAGACGATGGACTGGAAGGTGTTTAAGGGGATATTCTTCAGACCATGGAGTCGTTTGTAGCATTCTGCAATTAATTTTGGAGGGAGTGCCATCTATTTGTTTATGGGAGTGTAGTAATCTGGTGCTGTTAAGGGGCGTAGTTTGTGATTTGCTAGGATCTTAAAAGTTAGAAGCACATTGTAAGGTGCAAACTTCTGGGTCTTTTCGCCATCAGAGTTTTAAAGTAGAAATTCAAAAGAGCATTTTTGCAGAAAGGTATGAGGTGGGCACTATTCCTTGAATTGGTCAATGTAGTCTCGTTATTTTGTATTGCTGGCGCTAATATTCTCAAGAGTTTTAAATTAATTGCGTTCTATTTTAAAGACGCGTGTGCCGGAACCCAACACGTAATTGGCGATTATGAGGATGGGATGCTTCTAAATTATCTGTGAAAAAGGTAATCTTGTTTTCCAGAACCAAAAAAAGAATTCCGAAACGAAGAGGCCCCAACTGAGCAAAACGCAGAGAAATACATGGCAGGCTACGGTGGATTATCGAGCAGTTCAGGGCTACCTGTATCGCTGGGTCCTAATTACAGAACGATACCTGCAGTAGCACTATTCTCTAACTCAATGCTTTTGTTTACTGATAATTGTGTCAAAATTGTATTAAATTTATTTTCTTGCATTTATTGTTGATAAAATGCTTGTATCTATAATATTAAAGGATTCGTATTTGCGAATATATTACATATTTTTGTTAGAAAAATATTTTTTATATTTACTAAATAATCAGTCAAAATAATTAATGTAAAGTCTAAACTTGTATGACCAATTAAATGTTATAGTCGAGTAAACTTTAACTTGGCGTGTGGATGAGTTGACATTTTGCATACTATTTCATTTTCTCTTGCACACAAAGTTAAAGCAATAACCCAAAAACATTGATCACGTAAGTAGATAGGCAAAGCCGCTCCGGGCTCAAGATGGCGTCTGTCCATCAGGAGCGCCATGGCGGGGGTGGTTTAGGTGAAGAAGTCTTCGGAGATGGGGTTTAGGGGGGTAGTCTTCGGCGAGGGGGTGGAGAAGAGCTTACGGAGGTATGTACAAGAAGTAAATCGTCAATGACCGGAAGGTGGAGGGCGAAGAGGGTGGTCTTCGGCGAGGGGGTGTACAAGAAGTAAATCGTCAATGACCGGAAGGTATTGCATCATCGTTAAAGCGTATTGCGCAATATTACGTAATCTTACGCAATCCTGCACACGTGCACGTTCAAGGTTATTGCGCAATATCATCCAGTTCTGCGAATGGCGCACCTGCGTTCAAGGTTAGCGACTTGTCGGGACTTGTCTGTAGGCGGCTAGATCAAAGGAGTGATTAATGGTTTCCGGTGGTGAGTACGTGACTAAAAGAGCAACACGTGTACGTTCAAGGTTAGCGACTTGTCGAGACTTGTCTGTAGGCGGCTAGATCAAAGGAGTGCGGCGTGTGGGTGGCGAGTACGTGACTAAAAGAGCAACATCCAGTTCTGAGAATGATGGAACACCTGCGTTCAAGGTTAAAGCGCTCTAGTTTTAGAACAAAGAAGTCTTTGAAGAAGAGCTGTCAGATATAAGTGATTAATGTCGGTGGTGAGTCATAAGTATGTGACTAAAAGAGCAACATTCAGTTCTAAGAATAACGTTCAAGGTTAAAGCGTTCTCACGGTTTTTGCTGACTCGCAATGAAGTATGGAGGGGAGGGGGAAAGGATATAATCGATGAGTCATCCTGCGTTCAAAGTTAAAGCGTTCTCACGGTTCGGTTTTTGCTGACTCGCAATGAAGTATGGGGAGGGTAAAAGGATATAATCGATGAGTCATCCTGCGTTCAAGGTTAAAGCGCTCTAGCGCAATGTCGTCTTTTTTAAATAAATGTCTTATTTTATTTTTTTAATTTTTTATTTTTTTATTAATTTTTTTATTTTTTTTATTTTTTTTAATTTTTTATTTTTTTTATTTTTTTATTTTTATTTTTTTTATTTTTATTTTTTTATTTTTTTTATTATTATTTTATTTTTTTATTTTTGCGTTGACGTCATAGCGATAAGCAAATAGTAATGTAAACAAAAGGCATGGGCGTATGTTAAAATGCATGAAAAGGGGGTATAATTATATTAATTTTATGGGGGGTACGCCTATGGTAGAAACCTTTAATTTAATATAGCCATTGTAAAACGTGACGATAATGTAAACATATGACTCATAGTTTGAGTGTATTTATTAACTGATGTAGATTTAAATATTTTACTCTACTATACTAGTGTGGGATAAAGATAGGGATATGTCTTTCTTTTTAAGCATATGACCTGTTTAATTTTCTGAGTTAAGCCTTTAGTTATCCAAACAAAGGGAGAGTTCTTTATTACAAGTATTAAATATATTAAACTGCTCCTACGAAATAGGGATGTAGGTCAAGAAGTTCTCCAAGAAGCTGTCAGAGATATAGGTGATTAGTGGTTTCCGGTGAGTCATAGGCACCAGACCTGTTATGAAAAACCCTGTATCTGTTTACAGACCTGTTATGAAAAACCCTGTATCTGTTTACAGACCTGTTTATACTAGGCTCCAATTTCAAGGCTAATTCGCTCCGGATGGTATGTGTACATCAGCAGTCAGAATTATATCTTGCCGCTACAGTTCTGGGTGTTCGTTAAGAGCTTAACACCTTCATATCATATCACCACAAGCTCTTCAGCTCTTCAGACTGTAGTCTTGTGAGAAAAAACAGCGATGACCAGAAACTTTTAATTCTAAAATTAGTCGCCACATTTACCGTGATGGCGCTGCAGACGATAACGTCATAGCGATAGGCAGTGAAGCAAATAGTAATGTATACAAAGAGCATAGGCGTAGGTTAAAATACATAAAAAGGGGGTATAATAATATTAATTTTATGGAGGTACGCCTATGGTAGAAAAAAATTAAATTTAATACGTGCCGATAAGGTAAACAATCTCGTCTTGGAATGTTAATATATATAAACATTTGCAGGTGTTCACGCGTAGGCTTCACAGATTGAACCTATATAAGATCAAATATTTTTAATCAGCCTCTATAGGTAAGACGGAGATATGTACGATTTATTCTGAATTTAAACTGAATATTTAGGGTTCAAGGTTAAGCATTTTAGATGCTTGGTTAAAAAACAAAGAGAGTTCTTTATTACATGTTTTTATGATTTAAATATATATTATTAGCTGTAAAATGTACAGTTTCATCAAAAGTTTTTATGAATTTTTAGTTAAAATAAAAAACACACGCATAATGTTACAAGATATTTATGACAAGTACATCGAAAAGTCTCGAACACACACGTCAATTGCATAATATCGGTCTGTTAAAAGCAGTAAGAAAAAAATATTGTAAACTTGTAGTTGGTAAATAAAAATCAAAAATAGGACAATATAAAATTTTATTTAGTAGGTACACACATTTGTATCAAGTAGTTTGAATGAAACGCTGCTTCCGCTTGTCAGGTTGGCCGAGTGGTTAAGGCGTCAAATTTAAAATATCAGATTCCTCAACGGGAGCGTGGGTTCGAATCCCACACTTGACAAGTATTTTTGCTTCTGATGTACAAGATTTTAGAAAACAAGACATATTTTGACATTCACATTTGCTGGATTATACGTTATCTCTCTAATCAATAGAATTTATCTATTAGAGATATTTTAAGCAGATATTTTAGGTTAAAGACTAATGCATTTTCAATATTTAATAAATGTTTTAGTCAGATGTCTAACTTCTCACTACTTAAATTACTTTTCTGATATAAGCTAATAATACTATATTTATTAATTAAATAAGTGTAATTATATAGATATCTATATTGTATATTATAAGAATACAGGGTGTTTCATGAGGAACTGTACATAGTCCAATGGTAGATAGGGCCCATCAAGGTTAGTAACAAACCACTATTTAAAATCATTTTAGCCAAGTATTTAGGGTTGTACAGGGTGATTTATGAATTTTTACCAAAATTTTCTGTCATTGCCTTTTAGAAACTAATTGTCCGATTCAATTTATTTTCAGTACACATTAAGTACGATCAAATACCAACACTTCGCCATAATTACAAAACCAAAATTCCAGGTCCGTATTAGGAAAAATTTTATTTTATCTGTGCCCCCTAAAAAGTTCACCCTGTATATGTTTTTTTTAATGTTATTACTGAAGTTTGAAAGTACATAAACTACCAACAAAAGTGGAATACTTCGTTTTCTTGTCACACTTACAACAGATACAAAATAAACACATTAAATTTAAACATTATCTTGTTAAAATTCAAACTTTCAGTAATTCAATGTTAGTTGTCAAAGTTCCTATCAGTTAAAGTTTCTAAGTAATTATAACTATTATTAGTTAAAAATAGTATGAAATACCAACAGCTAGTCGCAATCAACAAGACTCCAGGACCGTATTAGGAAAAATCATCATCTCGTCGATTCCTCCTAAAATTTTCACCCTGTATATCTTATTCTTAACTTTACTTGCTATAATTTAAAAGTACATAAAGTATCAACAAGTAGTGTAGTGTGATCCACACTTTTCAATAATAATTATGAACGTCCAACTACCGACACATAAGTTGTGTAGTAATTAAAGGGTAATCTAGTACATTCCGTTCTAATTTGTAATGTAGAATATTTTCATGTTCAGTTCTAGTTTTAAGAAATGAACTTATTTTATTTAGTGTGCAGCTAAAGACATTTGTGCAGGATTTCTGCGAAAGTTTGTCAATTCTTTCTACAGTAGGAATATAATAGACTTTTTATCTACTGACACTGTTAACAAAAGGAGTAGTCGGCTTTGGCAATAGTTTGACAGGTATAATTTTATTGTTAATGAGGTATAACTTTTGTTTCTACGTTACTAATGTCATTAGTCCAACTTGAGAGCAGCAATTAATAGACCGAATTGAATTGAATTGTAACGTAATAAGAAACTACCCGGACGTTATACGAAAATCTGTGGGACATTTAGTAGTTAGAAAAATAAAATGCCGTGAAGAGGGCATTTTGAAAATAAGTTATAGATTTTTACTTTTTATTATGTTAATATGTATTATTTTGTTTTGTTATGTTGTTTTGTATTCATGTTGAGTTTTTTATTTTGCTTATTCTGTTCTGTTACTATTAAATTGTTTTAAAATTCAATGAGTATTATTTACAGACAGAATAGCTGCTTTAACTGAAACCAATTTATTGAAAATGTCAATTTTATCGAGATAAATTTTGTTGGTTGGTTTAAAACCTGTTGAAAGTGTAATAAGAAAACAGAGCACACTACACTACTTGTTGATACTTTATGTACTTTTAAATTATAGCAAGTAAAGTTAAGAATAAGATATACAGGGTGAAAATTTTAGGAGAAATCGACGAGATGATGATTTTTCCAAATACGGTCCTGGAGTCTTGTCTGATTGCGACTAACTGTTGGTATTTCATACTATTTTTAACTTATAATAGTTATAATTACTTAGAAACTTAAACTGATAGAAACTTTGACAAATAACATTGAATTACTGAAAGTTTGAATTTTAACAAGATAATGTTTAAATTTAATGTGTTTATTTTATATCTGTTGTAAGTGTGACAAGAAAACGAAGTATTCCACTTTTGTTGGTAGTTTATGTACTTTCAAACTACAGTAATTAGATTTTTAAAAAATATATACAGAGTGAACTTTTTAGGGGGCACAGATAAAATTAAATTTTTCCTAATACGGACCTAGAATTTTGGTTTTGTAATTATGGCGAACTGTTGGTATTTGATAGTACTTAATGTGTACCGAAAATAAATTGAATCGGACAATTAGTTTCTAAAAGGCAACGAAAGCAAATTTTGGTAAAAATTCATAAATCACCCTGTACAACCCTAAATACTTGGCTAAAATGATTTTAAATAGTGGTTTGTTACTAACCTTGATGGGCCCTATCTACCATTGGACTATGTACAGTTCCTCATGAAACACCCTGTATAATAAATATTTTTATACAGCAAGTTCATCTTTTATTGAAAATAAAAACATGCATGTATCACCTATGTTTGATATTACAAGAATACTGATATCAGTGCAGAGGTAGGAAATAAAAAATCTTTAATAACATAAATACACATTTATTTAGGTAAACTAGAACACATCTAAATATAAAGCTTAAAATTTTTTCTTAAACTTCACAGCATAATTTTCTTTAGAATACAGGGTGGTCAGTTTATTTGCGGATTTTCAAATATAAACCGTATCCATTTTTATAGGGTTTCATGTATAGTCCGGAACCTTTTTTTCCTTAAGCTACATCCTCCACGGCTCTATTATGTCTTTGAGCTTCTTCCAATGCTTTCTGGGAATTCTTAGCATCTAGAATAGTTTTTCTAATAGCAGCCAAACCCCCTGAAAACGACCCAATAGCAGACAGACCTGCAAAGATTGGAATCAGAGGTAAGATTCCTCCGGTCTTTGGTAGCGGTATAATGTGAGGGACATAGATTTTCTTTCTCCCACCTGTTTGTTTGACGGCTATTCGTGCAGCCTTTAAACTCATTGCTATATCCTTTTTTATGTCATGACTTGCATGCCCTTTCAGTAAATTAGTTAAATATGTTAGGATAGCTTTACGGAATGAAATTTTCTTTTTCTTATTACAGCCTCCTACTACACCCATACCTAATTTACGTTTAACCTTCATAGCGTTAGTGACAGTCCAAGCTGCCGCTTTTTCGCCTAACTTGGCGTCTTTAGATTTAACGCGTTCCCAAGCTCTTTGTTCGAGTATGTAATCAGCTTTATGTCTGTCTTCCAAGTTTGCGTTTTCACTATAGGCAATATCGTGTTCACGGCACGCTTGATCCAAAGGGTTAATACCTGGATCCCCTCGAGCTAGACGTTTACGTAACTTTGTACCTGGACCACAATACTGATAACCAGGTAAATGCAATTCAACAGGTAACTTGTTGATAAGACTGTTAACCACACCTTTGCCTTTTACGTGTTTCCTCATTATCGTTTAGATTAGAACTGATGATGTACGAGACTGAAACGTCTATAAATAAAGTGATGTATAGATCTTAGATATAACTGCAATGGCTTAATATTAAATCAATAATAAAACATATAAAATGAAATTACATCATGTACTTGATGACCACGTGACCTTCGACTTGAGGTTTGAACAATTTGAAACTATATGCGGAGAATGCTGGAACGTCGGTGTGGTGGTTACTTATCATAATTAGGATTTACATAACTAGTGTTATAGAAAATGCTTTGATGTGTTATAAGTATATGATTTCGATAACACTAGTTATTATTAGATAGACGCTCAAACTGAACAGACCTGTTGTGAAAAACAGGTTATCTGTTTGAGAAACCCTGTATCTGTTTACAGACCTGTTTAAAATAGCTGTTTACCTGTTTAAAATAGCTGTTTACCTGTTTAACAATGAAGATAAATAAAAAATGTACTCTCGCAGCATATAAACCACCTAGGGAGAAGGTTTATGACTTGGCGAAAGATTTAGCGCTCAAGAAGAAGATAAAAAAAACTTCAGATTCTATTCGAAGAAAGTACTTGGCTTTAAAATTAGGCCGAGCTGAACAAGACAATACAATTAGACGTATTTTGAAGCCGGTTATTGACCCATTACAAGAACTCAGTGCTGCTAAGAATTTACCTAGTCAACCTCCATCAGTAGAGGATACAAGTAAATCAGATTTAAAAATTAAAGAAAAAGAAGAAGACTACAAAGAAGTGGAAGAAGAAGAAGAAAAAGAGGAAGATGATGATGATGATGATGGTGAAGCAGAAGAAGAAGACGAAGAAGATAAAGAAGAAATATTTGAAGATTCAAATAGTTCGATTGACCCTGCTCAATATCTTGAAGAGTATCCTTCTTTAAGTAGACGTTATTTAACTAGACTCTATACTAAAAGTAAAGATTTAGATGAAACATACGGTGTTAGATTTAATGGCGAATTGAATAAATGTCAGATTGGTAATATGGATCTAAATATCGGTTCTAATGCTGGTCTAAGTATTGGTGATAAAATATTTGCTGGAAGACGGGGTTTATACGAACTGCTATTTATGAAAAATCCTCAGGATTATGATGAACTGGACTTAGCTAATTACAAATAAATCCTAGAAACGTCTAACGCACATAAAAGAAATTATGATCCTGATAGTTAATTAAATGGAAATCGTTCTTTTAAGTATTCTAAAGTGATAAAGCCATTATTTAAGCGTAAGCCTAAAATAAAAGCTACTCCCCCTCATAGTGGAGAGGGTATGGATATGGTTTACAACGAAAAACCTATAGAATACATCTTCTGGGACAACATAAACGAATTAGTTGACAGGTTAAGGCTTTTAAATGCCTCCAAAGCAGCAGGAAATACTGATTCACATGACAATGAAATCATAGCTATCATAAATGAATTGAAGGAAGCTGGAATTATCTGTTAAATATATTATATTATAGATGAAGTTTTACATAATTTTTCATGATATGCTTATTTTATAATTCACATAAGTATGTAAATAAATGTACTTATATACATATCTAGATGTTTTTTTATTTTAAAGTTTAAGATTTAGCAATATGCAGATATGATTAATCCTAACTTTATCCTTCCTTTAGAGCTTAGAGGTAGTTACAGTGTTTTATATTTTTCATGGGCATTCATGGACATTCATGAGCATGTCATGGATAGTAAAGGTAAACAACTATTTTAAACAGGTCTGTATACAGGTAAACAGATATTTTAAACAGGTCTGTATACAGGTAAACAGATATTTTAAACAGGTCTAGAAGGTCATGAACAGCCATGCTCATAACATGATCATGGATGACCATGGATGGCTATGAAAGTATAAAAAGATATAGAATACTCCAGTGAAAGTATTAGACTATAGACCTTAGTGAAGATATCATGTCTTATCTACTAAATATTGAGCCTAACAGTTATGGGTTAAGGCATGCTGGCTCTAATCTACTCATTGGGGAAGTACCAGTGCAGATTAAAAACAATATTCTTCATATCAAAGGATGTAAATTTACTATTACTAATGATTTAAGGGAATTATTAACGAAACAGCAACCGCATGATTTTAGCAATGACGATCTAATCTCTTATAAACATATCCCAACACTACGTAATGGGCATTTAAGAAAATATCGGGATGGGTTCCGAATTAACCCAAGCAGCTCTTGGAAATATCAAAACACTATATCAAAACTGTTTCCAGTTAAACGAAAAAGAACTAAAAACTTCCTAGATCAAAACCTTGATGCGACTGCACAAGTAGATGATAATTTAAGAAGTTCTGTTATTTCGAATAAAGGTCAGATAGAAGCACGTCAAAACTCTATTGCTGGACATGAAAAACAAACAGCATTCATCTCTAAGCCTAACATCTATGAACGTGTAACACCCTTCGGGGTTATTTCCCCCTGTAATGGAGCTGCATCACCATTCGAGATTAAGTCTAATATCTATGGAATGCACCCCAAACCTAGGAGCGCATCAATGTTACCCTATTAGCAAACTCATATCATTTGATAGATACTTTTAAGTTTTTGAAAATTTCTATTATAACTTTATAAATGAACAATATACTAAGTTAAGTGAATTATCCTCTTATAATGTACTATTAAAATTAAGTGAAATATATCCTTGTAACATTCACACATACTATATGCCTGAATCGGCCTATCTTATAATTTGGATAAAGTACTAAATGTTTTCATTAAAAGCTTGAAAAAATATTAATTAAACCTTTGTGTGTTTTATTTCTAGGTTAGGGTGTTTAAATAAAATCAAATCAACATTTAAATAATATATATTAAATAAATAAAAAGGTATATATATGATAAATATAATACAATAATAAAGTATATAGAGTAAATACAATAGATAAATGTAATAATAATAATAAAATACAATAACAAAAAATAATAGACGGAGATTTTTAGCTGTCATCCATGATTAATCGCTTCCATTTCCTACTTCGAATTTATTTATGTTAACTTCCAAGCTAAGAATTTTATCTAGAGCCCAGCCAGATCCGGATTCCGAGAATTCAGATAAGCAATTGAGAATTTCATCTTTCACATTAATTTGGAAAAAATGTAGCAAGTCCGCCCCTGAGTCGACTATTTGATTTTTTTCGTCCAAAAATTTCAACTTCCGCGGACTTTCGTATAAATTCTCCACAGAAACAAGTATTAACTTTTAACATCTGTAGTTTCTTTAGAGCATTTTGGATTCTATTTTTAAAGACATGTTCAGCATCTTCGAAAAATTGAGTAACATCTTTATGAGTTAGGTTAATTATTACTCCAGTTCGAACTCTACCCTGAAAAATTGAGGTTATATCCTCCCATTTCACTCTATTACTACGATTCTCTTTCGATAATCCCCTTCCTGTATGAGTTATATTTGAAATAAGTTTTTTAAATCGTTTAAGATGCCCCACATTTGTTTGTAATTTTTTCAATGTACCCACTGGTAAATCTGCCGCGTGAATCGCCTTATTGAACAACAAATTTGGCTACCAATTTTGGATTTATAGGTATAATTCAATGGGAGTCGGGGCCTTTGCCCGTCCAGTAGTTGTTTCCTATAATCCTATTTATTAAGCATGTTTTAGTCCATCAGGGCTAGAGGTCGCCGCTCTTGGTGCTTGCTTGGCAAGCCGCTATCGGTCACGAGACATCTTCGATGTCTTGACTGGTAGTAGCAACTGACCACCAGAGGGATGTACTTATCTCTCACAGTTACTATGTGCTGGGTCTGTCATAGACCAGTTTGGTTTGCCTTTGTTATTTGTCTTTTCAGCTACCTGTGGCACACTGATGAGAACATAAAGAGTTCGAAACCGGTCTGTGTCTGGTGGAGAAAAGACAGATAACAAATTTGGCTACCAATTTTGGATTTATAGGTATAATTCAATGGGAGTCGGGGCCTTTGCCCGTCCAGTAGTTGTTTCCTATAATCCTATTTATTATTGAACAACCTAATATTTTTAGTTAATTGATTAAGTTGAATGTCTCGTTCTTCTGGGGTATATTCTTTTATTTTAACTTCATGGAATTTTCTTACAATTTGATCACTGAGAACTGCAATTTCTTTAGAATTCATTTTAGCGGGGGTATGTCTATTCACTCGAAAAACTTGAAAATTACTGTTACAATCCTCATCCATCTATTATATTTATGCGAGCATTCTTAGGCTTTTTTACCATAGCTAAAATAATATAAAAACTTAATAATTTAAAAATATTAAATTAAAAATTTTTACTTACATTTTAGAGATTTTCGATAAATCTAAAATTCATTCCTGCTGAAGGGTTATCAGCTTCTTTTAAACCTTCAACTATTAAACTGTATTTGCATCCGGTAAATTGATGTAAATTATCCTTCATTAGAGGAAACATCCGTTTAGGTAAAAACAGCTTTTTATTTTCAAGTTCCAATAGAACCGCCTTCCCAAATCTAGTTTTAACGATTTGTGCATCATATATCGGCTGTAGAATATTATTTGGCAGCTCGAACAATTTGATTAACTGCTTGCGCTTTGAAAGAGCTTCCTTGTTTATCAGGTCTAAATTCATTCTAAAAATTATTTAAATTTACTTTTCGAAACACATATAACAATAATAAAATAACTTACGTTTTTAAATTCACAGCAAACACACACGAGATGAAAAAGTTTAAATTATCAAAGTGAAAACCACTGATGTAGAAATATGTTATTGTATAATAATTTACAAGTTGATAATCTTCAAAGTAAAATTAAGCGCAACGATGTCTACTACGTGAGCTCAACGTAAACACTAACTTATAAACAACTGATAAGTATGCTTACTCAGAGTTATATTATGTTATTTGTGACGTCATGCTAATCATGTGATACTGTTTAACCAATCACATTTGTTTTAGAAGTACAGCTGCTTATTGTGCAATATTACATCATCCAGTTCTAAGAATAAATGATGAGTCATAACTTGTTTGGTCTAGCCGTCCAAGTTTTGTTTACATTATCCTGATTTATGTAGGCGGCATCGGACTCACAAAGGAAACCCACGATTTTTGTTTACATTATATATCCTGTTCCCACAGTTGGAGGTTAAAATTCTCGGAATCCTAACTGCGTGACTTAATTTACATAAATGTTCTTTGTGTGTACTTTCATTGAATCTTAAAAAATATTTTCTCATAACCCGATTGAGTTGAACCATTTATTTTAAAACTTTGAATATTTTATTTTGTGTTTGAATTATTCTAGAATATTAATAAATGTAAAACGTAGATACTTTATTATTATAGATGCTGTGAGATGTCATTTTCATCCTCTTCACATATTTATTTTTAACCTCTATATGAGTACTTAGTACTTAGTATCTAGTTAGATCTAACATGAGTAAGATGTCATCCTTTAAGGTGTTGGTGCAAGAACATTATTTATTAAAATTAGAACAGTTAAAAGAAAATATAAAATTTTATGAGGAGAAACAAGATATGTTTTCGCAGCTTGAAAGATTAAATATTGTCCCATATGATGTTAGTAATGTGTTCAGTGATAGAAGTCGTTGTGGAAAAGTTTTAAATGATACTGCAGCTCGAAGAATAACTCCTGTGCAAGTGTGTGCAAAAAAAGAAGACAAAAAGTGTAAAAATTTGTCTTATAAATAATCTATGGCAAACGCTTAGAAGCCTCTGTACGTATAACTCATCAATGAAGCTCATGTTATTTGAAAATGGAGTCTGTTAAAAAGCATGTGAGATTCGATGATAAAATTCAGGTTCGATACATCATACATTGGCGTTATGCGTATAAGATATCTCGAGATGGTAGATGCTGGATTGAGGGCTCAGCTGATCGTCAGAGGTTTCAACGTAGAATTTTAAATTTAATTCCTGTAATCACACCAGTACTTATAAATATATATGCCTGGTTCCTAAATATTAATATTTAACTATGTATTTTATATGTGAATAAATATCTTGTAACATTATGCGTGTGTTTTTTATTTTAACTAAAAATTCATAAAAACTTTTGATGAAACTGTACATTTTACAGCTAATAATATATATTTAAATCATAAAAACATGTAATAAAGAACTCTCTTTGTTTTTTAACCAAGCATCTAAAATGCTTAACATTGAACCCTAAATATTCAGTTTAAATTCAGAATAAATCGTACATATCTCCATCTTACCTATAGAGGCTGATTAAAAATATTTGATCTTATATAGGTTCAATCTGTGAAGCCTACGCGTGAACACCTGCAAATGTTTATATATTAACATTCCAAGACGAGTATGTTTACCTTATCGGCACGTATTAAATTTAATTTTTTTCTACCATAGGCGTACCTCCATAAAATTAATATTATGATAGCCCCCTTTTAATGTATTTTAACCTACGCCTATGCTCTTTGTATACATTACTATTTGCTTCACTGCCTATCGCTATGACGTCATCGTCTGCAGCGCCATCACGGTAAATGCGGCGACTAATTTTAGAATTAAAAGTTTCTGGTCATCGCTGTTTTTTCTCACAAGACTACAGTCTGAAGAGCTGAAGAGCTTGTGGTGATATGATATGAAGGTGTTAAGCTCTTAACGAACACCCAGAACTGTAGCGGCAAGATATAATTCTGACTGCTGATGTACACATACCATCCGGAGCGAATATCCTTGAAAGTGGAGCCTAGTATAAACAGGTCTGTAAACAGATACAGGGTTTTTCATAACAGGTCTGTAAACAGATACAGGGTTTTTCATAACAGGTCTGGTGCCTATGACTCACCGGAAACCACTAATCACCTATATCTCTGACAGCTTCTTGGAGAACTTCTTGACCTACATCCCTATTTGGTAGGAGCAGTTTAATATATTTAACAAAAAATGTATTTTATATATAAGTAAATATATTGTATCAATATCTGCTTTATTAATCATAAAAACTTGTAATAAAGAACTCCGGCTTTGTTTGAATAACTAAAGGCTTAACTCAGAAAATTAAACAGGTCATATGCTTAAAAAGATAGACATATCCCTATCTTTATCCCACTAGTATAGTAGAGTAGAATATTTAAATCTACATCAGTTAATAAATACACTCAAACTATGAGTCATATGTTTACATTATCGTCACGTTTTACAATGACTATATTAAATTATAGGTTTCTACCATAGGCGTACCCCCATAAAATTAATATTATTATGCCCCTCTTTTAATGTATTTTAACCTACGCCTATGCTCTTTGTATACATTACTATTTGCTTCACTGCCTATCGCTATGACGTCATCGTCTGCAGCGCCATCACGGTAAATGCGGCGACTAATTTTAGAATTAAAAGTTTCTGGTCTTTGCTGTTTTTTCTCACAAGACTACAGTCTGAAGAGCTGAAGAGCTTGTGGTGATTGTATGAAGGTGTTAAGCTCTTAACGAACACCCAGAACTGTAGCGGCAAGATATAACTCTCACTGCTGATGGACACATACCATCCGGAGCGAATAGCCTTGAAAGTGGAGCCTAGTAAAACAGCTATTTAGAACAGGTCTGTAAACAGATACAGGGTTTTTCATAACAGGTCTGTAAACAGATACAGGGTTTTTCATAACAGGTCTGGTGCCTATGACCCACCGGAAACCACTAATCACCTATATCTCTGACAGCTTCTGATAACTAAAGGCTTAACTCAGAAAATTAAACAGGTCATATGCTTAAATAGAAAGACATATCCCTATCTTTATCCCACAGAGTAAAATATTTAAATCTACAGCAGTTAATAAATACACTCAAACTATGAGTCATATTTTTACATTATCGTCAAGTTTTACAATGTTTTGTTTACATTACTATTTGCTTCGAGCTTATAGCTATGACGTTATCGCAAAAATAAAAAAATAAAAAATAATAATAATAAAAAAATAAAAAAATAAATAAAAAAAATAAAAATAAAAAAATAAAAAAAATAAAAAAATTAAAAAAATAAATAAAAAAATAAAAAAAATAAAATTAAACATTTATTAAAAAAGACGATATTGCGCTAGAGCGCTTTAATCTTGAACGCAGGATGACTCATCGATTATATCCTTTCCCCCTCCCCATACTTCATTGCGAGTCAGCAAAAACCGTGAGAATGCTTTAACCTTGAACGCAGGTGTTCCATTATTCTTAGAACTGAATGTTGCTCTTTTAGTCACGTACTTATGACTCACCACCGGCATTAATCACTTATATCTGACAGCTCTTCTTCAAAGACTTCTTTGTTCTAAAACTAGAGCGCTTTAACCTTGAACGCATGTGTGCGTATGACTCATCGATTATCCAATGTTGCTCTTTTAGTCACGTACTCACCATTAATCACTCCTTTGATCTAGCCGCCTACAGACAAGTCTCGACAAGTCGCTAGCCTTGAACGCACGTGTGCCTATCGATTACGCCACATTAATCACAGCTTGTTTACATATATCTGACAGCTATTCTTGGAACCACCCACACAGACTCCTTTGATCTAAAACCGCCTACAGACAAGTCTCGACAAGTCGCTAACCTTGAACGCACGTGTGCAGGATTGCGTAAGATGATGCAATATTGCGCAATAACCTTGAACGCGCACGTGTGCCCATTGCGTAAGATTACGTATATTGCGCAATACGCTTTAACGATGATGCAATACCTTCTGGTCGTTGACGATTACTTCTTCTCCACCCCCTCGCCGAAGACCATCCCCCATGATGATATTGCGCAATACCTTCTGGTCTTCAGCACTTGTATACCCCTCCATAAGCTCTTCTCCACCCCCTCGATGAAGACTACCCCCCATGATGATATTGCGCAATGGTCTTCAGCTCTTGTACACACCCTTAAACCTCATCTCCGAAGACTTCTTCACCTAAACCACCCCCGCCATGGCGCTCCTGATGGACAGACGCCATCTTGAGCCCGGAGCGGCTTTGCCTATCTACTCACGTATGTTTATACGTAAACAATGGTTTTGGCCATTGCTTCAATTTTGTGTGGAAGAGAAAATACAATAATACGCACAATATCAACTCTTCCACACGCCAAGTTAAAGTTTACTCGACTATATAACTATTCCACTTACTAGTAACGACTGTATTCTATTGATCGAAAGCAACCAATTTTCAAAATAACTGAATGATATAATATGAAATTATAGTTGAACGCTTTCGTGATTCCGAAGATTAACATAAACATTAATTAAAACTTTTCGCCAACCTCAAGAAGACGCCGTTGAATTGGATATTACTTTGTAAATAGCTTAGCAGAGTTTGATAGAATCATGTGCCTATAATTCATTGAACGCCAACAAAAAACGAACGAACTAAAATGGGACGGATAATGGAATAGTTGTATAATAATAAAGATTTTATATGGCTCTAACTAGAAATTTATATTAATTTGTATTATATTTTTTGTATCCTGTAACTTATATACTATGCGCTTTATAACAACACTATTAAAGAAATTCTATAAATAAAACTGTAGTCAGACTCACTAGATACTTCATTCAGAAATTGAAATACATATTAAGATATTTTGGTTCTACGTTTTTCGCTATAGTAACCACCAAACTCTCCAGACTTAACTATTATCTTGACTTAACTTTGGGAAAGAGTTTTGTAAGAATTATATTGCCATTAGACATCTAAAAGAAGTGATTACTAAAGAAGTCTGAAACATACCTGATAGACGATATAAAAACATCCATTCAACATTTATATGAGACGCTTATAGTCATATAAACATAGGTTGAGAAATGCTTAATTTTCGAGATACAAGGTGTTAAAGTTTGAAAATTAATATGGATTTATATTTATATTTCCAGAATGCTAAGAAGTATCGAATCCAAACTTACCAATTCTTTACATACAATTTAGAGGCCTATTTTAGAATAACAAACTACTACTTTACTTAACCATGGGCGTAGATATATGGATTTACTAAGGCTCTTTTTTACAAAAAAGTAGTACGCCACTGATATTTTCCCATGTTTCCAGTTTAATTCAATAAAGCAAGAAAAAACAAAAATTTAATTAAAATATACATAATAGTTATTTATGTAATAAGGATCATAAAGACAAGCATTATGGTACTAGCCGTGAATATCATCAGACGAGGCTTTAGCCGAGTCTGATGACACGGCGTGTACCATAATGCGTGTTTTATGATCCAAATTACATGCAAAATTTTATCTGGTGTGGCATATCAATGTAAAATTATATTTTTCTAATAATTTAAAATTTTGTATTTTTGAAACGATGACGGGTGCATTAAGTTATTTATTTAAAAAATAGTAAGTGACCTGTGCCTTACCGTTTCCTTGACAACGCATCAACAAATTATTTATTTAGCTGTCAAACACTGCTAAGTTGCAAATTGAATATGTATGTATGTATTGAACGAATTAAAACATTATATTGGTGATTATGATGAAAGTTTACCCTCCGATTTGGAAGAAATTGCAGGAAATGTCGTGGACTCTCTTTTGCCTGAAAAATCACGGCTTGTATATGAACCTGTGTTTGCTCGTTATGAGAAACGGTGTACCAGTAAGAACACGAAGAATGTGATATTATATATATTATAGGACTATATACATATTTATTTTGTAAAATATTTTCTAGAAAATATGCTGCCTCTATATACTTAATTTAATATACTTTATGTATATTTTAGTAAAATTTGCCGGTCCGGTATATCTAAGTCAATTTCCAATAGATGGCAGCAGGGATTATTTTTGTAATTCGCATGTTGGCATTAGACCAAAGTCTACGAATGGAGTTCAGAACGAGGAGGTGCACTCTGCCTATGTCACACTGATGAGAGCAAAATAAGCTCGAAACCGGTCTGTGACTGGCGAGAGCCCTCCATCCTCGGGATGGACTCAAATTTAAACATAATATTCTCTGCTGGTATTTTATTGGAAAATAGCGTTCTTTGTAATAATTTGTTTTATTCCTGAACGCGTGTATTGTTCTTAACGTTGTTTAAGACATTCTATTAGAGGACATTATAGGACTATATATATATTTATTTTGTAAAATATTTTCTAGAAAAAATTTAATGTCTCTTGGCACTTTTTGATATGACAAGCCGTTGTTCAGAAAATTTACATTTAATCTTTTGATGCACGGATCTGGACGAATTTTGGACAAATTTGAAGTCGCTCAGAATTTCACCAAATTTGATGGTACGAAAAGTCTTTTAAAAAGAAAGAATGAAACATCGCTAATGATGCTTGTAATGAAGTATGACACTTTTAAAAGTTGCTAGCTTTTGTGTTTGTGTTTCTAATAATTTATTTTAGTTCGACCGTTGCGTTTTAATACATTTGTTATAAAAATTTTGATTTACATGATGATAAATTTTTACAATAAATATTTTAAATGTTTCATTCTTTCTTTTTAAGAGACTTTTCGCACCATCAAATTTGGTGAAATTCTGGGCGACTTCAAGTTTGTCTAAAATTCGTCCAGAGGCGTGCATCAAAAGATTAAATGTAAACTTTCTGAACAACAATCAAAAAGTGCCAAGGGACATTAAATTTTTATTTTTTCTTGCTTTATTGAATTAAACTGGAAATATGGGAAAATATCAGTGGCGTACTACTTTTTTGTAAAAAAGAGCTTTAGTAAATCCATATATCTACGCCCATGGTTAAGTAAAGTAGTAGTTTGTTATTCTAAAATAGGCCTCTGAATTGTATGTAAAGAATTGGTAAGTTTGGATTCGATACTTCTTAGCATTCCGGAAATAAATATAAATCCATATTTATTTTCAAACTTTAACACCCTGTATCTCGAAAACTAAGCATTTTTCAACCTATGTTTATATGAACTTTTTTTAATAATTTTCAAATATCTATCGACTGTTAAAGTCCTGCTACAAAAAACTGGAACACCCTGTATACGAAAAATTGACATTTCATAACCTATCCTGATTTTGCAAAACAAGTGTTGAGATGATGATTTGATGTCAATAAAAAACCATCAGCGTTAAACCAAAATTTCGAAACTGCTTCACGAACATTTTACAGATTTAGAAGAATAAGAAATTGTTCCTGATTATAATTGTTTTGTATTACAGAAACAGCTTTTATTCATCCAATTCCTATGAACATAATGTTGGTAATTCCAGTTGATTTAGTTGCTTATTGGTTTGATGTCAACAATAAAATCAATGACGGGAGCTCTCTCAAGGGTTTGTGGAATTAATTTTCTTATATTTATTAATCCCAACAGACGGGTGCAAGCCGTAAACACTTTCATTACAGCTTTAAGGCTTGACGGATTCATTAAGATTAAATATTAAAGGCAAAACCCTAAAGCTTTGAAGTAACGGCTCATTCAACTAGAATAAACAACTAATTGGAATTGTATTTATTATTTTAACAACAATTTCAATTACTATACGTATGCTATTAGTTTAAATGAAGATAATAATTTTCTTAATAAGTAGGTTAAGCTAATAGAAATCTGACCTTGTGAAGTATTAGTAATGTAAATAATGTCACTTTTTTCATATCTTTATTACCTATCTGCATTTTTATTTTTCTTAAAATATTAGGGCATAAAATCAATAATGCAATTTTATTTTTAGAAAGCATTTATTTAGAATACGTGATCCATTATCGTACATGTTTATCATTATTCCAAAAAATTATATTACACTTCTTGTATTAATTTTGCTTTGAGATTCTTTACAATCTTGGAATATTATATCAGGGTGAGTCATAAATAATGGGACATAGAGTCACTGGAGCTTCTTTGGCTCAAAATGTGAAGATCTAACAAAATATGCTTCAGTAAAATGTCCCTAGTTAATGAGTTGTGTAAGACAGGAGAAAAATATATAGCAAAAAAAAAAAATATATAAGGGAGAATATACATCCCTTTTTTTTTTTGTTTATAAATAGACGGGGCGTTATTGTCAATAATCTTATAAGTTACACTATAAACAAATAACTACTTAAAGAGTAATGGTTTTATAATTACTTCTAGAAATACACATTTGTCATGTCAGGACAGATGGCGGTTATTGTGATGACGAGGTGATCCCTTTGGTTATACACTCAAATGGTAGTCACTGTAAATAAATAAAAATATCTGAGCACCATGTTTTCTAGTTGATCAACAATAATAATTAAACACACGAATAATCCAATATTCTTAGAGACATGACTACTAAATACCTTTAACCTTTATCATATCAAAACTATGATATCAAACATATCATATTAAAACCATGATATCGAACTTATCATATCAAAACCATGATATTAAACTTATCTTGTCAAAACCATGATATCAAACTTATCATATCAAAACCATGATATCAAACTTATCATGTCAAAATCTTTATATTAAACTTATCTTGTCAAAACCATGATATCAAACTTATCATATCAAAACCATGATATCAAACTTATCTTGTCAAAACCATGAAAATCAATCTTATCATATCAAAACCATGATATCAAACTTATCATGTCAAAATCTTTATATTAAACTTATCTTGTCAAAACCATGATATCAAACTTATCATATCAAAACCATGATATCAAACTTATCATGTCAAAATCTTTATATCCTTGGCACTGAATGTCCCAGTACCAACTTCAGGTGAACTACTGTCCACCCAAAGAGCTCACTCCACCAGTCAGCACCGAGAGTGCAATGGGCACGAAACAAGACGGCCCTCTCAAGACTAATGTTACCTTATTAATAAGCCTCAACTCAGTAGCCCTAAACTAGGCCTACTAGACCAAGAGTGCAATGGGCACGAAACAAGACGGCCCTCCCAAGAACTAGTATTACTTCGTTTCATTGACCATTAACTCAGTAGCCAGACCAGGCCCACTAGACCAGGAGTGCAATGGGCTCGAAACAAGACGGCCCTCCCATGAACTAGTGTTACCATATGCCGATTAATTTTAGTAGCCAAAACGGAACCAGGCCCACTAGACCGAGGATGCAATGGGCACGAAACAAGACGGCCCCCCCAAGCACTAGTGTTACTTCGTCAAGTAGCCAAACCCAAAAACCAGGCCCACTAGACCGAGAATGCAATGGGCACGAAACAAGACGGCCCTCCCAAGCACTAGTGTTACTATTTCGATTAATCATGGTAGCCCAAAAATATAAACCAACTAGTACTAGTAGAATGAATCAACAACATTTCAGCACAGATTTCTCTGCACTGGTGAGCAAAACAGTACTGCGCCTATACGCATTAATATTGTATAAAACTACATATATACATTAATATTTAATTCAACCTTAACTTTGAATTCAAATCGCTAAGCGCACGCCTATGGGCTATGCGCGCCAATGGTTTACAAAACTGTATATCGCTGATTAAATACTTAACTCAAATTACTTTAGTTCTGAATGTAAATCACATGTCAAGAATTACTTACTGTAATTCAATTTTGAATACTAGGAAAGAATGCTACTGCCTTAATATTTTAAGCCAAATTAATCACATTTAAAATATAAATTGCATATCAATAATTACGTTAACTCTAAGCATATTTTGAAAACTAGAAAATGATGCTCAATAAAGACTCACGTTACTGCTTTAGTATTCTAAGCCAAATTAATATCATATAGAATATAAATTACGTATCAATAATAATTATTAGATCACTATAAAAGGATGCTCAGTGAAAACTCACATTACTGCTTTAATATCCTAAGCCAAATTAATATCATTTAAAATATAAATCAAATATCAACAATCAGCAGATCGCTAGAAAAGGATGCTCAGTGAAAACTCACATTACTGCTTTAATATTCTAAAGCCAAATTAATATCATATAGAATATAAATTACGTATCAATAATAATTACTAGATCACTAGGAATGATGCTCAGTGAAAACTCACATTACTGCTTTAATATTCTAAAGCCAAATTAATATCATATAGAATATAAATTACGTATCAATAATAATTACTAGATCAAGTAGATAGGCTATGGGGCTACGGCGCCAAAATCCCATGTTATTTCTTATGGAGGTTCATCCTGGTCATTTTTGACGAATTTTACCCCCTCCACTCCCACCTGCCGAAGACCTGGAGGATGCATGCAGAGGTAGAGGTCATGGCTTGAAGGTGTGTGCACCAGGTGATTAATGATAGGTGTGACACGGCTAGGATAATATGATAGGTGCGACGGCTAGGTAAACAATGTAGTAATAGGTATGCGTAGATTACAGAATTTTAAGCCAGACATTCGATGGCTAAATAATAATATAGCCAGCGCCCAGCGCAGAGGAGAAATCAGGCGCGCATCTCGAGACGATCGTTCCAGCATGGGTCTCGCAGCAAATGAGCGCAGCGCTAACAACGTCCGTTTAACAAACTAATGTAGAGGTGTCTCAAGGAAAAAATCTACACAACATATAATGCATTGAACATGGGTGCGTGAATGACATAGGAGTATACGCGTGGAAAATCGACATGATAAAATACAGAGATATGCAATATGCATTCAAGGAATAACACTTCAGTTAATGTGTTTGCGCTGGAAATGGATTCTAAGTCGAATTTTTCTACTGTTTCCCGTTCGTTTAACCCTTGTATATTATACAAGGGTTTAACCGAGACATCTTTTAATAATATATTGGACTGGTTTAATGCCAACAAATTGCTACTAAATTGTGAAAAGACAAACAATATTACTTTTCAACGACCGCGCATAAAAGTGGAAGATGCTAGCATAATGACCACATCTGGAGACATCAAATCAGTCCAATCAACGAAATTTCTAGGAGTTAAAATCGATAAAAACCTAAATTGGCTGGAACATATACATGATCTAAACAAGAAACTGGGCAAAGCTATTTACGCAATAAGAAATATTAAAGTTCTGGTCGGTTTTGAAGCTGCGAAATCGGTATATTTTGCATATTTTCACAGTGTTATGCAATATGGTATAGAATTTTGGGGAAATAGTTCAAATGCCGAATCTACGTTCATCATTCAGAAACGAGCAATACGAGCCTTATGTGGTCTTAATATCTATGAATCATGCCGAGAGTACTTTAGGCAGTTAAAAATATTTACCGTGTCGAATACTGTAATATATAAATTGGCCTTAACAATATTTAAGAAAAGACCTAATTTGGCAACATATTCTGATGTGCATGACTATCCGACCCGTCATAATAATAAATTATTAATGCCCCATTACAATTTCGAAAGTAATCGAAAAGGACCCTTATATACAGGAATCAAAATTTTCAATCACTTGCCTGGATATATAACAGAAATCACCACGGAAAAATGTTTTAAAAAACAACTGAAATCACTGTTAAATAATTACACATTCTACAACTTGCAGGAATATTATGAATGTAATTTTATTTAGTTAACTTAATCTCCTTACCAAAGCACTTATCAAATTGTAATACTATAATATAATACAATATAATATTAGTTACTTAGTTTTCCCTACGCCTATATAGGTGCTACTCAAAATGGTGTATATGGATATGAATGCATGTATGTATACAATTATATTACAATTTTATGTAAACTATGTATATGTGGGAAATAAATCTAAATCTAAATCTAAATCTAACTAGCGGTAATAATAAGCACTATAATGAAGAAATTTCGCGTTCAGATTGGATTAACTTTATAGACAAAAAGTATCCCTCGCAATTAAATTAACAAATATGTAACATTAGAACATAAAAAGCACATAGACACCACAAAAGATATTTATATTTTAAAACTGTGGTTTCAGCTGGAGACTTACACTTTTAACAAAAATGTCATCAACTTGGTTACAAATTTATTCTTAAGCAAATCATGTTCCAAATATTTTTCTATTTGAACATTTTTATCACATATGCTCTGTAGCTGATAGCGAGGGTTATTTAAGTTAATCGATTTAAGAATGTCATAAGAGAACAAAAAAGCTAAAAACTTTTATATTAAAATCTATACTGCACACAAATAATTTTCCAGGGAATTTACACAAAAAATCTATACTGCATACACAAAATAAAGTTTTCATGAGTAGCTGGAGAGAATTCAAATTAATAAACCAATCAAAACTGATATAAGGAAATAGCGAAGAAAAAATGTAAATAAGCAGAACAAATATTTTCCTACTTCTTTTATTCACAATAAATTCATATTTTTTAGAATGGTTTTAAATTAATTAATTTTTATTCTCGGTCTTCATTGTGGTATTCATAATGAGCTTCAGATAATGATGACGTCATAGCTGCAGCCTGAAATTAGCGTTTAAAATGAAACTAATAATAAAAGACTTTTATTGATAGGTACTAAAAAATACACTATAAAGGATGGAATTTGGAACAAATAATAATTCATAATTTTTTCATAAAAATAAATAGCCGTAAAAATATATAAAGCGTATTATAATATTATGAAACACACATTTCGGCATACACGTGCGCGTGAGTCATATAGCTGAGAATCATGCAATTATAGCGGATAACATATAGGTACAGTCTTTGAGCCAAGTGCCGCCACATAAATTTGGGCACGTTCTTTATATAAATAATACTTAGCCGTAGGTTAAAATGATTAAATAGGGGATATAAATAAATTGAAATTTAGCAAGTACGCCTATTAGGTATTCTCACCCTGGTAGACAACTTCCGCACAAGCTTCAACTTGTTCGTATGATATCATGAGAAATAATGTTCTAGAACATTGGGCTCGTGTGCAAATTCCTCGAATTCTAACCAACGTAGCGGCGTGATTATATGACGTCACATAACATTATAAATACAACTCAGACCGTCTTTTTACATTATTTGTCTACGCATTTTCCTGCAGAAATTTTGCTGACAAACTGTGTGTGTGTGTAAATTAATAGGACAATAATTTTTGTACAGTGCTAATATTAACGTGTCAGCTATATTGGTGAGAACAAGGTAAGCAATTATTTAATATCAACGTGCGCCATGAATATTAATGAGATTAGATATTACGGAATAATTGAGCATTATCGGGACTTAGCGAATAATTTTTGATTTATAGAAAAGCATTATATTTTTTAGATAAATTCAAATAACATGCAGTATTTATCATAAAGTAAATAGGCACTATGGTTATAGAGATTAGTTTAATAAAAAATATTTTAATTTTTCACCTTATAGAACAATAACAGCAATTCAGTAACTTACATCAAAATAAAATAAGATGCATATAAACCGAAATATTTTATGATGATAGTATTTATATAGTGATTAATAACATCCTGTGCAGCATCATTACTAGTATTAATTTTGAAGATGAGGACATATTTATAATTTGAAAATAGCATTTATAATCCTTGTTACATTTACTTTATATACTTAACACTAAACTTAGGTACCTTTTGAGAACATTTCATATATTGCATCCCAATTTGCAAATAAATATATACATAACCTTCTAAAAACGACTTTAATATGAATTTTAACAGCTTATAACTTAACTTACATGAAATCAATTAATTGCTAGTAATAAAAACAAAATAGAGTTTGATGTTAATAAAAAGCAATAATTATTCGATATGGGAATTTATATGAGTAGAAGCAAAAAAATATTTAATATACACAGCTATTAAAATCAGCGTTTATAGCAGCAGAACCCAAGCATAAAATAATCATTAAATTTCATATAATTTTCCACAACAAAAATCGTTCTAGAATATTCCAATTTCACTATTGAATAGAGTTTGAAAAACAATTAATATATACAGCATATATTATAACATTAGTATTTATAGCCGCAGAATCCATTTAAAATATAGCAGGCATTAAATTTCATAATGGAACTTTTAAATTTTCAAATTTTCCTACCAAACCCCAGGCAAATTAGATTGCATAAAAATAATATTTAAATTTCGTGTCAAAATCGTTCTAGAATATTTCAATTTAGCAATAAAAATTTCTGAACGTACTAGAATTTCTGAACACGCTCTAATCACATGATATATTTTCAGGTTATATCTCACCGCTACTCATCGGCTCAACTTTAATAAAACCGGGGGAAAGGAAGACTTCTCCTCATTCGACAGTTAGTCTTTGAAGAAGCAACATGTCTGCCAAAGATATTCTAAAATATTTGTGCGTAACCATTGCCGCGCTACTTGGTGTTCTGTCCACTACATATAGTGAAGATACAGCCAAGGATGGCCTTAGGAAATGTACTAAGGCCATCCGAAATATAAAGGACCAGCTAAAAACTGCTAAGACCGTGGGAGAAAAACAGAACTTGATGTCTTCCATGGCCCAAATTAAAAGTTTTAGAGCTCAAATTAAATTTGAGCAGAAACGTGGAGCAGGGATGGCGCCAAGGAAGGAAACTGCAAAACATAGGGTTCATTGGGATGATACGGACGCGGCATTCACTAGTCGCATCCGTACTGGAGTCATCTCCAATTTAAAACATACCGATCCCAAGCTGTTCCTCAAAGACTGTTTTGATTTGTTTAAACGTCGCATCGCCAATGCTCTGAAGAAAGAGGCGGCGCTTAAAGTCAACGCAGTGTTTGGGGGACAGTTTATCCTTCAGAAAGCAGACAGGGTCATAGAGGAATTTAAATACTTCAACACGAAAAATGCACCCATCTACAGGGACACCGATCTGTCTGCATGGTTCCAAGAGCATGTTATTAACCCCATTTTAACGCAGCTGGAAGAGTTCCAGGAAAGAGACTCTGGATTTTCGTTGAAGGCCATCACCAATTTAGGCATTAACATAAACAAATTTACACCCCAGCTTGGTTCATCATACATTCCATTACCAGGAAAAATTGCTAAAAAGCAGGCATGCATCAACGTAAAAAACGACGACAACGCTTGCTTCGCTTGGAGCATCGTCAGCGCTCTTTATCCTGTGGATAGACTAAATCACCCAGACCGTACTGTCTCCTACCCGCTTTACTCTGAAGTTTTAAACCTAACTGGTATCCAGTTCCCTATGACCTTGAAGCAGATACCACGCTTTGAAAAACAGAACCAGATATCGGTTAATGTTTATCAGCTGCAGAAGAAGAAGAAAGCATTTGATGTGCACCCAGTTTATCTAACTAAAAATAAACTGGCTAGACACGTTAATCTTCTATTGGTCCAAGATCGCTATGATGAGGAAGAAGAAGAAGAACATGACATACCCAGTAACCCCATCCAGTACCACTATGTATGGATTAAGGATCTATCCAGGCTGGTATCCAGGCAGCTAAGCCATCACAAAAGCAAAAAATACTTTTGTGACCGCTGTCTGCACTATTTTTACACACAACCCAGCTTGGATAAACACACAGAGGACTGTATTAATATGAATGATTGCAAAATCCGTCTGCCTACCGAGGACCAGAAAATGGTAGAATTTAAAAATTATAAAAACAAGGAGAAGGCGCCATTCATTATTTATGCGGACCTTGAGTGTGTACTGAAGCCAACAGAGGGAGGGGGCAAATATCAAGAGCATGTGCCATGTAGTGTAGGCTACTACGTCAAGTGTTCCTATGATGACTCATTGTCCTTTTATCGATCATACCGAGGCGAGGACTGTATGTCTTGGTTTGCTCACGAAATGATGGAATTTGCTGAGGATGTGGAAACCGTTTTCTTATGTCCCTTTGATATGACATTGACAGCTGAACAACAAGCTGAATTTGATAAAGCCACGCATTGCCACATCTGTGAACGGACCTTCAGTCCGGAGGATGTTAAGGTACGGGATCATAATCATTTAGTTCCAGAGAATAATTATAGGGGTGCAGCCCACAATTCTTGTAACATTAATTACAAGGATAAGGTGAATATTTCCATTGTCTATCATAATTTATCTGGATATGACGTACATTTCGTATTGGAAAATATCGCGAATGACATGCCGGGTCGCGTCGATTTATTACCCATAACCAAAGAAAAATATATTTCATTCACAAAAAATTTAGAACAAAATTTAATTAAATTCAGGTTTATAGATTCATATAGATTTTTAGCTTGTGGGTTAGAAACATTGGCCTCATATCTGACCGACTTTCCAATCTTAAAAACAGAATTTTCGACATTGACAGACGGACAATTTGAGTTATTGAAAAAGAAGGGTGTATTCCCATACGATTTCATGGACAGCTTTGAAAAATTCAATTTTGATGCTTTACCGGAACAAAGTCAATTTTATAACCGTTTAGAAGATAAAGATATAACAGACACACAATATGAGCATGCGCAACGGGTTTGGAACGCTTTTAGTATCGAAAATTTGGGCGAATATTCAGATCTGTACATGAAAACGGACATCATTCTTTTAGCTGAAATTTTTGAACAATTTAGGGAAACCAGTCTAAAAAATTATGGGTTAGATCCGGCACATTATTATACCTTGCCGGGGTACACTTGGGACTGCATGCTCAAGTATACCCAGGTAAATCTTGAGCTCATAACCGATATCGATGAGGTCATGTTTATCGAAAGGGGTATTCGTGGCGGACTAAGTCAATGCTCTAAACGCAAAAGCATTGGCAACAACAAATATCTAAAAAATTTTGATCCCAGTAAACCGACTAAATATATATCTTATTTCGACATTAACAATCAATATGGCTGGGCGATGAGTCAGTATTTACCATACGGAGGGTTTAAGTGGGTAGATCCAAACATCGACGTTACAACTGTGTCGGACACATCGAGTGTGGGCTATGTATTGGAGGTAGATCTCGAGTATCCCGAAAATCTCCATGACCTTCATAAAGATCTGCCGTTTTGTCCTGAACATAGAGCTCCTCCCGGCTGTAACAACAATAAACTTTTAGCTACTTTACACAACAAAACGCGGTATGTTATTCATTACATGGCTTTAAAACAAGCATTACAACACGGTCTAAAATTAACAAAAATTCATAGAGTCTTGGCCTTTAAACAGAGTGCCTGGTTGAAGGATTACATCGATTTGAATACTTCGCTACGTCAGGCTGCAAAAAATGAATTTGAGAAAAATTTGTTTAAGCTCATGAATAACGCAGCATTCGGAAAAACGATGGAAAACATCCGCAAGCACTCTAATGTAAAGCTTGTTAACAAATGGGAGGGGCGCTATGGAGCAGAGGCTTTAATTGCTAAGCCCGAGTTCAAGGCGGCAACCATTTTTAATGAGAACTTGGTGGCTGTTGAATTAAACAAGACGGAAATTTACTTTAATAAACCAATATACGTTGGAATGGCGATTTTGGATCTCGCAAAAACCACCATATATGACTTTCATTATGATTACATGAAACCCGAGTTTGGTGACGACTGCGCCGTCCTTTATACTGATACTGACAGCCTTATATATGAAATAGCCGATAAAGATATATATGAAGTCATTCATCGCGATTGTCATTCACGATTCGACACTAGCGATTACCCCAAAGACAATAGGTATAACATCCCACAGGTTAATAAAAAGGTATTGGGTATGATGAAGGATGAATTTAATGGTGTACCAATCCAAATTTTCGTGGGGCTCAGGGCGAAAATGTATACCGTTAAAAGAGCAGCGAATGATGGCGAGGCTTTACCAAATAATGTCGGGTTAACTAAAAAGATAAAGGGTATTAAGAAATCGGTGATCAAAAATGTCATCACACTCGAAGATTTCATAGAGTGCGTAGATAATTTTAAAAATAAATTTATCACACAAAATCTAATTAAATCAGAAAAACATCAGGTTTATTCCATCACCCAAGACAAAATAGCTCTCAGCCCTCATGACGATAAGAGGCACTTGATCGAGGGGTCATATGACACTTTGCCTTGGGGACATTATTCCATCATGGCTACATGTAATGATCTTTCTTAAACCTCCGAAGAAGAATAAATAACATACATACAACCATTCATCACCATTTTCAGTCTGACCGCCAAACAGTCAACATGCCTAGGGAGTGCGATTGGGGAAGAGCCTGCAACTGTTCAGAGTGCACTCCTAACCTCAAAGATGCCTACGAAAAATGCGGCGAAAAAGCTTACGGCGTTACCTCCATATACAGACGCGATAGACGAAACATTGGCTATTACGATTTCACAACATGCTGTTATAATTGCTATCAATTAAATGGGGGAATAAAAGAAGCTTCCAGATTTCGGGATATGTGTAACCAGGTGCAAGGATTACCCCTAATTGAGGAAACGGACTCTTTACCTGAAATACTTAAAAAGCATTTTGCTTTACAAATACCATTGATCGAAGATTTTCGTAAGATTACCAAGGAGATGCTGCGTATAGAGATACGTATGATGCTCTATAGTAATAAGATCAAGTACAGCACTGCATTAGCACCGATGATATTATGTAGTGACACGGATCCAACGCAATGGTTTGAGAGTATTGTATTGAATATGGCCGTTCAAGAGCTGCAGCAATATAGAAGCCCTATCACATTATTATCAATGACTGTGAATGTTTTATAATTTATATACTACTTTTTACATATAATTTTTATGTATTTTGTATATTCTCTAATCATATTTTTCAATATTTAATTACTTTGTATTATACGACTTTAATAAATTTAGAGGACTCGACCTTTATTAAAAGGATAATAACCTATATATTTTATATTGTAACCTCTGCATATTTATAGCTTAATATTTATTTTTCTTTATTAAAACCAATATTTTATATTGTATTGTGTAACCTCTATAAATTGAGGAACCCTGTATATTTTATTAGCCTAAAGTAAAAATTGAATTATGTATATACTTTATATTTATTTATGTTTTATATTACATAAAATTGATATTTTGCAACCTCGCCAAAAAATTTTTAATAAAAAATAATTTATTTACATGTGTGTTTCATTTTGAAAACATTATTACCCCATATCATTAAAAAATTGTATGTGTGCTTTCTGCTCTTATGATCCGAAACAGAGAGATAGAAAAGGGGAGTCAGATTAATTATAAATCTTAAGTCATTAAATTATAATGGGAAATCTATACAAAATATTTTCATTTTAAAAAACATGCGAAAGAGGAAGATATTTCAAAGAGTTTATTGAAGGCCATAAAAGTTTACAATCTTACAAAACATAACCTCAATATCAAACATAAAAAGTTTTTAGAGGATAACGCTAAAAGCGTTCCCCCGTAAACAGTTAGGGATAATAATAATAATAAACAGAGTCTATAAACCATTCAGGATAATGTTGAACTGATGAAGACCAATGAAATGAAACAGCATAGATGATGACCCTAGGTGGTTTATATGCTGCGAGAGCAAATTTTTTAATAATAGCTATTTTAAATAGCTATTTTAAACACTATTTTAAACAGGGTAACAACTATTTTAAACAGGTATCCGTTTACCTGTAAACAGGTAAACGGATACCTGTTTAAAATAGTTGTTACCCTGTTTAAAATAGTGTTTAAAATAGCTATTTAAAATAGCTATTATTAAAAAATTTGCTCTCGCAGCATATAAACCACCTAGGGTCATCATCTATGCTGTTTCATTTCATTGGTCTTCATCAGTTCAACATTATCCTGAATGGTTTATAGACTCTGTTTATTATTATTATTATCCCTAACTGTTTACGGGGGAACGCTTTTAGCGTTATCCTCTAAAAACTTTTTATGTTTGATATTGAGGTTATGTTTTGTAAGATTGTAAACTTTTATGGCCTTCAATAAACTCTTTGAAATATCTTCCTCTTTCGCATGTTTTTTAAAATGAAAATATTTTGTATAGATTTCCCATTATAATTTAATGACTTAAGATTTATAATTAATCTGACTCCCCTTTTCTATCTCTCTGTTTCGGATCATAAGAGCAGAAAGCACACATACAATTTTATAATGATATGGGGTAATAATGTTTTCAAAATGAAACACACATGTAAATAAATTATTTTTTATTAAAAATTTTTTGGCGAGGTTGCAAAATATCAATTTTATGTAATATAAAACATAAATAAATATAAAGTATATACATAATTCAATTTTTACTTTAGGCTAATAAAATATACAGGGTTCCTCAATTTATAGAGGTTACACAATACAATATAAAATATTGGTTTTAATAAAGAAAAATAAATATTAAGCTATAAATATGCAGAGGTTACAATATAAAATATATAGGTTATTATCCTTTTAATAAAGGTCGAGTCCTCTAAATTTATTAAAGTCGTATAATACAAAGTAATTAAATATTGAAAAATATGATTAGAGAATATACAAAATACATAAAAATTATATGTAAAAAGTAGTATATAAATTATAAAACATTCACAGTCATTGATAATAATGTGATAGGGCTTCTATATTGCTGCAGCTCTTGAACGGCCATATTCAATACAATACTCTCAAACCATTGCGTTGGATCCGTGTCACTACATAATATCATCGGTGCTAATGCAGTGCTGTACTTGATCTTATTACTATAGAGCATCATACGTATCTCTATACGCAGCATCTCCTTGGTAATCTTACGAAAATCTTCGATCAATGGTATTTGTAAAGCAAAATGCTTTTTAAGTATTTCAGGTAAAGAGTCCGTTTCCTCAATTAGGGGTAATCCTTGCACCTGGTTACACATATCCCGAAATCTGGAAGCTTCTTTTATTCCCCCATTTAATTGATAGCAATTATAACAGCATGTTGTGAAATCGTAATAGCCAATGTTTCGTCTATCGCGTCTGTATATGGAGGTAACGCCGTAAGCTTTTTCGCCGCATTTTTCGCAGGCATCTTTGAGGTTAGGAGTGCACTCTGAACAGTTGCAGGCTCTTCCCCAATCGCACTCCCTAGGCATGTTGACTGTTTGGCGGTCAGACTGAAAATGATGATGAATGGTTGTATGTATGTTATTTATTCTTCTTCGGAGGTTTAAGAAAGATCATTACATGTAGCCATGATGGAATAATGTCCCCAAGGCAAAGTGTCATATGACCCCTCGATCAAGTGCCTCTTATCGTCATGAGGGCTGAGAGCTATTTTGTCTTGGGTGATGGAATAAACCTGATGTTTTTCTGATTTAATTAGATTTTGTGTGATAAATTTATTTTTAAAATTATCTACGCACTCTATGAAATCTTCGAGTGTGATGACATTTTTGATCACCGATTTCTTAATACCCTTTATCTTTTTAGTTAACCCGACATTATTTGGTAAAGCCTCGCCATCATTCGCTGCTCTTTTAACGGTATACATTTTCGCCCTGAGCCCCACGAAAATTTGGATTGGTACACCATTAAATTCATCCTTCATCATACCCAATACCTTTTTATTAACCTGTGGGATGTTATACCTATTGTCTTTGGGGTAATCGCTAGTGTCGAATCGTGAATGACAATCGCGATGAATGACTTCATATATATCTTTATCGGCTATTTCATATATAAGGCTGTCAGTATCAGTATAAAGGACGGCGCAGTCGTCACCAAACTCGGGTTTCATGTAATCATAATGAAAGTCATATATGGTGGTTTTTGCGAGATCCAAAATCGCCATTCCAACGTATATTGGTTTATTAAAGTAAATTTCCGTCTTGTTTAATTCAACAGCCACCAAGTTCTCATTAAAAATGGTTGCCGCCTTGAACTCGGGCTTAGCAATTAAAGCCTCTGCTCCATAGCGCCCCTCCCATTTGTTAACAAGCTTTACATTAGAGTGCTTGCGGATGTTTTCCATCGTTTTTCCGAATGCTGCGTTATTCATGAGCTTAAACAAATTTTTCTCAAATTCATTTTTTGCAGCCTGACGTAGCGAAGTATTCAAATCGATGTAATCCTTCAACCAGGCACTCTGTTTAAAGGCCAAGACTCTATGAATTTTTGTTAATTTTAGACCGTGTTGTAATGCTTGTTTTAAAGCCATGTAATGAATAACATACCGCGTTTTGTTGTGTAAAGTAGCTAAAAGTTTATTGTTGTTACAGCCGGGAGGAGCTCTATGTTCAGGACAAAACGGCAGATCTTTATGAAGGTCATGGAGATTTTCGGGATACTCGAGATCTACCTCCAATACATAGCCCACACTCGATGTGTCCGACACAGTTGTAACGTCGATGTTTGGATCTACCCACTTAAACCCTCCGTATGGTAAATACTGACTCATCGCCCAGCCATATTGATTGTTAATGTCGAAATAAGATATATATTTAGTCGGTTTACTGGGATCAAAATTTTTTAGATATTTGTTGTTGCCAATGCTTTTGCGTTTAGAGCATTGACTTAGTCCGCCACGAATACCCCTTTCGATAAACATGACCTCATCGATATCGGTTATGAGCTCAAGATTTACCTGGGTATACTTGAGCATGCAGTCCCAAGTGTACCCCGGCAAGGTATAATAATGTGCCGGATCTAACCCATAATTTTTTAGACTGGTTTCCCTAAATTGTTCAAAAATTTCAGCTAAAAGAATGATGTCCGTTTTCATGTACAGATCTGAATATTCGCCCAAATTTTCGATACTAAAAGCGTTCCAAACCCGTTGCGCATGCTCATATTGTGTGTCTGTTATATCTTTATCTTCTAAACGGTTATAAAATTGACTTTGTTCCGGTAAAGCATCAAAATTGAATTTTTCAAAGCTGTCCATGAAATCGTATGGGAATACACCCTTCTTTTTCAATAACTCAAATTGTCCGTCTGTCAATGTCGAAAATTCTGTTTTTAAGATTGGAAAGTCGGTCAGATATGAGGCCAATGTTTCTAACCCACAAGCTAAAAATCTATATGAATCTATAAACCTGAATTTAATTAAATTTTGTTCTAAATTTTTTGTGAATGAAATATATTTTTCTTTGGTTATGGGTAATAAATCGACGCGACCCGGCATGTCATTCGCGATATTTTCCAATACGAAATGTACGTCATATCCAGATAAATTATGATAGACAATGGAAATATTCACCTTATCCTTGTAATTAATGTTACAAGAATTGTGGGCTGCACCCCTATAATTATTCTCTGGAACTAAATGATTATGATCCCGTACCTTAACATCCTCCGGACTGAAGGTCCGTTCACAGATGTGGCAATGCGTGGCTTTATCAAATTCAGCTTGTTGTTCAGCTGTCAATGTCATATCAAAGGGACATAAGAAAACGGTTTCCACATCCTCAGCAAATTCCATCATTTCGTGAGCAAACCAAGACATACAGTCCTCGCCTCGGTATGATCGATAAAAGGACAATGAGTCATCATAGGAACACTTGACGTAGTAGCCTACACTACATGGCACATGCTCTTGATATTTGCCCCCTCCCTCTGTTGGCTTCAGTACACACTCAAGGTCCGCATAAATAATGAATGGCGCCTTCTCCTTGTTTTTATAATTTTTAAATTCTACCATTTTCTGGTCCTCGGTAGGCAGACGGATTTTGCAATCATTCATATTAATACAGTCCTCTGTGTGTTTATCCAAGCTGGGTTGTGTGTAAAAATAGTGCAGACAGCGGTCACAAAAGTATTTTTTGCTTTTGTGATGGCTTAGCTGCCTGGATACCAGCCTGGATAGATCCTTAATCCATACATAGTGGTACTGGATGGGGTTACTGGGTATGTCATGTTCTTCTTCTTCTTCCTCATCATAGCGATCTTGGACCAATAGAAGATTAACGTGTCTAGCCAGTTTATTTTTAGTTAGATAAACTGGGTGCACATCAAATGCTTTCTTCTTCTTCTGCAGCTGATAAACATTAACCGATATCTGGTTCTGTTTTTCAAAGCGTGGTATCTGCTTCAAGGTCATAGGGAACTGGATACCAGTTAGGTTTAAAACTTCAGAGTAAAGCGGGTAGGAGACAGTACGGTCTGGGTGATTTAGTCTATCCACAGGATAAAGAGCGCTGACGATGCTCCAAGCGAAGCAAGCGTTGTCGTCGTTTTTTACGTTGATGCATGCCTGCTTTTTAGCAATTTTTCCTGGTAATGGAATGTATGATGAACCAAGCTGGGGTGTAAATTTGTTTATGTTAATGCCTAAATTGGTGATGGCCTTCAACGAAAATCCAGAGTCTCTTTCCTGGAACTCTTCCAGCTGCGTTAAAATGGGGTTAATAACATGCTCTTGGAACCATGCAGACAGATCGGTGTCCCTGTAGATGGGTGCATTTTTCGTGTTGAAGTATTTAAATTCCTCTATGACCCTGTCTGCTTTCTGAAGGATAAACTGTCCCCCAAACACTGCGTTGACTTTAAGCGCCGCCTCTTTCTTCAGAGCATTGGCGATGCGACGTTTAAACAAATCAAAACAGTCTTTGAGGAACAGCTTGGGATCGGTATGTTTTAAATTGGAGATGACTCCAGTACGGATGCGACTAGTGAATGCCGCGTCCGTATCATCCCAATGAACCCTATGTTTTGCAGTTTCCTTCCTTGGCGCCATCCCTGCTCCACGTTTCTGCTCAAATTTAATTTGAGCTCTAAAACTTTTAATTTGGGCCATGGAAGACATCAAGTTCTGTTTTTCTCCCACGGTCTTAGCAGTTTTTAGCTGGTCCTTTATATTTCGGATGGCCTTAGTACATTTCCTAAGGCCATCCTTGGCTGTATCTTCACTATATGTAGTGGACAGAACACCAAGTAGCGCGGCAATGGTTACGCACAAATATTTTAGAATATCTTTGGCAGACATGTTGCTTCTTCAAAGACTAACTGTCGAATGAGGAGAAGTCTTCCTTTCCCCCGGTTTTATTAAAGTTGAGCCGATGAGTAGCGGTGAGATATAACCTGAAAATATATCATGTGATTAGAGCGTGTTCAGAAATTCTAGTACGTTCAGAAATTTTTATTGCTAAATTGAAATATTCTAGAACGATTTTGACACGAAATTTAAATATTATTTTTATGCAATCTAATTTGCCTGGGGTTTGGTAGGAAAATTTGAAAATTTAAAAGTTCCATTATGAAATTTAATGCCTGCTATATTTTAAATGGATTCTGCGGCTATAAATACTAATGTTATAATATATGCTGTATATATTAATTGTTTTTCAAACTCTATTCAATAGTGAAATTGGAATATTCTAGAACGATTTTTGTTGTGGAAAATTATATGAAATTTAATGATTATTTTATGCTTGGGTTCTGCTGCTATAAACGCTGATTTTAATAGCTGTGTATATTAAATATTTTTTTGCTTCTACTCATATAAATTCCCATATCGAATAATTATTGCTTTTTATTAACATCAAACTCTATTTTGTTTTTATTACTAGCAATTAATTGATTTCATGTAAGTTAAGTTATAAGCTGTTAAAATTCATATTAAAGTCGTTTTTAGAAGGTTATGTATATATTTATTTGCAAATTGGGATGCAATATATGAAATGTTCTCAAAAGGTACCTAAGTTTAGTGTTAAGTATATAAAGTAAATGTAACAAGGATTATAAATGCTATTTTCAAATTATAAATATGTCCTCATCTTCAAAATTAATACTAGTAATGATGCTGCACAGGATGTTATTAATCACTATATAAATACTATCATCATAAAATATTTCGGTTTATATGCATCTTATTTTATTTTGATGTAAGTTACTGAATTGCTGTTATTGTTCTATAAGGTGAAAAATTAAAATATTTTTTATTAAACTAATCTCTATAACCATAGTGCCTATTTACTTTATGATAAATACTGCATGTTATTTGAATTTATCTAAAAAATATAATGCTTTTCTATAAATCAAAAATTATTCGCTAAGTCCCGATAATGCTCAATTATTCCGTAATATCTAATCTCATTAATATTCATGGCGCACGTTGATATTAAATAATTGCTTACCTTGTTCTCACCAATATAGCTGACACGTTAATATTAGCACTGTACAAAAATTATTGTCCTATTAATTTACACACACACACAGTTTGTCAGCAAAATTTCTGCAGGAAAATGCGTAGACAAATAATGTAAAAAGACGGTCTGAGTTGTATTTATAATGTTATGTGACGTCATATAATCACGCCGCTACGTTGGTTAGAATTCGAGGAATTTGCACACGAGCCCAATGTTCTAGAACATTATTTCTCATGATATCATACGAACAAGTTGAAGCTTGTGCGGAAGTTGTCTACCAGGGTGAGAATACCTAATAGGCGTACTTGCTAAATTTCAATTTATTTATATCCCCTATTTAATCATTTTAACCTACGGCTAAGTATTATTTATATAAAGAACGTGCCCAAATTTATGTGGCGGCACTTGGCTCAAAGACTGTACCTATATGTTATCCGCTATAATTGCATGATTCTCAGCTATATGACTCACGCGCACGTGTATGCCGAAATGTGTGTTTCATAATATTATAATACGCTTTATATATTTTTACGGCTATTTATTTTTATGAAAAAATTATGAATTATTATTTGTTCCAAATTCCATCCTTTATAGTGTATTTTTTAGTACCTATCAATAAAAGTCTTTTATTATTAGTTTCATTTTAAACGCTAATTTCAGGCTGCAGCTATGACGTCATCATTATCTGAAGCTCATTATGAATACCACAATGAAGACCGAGAATAAAAATTAATTAATTTAAAACCATTCTAAAAAATATGAATTTATTGTGAATAAAAGAAGTAGGAAAATATTTGTTCTGCTTATTTACATTTTTTCTTCGCTATTTCCTTATATCAGTTTTGATTGGTTTATTAATTTGAATTCTCTCCAGCTACTCATGAAAACTTTATTTTGTGTATGCAGTATAGATTTTTTGTGTAAATTCCCTGGAAAATTATTTGTGTGCAGTATAGATTTTAATATAAAAGTTTTTAGCTTTTTTGTTCTCTTATGACATTCTTAAATCGATTAACTTAAATAACCCTCGCTATCAGCTACAGAGCATATGTGATAAAAATGTTCAAATAGAAAAATATTTGGAACATGATTTGCTTAAGAATAAATTTGTAACCAAGTTGATGACATTTTTGTTAAAAGTGTAAGTCTCCAGCTGAAACCACAGTTTTAAAATATAAATATCTTTTGTGGTGTCTATGTGCTTTTTATGTTCTAATGTTACATATTTGTTAATTTAATTGCGAGGGATACTTTTTGTCTATAAAGTTAATCCAATCTGAACGCGAAATTTCTTCATTATAGTGCTTATTATTACCGCTAGTTAAACCCTTGTATAATATACAAGGGTTAAACGAACGGGAAACAGTAGAAAAATTCGACTTAGAATCCATTTCCAGCGCAAACACATTAACTGAAGTGTTATTCCTTGAATGCATATTGCATATCTCTGTATTTTATCATGTCGATTTTCCACGCGTATACTCCTATGTCATTCACGCACCCATGTTCAATGCATTATATGTTGTGTAGATTTTTTCCTTGAGACACCTCTACATTAGTTTGTTAAACGGACGTTGTTAGCGCTGCGCTCATTTGCTGCGAGACCCATGCTGGAACGATCGTCTCGAGATGCGCGCCTGATTTCTCCTCTGCGCTGGGCGCTGGCTATATTATTATTTAGCCATCGAATGTCTGGCTTAAAATTCTGTAATCTACGCATACCTATTACTACATTGTTTACCTAGCCGTCGCACCTATCATATTATCCTAGCCGTGTCACACCTATCATTAATCACCTGGTGCACACACCTTCAAGCCATGACCTCTACCTCTGCATGCATCCTCCAGGTCTTCGGCAGGTGGGAGTGGAGGGGGTAAAATTCGTCAAAAATGACCAGGATGAACCTCCATAAGAAATAACATGGGATTTTGGCGCCGTAGCCCCATAGCCTATCTACTAGATCACTATGAATGATGCTCAGTGAAAACTCACCCTTATGTACGTAGAAAAACTAGCAAATACTTTATCACATAATAGCAACAGCTTAGGCACAAACACAAACAATTACTGACTTCAATATGAAGACATCGAAGGGTCGAAGGGTCGACTTTGGATATATTCTGTTTATACCTAATATTGGTTAGAGCGGAGCAGACGAAGTAATTGCTACCACGTGTTGACTGATGATATGCAGGTACTTTCGGGCAGAAAGGCCTATGTACATTTACCTACTTTAAAAATATAATATTTCTTACAGTTGAAACACATTTTTTGAATGATTTTTCTGGTATAAATCGAGAACTATAAATACAATAAATACACCACATGTAATTACGACCCCCTTTATCCCAGAAGGCTGAGCCTTGTGCGGGAGGGGGCTACACATTTAAAGACAAGGGACACACATCCAATATCCGTGTATAATGGAAAAATCCCTCTCACAGTATTTTCCATTGCCACGACCGGGATTCGAACCCGGGACTTTTGGGTGAGAGGCAGATACTCTACCATCTCGACCATTAGTCATATAATATTTGCGCATCATGTTCAAAATCAGTATATGCAGGTTTCTTGCGGTGAGAAATCTTAATTTTATATTAGTTTTGACCTCAGTTATGCATTCAATGAAAAAGATGTGCTTTATTTTTTTTTAGAATAGCCGAATGGCCAATTTTATTTGAAATAATGTATTCACTAATTAGAGATTAAACGACTTACCTGTAAGGAAGTTCAATCTTAATTATACGAAATCACATTTCGAAATATTTCACATATTGTAGTTATACCATTTGTTAACGAGACGCCACAGTATTCAAAGATTTTTGTTGCCACCCGGTATTACACATCCACAGCAGCCGTACCTCACTTTACTGGTTGTTAGTGTTATTATATCAGAAGTAAAGGGTATCTAGAGAGGGTGGGTGGGTTGTGAAATATTTCGAAATGTGATTTCGTATAATTAAGATTGAACTTCCTTACAGGTAAGTCGTTTAATCTCTAATTATACTTCAATCACATTTCTCATATTTCACATATTGTAGATGTTCAAAGTATTATGATATAATAACACCACTTCTTAAGCGATATAAATTTATTTATAATGCAATAGAAATGTAACATAGCACATATTATTATATAAGGGATTATATAGCTTCCTAATCTAAGTTATCCACAGAAAAGATATTGGCAAGAGACTGTTCTTTCTGTACTGGTTTATTATAAAATTTTGTGAAAACCTTTGATTTTTCAGACCAACCTGCTGTTTTTCGTATCGTTTCAATATTTACCCCTCCTCTGAATGCAGCCGAGGTTGATGCGTGTCTAGTACTATGCGCTTTAAACACAGATGTATCTATTCCGCTACTTTTTAGCCCGTTATTTATCCATCTACTGATGGATTGCGATGATGCGTTTCTGTGAGGTTTTTTAAAAGTGAGTAGTAAGTAGCCATTATCTAACTGCCTTATATTCTTAGTTTTTTCGATATAATACAGAATTGTAGTTGCTATGCAAAGGTTGGGTTTCTCTTTAAAGAATGGGAATGTTAGTGTCGGTTGCTTTCTGCCTGGATTTGAAGTTTTTAAAATATCAGAGATGTAGATGTCGATTCTATTATCCGATTGTTTTATATCCGCAATTTTAATTTTGGCTAAAGTTTGTACTCTTTGGGCAGAAATTAAAGCAAGTAATAATTCTAATTTGATTGTAAGTTTTTCTAAACTTAGTGTTTCTAAAGGGTGCAATTTTTCCAGATATGTAAGAACTGGCTGAGGATCCCAAATATAATCATATCTAGGGTAAGATGGCCGGTTTTTAAAAACGCCTTTGAGGTACCTATTTACAAATTCTTCATTTCCTTTACTTAACATAATAAGATTTAGGGCTGATCTGTGAGTGTTCATTGTAGAATACTTAGCCCCTTTTGCATATTGTGAATTTAAAAATTTCAGCACTTGCTGCCATTTGGGATTATATATATTTTCTAATGAACCCTCACAGAATTTCCACCATTTGGACAAGGTGGTGTTATATTGTTTAAGAGTACTGACGCTTATTGAATCTAGCATAACGGGGACCACGTCCACTGGAACTCCTTTTCTTAAAAACCCTTGCCTGACAACCTCGCTGCTCCCAGGGTAAGGGTTTTCCACTGCGGATGATTTTCTCTAAAAGGAGAGAGAAGTAAATTTTTATTTGGTGGTAAAATTATGAGCTCAGAAATTATCATCATCTTAAATAGAGGGAACCATGGTTGAGTTTCCCATATGGGAACTACCACTATTCCCTCAGCATTATCCACAATAATTTTATTTAATACTTTTGAAATAGTAGGGAATGGTGGAAATGCATAGAAATTTAGATTGGACCAATCCAGGGTAAAAGCATCTACCGCCGCCGATTCCGGGTCCCTAAACCAGGACACGTATTTAGAACATTTTGCGTTCACTTTAGATGCAAACAAATCTATCCCTGGGGTTCCTAAGGTGTTAATAATTTTCCTGTACGAGAGGAGGTTAATACAAGTTGAAATGTTTGTTTTTCTTGATTCCCGATCTGCTTTAAAATTGTCTCTCGATTTAATGTAGGATGCAAAAATAAACAAGTTTCTGCTTTCGCACCACTCCCATATTTGTCTAGAGAGATTATTTAATTTCGGATATTGAACTCCGCCCATACGATTTATGTAAGAAATCGCGGTAGTATTGTCTATTCGCAGTAAAATTTTACAGCTATGCTCGTTCTTTGCAAAACATTTCATCCCATTAAATGCAGCTAGTAATTCTAAATAATTAATATGGCAGGACGCCGTATTTTCATCCCAATGTCCATGAGTCGTTAGGTCATTGCATACTGCCCCCCAACCCGTAGGTGATGCATCTGAATAAATTTCCAGTTTATAATTGACCAATTTAAATGAATTTGAGCTACCTGTCATATTTTTTAACCACCATTCAAGATCTTCTCGTATGTCCGAGGATATTTCTACTTTTTTGCCATAATCACCCTTATGATGCTTTAATGCAAGAAATTTTTGATGTTCTAGTCGTTTGATATGGACCCAGCCATATGCCACTGCTGGGCAGGCTGCCACTAAAACGCCGATAATTTTTGCCAGATTTCTAATTTTTACTGTGTGTTTATTTTTGAATTTATTTATCATTTTTATTAGTGATAATTTTTTGTTGTTCGGTAACGACATAGACATTATTCTAGTATCATATTCGAATCCTAAAAATTTGCATTTCCTGCTTGGAAGAAGATTACTCTTTCCATAATTAATTATAAATCCTAAATTATTTAATAAATCGATAGTACAGTTAACGTTAGCTAAACATTCTGATTTTGATTTTCCGAAAAGTAGAATATCATCCAGATAGATAATGGATAAAAAACCTTTTGATCTAAATTTTTGTGCAAGGGGTTTTAAAATTTTTGTAAATACAAAGGGCGCACTAGATAGACCAAATGGAAGACACGTAAATTGGTACAGTGTGTCCCTAAAAACAAATCTAAGATATTTTCTGCTGTTTTTATGGACAGGGACAGTAAAATAAGCATCCTTTAGATCTACTGTAGCCATAAAGCAGTTTTGGAATAGTATTTTCTTTACAGAATTGAAATTCTCCATTTTGAAATGAGGGGTTCAATATATTTATTTAGTTGTTTTAAGTTTAGAACAAATCTATAACCACCGTTGCTCTTCTCTCTTAAAAAGTATGTTGATATGAATTCCCCCTCTTCATGTGTGCACTGCTCTATAGCTTCAGTCCTTAACAATTTATCAACATGTTTTACATAAAGGTTAAGTTTTTTGTTAGAAATATTATTTGGGTGAACTATTACTTGACTAGGCTTTCGAACAAAAGGAATTTTGTAGCCTTTTACCCAATTTAGGATAGTTTTATTAACAGTCAAGTTCGCCCAATTGCGATAAAAAAGTTTTATTCGACCGCTGACCTTTACCTCTATCGTTTGGTGAAGCCCTTGCTCTGTTGGTACGTTCTTCTCCGTGATCCTGTTGGCCTCGTGTCTCTCCTCCTCTCTTTTTCCCTCATTTTGTGGAACGGGCGCTTGTAGTTTAAATATTTTTTGGTTGGAGACGTGGATGTCGATGCCTTGAGGTCCTTGGCGGAGTTTTCAAGGCTTTTTGATGTTTTGTACCGGTCGCCAAAGTTGTCACCAAACAGAAATTCACACATTGCGCTTTTGGCTGCTATTTTTTGTACGGATGAATTTAACGCTGGATTTATAAGAAACTTCCTATGATTCGACAGAGAATGGTGTAAATCTGTCAGTATTTTTCCGGAGTCTACTAATGGGGTTATTATTGATGGGTCTGTTTCTCCTTCTTTGCTTAGAATGTTTGAAATGGCTGCTGCCATAGCACCTAGCCCCTTTCCTAATGTTTGCTGCAGAGTGACCATATAACTTTCCTTCTTCAGTGCCTGTGAATTCAGTACTGCTTGAATTTCTGGATTTAACTTTGGGGCTTCCAGTGCAGAACAATTCGCGGGGATGTTATAGGTTTGGTTCATTGTTGCCTTAGACTCTTTATCCAAGCCGTTTATAAGGTAATTAGTCCACCTCACTGCTAAATCAGCATTGATGTCTTTCCCCACTTGGGAAGTCTGATTTGGATCATCTCCTAAAAGACCAACAATTTTTTGCTGGAGTGGGTTAGTGTCCTGTCCTGAATCGTTAGATGCCTCCTCCAGAGCTGACGAGGTACAAACATCGATGTCCGATTCAGATGAGGAATCCTCACTGTCACCTATATTCAAGAAGAGGTTAAATTAATACCATAATATGTTATGGCTAGATTAATAGGTTGAGATTATTTCGTCCTCTCTGTACATTTTTTATCAATATGAGAACACGCTTAATAGTTTGGTTCTGCAAAATAAACCATATTCGTTTATTCATAACATAAAAACTGAGTAAGGCTTTGTTAAAAATATGAGTGTCTCGGCGCCTTCCAAAGACCTCTATAAATGAGTCTCATTATATTATGTTATTGTATTGCAGTATTTATGTATTATTAAACAGCACGAACACTGTAGAATGGGTCGGCTAGACCAAACTTTTCAGCCGCTAGCTGTATGTATGGCTGTCACAAAAGTTCCTTGTGCAAGTCATAGACTGCGTGACAGATTTTCCCAGTAGCAAATATAGATAATATTGCTAACTGAGCGGCTACGTAAGTCAATGACTACGTAGGGCCAAACATATAATAATGTTTTATATCTACAGAGCAGATATGGCCCAACCAAGGGTTGCCGTAATGTCCTCCATTTTCATCCAGATTCTATTAAAATTTAAAGAATTATAAGATTATGTACTTACTTGACGACACCTGCTGTAATAGTTTTTCTAGTTTTGCCACTTTCCTTTTAATTTTGCGTATGTCCGGCAATTTTCTTTTGATCTTTGGCATTTTTAGTCACTGACACTACACAATCACGTACGACGTCTTCCGCCACAAACAGTAAAGTGAGGTACGGCTGCTGTGGATGTGTAATACCGGGTGGCAACAAAAATCTTTGAATACTGTGGCGTCTCGTTAACAAATGGTATAACTACAATATGTGAAATATGAGAAATGTGATTGAAGTATAATTCTAAATAAAAAAGTATTCTTGTTTTAAGTCGGCAAAATCAATCGTTATTGAGATATTTAACGTTTAAAAGGCAACCGAATTACATAAACATTACACGGTAATTTCATTATTTTCATCAAGTAGGTTTACGTCATATTTTAAATGATAAAAGTTTGTTTAAAAGCATTCGTAGTTAATAGTTCACTATTATATTGTTTGAAGTTTATTTGTGGCGGATAGTTAATATTCATTAAACTTATTTCTGGGAATCCCGCCAAATTCTAAAAAATAAATAGAAATAAGAAAATGGCCAAAATATGTCAAGATAAAAGTGTAGTATCAAAGGCAATCCTCAACAGTTTGCCCCAGAAAAACACTGTATATAGTTCCAAATGAATATAAATACAATATTGTTATCTAAAATTCGTATTAGTGGGTTTTCTAGTATTTTACACTAGAAAATATAATGTACCTATATTATATAATATATAGATACTACACTTTTATCTTGACATATTTTGGCCATTTTCTTATTTCTATTTATTTTTTAGAATTTGGCGTGATTCCCAGAAATAAGTTTAATGAATATTCACTATTATTTTTTAATTTTCAATGTAAAGTTAATAATTAAAACGACTCAACTCATAATCGTTTTTCTGCTACAGAAGTGAGTGACAAGATTTGTGTTTATGCCAAAGAAAATTTTTCTGGATGTCAGCAGGAAGAAGCAAGAAGACATTTAGATTTCTATCCAAATCGAAGACAGCTTAACCACAAACTGTTTAAAAGTGCCTAACCACATTCTCAAAAAAAATAGAGCACATTTTTTCATTTAATGTAATGTATGTGACGCCCTATATAACTGAAGTCAAAACTAATATGAATTACGATTTATCACCACAGAAAACTTACCCATACCGATTTTGAACTTGATGCGTCAAGTTCTCGAGTTATACTAGAAAAATTTTTGAAAACAATGTGCTATCTCATTAACTAGCAACATTTTACTTAAGCATATTTGGTTAAATCTTCACATTTTGAGCTAAAGGATCTCCATTACTCTATGTCCCATTCTTTATGACTCACCCTGTATATTATGTTGATACGTTTAACAAAGGCCACTTTTTGGCGAGGAAATATTGCATATCCACATTTTGATATAATTGAATTACTTTTTTTTCAATTACAGTGACAAATTAACAGCAACATTCTTCATTTTCTCTGTATAATATAACTCTATACATATAGCTATTTCATTGTAGTTGTGGTTATGTCGTTGTGTGCTGAATGAAATGATTAATATTATTTAGCTGGTGCAGTAAATTCGCCGTTTGCTTCAAACCATACTGCTACGTCCAGGTCTAAGTAAATCACATATTACACATAATTTAAATTACTTGTCACACGTGGAGTCTTCCTAACTTCTCTTAATATTATATTCCTTGGCGGTATATTTAAATTCTTTTCAAATTAAAATTTGGTAGCCACAAAAGCAACTTCTGCGATTATGTGATGGTTTTTTGAGAATTTTTTATTATCATCATAGTAGTTCTTGGGAAATAAATTTTCAAATGGAATTTAAAATTTTCAGCGAAAACTTAAATATGGTGGATCGCATTCAGGTTCTAGATACTAGATTTCTAAAAAATGAGTATATGTATAATAGTGGTGTCTCATTTGATATACCTAAATAAAGTTTAATTTAAATATCATTTTAATACATTAACTAACTCCTCAATTTTCAGCTAGGTATCTATTTTAGGTATCGAAGTGCCTTTGACTAAGTATACCAAAATATTTATTATTTTAAAAATGAAAATATATTTACTCACCGAAGTTTAATTTTAAACGAAAGTTTTCTAAGGAGTTAGTTGGGTGAGAATTTACTACAATATATTAACCATACATTATAATCATATACGGTTCATAGTAATAATAGAAACAAGGTGTACAATGTACTCGTTCATATTATGTGAAGAAATATAGATCCAATTAATGCTTACCACTTCTTGTTCTATTAATACTTTATTAGACATGGGAGGATGTACTATACTCTTTTATTAAACAGAGAAGAATTTCATACGGTATTTTATCATTTTTAGTTGGTTAAATAAACATATTGTTTCATTGTCAAGGAATTTTACAAACAAAAAATATATTCTCCACAGAAATAAAAGGAATTTTGAGTCAATTAATGCACTGTACAGGGATATTATCGAAAGATTCACACCCTATAACTTTTTTATATAATTTTTTTTCGTCGATTGAACAAAAATAATGGACCATTTTGACTAAAAAATGTAGCTACCAGAACTAGGGCTAGTAGGAGGTATGTCCAACTAAAATAGCTATGCTATTGTTTCTGACGAAATTTATTTGACGCCTCCTAGATTTTCACAAAATGAATGGATTGCTGCGATAATTTGCAGAGAAAACAGCTTGTTCTTACTGTTGAACTGATCACCTATGAAGCGTAACATATTTAAAAATTTCCTATTTAATTAACAAAACGAGACTGTAGAAAAATATTAAATTTTCGTGGCAACCTTGATTTTTTTAAATCGATATTTGATGATCTATTTTGCAAAAGGTTGGAGCATACATACAATACATAATATATTTATATCGCCGAAATCGGGATAATGCGTAGATTTCAAAAATATAAAAAGGTATAAAGAGGTATTATTAAAAAAAATACAAGTTAGGTTTGTATCTCCAAAACGCCCTGTACAATTGATTTTCGGATAAGTAGGCTGAGATCGCAGGAAAATTCCATACAAATTTTGTATTTACCATATTTTTCAAAGTGGAAAAATAAAAAAGTTGTAGGGGGTGAATCTTTCGATAATATCCCTTATGTATAACAGAGAAGATAGGTATCTATTTATAAGTATCTGCAAATAGTTTTCGTTTTATTTCACCGTATTATTCAGTTAATGCCATTTAATTATTAACTTTTTTTTATCTCTAATACAAATAATTATTTTACCCTCTTTGTTTAACACGTATTTTTTCAACTTTATTCTTCTTTTTTTAACCCAGACTGTATTTCTTCTCATGGCAAAATGAGTAATAGCGCTGTGCGACGTATACTTGCGATTGCGAGGGGTTTATTCATCGTAAATCGGTTCGTCGTAGCGAGCAACGAATGTGAACTGAATCTTTAAAGCATTTCTGTTCCTATTTAGACGGACTGATCGGTATTTTTATATGATATTATGTTGCTTGTTTCATGTTCTCCTTGAAAAATGTATCTACATATGTATGAAGTATTTTTTCATCAGATGAATCAAAATAGTCTCTATAGGCAATCTCACAAAAAAATTCCCTGAATTGCCTCTGCCTCGGACGAAGGGGAAACTCAGAATTCGGGTAATAAAGTATTTAGAGGTAATCGTGAGGAAAGCCTCAGATCATTATTGTCAAAACTTGTATGATATATGCATCTTATGTTTCTTATACATCTTGAAACTCAAGATGTGTTACGTATGACATCTTTAACGCTGAACTTTTTTGGTGTTTATAGTAATTAAGTTTTGGGGTTTATACAATACATATATGGTACGTAACAAGAATAGAATGCTTTAGATTGTGACTAAACAAAAATGACATTAACAAAAGTTGTCTGAAGTTGTTCAGCATACACTTCAATGCACATTGAACCATTGCGTTTTTATGAGTGCAAAATATCATTTATATAGTTATATAAGATTTGTTTTTTAAAGTTTATTAAATGAACATGAACATGAACATTAAAATTCTTACACACATAAATCACGTTACATTTTTTATTTTATATTACTAGTGTTTTATTAGATAGTTTATATGTGACAATAATGGCATTCGAAAGTGGTTTCAATATGACTTTTATGTCCAACAAATTTTATATTTCTACGCTTAGAAGTAGAACATCGATATAAACATATCAAATTGCATATATTTTTTTATTATTATGCTTGTATAAAACCTGTACATAAGTATATCCGAAATATATTGAAGATTTTATTTAAGTTAGTAGGAAAGTTTTTAAAAATTCCAATAAAAAAGTTTAATAAACAATATGTATTTGAATTTGACGAGAACATTATTTGCGTTATATAGAAGAAGGAGATTTTGCTTTCAGAAAGAATGAAAGGGTTTCCCTTTAGAACCAACGTCAAAATGCAATTTATATTTGTTTGCCTAAAATGTATATTATCATATAACAGCCTTTCATTAGTTTAATATTGAGACTGCTTTCGAGTGTATAAGAGACACTAGAAGACGAAGTTGTTATTTTTAAGTAATCAAGCCTCTCAAGTACCGAAGTAACCCCCAGAAAATCCTAGGATTTTGTGTTAGCTAACGAAAGACGAGGCCCTACTGTTTATTGTGGAGTCCGAACCACACCTAGGACTTCTATAATTCTCTATGCGTCTAAGTCCGAAGCAAATCAGATATAAATTTTTAATTTGCCCCAGGATTAATTCGAGCCATCGATCTTTGCAACCGAGTAAGTACGTATCAATGCATTTACTCACGCGGCTACCATGACTACAATATTCCACAAACTCGTATATAAATTTAGGATTTCTATTTTCAAGTCATTTTCTGAAAATGATAAACTTTTATCAGCAAGACATTTTTCTAATTGTTTTAGTTCAGGAGGTATAGGAATCTGGTCTGGTGATCTTTCATCACCACAATATAAACTAAGCAATATTTAGCATTAATTTTACCAAGAACCATTTTTTTTTAAATATTTTAATGCAACATTTCACGATAGTCCACCGACTTTACAAAATACTTTCCATTTTTTTTTTTTTTTTAATTATTGGCTTTGGGTACGTAGCCCGTTAGCCACACTTTCCATATATTATTTGACCTTTTACAGCTCTTTACTGTACCACGTTTGTTTAAATTTTTCTTCGGACTCATGGTTCAACAAGGTTGACAAATTGACTGAAGTGTTCACTTGGGAAATTCTTCTTGGATTCTCGTAAAAATTATTATTGCTTTCGACTATTTTCCTACTTAAGAGAAGATACAGTATTCCGCAAACTCGTATTCGAAACGTCTAATACACACGTTATTTACAGAAAATCTGATTTGACCACATCATTAGTCTTTAATAAATGACCGTTATATGTATTGCCTAGACTAATAAATAAATCACTATATTTGTACTCTGGACTGATATTCAAACTAACTCTTAAGGAGTTAGCATCACTTTGATGTACAGGGTGGCCCGTTTAACTTGGGCCTATACCGTATCTCAGAAACTTGTTCGAAATCAAATGAACTATTATGTGTGTGTGTGTGTGTGGGGGGGGGGGGGGGGGGGGAATGGCAATGGACTATGGTCCTGTAGCCACAGAAAATAAAATGAACTATTATATTTTAATAAAACGAGATCTCTATCTTGCTTTTATACAGGGCGATAAGTTAAAATTGTATTTTTTTTTAAATGGAACACCCTGTATATTGTTGCAGTTTTAGATTCTACGTAAAATTCTCATCATCGTCATACACGGTATCATGTATCTAAAATGCCTATTGTTTGAGTTACAAGCATTTAAAATAAAAAATTGACAGATTGGGATCAACTTTGAAAAATTGATAATTCCGATACTAGATATTATTATTATTTGCAACTTTGCACAGACGATTAGCACATGCCGTTATGTAGAACAGTCGCAGGAAAATTTGAAATTTATTGTACAGGGTGGTTGTAAAGTCGCTGTCAATTTCCAAAGCTTTAAACCTTGATAAGTCAAAAAATCTTAAATGGAACACCCCGTATATCCTTCCCTAGATCGATGTAGAATTAAATTCCCTTCAAGCTGGTATATGGTTTCCCTATACTTAAAGTTGCTCGTTTTCATGATATTTGACATTTACAAGTTTACATTTCTTATGGTTTGTCAAAATGTCACAATGCACATTATAAAAACTCAATATTCAAATTGAGGCAGCAAAGTTGCTAAGAATAACAAAATAAAATCGTAAACAGAAAGACGAAAATTTTTTAATCGATACTATGAAATTAAAAAATTAAAGTCGTACATTTTCGGTAAACAACTAACAATGTTTCTACACGAACACTTTTTACTGATATGAAATCTAAAAAACTAAACAAGAAATTTAATAGCGCCGTATACCCCAAAAAAGAAACATGATGCAGCTGCGGACACGTGTTTCGGAGTTATTGCTCCTCGTCAGCGTAGCGTAGCTAAAATAAAGGAAGTGATATTTTGCTGGGTTAAAAATAGTACAAGAAATTTAATAGCACCGTATACCCCAACTAGATAAGTATGTAAGTACTACTTAAAAATAAACTACGAGAAATGTCAAATAATATGCAACGTGAATTATTTGTTTTATTCTTTCATTGCTACCTGCGATAATTTATTGATGCAAAGAATACTCTTTTTAGAATTAGTAAAAATTAGAATATGAATCATGTGTGATCTACCTACTAATTTGATCGACTAATAATAATTTAAAGCAGTAGTAAAAGAATACCAAAACGAGAAGAATAATATCACCGCTTATTGACTGTCAACTATTTCGTGGCGAAAATGTTTAGTCAGTTTCGGAATTCGTAAGGAGTAAAAATGGTAAACTTGTATGTAAATGTCAAATATCATGAAAACGAGCAACTTTAAGTATAGGGAAACCATATACCAGCTTGAAGAGAATTTAATTCTACATCGATCTAGTGAAGAATATACGGGGGTGTTCCATTTAAGATTTCTGACTTTTCAAGGTTTAAAGCTTTGGAAATTGACAGCGACTTTACAACCACCCTATACAGGCTCAATTGTCTGTTCTACACAACGGCATGTGCTAATCGTCTGTGCAAAGTTGCAAATAATAAGAATATCTAGTATCGGAATTATCAATTTTTCAAAGTTGATCCCAGTCTGTCAATTTTTTATTTTAAATGCTTGTAACTCAAACAATAGGCATTTTGGATACATGATACCGTATATGACGATGATGAGAATTTTACGTAGAATCTAAACTGCAAAAATATACAGGGTGTTCCATTTAAAAAAATACAACTATAACTTATCGCCCTGTATAGAAGCAAGGTATAGGCCCAAGTTAAACAGGCCACCCTGTACACAGAAACGTTCCTTATAAGTTGCCGGCACTGTTTTTGAATAGTATCGTTGGTATCATTGTGTATTACAAAAATAAAATATTATAGATAACTAACTATAACAATGAAACTGTAAATTGCGTCAAAACATTACTATTTCTATCAATTCCAAAAAATCAATTTAGTCATTCCAATCTGTATAATCATTCCTTAATCAATGGTATAATGTAAGTTATTTATTACATCGACATGACGTTTTGAGTGCTGATGTCGGTAGGATGTGGGTCAATAATCTAATGTATATGTTACAATCTAGTATTTTGTTACATTTTATTAGCTTTTTGGTTAAGATAAAATACACGTTCAAAGAGATGCAATACTGAAACGGATACTGACAATATATCTATGAACACGAACTGAGGGTTTAAGTTATAAATATTATTAACAAATTTTTATCACATATACATATAGTACACACCTCTAAAATTGATGCAGAGTCTAGATAAGATAAAAGTAGATGATTAGTAGAAACAAGCTGTTTAATATCATGTATATCTGAAACAAACAATTTTATCAGTGAAAATAGCAGCTATCCTAAAGTAGGTATGAGAATTTGAAGTGTTCTGAGAATATTTAACAATAGATTCGATAGTTTCTTTTGGTTCGATACAAATAAATGAATGCTTGACTTTCTTATTTATTTTAACTTTTACATTAGAATATGTCAAAAATTTAACCTGGTACGATATTGTTGGGGTCAAATCCGTAATCAGTTCATCAAAATTTTTTAGAAACAATTTCATCTACTTTAGGGTGATAAAAAAGCTTTTTTTGTTTATCAATACCATAATATTTGGGATATTGTTGGTTTGGTAGTAGTTGTAAAAAATAAACGACTATATTTATAATATTTACTGCAGTTTTTCAAGTAAATTGGCACATACTTCTGCTTCAGTACTGTCAGCTCTTATTTTTAGATTAAACTATCTTCATAAAATGCTATACAATGTTACCTCTTCTTTCTTTTAACTAATTAGGTTGGACTATAATCTCTTCTTCAGGGATTACATGATTCCAAGTTCTCTGAACTCAGAGCTGAAAGTCGGACCAGATATCAATCTGTCGATGGATCTTTGATTTACGACTTTGCAAACCATATTAGGACCTTGTGGGAATTCCTGGTTCACAATATCTATAGAAACAGTACTTAACACAAGTTACAAATCATATAAATATATGCTACTGTGTATCAATGTTTCCTTTTAGGAAGACTGCAGAAGCCTTCCATTGTCAAGTCAAGTTTTGTAATCTGTTGGGCAATAAAAGTGTTTAAGTCACTGCACTCGAAATTATAACCCCTAGGACTGTATCTCGTTTCACACAAAAACTATTATCTGACCTTTCTACACGTTGCTGATGAGCTCTTTAACGTGAGTCGTACGCCCATTAACAGAAAATAGTATTTGAATCGCCAAGTTTAAGAATAATAAATAATTGCATTAATGGTAAATTAAATATATGAAATAAGCGTTAAAAATTAAGATACAGTTTCAAGCATCTTTAGATGAAGCTAATTTTGTTGATCAAAGCAAGCTTTGACACAGGTGTCGAGTTTCATATTTTGGTCTTAAGTAAAAACAATGTTGGTCTCCGCACCACATCAAAGGTTGCAAAACTCTATAGAATGTGATTATTGACTTTCAGTGTTCTGCTACCTCGTCAAAGGATATAATGAAGGAAAATCTGTTAAAGCAAGTTTTAATTATAAAATGCACCTGTTTATATTTTCAACAGCATTTGTTGAATAGGTACTTCAAAGAATACATTTTTGGTAATTAATATAAAATAAATGTTTATAATATATTTTTTTTAGTGAAATCCTGAATGTTAACTTTCAAATTTTATTTACTTTGCAAACATTTTTAATCCATTTAAATACATATTACTGAGGCGAATAATTGTATGTTGTGTTTTTGTATTATTAACAATGTTTAATAAAAGCGTAGTTGCTCTTTCACATAATATTTAACATTATTATGCTAAAAATCCTTAAGTAGATAAAATCAGTAAACATAGATTGACTATATAAATATTAAACTCGAGATTAGTTGATGTAACCTACATATACATATATTATTGAAAATGCTGCGAAGCATGAGAACATTACGTATATAAATAACTAACCATAAATAATTAGAAAACCTGGAAAAAATAATTACTAGTTTACGTTAAACCTTAGAGGAATACACTGCACAGAATTACATTTTAAGTAAATTCTTGTACACAGATCGTTAACATATGCATTGTACATAGAAAATGGAGAGTAGTGTTCTATTCTCAGATACCTCCCTTGCCAAAACATTCTCTCAGTCTAAGAATATCCAGCTAATACCGGACTCTTTTCAAGTTTGTTTTTCCATCTTACCAGTCACGGTTTCTCAAGAAATGCTGCTGTAGACATCGTTTTACTGTTTAAATCCTATGGCAAATCATGCAATACATAATACATAAATTATTAATCGAGTTATTAATAGAGTTATGGAAAATTCTACTACTTTAATTGACGTTATTTTGTTGTCCATTGAAGAGGATAATTTTACGTGTGGTACAAAGGATGTTGATAATATTTCTGATCACTCTATGGTTTTCTGTGTCCTAGAAAAAATATTCATAGGGATAGTCAAAATTATAAAATTCGGAATTTAAAACCCATTGATAAAAATATATTAAATGAATTTTTAGCAAATACACAGTTTCATAATATAATTTACTTGAATAATGTAAATGATAAAGTTGAATACTTAAACAATTTATTGACTAATATATTTGACACATTAGCGCCTCTCAAAGATGTAATAATAAAAAACCAAAACCACCATGGCTAACAGGTAACATAAACTTAATGATTAAACTCAAAAACCAAGCATTTAACAAGTATAAAAAACAAAATTGGAACGCCACTGGAACTATTATAAACAACTAAAAAATCAAACCAATACAGCTATACGTCATGAAAAAAAAAGTTATTTGGACTTGTTAATAACAATGCTAACAAATCTAAAGAACTCTGGAAAAAATTAAATGACCATAATATTTATAATAAAGTTTCAATAAATACATTGCTTCAATATTTAAATAAACCAACAGAAATTAATAATCACTGCTTACAATTTTCTTCAAATAATATTCCGGCTGATTTGGAACCCTTAGATTTTTATAACCAAACTTTTAAATCTAATTTTAAATCCTATTTTAATTTTACTACAGTTTCAATCGATATATGGTTGAAAATGTTTATTGGAAATAAAAACGTTTGCCATTGGTGCAGATAAGACTTGTTGGTATGACGGATGAATTTAGTCCCGAAGAAATTGTGAATTTTGTTAAATTTCAAAATAAGTCCATTATTAGTGATAATTTTGAGTGTAAAGTTATTCAAGTCTCATCAATAAAAAAAAATAAAGATATATATCAAGCTGTTGTGCAGATAGATGTAGATTCTTATAATAAAATAATGTCCGCTGGTAATGGTAAGTTATTTGTGGGGTACAATCTTTGTGAGGTTTATGATTCCATTGAAATTAAAAGATGTTTTAAATGTAGTGGTTTTCATCATTTTTCCAATAGCTGTCACAATAATATTCACTGTCCTCGATGTTCAGAAAATCATCTTGTTAAAGATTGTAAAGCCTCAGTGTTAAAATGTATAAATTGTATTAAGTATAATGAGGAAAATTCAACTAGTATGGATGTTAACCACGCAGCTTGGGACTCTAATGGATGTTGTGTGTACAAACAAAAAATATCTGAATTCAAATCGAAGTTGCAATTTTCTAAGACTTCTAAGTAGCAACTACGGTATCATGTAGATCACAGAGGTGGAAATAAGAATGCTTCTAGGCAATTTACTAAACCATCTGTAATCATCCCCTCTTTGAATTTATATTATCAAAATGTTCGTGGATTAAATACCAAGACTCATGAACTTTTTAATGCGGTACTTGCGAGTCAGTATGATATTATAGCGCTCAGTGAAACTTGGCTGCAGCCTCATGTTTTAAATTCAGAATTTATAAGCAACGATTACTCGATTATAAGAGATGATAGAAAAATCGAACAGAGTCAGGCAAAAAGAGGCGGAGGTGTATTATTAGCTGCAAAAAACAACATTGCATTAAACGAAATTAATTTAGATTTTATTCACGACGCTATAACTTGCATAGATATTGTGGGAGCTAAAGTAAAACATAGGTTTAACGTATTTTTTATTTTTGTAATTTACATTCCACCAGGCTTAAATCTGATTCATTACAATGCTTTGTTTGAATGTCTTGAGTCTCTTGAATACCTTTATAATGGAGATGTCTTTTTCGTGGGTGATTTTAATATTCCGGAGTACTGTTTAGATAATTTCTTAACTGAACGAATGATATCATTTAATAACTTCTGTAATTTTTTTGATTTAAAACAATTAAATAATGTAATTAACATAAACAACAGACTACTAGATCTAGTTTTATCTAATGGAAACTGTGTTGTTAATAAATCTGATGATCCGTTGCTGGTTGAAGACGTTCGCCATCCAGCGCTTAATGTGTCCGTCGCCTTGAAACACTCTGAAATAATTATCCGCGTCCAGTAAATTTCAATGAAACTTACAATTTTCGTAAAGCGGACTTTCTTAAATTATACGAACATCTACGTTTAACTAATTGGTCTTTTCGATCTGCCATTGTGGATCCTAACTTAGCATGTGAAGAGTTTTATAATCATTTGATTAATATTTTTGATATATATGTGCCAAAATCAGTGTCACGTCCTAGGAAATATCCACCTTGGTATTCAAGTGGTATTATTCTGGATATTAGAAGAAAAGCAGTGTGTTGGAGAGATTACAAAAAGCATAATAATGCAAGTTCTTATAATGAATTTAAACAGTTAAGAGCAAAAATAAAAAATGAAATTAGTATCTCTTACAATAACTATTTGAAAGGTCTTCAAAATAATTTAAAATCAAATACGAAGCAATTTTGGTCTTATGTTAATTCTAAAAGAAATACTTCTTCCTTGCCTGACTCTGTGAAATATCATACAAATTTATTTTCGGTTACTCAATTCATCTCTGAGGCTCTCGATTCGGGCAAACAAGTCGATGTGATATACACCGATTTCTCTAAGGCCTTTGACCAGCTTGACCATGGTATTCTTCTACATAAATTAACATTATTTGGTTTTTCGAGTTTATTAACTTCTCTGTTATCATCTTACTTAACAGACAGAACTCAATTTGTAGAGTACCGTGGTTTCAAGTCTGATCAATTCCTCGTTACATCTGGAGTACCTCAGGGATCGATATTGGGACCATTATTATTTATTCTGTTCATCAATGACATAAGTACCTGCCTGCGTTGACAGCAACTGTTTATTATATGCAGATGACATGAAACTCTTTTGTACGGTTGATAACAATTACGACTGTCAAAAACTTCAAGGAAACTTAGATACCGTTAATAATTGGTGTATATTAAATAAATTGCCGTTAAATGTTTCTAAATGTAATATTCTAACTTTTAGCAGAAAGAACAATCCTCTGCAATTCGATTATCAGCTAAACGGTATCTTCCTCAATAGATTGAATGAATTTACAGACCTGGGTGTTCTTTTTGACTCGAAGCTAAGCTTTAGCAAACATGTTGAAAGTATTGTCTTGTCTGCATATAAAAGTTTGGGTTTCGTCATTAGAAATTCTAGTGGTTTTGATGATATTCAATTGTTGCATTTACTTTATAATGCTTTCATTAAATCCAAGCTTGAATATGGCTCACTTATTTGGAACCCTGGGTATATTAAATATTGTAGTAGTATTGAGTATGTTCAACGCCGTTATCTGAAATTTGTAGCATATAAAATTGATCATACATATCCAGTTATTGGCTTTCCACATGAACAGTTGCTAAATAGATTTTCTTTTCACAGTCTACAAGACCGCAGGAAACTAAATTCTTTATTGTTTTTATACAAAATTATCCATAATTTAATTGATTGTCCAAATATTTTAAGTATGTTAAATTTCTGCATTCCATCTTTTGATTCTCGCCATGTAAAAACATTTTATCTTCCTACCCCACGAACTAACATTCTTAAATTTTCACCAATGTATTTTATGTGTGAGACATACATGTCTGTTCAGGATCAGCTTGATATATTTCTTTCTGGCATTGCAAACATTAAGAGACTTCTCTTTTAATCAGTATTTTATATTATTATTTTAAAGTGTTTTGTAATTGTTTTTATACACTGTATATTATGTGTATTTACTTATGTAATTTTTAAATTGTATCCGTTTTATATCTCATTGTGATCGCTTTTATTTACTATGTATATTATGAGTATTTAATGTATTTTTTATTTCCCTCTTTTTTTTAACTCAATTTTTTATATGTCATTGTATTCCCACCCAGTAATTGGTCTTGTACTGTAGGGTGGTGTAACTTAATAAATAAATAAATAAATAAATAAATAAATAAATAAGATAAATTTAGAAATGATCCTTTTCGGTTGCCCAAAAATGTTACCTTTTCTCACCAATATTGTGAATTCCTGTCTCCTTATTGATGGTGTATTTCCCGACAGTTGGAAAATTTCTCGTGTAAAACCTTTACCAAAAAAGAAAGATGCCATATCTTATAAAGATCTTCGACCAATAAGCATACTTCCAGTTTTATCTAAACTTATTGAAAAAATTATTATCATCAAATACGGGAACTTTTAAATTCTTATGACATTCCACCACAGAATCAATCAGGATTTCGCCCCGGGTACAGTTGCACTACAGCGTTATTGGAAATAACGGATGATATCATTGGGGCTACAGAATGTAGGTAAAACTACAGTACTGATACTATCAGATTTTTCGAAAGCCTTCGACACAATTAGTCATGAAATTCCACTGTCAATTTTACACTTTATTGGTTTTTCGGCGAATTCAATTAAGCTCTTGGAAAATTATTTACAAAATAGAATTCAGTTCGTAGAAACTAATATGGGTTAGTCTCCTAAAGCTAGAGTGTCATGTGGTATTCCGCAAGGCTCAATACTTGGACCACTTCTATTTAGTATTTATACTTGTAATTTAACGTCTTGTTTAAAAGTATGCAAAGTACATCTTTATGCGGATGAGACTCAGCTTTATTATTCATTTTCACCAACTGATTTGGAACATGCCAAAAATATTGTAAATAATGATTTAAGGAGCTTGGTTGTATTCGCTGAGCGTCTACAACTCCAGTTAAACCCAATGAAATCATCTGCTATGATATTTGGTAAATCAAGAAGTCAGGTTGAAGCTGAGTTTGTGGTAAAAATGGGAGATGGAAATTTACAATGTACGCAAACTGCGAAAAATTTAGGTCTTGAATTAGATACAGACTTACGTTAAAAAAAAGATATCAATAATAGTTATTTATGTATCAAGGCATTAAAGTTTAACTTTTTATCATGAATGTGGAGACTAATATTTGCAACGACTTCAAATGCACAGTTTTAAATAAATGCCCCTTTTCTTGCACGCCAGTTGAATATTGCTACATTTGAACCAGGCCTTCATTTCGCATAGTTTTAAGTACAACATACCCAAAAACTGTAAAAAAATCGTTGAGTAATAAATAAATTATTACAAGAAGAATTAGGGTACCATTTAATTTGTCCCACAGTGTATACTATCTTCACATGTACATTTACATTTTTGTTTATTAAAAAGTATTTGTTGTTGTTTAAACTGTATGGTAAAGGATGCACACACATCCAGACATTAATAAACAACTCGTAGGTTTTCAAAATGTAAAGATCGGTTAATATTCTGACAGATTGTTTCCGAACTGATTCCAATACTTCACTGCTATAGAAGTAAAAAGTAAAAAGAAAAATGTGGAGGAAGCAACAAATAGTTTTTAGGTAACACTTATGTTTTTTTGTTGCTATTAATGATATTCCTTCATTATTCTATCGTTCTTTCCTTGCAGGCGTTGAAATTTCATTTTGTCCCCTCTTTCTGTTATCAGTAATCATTCTTCTTATGACTTCCATTGATCTTGGAAACGGGTAATCAATTTTAATAAAACTTATCTTTTAGAATCTATCAAATATATAACAAATTCCTATGACATATTTCTACTTTTCAAAACTTGTGTTTTTAATCGTATTTAACTGTGGAAATTATTGACGGCAAACAGAATATAATGAAAATGCCATGAATTACTTTGGGTGAAATTATGTGCTCTATACTATTTAGTTTAGTATATTAATCATACAATAATTTTAAAACCTTTAAATAAATTAATTAATAAATTGTTAAATGCATTTAACTGTTTGTTAATGTTAATGTTAATGTTAATGTTAATGTTAATAGCTGTTGTTACAGTTATTATTGGAACAAACAGAAACATGGATTAAGGTTAAATTTTCAGGTTGTACATAGTGTTAAATGAAACATTCCTGAAAAATTCTCTGGAGTAGATTAAGACGGTAATCTAATCACTAAATGTAAAGTATGTTTACAGAAGTTCTTAGTCGCTGATATTTCCCATATTTACGTACAGGTTTTTTATTTTACAGAACACGCAAATTTATCCCAAGATATTAGCTTGGCAGCATTTATTCTTTTTCTGGACTTTTTGTAGTAAACTCAGAAACATCCAAGAATTTTCCTACAAAAATATGTTGAGGTTTGACTGCAGAGAAGGATAACTGATGATAAATATAAGTCATATTTTTACCAAAAGGTATGTTTATTAGTTTAGCATATGATTTATTTCTCCGCAATATATGTAGAAAGTATAATTTAATTAAAAAAAAGCAGGGAAAGATAGTGGCCTCGTCTGCATTATTATTTTTGGTGAAATATGAATAAAATTATTCCTCAGTCTAACAAGGTTTATGATAAAGAAACTATACATACACAATAATTATATGTTGCTAGTATATTATCGTTTGCACTAGAATAAATGTTTTATGAAATTATAGAAAAAAAAGCGTTTCCATTTTGTTTTCTTCTGATTTATATAGGACGTTTACATTTCCCGACATTTCCTTATCATGTCGAGCAATTTTATTGCTGCTTTTACAGACAAAACTAGTGAAATGTTTTAATTTAACATGCGAATATATCCTCATTAATACTATTAAATATGTTGTGCCAAATGGAAAATGCATTATATTTAGTTTAATCCGTCTATGTTAAGGTAATAATGGTAGATCGGTCTACAGCACTGCTAGGTAAACATTTTGGTAATCAGTGCGTGTCATACATATTAAAAAAACAACCTATCTATAACTTCCAAGAGTCAATTAATAAACTAGATATTTAATGTGGTATGTTAAAGCAGAAAAATCATTAATATATAACACGCGATTGTGACCAAGTACCTTCATAGTTGCTAATAAATACATTTTTACTTGTCACTCGGTTGAAAGTTAAAATTCTTAATTTTCTCTAAATGGGCTCGTTGAGAACAAGTCATGAATGATGAATTACAATAACTGATATACTAATGGTGAGTAATGATAAAATCGTTGAACTAATTAGTTCAACCATTTTATCATTACTTGAATTTCGAGTACTATTTTAATAATCGAGTTATAACGATTTTTTCAATAATCGATTACTCGAGTGCTTTTTCACTCGAATTTGTATTTTTTATTAGTTTAATTTATATTATATTATTATATATTATACAGGGTGTTTTCAAAGGGGATGTAGAATTCGTAAAATTACTTGACGATGTTCATCTAAATATGAGACAAACAATGTGGCTTTTAGTTTTTACACGATGGAACTCTCTCGCATTTTAGACGAGCAGTTCAGGAGCATTTGCATAATGTACTTCTCATTAGGTGGATAGGGACAACTGGCCAATTTCTTGGTCTGCACGCTCTCCAGAGCCAAGTCCCTGTGATTTCTTTCTTTGGGGTTATTTAAAAAATAAACTAAACGAGTATAAAAAAATTTCATCGACTTTTTTATGGTTTCCATTAATTAATAACGTTTCTTGCCTAACCCAGATCTTTAAGGATCAAAGATCTAATTACATCAATTTTTATTTTAAACAATCGCTCAAGAAGTAATCACGTAAGGTGAGATCAAGTAATCTCGCGGCATTGCATACTACCCCTCCTTCCAATCCATTTGTTATGAAACATTTGATTTAAATAGTTTGTTAGAGTTGAGGGGGTGCTCCAACTTGTTACTATAAATACTGGAAGGAATTACCCAAAGGCCAAAGGTAATTTCATCCTGTATCCTGTAATTTTAAACAAGGAGCCACTCGAGCCCCTTTACACAAAAAGTATATTGGATGTTAAATAATGTTTATTGTAAATTGTATAAAAGTGAATACAAAAATTAACTTTTCATCGGTTTTCATAAAAGTTTACACCATGTAAAATTCACGCCCACTACAAAATTTAATATAGGATTCATAGTCTACATGAAAACTAAATGCAAATAAACTATAAAATAAAGGGGGGGTTCATGTTTATTAATGACGTAAAAGTTGTCATATCGGCACAGAATATCGGTTTAAACTGCGTATGGTTGTTTTTTAACAAGAACGCATGTTAAAAGTTTATTGTTTAAAAATATTTCTGAACACTCAAATGGGATTTAATTTAATGTAGCAATTAGATTTAATCGCGTTTTAAATCCCGACTTGTAGCAGAATATCTGAGAAATATATTAAGATATTATAACTGTGCCTGTGGGGAAGCATAATATTATGTTTCTAATATTCAAACATCATGTTAGAAGAGAATAAGTTTTTGAATAATGCACACATGATTCTTGCTAAGGCAAACTTCATCTTTAATTTAACGATATGCTTAATATGTATTTCCAGTACAGTCTTCTGTAGCTTATTAGTAATTTCTTGTTAGTTTTAAAATCCAGGAATTCTAATTCATATTTAAATTTCATGTTAACACATTAACGTTTAAAATTAGATCAAAATAAGTACATTCTGTTGCGTTATACATATTGTGTAAATTATGATTAAAAATTGACTCCAGTTTTTCACAATTATGCATTAATTAACTAATTTAACCATATTTATTTATAATTTGAAGACCTTGGAGTAAAACAAGTTGATAGAAGTGTGAGCTACCTTTCGAGCGTATACACCGGGTGCCCGAACGGTCGAATAATTCGAAAAATACACTTTGGATAGAAAAATAAAATAATTCGTGTTCAATATTTTTACAAAAGCTATCCCGTGATACCAAAGTTGACCCCCTTCCATCTCAAATGTTCGAAATATTTTTTTCGATTCATTCGTGACATAAAGATCAGATTTTGCAATTACTTGAATAACTCGAGAAATACACTTCGAATCGAAAAATAAAAAAGTGCGTGTTTAACATTTTTTAAAAAGCTGTCCAGTGATTACATAGTTGACCCTTCCTTCTCCACCCCTGAGGGGATTTTCGTAAATTACTGACACATTAGCCGTTCGGATGTCAACTCGGGATGCGGAAAATTCCCGACGTATTAGACTAATACATCGGCAATTTATAATTAATCCAATTATCAGAAGCGTCTAGGGATCAAACCGAAGGAGTCAAACTGTACATGCGCAATGTACCGCGTAAATAATTTCAAGTTATCTTTGCTTGTAAATATTCTTTGAGTTAATACGATGGTCTATTACGATGGCATGCAGAGGTCCTGGGTTTGGTCCCTATCAATTTTTTTAGTGCTTTATTGAATGCAATATAAAGATTTCGTTAGGTTTGGTATTCTACACGTTTCGATTAAAGGAATAATAATAATAATAATAATACGTCTTTATTGATTTCCAATGGAAATGAAGAAACACATTCGGGCGAAGTTTAGCCATTAAAGGCTACTCTTACACTTAACCCTACTACTTATTTAATATAGACAAAAGTGTAGTAGGTAAAACAAAATAATATTAGATAATAAAATAATAACATGATTTATGTGCAAAATATTATAAAGAATTTATTGTAACCTAATCTACTTATTAACTAACCTAACCTAAGTTTACTTAGAGTAAATTAATGCGAGAAAAATATATACATATAAAATTACTGAATGAGAAGGTATTATTTTAATTTTTTCCTAAATAAGGTAACAGATGAAGATTTTGACCCCTTATTTTAGCGTGTGGTTATCGTTATCGTTATCGTTATTTTGCGCATGAGAATCCTCAGCATGTAGTAGCATGATCGAAGGTAGCCGCAGTGATCTTAAGTGTGGTAAACCTCTCAAGTAGGTATTTAAATTGTTGAACAACGAAATCCTGAAATACACATTTTTCTCACCCAACTTTATTATTTTTATTATCTAATGTGCTTTTGTATCATGTACTTTTAAAAGATGTCTTTTATTAATTAATATAGGTAAGTAGAGCCCATGAAATCTTGGAAAGTAAACCCGAGCGGTCATACATTTATTGTAAGGTAAATTAGTGGGTATTTTTAATTTACACTTAACTATTAACGTGTAAAAGTAAGCAAAAACCTATTCTTAAGTGATGATTTCAACAGAGAACAAAAATTAAACCGACAAAACTAAAAGTTTCCAAAAACTTAAGGTTCTGTTTCCTATAAGTCAATACTCTTAAAGGAACATTTATTTTAAGTGGTTCAAAATCTCAATTTTTTCCCATATTTTAGACAGCAAAGGTAAGGCCGATTGGACGTGATTCATTGTATGATACGGGGTTAGTAACTTTAGGAAGGGGTATAACCGTAGCTTTTTTCCAAAAACATGGAAAATATCTTATTTCTAGACATACGTTAACAATATGAGTAATATGCAGGGTGAATGTAATATACACTTTTTTTTTTAATCTGTAATTTCTTATACCATAAATAATGAATTCGCAGTGTTTTAATTTCAAAATTCCAGTTATTGTTTCAACAAAAAAGACCTTAAACTCGTCCCGCTGGGGATACACTGCGACCGGTGAACTTGACATTGACTTTCTCTAGGCGCTCAGGACCCGAACAAATATCTCTAAGCGGTAATCGCAGTGTTGCCTCAAAAACAGTAGAAATACCAAGTTTAACCAAGTAAAGCCAAAACTGAAATTTTAAACACTAGGAAAAATTCACACTAGACACCATGGATGCACAGGTTGAACTACACTGGCAACGCGGTAGCTACGAAGAGTGTGGGTGCATGCATTTATGTCGCTACACACATCAGCTGTGCTGCTCAGGAGCGTCGTGAATATTTAAATAAATATTCAAACATTTCTTTCTTGACTGTATTTAATTTATTTAAAAAATGACTATTTTTAAGAATTTTTATGGACCATAGAGTTTAACTGATTAAAATAATTCAGAGAATTTCAAATTCATCTTGTATATAAGCTATAGCAGGAGCAGGCATACCCAATCTTACCATTTGGCAGTGAAATTTTATCGTGGCATTTGATTTAATTTCATTTACTGTATTTATTATTAGAATTAGTTGCAAAAATTACATCACCTTCGGTAAGCAGAACTCTTATTCTGTGTAATGTGATACTGTAAACTATTGACTAAGCGAGACGCACAAAATAAATCAAAGTTTTCGTTTCGTGAGTTAGTTCTCTGTAGTTTGTAAGAACGAGATTAGAAATAAAAAGCTGCGTAATATATTCGAGTTTATTATTTAATATTCACCACTGCATAAGAAATAAATTCCCATATTTATTACTACAGAAGTATCAACAAAAATAAAGTTAAAATTAGTATTAAGAGATTTGTTCTTAAGATAATATTCAATTGTCTAGGGGCAAGCACTCTGGTTATTTTGAAAGAGCGATACAAAGTAAAGTGATTATTAACTTCTGAATGATTACATAAACTAAAAAGACTTTCGATGTTGTCACTATGTTGAACTATTAAAGACTTCAATGTTTTATACAAACAGAAAAATTTCTTTTGATCAGTTAGAAACTGAAGATACTACGCTTTTTCGCATCTTACAGAGGACAGTGCAAAGTTCCTTAGCTCTTAGGTGTTCCATTGTTCTGGAGTTTTATGTCGGTTGTAGTCAGAGAATGCTTTGTCACGCTGTTTTAAAATCATTTTTAAACTGTCGGTAAGCCAAGGTGCTGGTGGTTTTCCAACACGTACTGTACGTAAAGGTGCATGTTCATCAAAAAGAAGGAAAACATTATCAGTGAAATACTTTATTTTTTCAACAACTTGGACCAATTCACATCATTTAAATCTTTTGTAAATTTATCAAAATGGAATTTTTTTAAATTTTCGCATTTCTATGTCTAATAATACTTCGCAATACACCAAACGATGATCTGCAAGTAAGTCAACGTTTAGCGTACCACTTTTACAAAAATTTTCGACAAAATTTAAAAATAAGGTAGAAGAGTGACTTGTTACCAGCGTAGGTTCATCAATAATTTGTAACATACCATAAGCATCAAAACATTGACTTATTTTGTTATTATGAGATTTTGAAGAATTGCATATTAGTGTTTCTTTCCAATTTTTTATTGCAGATTTGGAATCTACGTGAAAAATAATGAACAAGTATTTTTTAATTTTTCCGAAGTGTAAGTATTTCTCGGGTTATTCAAATAATTGCAAAATCTGATTTTTGCGATTACAACGCCATCTATCACGAATCAAAAAAAAGTTTCGAACAAAACCTACGTAATTCGAGGCGTAGAATTCGAGTCTCCAATAAAAAATGAGGGTACTCATTTGAGATTTGAAAGTTACCCCGTCCCACCTGCACGGAATGCGGTAACTTTGGTGGCATTGGATAGCTTTTTTTAAAATATTGAAAACGAATTTCTTTATGTTGTCGTTTTGAAGTGTACTTCTCGAGTTATTCGTCTGTTTCCATACTTTTAGGACACTCGGTAGTATATAGCATATAGGTACAGGGTGCCCGTTTTTCGTCCCCGTAGCATGGGAATCTCGCCTATCTTAAGAGATACGAAGTCGATTAAATTAGAGAAAAGTGCGCATTTTTATTCTGATCAATAATCTGAAAGAAGAAAGAAATTTAATCTATCGTTTTTGGTTTTGAAGATATTAGAAAAATAACGAAAATCGTAATTTTGGTTTTTAATTTTTAAATTGGAAACTAATAAAACTGCGTATTTTAAACAAAGACAAGACACTTTTTCCGAAGAATCTGAATATGCCATTGCATTTGTCATGACGTCTAAGATGGCAGAGAAACAACAGTCAACTTTATTTTTTCTTATGGGCGCCATTTTGGATTTAACATTTTTGAATACATCTTTTTTTTCTGATTACGGTGATATAGGTACGACACATGATAGTTTAGTTTTATATTTGGACCGAAATTGATCTTTATTCAGTTTTGGGGTGCTTTGGAAACAAAAGCATTATTTTTGGTTTAGACAAAATATTGACAGTTAAGCTTAATTTTAAGTTTCAGTGTTTACATTTACGTTTACATTTTATACGATTTACAAGTAAAAAACGAGCGATTAGATATGCTGAGAATTTGTTCTTTGTATTAAAAGCAAATCGAAAACAACAAAACAAAAAACTATACCAAATGCTCAAATGGTCCACCTTGAAAATACCATTTTCTTGGTGAAAGTCGCAAAATTGTAAATTCTGATAGTCTCAAAGTGGAGCTAAACAGTCAAAAGTTTGTTTAAAACAGAAGTGATGCTTCTGTTTCTAAAACACCCTTTGTAAAAATGAATAATTTTCAATTTTTGTCGAAATATAAAACTAAACTATCAGAAAAAAAGGTATATTCAAAAATGTGAAAATCCAATGTGGCGCCTATGAAAAAAAATAAAGTTGGCTATTGTTTCTCTGCTATCTTAGACGTCATAATAAATGCAATAGCATATTCAGATTTATTGGAAAAAGTGCCTTAAGAATGTATTTGTTTAAAATTCGTAGTTTTATTAGTTTTCATTTTAAAAATTAAAAACGAAAATCACAATATTTCGTTTTTTTCTAATATCATCAAAACCAAAAACGATAGATCAAATTTCTTTTCAGATTATTGATCAACGTAATAATATGCAACTTTTTTCTAATTAAACCGTCTTCGTATCTCTTAAGATAAGCGAGATTCTCATGCTGCGGGTCAAAAAACGGGCACCCTGTATTAGATATAAAAAATATTGTAATACACAACTTTGTTCATGACGTTAAGAGATGTGTACGAATAATAAAAAACTACATTATTATAACAGTGTATAAGACTTAATTTTTTTTTCATGTCAGCATGTAACCTGACTATCTCAAACTACTCCCGTGTTCCGTATTCATAACCAATTTGTTATAATAGTACTTTGACGTAACAATCCTTTGAGATGAATATAAAACATGTTCATTGTTGGTCATCAGTTTCAATCAAGACTCATGAATGAAATAGATTATCTAAGCCGTAGAAACCTCATCTAGTAATCTCTGGACTAGTAAATTATTATTTAAGGTTTCGCTGCCTGATACGATGATCACATATTTTTTTACTCTCACAGTTTGATGTTAATTTTAATAGTTACCACTTATTATTATTATTAATTTGAATAGTTACCACTTAGTTAAAAAGCATTTAATTAAAACTATAGCTATATGTATAAACTAATTTACTGAATATTTCTTTCTGTTCTTATTTGGGATTTACTGCCACACTTCTGAACCTTACCAAGACAATCTAAAAAATATCTGGATTTTTTTTTAAATAACCTTTACGCCTGTGACTTTACGTCAAAGGAACAGGTAAAGGTTGGTTTTTGACATAAAATATAAATAAACTAAAATAAAAACAATGATGTTTCGCAGTTCGTTATTCGGTATAGGTAACAGGGAAGAAGGGAGTTAGTAAGTAAGAACATAGGTATAAGTCATAACATGAAATACTTAACCAGTATGATTACATTGCGTATGTCTCTACAATTTTCCTTGAGCGATGTGTGCAGCGGTGAAAAAATATTTTTATATAACGACCAATCGGTATCTAAGGATATAATATTTGCAAAAGGAAATTAATCTTTGAATCATGTAACGGACCTTAGTCCATTGGTTTTTTTCGGAAACCTAAGACCTAGAGCAAAGAGTGAAGGATCCTATCTGTGAAATAATACCCTTACAACTCTCAAAGTTAGAGAAATCAATTAAAAAGCGGTGTCAACTTTGTCTCAAGTAATAAGCCACACAATTCGAACTCCAATAAATGTTGTTTTTTGTTGTTAATTAAAAAATATAAATTATTAATTAAAATATTGTTGCTTGTTAAAATATTAAACATGGTTGCCCAAATAATAAAATCTTTTTCGTGGATAAGGTCAGAGGAGAGGACAAATGTTTCTTTTGTGAATAGTACAAAATCACAGACAAAACTTATGTCTACATGTATTTACTTAAGAAAGAAAAGCAAGGACATTTCATAATCAGTCAATAAAAATCATCAAATACTTATTAAAGTTTATGAACAAATTGGTATAACTTCGCCTGTCTCTGGGTTACGCATCACTCCCAGCACAATGTAAAGCGCATTCTGCTCGTTCTGAAAACATGGAACACGTGTAACCTTCTTTCGTTGTGTCGGAGGTTCGAAGGAGGTTACTTTGACGCCTGAGGGGCGGCGGTGCTTTTAGGACGGTGTCTCGGGCGCCACTTTCTGTTTAGAGTGCAGAAAGACCACTTTACTCTATTAGCAGGATAATAGAGGCTTCAGGTAACTGCAGTGAAAACACGGTTCAGCCAGGGGTCTAATTAACTTATAAAGAAAACTCAGAATTTCGAATTAAAAACAGAACTAGTTTTATTCAGTAATACAATAAATTTAATATAATTACGGTAAAAATAAAGCACAAATATAAGCACAAGTATTTACAGCAAAACTTAAGGCAGGCAGGCTAGGCAAAATTAAAAGCGGCAAACTATGGTTAAAAGCAGAAAAAGCAATCAAATAATACGGTGGAAGCGAGAAAGCAAATCTACGGTAAAGCGGTTAAACGGAAAGCGTGCGTCAGGTAAAAAGCTCTATCTACAAACTGGTGACTAGCAAAAGCTCGGTTAGCAATCTATATTTGACCAGGCAGGACAATATAATTTACAGGCAAAACATATATGTTCGAATGGCGTTCGACAGATTATTTTTAAGACAAATTTAATTCGGAAAAATAAAAATAACTACAAAACGGAATAAACGGATAAAAGACTGGCTACTCAAGGTGGGAAACGCGGCGACGCCCTGATGACAATGCTATTGAACGATTCCACGTAAATTAGCAGGCCACCACAACGCCAAGGTTTACGCGGTATTCAAAATCAAAATTTCGGAGTAAAAATTCGGCGACGCCCTGATGACAGTGCCAATAGACGATTCCACATAAATCGGCAGGCCACCAAAATGCCTAGGTATACGCGATACTTGAGAATTGAATTTTCGGGACCAAAAGGCGACAACGCCTTGATGACAGTGCCAGTAGACGATTCAACGTAAATCGGCAGGCCACCAAAACGCCGTTTTTGTTCGCGACTGTTAAATACCGGATCGCGTGACAAGATGCGACAACGTCCTGATGACAGTGCCAATAGACGATTCCACGTAAATCGGCAGGCCACCAAAACGTCGTTTAGTTGCACGCGTAACTTAATATTCCGCTTTACTACTTAAGCCAGACAAGTGTCGACGCCGTCCGGATAATTACTGCCAGTAAGCGGTTCCACGTAAACCGGCAGGTTATCAAGACGTATCACGCGAGAGCACAAGTTGCTCTTGGGCCGGACAAACTATCTCGTGACGTTGTACTGACTTAGGGTTAAATCAGAAAAACGTACAACGCGACTTAGAATTAACACGATTCGAACATACTCGGAACATAAAATGATTGAAAATAAATCACCGGTCAAATATACAGGGTGTTCCAGTTTTTTGTAGCAGGACTTTAACAGTCGATAGACAATTGAAAATTATTAAAAAAAGTTCCTATAAACATAGGTTGAAAAATGCTTAGTTTTCGAGATACAGGGTGTTAAAGTTTGAAAATAAATACGGATTTATATTAATATTTCCAGAATGCTAAGAAGTATCGAATCCAAACTTACCAATTCTTTACATTTAATTTAGAGGCCTATTTTAGAATAACAAACTACTACTTTACTTAACCATGGGCGTAGATATATGGATTTACTAAGGCTCTTTTTTACAAAAAAGTAGTACGCCACTGATTTTTTCCCATGTTTTTAGTTTAATTCAATAAAGCAAGAAAAGACAAAAATTTAATGTCTCTTGGCACTTTTTGATATGACAAGCCGTTTTCCAGAAAATTTACATTTAATCATTTTATGCACGCATCTGGACGAATTTTAGACAAACTTGAAGTCGCTCAGAATTTCACCAAATTTGATGGTACGAAAAGTCTTTTAAAAAGAAAGAATGAAACATCGTTAATGATGCTTGTAATAAAGTAAGACACTTTTACATGTTGCTAGCTTTTGTGTTTGTATTTCTAATAATTTATTTTAGTTCGACCGTTGCGTTTTAATACATTTGTGTTATAAAAATTTTGATTTACATGATAATAGACTTTTACAATAAATATTTTAAATGTTTCATTCTTTATTTTTAAGAGACTTTTCGCACCATCAAATTTGGTGAAATTCTGAGCGACTTCAAGTTTGTCTAAAATTCGTCCAGATGCGTGCATCAAATGATTAAATGTAAATTTTCTGGAAAACGGCTTGTCATGTCAAAAAGTGCCAAGAGACATTAAATTTTTGTTTTTTCTTGCTTTATTGAATTAAATGGAAAACATGGGAAAATATCAGTGGCGTACTACTTTTTTGTAAAAAAGAGCCTTAATAAATCCATATATCTACGCCCATGGTTAAGTAAAGTAGTAGTTTGTTATTCTAAAATAGGCCTCTAAATTACATGTAAAGAATTGGCAAGTTTGGATTCGATACTTCTTAGCATTCTGGAAATATTAATATAAATCCGTATTTATTTTCAAACTTTAACACCCTGTATCTCGAAAACTAAGCATTTTTCAACCTATGTTTATAGGAACTTTTTTTAATAATTTTCAATTGTCTATCGACTGTTAAAGTCCTGCTACAAAAAACTGGAACACCCTGTATATTAACTTAGAAAAATTTCCTTAATCTTTTGCTGACGTCAGAGCTTTCTCTTGGCAGGTGTCGGTCGGTGCAGACTTCGGTTCAGGCGGCGATCTGGACTGGATGGAGCAGCAGCTCAACTGAACGTTAAACGACCGGTGTGTTAGTTTTATCGCCGGTTTATGACGCGTATCCCTACCTATCTTGCGCTCTGAACGAAAAGCTGACTTGTAGCATTTGACACCGATGTTGGCGTACTGTCGGCTGGCGCTGCAGTTTCGCTGTAGTCCCTGCGTTTTCTTGCATATACGGTGATCGAATCAATACCGGGATTATTGCATTCGTCAAGGCATAATTTAAAAATGTATAAACGAAAAAGACGCGGTTCAAAAGGCTTAATTTGAAGTAAATTAATATTTGTTACATTTTACCTGCCTGTTTTATACATTTAAAATTATATTTTATTTAAAACTAACAATATCTCCCTGCTAAAATTCACTTCGTTACACACGAAAAACAGGATACTACCGCTATAAAAAAAAATGTCATAAAACTTTTTTGATTGTTGGATCTTGTATAATATTTGAACGTTTTGTATAGAGTTGTGATCTTATTTATTTAAACTGTTTCAAACATAGCCTCTTGTTTTTTTTTTCTATATTCTAAATAAGTATTTGATAATTTTAGTGTCATGTGTAAATTGTACAGAACATACTACTATATATTTATTTATTTCATATAGAAATCGAAAAATTTTAAAAACTTGATTTCTAAATATATAATTGGTTATAATTTGAAAACGTAGGACTTAATCAGTCGACGATAAGTATATCTATATTTCTGACAATTATTACGTATGTAATTCTCATGTATTCTATTTTTAAATAAAACTCCTTAGTGTATTCTATCTGATTTTAGGTCAAATGGTAATTTAATTAGGCACGTAACGAAACTCTTCCACATTATTCTACATGAAGTCGTAACTTGCACTGCTACGCTACATCCTTATTAATATAACAATGTCTTACTTGACAGTGTTTCCATAAATTAGGTTTTGACTGTTCTACTCGGTTAAATAAAATTTGAGAGGATGCGACGCCACATCGCCGCCAGTCATACAATATATGTATGTGGCGGCAACCTACCAAGTCGGTGGCTGATGCATCTATCTAATATGTACCTACAATGCTCTTATTAAAATCGTCGCATTTGCATTTTTTATTTACTTTGGAAATATCATAGACGAAACTAATTTTTTACTTCTAATAATAAAATTGTTGAAAAATTTCTAAAAATCTTAACTTTTAAAACCTGAGACGTTGACTAAATTCAATGCCTGAGGTATTGGACTAGTCCTAAAATTTGAGAGCAACATCGTAAAAATTAATAACATCACAATAAAATGGGTACCTATACTTTTAGCTTATTTTTAAAACGGTACAATGGACGTTTATACAGGGTGTTTCAATTTTTAATCCTAGGATTATTTTAGGCAGAATATTTCTAGTAAACTTATGCTCCAAATCGGTTCCTAACGGAGGAGCTACACCCCAATAAAGACTTATGGGTGGAACCCTTTTTTCATAAATATCTCAAAAACGATTATTTATGTATTATTTTCTATAAATTCTCAATCCCCTATTGATTTGATGAAATTTCTATTAGAGAAAAAATTATTGATAAAAAACCGCCAAGAACCCCCCAAATGAGACGCATCTGTTTCTTTTACATAAACCAACAATATAATCAAGGGAATACGTTTAATGGTTTTGAGATATTTATGAAAAAAAGGTTTCCCTATTAATTCTTTATTGGGGTGTAGCTTCGTTAGGAAGTGTTATGGAATATAAGTTTACTAAAAATATTCTGCCTAAAATAAGTTTTTCTACAACCTCCTAAAGTCCTAGGATTAAAAACTGAAACATTCTGTATAGTAAAATATATGATGTGGCCTACTTATCATTCTTGATGGTAAATGCTGTCCATTACAGTCAGTACCTACCTACTAAAATTGTCTGTAAATTAATGTAATGTGTTATACTTCTTCAAGTATAATGATTATTCACACAGGAAAACCGTATGGGTAACTTCTAAACCGTAAGAGATAGAAGGTCGGTTAAATTAGAGAAAAGTTATGCATTTTAAAGCTTGTTAATGTACCTTTTACAGACTTTAAAAATGTTCAGTAGTTTCGAAGAGATCCTGAAAATAGTGAAAATCGCTATTTTTAATTATTGTCAATAACACGCAAATTATAAGGTTAAAAAAAACAAAATTCAAATGGAAGTTGAATGATCTTCAGTTGCCTATATAAAATTCTTAAATTTGTATTTTTAGCCTTTCAACTGTAAGCGCCGCGACGCGCAATTTTTGTTTTTCTTTCTTAAACTATTTTACATTTATTTTATTATGTAATTTAAATCACGTCCACTAACTGGTATACCAAGGTGAATAATCACAAGCAATTTGGACAAAATTAATTTTTATTATTGACTAAAGAAACGTTGGCCTTTAAATTGATTCTTTAGTCATTAATAAAAAATTTTTTGTCCAAATTGCTTGTGATTATTCACCTTAGTATTTATTTTATTGAATAATATAACCAAGTCAAATTTTAAATAAGACAATTTGACAGTTCTACTAGCGATGACACTTCTAGAACAGTTAATTGTTTATCATGGCTTACTTTGTTGTACTTACGATGAGTAATAATAACACTAGTGCAGACTCACCTGCCAAACCAATTTCCTTAAAGTTGGGCGTCTACAGTTGAAACGATAAAGATAGAAATTTGAGAATTTTAAATAATCAATAAACTGACCATCAACTTTTATCTAAAAAAAAATTTTTCCAAACATTTACGTGTTATTGGCAATAATTAAAAATGACGATTTGCACTATTTTCAGGATATCTCTGAAACTACTGAACATTTTTCAAATCTGAAGAAGGCACTTTAACAAGCTTTAAAATGCACAACTTTTCTCGAATTTAACCGATCTTCTATCTCTTACGGTTTAGGAGTTACCCATACAATCCCATTGAAAAAGTGGACACCCTGTATATATAAATTATATAAATCAGAACTAAGTACATCAAATTTAAAAATAATTTAGCAATGGCATATAAATTACAAAATTTGGAAAGATGTAACTTTACGGGATTATTAATGTAATATATTTTTATATTAACGATGCAAGAAGGAAAATTACTCGGGAAATTATTATTGTTGTCCTTCCGTAGTAATCATCCACTCATCTTTTCTTCTTCTTCTTCTGGCTCCAATTATAGCAACGTCTTTCCACGTCCTTACAATTTTTATGTATCATTGGTTTCAGTAAATCGTAAAACACAGAAACATGAATAACGTTCAGAATATTTTAGTTTAGTTAGTATAGATAGCGTCTCGCAGATATTTTATGTCAACAGTCTCAGGTGATCTCGCAGGTGATAGATGTTCAATGTAGTCGATAGGTACTCACCGATATATTTCCACAAATTTAAAAAACACAAAGGATTGTATTCCAAAACTATTAAAATGTTTGAAATATTCTCATTTATGTCAATGTAAATAATTCTTTATAATCGGTAATGACATCAATTATTTGTCTGTTTTTTTAATATATTCTCGATTCTGCAATAACATTTAAAACGAAATAGTTATAAAGGAATCCGAACCTGTAACTATTCTAACATTTCCTTAAACTTTGATTCTCTCCTGCCTGGCTCATTATAAGCTTGACCTGAAAATTCCACCCACGGTCCACGGGTCCTATCGTTATAATGAACTGCCAATTTCGAATTACTATTGTCGACAGAACATACAGCGAATACCTACTTACATTTATTTTATAAAATGTCATGGACCCTTCCCATCTTGTTAATTATTAATTCACCTTACGTTTGTCCAGGATTGTGGCAATCCCAGATATTGAATGGGACAGCATTCACTAAAACTCTCCTCTCCAAAGCGGGGAATGTTAAGGGTGGCCGCCCCACCCCCATAATCTACTCAGAGCAGTCAGTGTCGATCGGTGCGTCGGATATACAGCAGGCGTTCTCCGCGTGTGGTTTGTTTATTTATTTATAGTAAAGGACGTTAAGTGCGAGGTTTTATGTGTGAACAAGCCAATTAAATATAACTAGGAATTATAAACATGACTATTGTGACGCCATTATTTAATAGTGTTGCTGTGCGTTGAAAGGCATATATTTAATTAAGTATGCCAGATAAAAATACATCCGTCAAATTTGTTTAGTGGATAAAAAAAATTGTCGGTTTTAAAATGCTAAATTAATATTGCACACTGAGCATGCATTTTAATAAATAAGCTGTAAATGGTTAGGCATTCCATATAATTATTATTTTACCTGTGTAAAACGTAAATGCTAGGGGTTAGCTATATATAGCTTACCCCTAATATTTACGCACACCCTTAAATTTACAAAAAATAGTTGCAAACACAAAAAAATCGTAGTTTTTATTAATTTAAAAACATAATACCTAATCGTTTTTATCAAATCATTCTAATTTGTTCATTATTAATAGTAAAATTGTATTTGTGATCCCTGGTAAAAAATTCTGAAGGTGGATTAAAGTGGACTTAACCTAGTTTACCTACAAAGGCTATGCATTTATGCAAGCTTCTAAGGAGCTGCAACTCTTCAATTGTTAGATATTCTAGAATTTAGATGATGCAATGCATGTAACATTTCATTACCCTATAAATTTTTAACTGTAGGCAATAGTTTTCAAGTAAAGATATGTTCAAAACATTGTTTGATGCGCACAAAAATTTCAATCCTTATTTTTATCATTTTAAGATACTGTAGCTCCGAAATGTTGCATTTCGGATTATTTCGGAACAAAAGTCTGCACGCAGAAAACTAAAGAGTAATACAATATTTTTAAAATGATCGTATATGGGCCTCAGGCATAGTGATATAGAAATTTGAGTAAAGTAAAGATGGGTATACTACTTTTAAACTCAATCTGTTAAAAGTTAAAAGTATTATAGACCTAAAAGATTTCTAAAATATTCTGTTGGCAAAACAGCCCACATCAAATATCCAAAATTAACAGAAAATGTAGTAAAATATTTTATCTCCAGGCCTACCTTGGATAGGTATAGAATATATTTTAATATATGAGTAAACAGACTTAAATCATTTGACCTGCAGAATCTAAGGTTAAGGAATTGATACCCCTGTAAATTAATTAATAGTATATTATTCGACAAGTGGTTATGTACTAAATAACTCACTCCGATGAATTTTGCAGCACGAGCCGCCAGACAAGTGCTATAATTCATCAAGTGAGTTATGTAGCATTACCATGAGTTGACTATACTATACTTCATCTACGATTATAGCAATAAATACTAACTTTGCAAGTCCGAATTCATTCATATTTTTGGCACAATTATTACTTAAATTAATTAAACGGCAAAACTATTCAAATGTCAAATCACTTTCCTTCCCTCAATTATAATAGACCATTCTATTTCACTATATCGGAAAACAATTTCTATTGGACAGGTTATGCATTAAGTTAAAGGAGATTGGTGTAAACAAAGATTCACGCCGTGACTTTTTACCAATATAAAGGACCCCACATATTATCAGTTTGGTCTTCAGATCTGACTGAACAGTTTTGTCTGATGTGATAAATGGATGTTGTGTGGTGGCTGCATCCGAGGTTTCATCGTTTAGTTTTAGACTGATCAGTCCGACTGTAGAAATGAAATAAATTCCATCGATTTGTCTGTGCGGCAAAGTTTCTACTCTACGATTTCACTGAAAACCAAACTGATAATCTGTGGGGCCCTTAACTCAATGCTATTTGTTTATGTATACTGTTAATTGTTCAAAACCAGTTAATTAATTAATATATAACTTAATAAGAATAGATAATAGTATATTATTTGACAAGTGATAATACCAAATAACTCACGCCGATGAATTTTGCGCCACGAGCCGCCAGGTGCGTGGAGTGGTTTTTCGATATTACCTCAAAGTAAAAACATCTTACGCTATAAAATTGTGTTTCTCTGGTACTAATAAAGATAATAAAGTGAATCAAAAAAGAGAATGTTAAGAAAAGATAAGTCTATAGTACGATATGAATTCTAAGTTGCTGGTGTAACTGTTGAACTTCACAGGGCGTTACAAATTTCATGAAAATAACACGTCTCAATTGTTACACCCTGTAGTCAATAAAAAAAAATCTCTGAAAAAATAAAATTACATTCACATTCATGAATAAATAGCCTATCATACAAAAAAAATCATCGAAATCGGACAAGAGGTCTAGACAAAAATTAACTTCAAACTTTTGGTTATTTTATGATGGTGCGTTAATTTCTTGGAGAAGTGTATAAAAATAAACACAAAATCATTGCGCCATAGAAATCGAAATCTCTTTTTGAAATATATGGCGCACTTGAGGTCACTGGCGGCCGGCCGAGAGGAAAGTTTGCAACTCGGTTTGCAACGTACCTATTTACAGGGTGTGGTGGCCCCTCGGGTGGCCCAAATTTTTCGCTGACAATTAAATTACACGGTCAAAAAGGTCTCTAGAATAACATATTCAATTGGACAGGCGCAAATAATAAAAATTTCACGTAAAAAAATGCATTTGGTGTTCTTACGCTGCCTGAAATTTTTGTCTGACAATTTGTATGGTTATTCATCAAATAAAATACGAAGTTTCAACCAACTTGCAATGATTTTACGACTTTGGGGTGTTCTTACACCCCCTGGTGCCCATCGCCAAGTCAAAACGTTCGAGACGGCAACTCATTACCCCTATGGCAACCTTTTGGCAAATTTTTAGCCTACTTCCGGTAATCACGCAAAAATGTTCACTGGCTCTTAGACTATAAGCTATCGACAACGTGCGATCCCTTTCCGGCAGTAGACAGCAAGCGCGCAGAAGTAAATGCCTCCTATTCTTATACATATTCACTCCTGTATAATTAGATATAGTATGTTATGTTAAAATCTATACAGGGTGATTCACGTTGACCGCCTATTAGAAGTATTCGAGAAAGAAAAAAGATATTGATTTGAAATTTTGGTTATGGTCCTAAGTGGGTAGGATCTATTTAATGAAAATATTTTCAAAATGGTGGCATTTCCGGTTATACCGGAAGTTGACCCTAACTTTGTTATTTTAAATGAGATGCCCCCATTTTCAATTTTTTTTTTAATTCCTCGGAAAATTTAAAGGTCACTTCATTAAAGGTTTCCTATGTCTAAAATGAATATTTTCTGAGATATTAATTTTTTTCCCAAAATATTGACGGAATAGTTGTATAATGTAAAAATCAATATCTCAGTAACAATTAATGATAAGACGTTGAATTTTTTATTGAGGTAAGACAAGGTATTGGAGCTATCCATCATGTAATAAAATTGTCAAAATCTCAACTGCAAAGTTTCTAAAATTAACGATATCTATCGACCTCATAGAAACAGCAATAAGTAATTTTTTTTAAATGGAACCATATCTAATTAAATACACCAATCGATAGCGAGAAAAAATGCGCATCTAAACATGTAATTATGTTCCTATACCCAAAATGTATGATTCTTTAGATATTTGCGATTTTCTAATTTGATCGATGAAAATTGAAGAGTGCCGTATGAAAATTGAAGAGTATGCTTTGACCTTGACTGTGGACGAAACAAAATACAACAAATTCAACAAATAGGCTTGTTCTGGTTCAAAATTTTCGCAGTCCTAAAACCGTTCCCGTCTTGCGCAATGTAAAAAATTACCAATTTTAATACACAGCGCATGGTCGTTTCTTCATTGCGCATGACGGGAACTGATCCAGAACTGTTCTAATGAGAACCAGAACAAGCCTAATAATGTGACAGCTAATATGTAACTCGTGTTATTGTTTCGGGTTTATTGATGGTAATTCGGGATACATTTCATTAAATGTTCTGCATGTTCTGCTAATTATTCTGTCAGATTGTCCATGAATGTAAAATAAATGAAAAATATCTGAATTTGAGTAATTATTTGCCATTTTCTCCACAATAAGACACAATACAGAATATTTATAATGAAAAACAATAACACGAGTTATAGTGGAGTTCACATGATATCAAATTGTGATTTCTGTTTACACTTCGAGGTTAAAAGCTAAAACCTATTTCAAATGATTCGTTACCTTCTGGAACATCAAAATCCGATGGTCGTCAAAAGGTCGTCCTGTACGGGGTGGCTGTAGGGGATGAAACGTGAAAAACACCCTAAAATTTTTTTTTACACCATTTTAATCTACAAAACACGAGGATTACTTTTGTTAAAGCAAAATATGCTTTAGGGTAAGGCAAATATTAGAAAAAAAATATTAAACAATTCGGAAAGCACGGAGTTAAATGGGCGACGTCTATGTTTATCGTATGCTGGTGAAAAGTGTCTTATTGCACAGGCAATGTTTTCGCTTAACACCGCACTAGCTACTTTATTCTCATTATGATCAAAAAATACCCTTTAATTACGTTGTAGACTGGGATTTCAGGATGCTAAGGCACTTTTTACTTTTTTAATATTACCGCTCCCCAATTTTTGAATGGGTTTTTTAGGAGCGCCCGCACAAGATCTTTTAAGGTCGACATTCGTTTGTTTTCGTACCGGGAGAGGTCTTATTAAGGTCCATTATCGCCTGTTTTCGCAGTAAAGACGTGCATTTGACTAACTGTATGAAAAATACGAACTAAACTGTATTAGGTATGTATTTTATTTAAACGAAATATTATTTTTTATATGAATTTATTTTGCTTTAAATAGTTTATAGTACAGTTACTTGGTGATTTCACTTCTAACTAATTCTACTGTTTTAAATTAAAATATTTTGGATAGATTGATTCAAAATGGGTCAAATATCCAATATTGAAAAGAATTAAGGGTGCTTTTCGTTGGGGGTGAGTTTCACCCCAACTTAGGAGTTTCGAAAAAATAAAAAGTGACTGTTGGAACGTGTGGATCATCGAATTGTACTCCAAAAAACCTCTCTATAACGTACTTTTTGCTTTAATACCCGTCGAGTTAAAGGGATTGAAAACGTTGATTTTTAAGCAGAAGACTCTGATTTTTCAAAGGTTTTAAACAAGCAAATTACTCAAAGAGGATCACATTTTCGAAAAAGTTAGCTAATGAAATAAAAATAATCCATTAAATAAAAATTAGTTTAGGCTCATCGTAGTCGAGATACAGTTGGTGCATTTAAATGTAGACCTGAAAAGGGCACGCGCTTCAAATAATCATAACTCTGGTTTAAAAAACCTTTTGACATGCACCTTGAATCAAATTGAAACTTATTACAGTAGTTAAAAATTGTGTTTTGGCTGCTAAATCAAAAATGATACAAGGAAAATAAAGGCAAAATTTTGATTTTTGACAAAATAAGTGCCCGTTTTTTTGGTTCAGTAAATTCCAAATTGAAAATATAAAATTCCAAATTATGTTTTTTGTTAGTCATTACTATTATGTAGATATACGCTCACATTTTTTTGACCGTGATGGATGCATTATCTAAAAGATTTTACACTTTGTAATGTATTTTGAAAATGTTTGAAATAATGAATTTTATGGCTTTGAAGTTAAAAAACTTAGCAGGGAAGAATCTTACCAAAGAATGTTACCAAAGACAAAAAATGATGGCAATGAACTAAGGAAAATGCTACCGTTTTTATAATTTTTTTTTAATTGACGCATTTAAGATGAATATAGAAAAACTGACAACCTTTGTACTGTTTTGACCTACCTGAAGAGGATTAAAGGAGCTTCGAAATGATTTTTTTTAATGATTTTTAGCGTTAATTGCAAAGGAGATATGACCGAAATAAGAAGCGCGCCTCATTTTAGCAAATTACGATATTGCTCGTTTTGCGGTAATTTATTAATTATTAGTCTCTGAAATTCGTTAATTATTGATATATTAACTCTAGGGGTGGTTTTCATCCTCTTAGGGGTAAGATCAATTATTTTTCTTATTAGGGGATGAGTTTTATATCGACCATATGAGGGTCCAGCATAAAATTTTTAATTTCTTACGAGGGGTATTTCGCTGAAAATATTATGTACACTAATTCCCAAGAAAATTAATAATTCCTCTAATTCTCTACTAATTTCTCTAATTCCTTACTAATTCCCCTAATTCTTTACTAATTCCCCTAATTCCTGACTAATTCCCCTAATTCTCAACTAATTCCCCTAATTTCAACTAATTCCCTACTAATTTCTTAGTAATTCCCCTAATTCTTAAGTAAGTACCTAATTCTCTTAATTCTTCATGCTGATTGGTAGTTAACACCAATAGTGGAACCTATTCATAAGCAATAACATCAAGGTAAAAATATCAATATTAGACTCTTCATTAAGTTATAAGATAACGAGCAAGGTAATTAGAATTTGTCTAAATTTTTGTAATAAAAACTCATGAAAATAAACATTTTATTGATTTGAGTGAGAGTACTCATATTGTATAATATAAAAATAATATTTATATTACTACATAAATAAACTGAAAATATTAATAAAAGGCTCCACTGTTTTTTACAAACCTTATATTTACTCTTAATATTGAGCAGGTCCAACTGCTTTAATTCAAATGGTCCGCTACCAATGAGATAAATAGGACCGTAAAAGATCTTCTATTATCAACCGATAAACCATGATTGGTCACAGAAAACTGCGTAATACTTTTCCAAGTTTATTTCAAGTCTTGTTTCAGCTGAGACATCTTCAGATTCGGATTGCAAAAAATCTTCATCAACTGAATCAGAATCATCGAATTCAATCTTCGTATCTTCTCCAGAGTCAATGTTAGAAGCCGAATCACTGTATCCTCGTTTCTTATTTCGCTTCTTGCTGGTCATTTTTGAAGTTGATGTCGGCTGTCTTTTTTGAGCTTTCTTTTGAAGTTGTTTTCTAGTACCACCGATAAATCGCTTCAATCGATCGGTACTGACTAAATCTCGGACTAAATTTATGTAGACTGATGGTCGAGACGGTAGAGTACCTGTCTCTCACCCAAAAGTCTCGGATTCGTATCCCGGTCGTGGCAATGGAAAATACTGTGAGAGGGATTTTTCCATTATACACGGATACTGGATGTGTGGCCATTGTCTTTAAATGTGTAGCCCCCTCCCGCACAAGACTCTTCTAGAGCTATCTGGGATAAAGGTCGTATTTACATGTGGTGTTATATTGTTATTATTACTGAGTTACGAAGTTGTTTTGTTTGGTTTTGCTTGTTTACAACGGCGATACTAGTACACGTGTGAATTATGGAACAAGCGCGCATGCGTGGTTGTACAGTGCCCGCCAAAAAGTCTGCACCATAGGGGAAATAATTTTATTATCGACTTTCAGAAAAAATATTTTTAAATCATAATAATATTTAAAAATATAGTTCAGAAATTACCTCGGAAATTACGCATAAAAATGGTAACAATTTTTTTTCGAATCGAGCAACTAAATTTCATATTTGGATGTTTTGCATTATGAACAAATCGGAACAACTTCTTCAAATAACATTTTTCGACATCTTCAAAAATAAGGGTAGTTTATTCTTAAGCCAATTTTAAATAATTTGATTTTCCGACGTTAGCGCCCGGACTAACACAAACTTGTGTAGACGCTTACTCGTTTGAGACCATGCACAAACTTTTATCGAGTATAAAATTTTTCCGAAAGCCAATAATAAAATAATTTCCCATATGGTGCAGACTTTTTGGCGGACACAGTAGATAGAGTTGCGTGCGCTGCAAATTAATTCTCCCCTACTTACGTAATGTATCCTACTAATTCCTTAGTAATTCCTGCTAATTCCCCTAATTCCACAACTAATTCCCCTAATTCCTACTAATTCCATACTAATTCCCCACTAATTCTCCTAATTCTCTACTAATTACCCTAATTCCCCACTAATTCCTGGAGTTTGTACACCAAAATTCCCCAGCGAAATACCCCTCGATTTCTTACTTCACATTCGTGATCAGCGACTCCAAAAACATAAATAAGTTTAAATAATTTATTCTCAGTACCTACTTGGTTAATTATTGATTTTTTGATTTTAGGGGTGGTTTTTACCCAATAATTTTTTTTATTATAATAAGTAAGAAAGTAATAAGTTTTGTCCTAAAATATACGAATTTGCAGAGAAAAAGTTCTACTTGCTCAAAACAAACAAAATATGTTTTTCCATTGTACCCCTATTATATCGGCCATACTAGGGGTATCTACAATCGCGAATTCTAAAATTTTTAATTGAGATTCGTAATCAGCGACCTCAAAGACATATACATGAATTAACTGACATTAATAACTGACTCTTAATACTTAAGTCAGTATTAAATTTTGAACTTCAGGGGGGTTTTCACCCTCTTAGGGGTAAAAGTACATCTACATGTTCCTTTTTAATATTTCAACTTGATGCCCTAAAGTTTAAAAATGCGCAAAAAAAAAATTTACAAGCAGCTATAGAATTAGTTCGAAGTTTGGGTACTTTTTGGCGCATTCCCGCCGGACTCCGGCAATCTTCAGGGTCCGAGAATGTTAGGCTTTTCCTACTAGATACACAATGTACCATTCCAGTTACATGTAGATAAAAATGGTGTCATTCCATTGGACATTGATGATTTAGTACCGAGAACAGGGGTAATCTTATTGTCAATAATTTTCCACCCATTTTCCAGCGGATCTGCTAGAAACCAACTCCTAAGTTGAGGTGAAACTCACTCCCAACGAAAAGCACCCTTATTCCTTTTTAATATTTGATATTTGACCCATTTTGAATCAAACTATCCAAAAATATTTTAATTTAAAACAGCTATAGAATTAGTTAGAAGTGAGATCACCAAGTAACTGACTATAAACTATTCTAAGCAAAATAAATTCATATAAAAAATAATATTTCGTTTAAATAAAATACATACCTAATACAGTTTAGTTCGTATTTTTCATACAGTTAGTCAAATGCACGTCTTTACTGCGAAAACAGGCGATAATGGACCTTAATAAGACCTATCCCGGTACGAAAACAAACGAATGTCGACCTTAAAAGATCTTGTGCGGGCGCTCCTAAAAAACCCATTCAAAAATTGGGGAGCGGTAATATTAAAAAAGTAAAAAGTGCCTTAGCATCCTGAAATCCCAGTCTACAACGTAATTAAAGGGTATTTTTTGATCATAATGAGAATAAAGTAGCTAGTGCGGTGTTAAGCGAAAACATTGCCTGTGCAATAAGACACTTTTCACCAGCGTACGATAAACATAGACGTCGCCCATTGAACTCCGTGCTTTCCAAATTGTTTAATATTTTTTTTCTTTTTTTTTTTTTTTTTTTTAATCACTTATTTAACGTCGGCCTATTTCCGCTACCGAGGCCAATCACCGACGCCAGGAGACGAGCAACCCCCAAACTGGAAATTTTGCCGAACCTCTTATCTTACTAAGAGTAGGAATTTTTTACTTGCCTAACATTTAATAGACAAGGGACCGACTGCTTTACATCCCCTCCGAAGGATGGTATATCCTCAATACACCTCTCGCCTACAGTTGTATTGCTTCTGCGATATAGCTGATATACAAGCCGCTAGAAGTAGGGAAGCGAGACCGCGTCTTTCCGTGGATAGTCCCCATCCATGTACTACACGCGGTAAATGTTGCTTTACTCCTAATATCGCTATGAAGTGAGTGAAGTCAGTCCTTCGCTCGCTGCCCTATTTTTTTTTTCTAATATTTGCCTTACCGTAAAGCATATTTTGCTTTAACAAAAGTAATCCTCGTGTTTTGTAGATTAAAATGGTGAAAAAAAAATTTTTAGGGTGTTTTTCACATTTCATCCCCTACAGCCACCCCGTACAGGACGACATTTTGACGACCATCGGATTTTGATGTTCCAGAAGGTAACGAATCATTTGAAATAGGTTTTAGCTTTTAACCTCGAAGTGCAAACAGGAATCATTTCTAGAGGGTTTTGGTGCGGCCGTGGACTCTACTATTACGTATTAGCTGTCACATTTGTTTAATTTGTTGTATTTTGTTTCGTCCACAGTCAAAGCCAAAGCATACTCTTCAATTTTCATCGATCAAATAGAAAATCGCAAATATCTAAAGTATCATACATTTTGGGTATAGGAACATGAACATGTTTAGATGCGCATTTTTTCTCGCTATCGATTGGTGTATTTAATTAGATATGGTTCCATTTAAAAAAATTACTTATTGCTGTTTCTATGAGGTCGATAGATATCGTTAATTTTAGAAACTTTGCAGTTGAGATTTTGACAATTTTATTACATGATAGATAGCTCCAATACCTTGTCTTGCCTCAAAATAAAATTCAACGTCTTATCATTAATTGTTACTGAGATATTGATTATTACATTATACAACTATTCCGTCAATATTTTGGGAAAAAAATTAATATCTCTGAAAATATTCATTTTAGACATAGGGAACCTTTAATGAAGTGACCTATAAATTTTCCGAGGAATCTAAAAAAAAAATGAAAATGGGGGCATCTCATTTAAAATAACAAAGTTAGGGTCAAGTTCCGGTATAACCGGAAATGCCACAATTTTGAAAATATTTTCATTAAATAGATCCTATCCACTTAGGACCATAACCAAAATTTCAAATCAATATCTTTTTTTTTTCTCGAGATACTTCTAATAGGCGGTTAACGTGAATCACCCTGTATAGTTATCGTATTTTTAGGTCACGTACTTTTCTGCAATAAAAATATATTCATTACGTTGCAATACATAAAGCATGATTTATAACATTTTTACTTAAATGGCATTTATCTCTTTATTCTGATAACTTTGACAGGTTTTGCGGCTTTGTTTTGCATACAAACGTTGGCGTATTTCAATGAAAACTTCATGGAGTTACAAACGACGGTTATTAACAAAAATAATATCCTGTCAACTTTAAAAGAGTTGCTTTGAAGTAGAAGGTGTACCACCAATCGGGTTTTCCTTTGAGTGAACAGCATATGTATATTATTTAGCATATGTATCGATTATTGCAAAATCCTATTACTGATTTGTTAAAACGTATAAAACGTTTATGAGCAAATAATAGAATTACTTGAAAATGAATACAATTTATTAAACTAAATACTCTCGTCAGCTAACATAAACAAATAGGTTCGATAACATCTTCACCGCTGGTCTGGACATATATTTAACACGGCCTTTCCTGACAAACGGAGCGGCCTTGCTTTGTATAAATAAAATAAATAAAAATAAATGCGTTGCATTATTAAAAATTATAGCACACACAACACTAGTCTATATATTGAAATAAGCAAATACTTAGGTGCCTAAGTTATTCGATGTCCTAAGCTTCCTGCTGCATACACCACTTTATCCAAATGGCCTTTGATACTGGGAAAGAAATAAAATATTAATTATATGATAATTTACTAGGTGCCTAAAATTGTACATCGTAAATACAATCAAAGGTGTTCCTTTAAAGTACAGACAACGAACAATATAACAAAATTAAATACAAATAGAGGTCAGAAAAAATGAGAGGAAAATCAGGTAAAGAATTCACCCCTAGCGTCACAGTCACAGTCCTCACGAGGACACAGGACAGACAAATTATGCCGCTGGGCTAGGTACGATCACATAGGGAGTCACGATACTGACCACAGTCTAGACGCGCATACCTAGATTTGACACGGGTCCATTGGACACAGTCATAGGAAGAGATCAAACTTACTTTAGCTATTAAGTTACTCTAATCCAAGGTTTAATATTTTCCAATCCAGCCACACCAATATATGGTATCAGTGACTGTCTACTACCCTTCACGTCTGCTAATTCATATCAGTTATTTTCTAAAACTTTTGTTATTCGGAAAGAGCCTCGTCACTTTAGAGTACTATAGTTTAGTTACATCCACAACATTTTCTAAATTAGGTTATTTGCTACCATGCAAAGATACTCGGAAACCCATCATTCTCCACTTCACTTGGTGACACGCCTAGTGCCTGATTGTACCAATTTGTAATTTCATCCCACCGCTGGCTGGTCTGGACATATATTTAGCAGAATATTGTTAATTTAATTGTATTTAGATACCCATAGGGTCCTGCAGCTATTTTAATGTTTTCCAGTCATAATTTACAGAATTGGGAATATCAATTTTAGACTTTAGGTGAAGAAGCCAGCGAGGTGTTAATGCAGAATATGTAGGTAACTGAGCTTCCACCAAATCGTCTGATAGTCCCAATTAAAGCTGCCAAACAGAGAAATATGTTTAGGTAGCACGTCGAAGCATTTGCTTTATAACAAGAAACATTGGGTTTATACTGTACTTTTTTTAACAATTTATTAAATCAACCACAAATATCTAGTCGTATTTTCATGTATTTTGTATAACTGAAACTACTTATTTTCCATGGCAAATTTCTCAAAGTGAACTAAATTACAACAACGTAAATCTAACAAGAATAAAAAATATGCATATAGCTATCCAACTTGGTATAATGTCATAATATTTCTTAATCCTGAGCAAGTTTTTCTTACAAAATGTTTTAATATCTTGCACAGAAAAGGCTGTTTACCTGAAGGGAATTTTAATTTATAGGTTGTTATCATCGCCCTCTATACAATTTTGAAAGTTTAATACACTAAAAATAAGTTTTGGATCAAGCAAAAGCAGAATCTAGAAAACCGTGTTCATACTCAAAAATATGTTGTGATTGACACCTATACCGGGTGACACAAGAAGTAGTTACCCCCCCATTTTTGTTAGCATTTTCATAGATGAGAATTTCAAAATTTTATAGTGAAATAAACACAGAGATTCTCATATTTTGACATAAATCATATATTAAAACCACTTCCGGCTTAACCGGAAGTGGTATCAACTTTCTTATTTTAAACGAGAACGCCCAATTTTTTTTCAATATTTTTGAAATCTACATAAAATCCCCTTTCTAATGACATATAACACATTGACATTTGCTTTCAAGATGGCGGCGAAACATTACTTTTATACTAAATTTAAGTTGGCCATTGATTCGTCGCCAGAAAACAAAACGTGGTTGGGAGGCTGTGGAAACAAAAAAATGATTTATTGTTGCTTTGCTGATAGCATGATTTGCAAACATTTGACATGCATAATGTCTACTATTATTATTATATTAGAATTGAAACTGAATTACAATTCTAATAAGACAAAGATGCATTTCGCTGCTAATGAATAAATAAAAGGGAACATGTCGTATATCATCATGAAGATAATTTGATGTAGAATCCACACATCACATAAAAACATAGGTTCCTATTTTAAAAAAATGTGAAACATTCAGCTTTTGTTTCCAAATACACGAAAAAAAGAAAATGATCCTAGTAGACATTATGCATGTCAAATGTTTGCAAATCATGCTATCATCAAAGCAACAATAAATCATTTTTTTGTTTCCACAGCCTCCCAACCACGTTTTGTTTTCTGGCGACGAATCAATTAATGGCCAACTTAAATTTAGTATAAAAGTAATGTTTCGCCGCCATCTTGAAAGCAAATGTCAATGTGTTATATGTCATTAGAAAGGGGATTTTATGTAGATTTCAAATATTGAAAAAAAATTGGGTGTTCTCGTTTAAAATAAGAAAGTTGACACCACTTCCGGTTAAGCCGGAAGTGGTGTCAACTTCCGGCTTAACCGGGGCACAACAATCTCCGGATTCTCCGGTTACTGGGCACAACAATCTCCGGATTCTCCGGTTATGGTTAGGCCCGACAAAGACGAGCTGCTTGAAGCAGTCGGGGCCAGCTGCACGAGTGCAGTCAGCTTGCAGTCAACTCCCACCGCAAGCCGACTGCATTCGTGCAGCTGGCCCCGACTGCTTCAAGCAGCTCGTCTATGGCGGGCCTCGGGATAAAATACAGCGGGCACAGACACGCGGAGAGAGGCCTGGCGAGCAGTTGACAAGCTGACAGCTTGAAGCGGTCAGTCTACGGCGGGCTGAGCAGCTCTTTGCTGCCGGCAGCATGGCAATTCTCGACTGCAAGCTCACTGCATTTTTTGGCTACAACCGCAAGCGAACTGCTTGAGAAGTTCGTGTATTGCGAATGTCTAATTTTCTATTAAATTTGTATTGAAACTGCAGATCGCCCAACTGCGACAGCTTGAAGCTGTCGGCTCCGACTGCTTCAAGCAGCTCATCTATGGCGGGCCTTTTGTTTCCGAGTTACAGAGCGTCACACAATAAAAACGTGTTATTCAGTAAAAGTACTTAATCAAATTAATTAATTGAATATTGGTTTGATGTATAGCGTAAGTTCGTCCACAAAGTATGTATTAATTGTGCTTACTCGATTTTCAGCTTTTGACTTAAGTGAGCCTGATATTTTTAAAAATCGTAAATACATGACAAGACCCTCGACAAGACCACTATCAATGAACAATACAATAAATGCAACAAACATGTATTTACGATTTTTATAGCTATTTATGTAACGAGTACATAATTTAAGATTTTATGCGTTGCATGCAAAGCTTTATGTTCGACTAAAATTACACGATTATTGAAAATAAAAATCAGTTTATTAGGTATAAATATGACGTCTTAATATTTTAAGAAAACTTTATATGTCTCAAAGTGTGCTTTTACTTTTGCTAATACTTGTTTACTAACAAACAGCTCAGGTTTGCAAATTTTAGTTTGATAAATGTTAATTATAAATGATTAAATAATGTTACAATGGAATATTTTCATAAAATTTGTTAAGTACCTACCTATTTCTTTTTTTAAATAAAATGTTCGAGACAAATTTAATTTTATTCATTGAAATACAAATTTGGCATTGTTTGTCATTGTTTAAATATTTGTTATTGACATTGACAGATGAGTCCAATTTACTTAATGACAATCGGACTAGTGCTATAAAGTACCATATTATGGCCGCTAAACAAAGTAATAAATTAAGTCTGTATACGTACGGTCGAACCTAAAAATTATTAGACTCGTTCAAATCCTAAGCTGAAAATTAAGAAACCACAATTAATAAAAAACATATAAAACACACCACAGAAATTAGACAACCCCCAATTCCATGCCAAAGGCTGCCCGGAAGGGGGCTACACATTAGAAAAAACGTAGACAAACATCCATACCCACCGACATTGCTATCTGCCGGTGCCGGGCTTCGAACCCGGACGCGATAGGCAGTGTGGCCAGAGCTATGACTGTCACTCATGCTCTAGCCCACTACGCCACCGAGTCGGTAATGTATCTCTTATAGAACTTGAGAAAACTCACTTGTTTGCTTTTACTTAATCTCATGTCTTTGTTGTAGGTATTTGACTGGACACGACAGCAAACATAACTGCAATATAGGCATCTAAAAATTAATCAATTTTACAGAGAACCGTTTTCCATAAGACGTGGGGATCCAAAATAAGGTGTGAAAATATTAACTTTCCCCTAAATTAATGTACACGGTGATTCTTGTAAGATGCCCACTCTTTGGAAGTTAATTTCGGCCTTATACATGGACAAAATTATCGAATATTTTTTGTTATCACTATTACTTGAATATGGTTTCAAATCGTCGTTGTAAATTTTTTTAGCATTTTCTGCTAATGAAAACTTAATATTCTTTACTTAAAATGTGTGAAATAAACAATTTCTTTCTTGTGTAATGCGTTCTTTCATTAAAATTTATAAATACAAAAGAATTGGGAAAATTTAAAATATTCGACAATTTTGTCCATAGGTGTATATAAACAAATATTTCAATAACTATTTAATCATTTCGAAATGATTTTTTCCCAGGAATCCAAAAATTTGTTAGAAAAAAAAATTAAGAGTCATAAAAAAGTTATAGATGAAACATATTTTTTGAAATGGGACACCCTTATGTTTATAAATATTCTGATAGAGTATTTTTTCTGATTTAAAAATATATCATTTGTCTATGTTATTTTTAACCGTTTTTGAGTTCACACAAAATGTGAAAAATTTAAAAAACCTTTGCGTAGCATTAGACGTTAGTCTTGAATTTTATACATAACCTTCTTGGTCTCTGTGCCACAGTTTGTTGAAATGTGAATATGAAATAATATTTATAATTATGTATATAATTTGATATTTATAATCCAAACAAATATTTTGAATAAATTAGCAATATTTAAATATTGCTTAAGCTTCACATCTATGCTTTAAAGATCTTATGCTTATAACGGTGCAAATCTAAAAGTGTCCCAGACAAGTTTATAATGCTGCAGTTCCTTATTACCTAGCTTTTGTAGAAAATTAAATATGAAATTAGTAAATTCACTTTTTTTATATATAATTGTTACACATTCAATAGTTGCTTAAGTTTTTTAAATACTTCTCGGAATTCTCGGATAAATAAGGAATTATATTTACCGATTCGGTGGCGCAGTGGACTAAGGCGTGAGTGACAGACATGGCTCTGGCTACACTGCCTATCGAGTCCCGGTTCGAGACCGGGCACCGGCAAATGGCAATGTCGGTGGGTATGGATGTTTGTCTGCGTTTTTTCAAATCTGTAGCCCCCTTCCGGACAGCCTTTGGCTTTGGATTTGGGGGTTGTCTAATTTCTGTGGTGTGTTTATGTTTATGTTTATATCAAGTATTTCAAGTAATATAATATTTTTTTTTAATCACTTATTTAACGTCGGCCTATTTCCTCTACCAGGGTCAATCACCGACGCCATGAGACGAGCAACCCCCAACCTGGAAATTTTGCCGAACTCTTATCTTACTAAGGGTAGGGATTTTTTACTTGCCTAACATTTAATAGACAAGAGAGTCAAGAGACAGACTGTTTTACATCCAATCCGAAGGATGGTATATTCTCAATACAACTCTTGTCTACAGTTGTATAGCTTCTGCGATGTAGCCGATATACAAGCCGCTAGAAGGGGAACGAGACCGCGTCATTCTTTCGATGGTCACCCATCCAAATACTAAACGCGGTTACTGTAGCTTGTTAGTTTCTGTAATAGTTAAGGATTTAGTCTTTAGCATAATTATAAACATAGTGATGGGATTAAAACGTTTATTAGAAATCCAATCCAAAAGGACAATGTATCTTGACATCTTGACTTAATTTTAAATTATTTATTAATGACATATTTATTCTTCATCTCCATGGTCGCCGTCTCGAACTGCCGCTTGATACGAAGATACCGAACAATTCGTTCCTTAAGGTGCGTATTGACTTGAGCATTTTACTCCGAACGAACTGAACGAACCGAGCGCGCACTGTCGAATTCGCCTAGTCAATACGTCTCCCCGAACCGAATTCTGGAGAACCGAGCGCGCCAAACTTTATCGGCAGCTTGTCGGTAAATGTGATTTGCTCAAAGGGATTTAGATGTTCGCACGTGTTCAGTGGATACGGACATTCGTCCTGTTGTGATCGTTCGCGGCAATTTTGCTATTTATTTATCTCCTGCGCGCTCGGTTCGTTCAGTTCGTTCGGAGTAAAATGCTCAAGTCAATACGCACCTTTAGGAACGTACACAAAGAAACACAAAACAAGGTGAACATATCCACCACAAGCTTAACTTTCGTATTCGACACGAGTGTGTCAAGTCAAACCTCCGCTCGCTGCCCCGTTTCAAGTAATAGTCATTGGAGAAACTTACTTCAATGTTAGTTGCACCTGAAAAATTTTTACTCTCCAGGACTATTTTATTTATTAATTAAACTAATATAATACTTCCTCAACTATCATGTATTTATTACAGTCGGACTTTCCACTTTTCTTGAGTAATTGTGTTTACAATAAATGTGATAAGCAGACGAATGCTTTCTCGGATGCTTTTGTGTAACTAAACTTTCTTCAGTTAAAAAAGTATGAGTCAAAATAAGTTCATGTAATTTCATAATAACTCATATCGTTGTCATAGAAATAATATATTATATGTATTACAATAATACATCTATTTATTTTCCAAGATTAATTAAAATATTACTTATATTGCATAACCACAGATATACCCTCATTTTATTACTGAAAAAAAGTTAGTCATTGGCCTAATTTATAAGTACTTATATATGTATACAGTATATTCACTTTTGAACCAATGCAGTTTGTGAGTGAATAGGAGATAGCAGTAAAGCGAGAGCACTACACATCACATAAAAACATAGGTTCCTATTTTAAAAAAATGTGAAACATTCAGCTTTTGTTTCCAAATACACGAAAAAAAGAAAATGATCCTAGTAGACATTATGCATGTCAAATGTTTGCAAATCATGCTATCATCAAAGCAACAATAAATCATTTTTTTGTTTCCACAGCCTCCCAACCACGTTTTGTTTTCTGGCGACGAATCAATTAATGGCCAACTTAAATTTAGTATAAAAGTAATGTTTCGCCGCCATCTTGAAAGCAAATGTCAATGTGTTATATGTCATTAGAAAGGGGATTTTATGTAGATTTCAAATATTGAAAAAAAATTGGGTGTTCTCGTTTAAAATAAGAAAGTTGACACCACTTCCGGTTAAGCCGGAAGTGGTGTCAACTTCCGGCTTAACCGGGGCACAACAATCTCCGGATTCTCCGGTTACTGGGCACAACAATCTCCGGATTCTCCGGTTATGGTTAGGCCCGACAAAGACGAGCTGCTTGAAGCAGTCGGGGCCAGCTGCACGAGTGCAGTCAGCTTGCAGTCAACTCCCACCGCAAGCCGACTGCATTCGTGCAGCTGGCCCCGACTGCTTCAAGCAGCTCGTCTATGGCGGGCCTCGGGATAAAATACAGCGGGCACAGACACGCGGAGAGAGGCCTGGCGAGCAGTTGACAAGCTGACAGCTTGAAGCGGTCAGTCTACGGCGGGCTGAGCAGCTCTTTGCTGCCGGCAGCATGGCAATTCTCGACTGCAAGCTCACTGCATTTTTTGGCTACAACCGCAAGCGAACTGCTTGAGAAGTTCGTGTATTGCGAATGTCTAATTTTCTATTAAATTTGTATTGAAACTGCAGATCGCCCAACTGCGACAGCTTGAAGCTGTCGGCTCCGACTGCTTCAAGCAGCTCATCTATGGCGGGCCTTTTGTTTCCGAGTTACAGAGCGTCACACAATAAAAACGTGTTATTCAGTAAAAGTACTTAATCAAATTAATTAATTGAATATTGGTTTGATGTATAGCGTAAGTTCGTCCACAAAGTATGTATTAATTGTGCTTACTCGATTTTCAGCTTTTGACTTAAGTGAGCCTGATATTTTTAAAAATCGTAAATACATGACAAGACCCTCGACAAGACCACTATCAATGAACAATACAATAAATGCAACAAACATGTATTTACGATTTTTATAGCTATTTATGTAACGAGTACATAATTTAAGATTTTATGCGTTGCATGCAAAGCTTTATGTTCGACTAAAATTACACGATTATTGAAAATAAAAATCAGTTTATTAGGTATAAATATGACGTCTTAATATTTTAAGAAAACTTTATATGTCTCAAAGTGTGCTTTTACTTTTGCTAATACTTGTTTACTAACAAACAGCTCAGGTTTGCAAATTTTAGTTTGATAAATGTTAATTATAAATGATTAAATAATGTTACAATGGAATATTTTCATAAAATTTGTTAAGTACCTACCTATTTCTTTTTTTAAATAAAATGTTCGAGACAAATTTAATTTTATTCATTGAAATACAAATTTGGCATTGTTTGTCATTGTTTAAATATTTGTTATTGACATTGACAGATGAGTCCAATTTACTTAATGACAATCGGACTAGTGCTATAAAGTACCATATTATGGCCGCTAAACAAAGTAATAAATTAAGTCTGTATACGTACGGTCGAACCTAAAAATTATTAGACTCGTTCAAATCCTAAGCTGAAAATTAAGAAACCACAATTAATAAAAAACATATAAAACACACCACAGAAATTAGACAACCCCCAATTCCATGCCAAAGGCTGCCCGGAAGGGGGCTACACATTAGAAAAAACGTAGACAAACATCCATACCCACCGACATTGCTATCTGCCGGTGCCGGGCTTCGAACCCGGACGCGATAGGCAGTGTGGCCAGAGCTATGACTGTCACTCATGCTCTAGCCCACTACGCCACCGAGTCGGTAATGTATCTCTTATAGAACTTGAGAAAACTCACTTGTTTGCTTTTACTTAATCTCATGTCTTTGTTGTAGGTATTTGACTGGACACGACAGCAAACATAACTGCAATATAGGCATCTAAAAATTAATCAATTTTACAGAGAACCGTTTTCCATAAGACGTGGGGATCCAAAATAAGGTGTGAAAATATTAACTTTCCCCTAAATTAATGTACACGGTGATTCTTGTAAGATGCCCACTCTTTGGAAGTTAATTTCGGCCTTATACATGGACAAAATTATCGAATATTTTTTGTTATCACTATTACTTGAATATGGTTTCAAATCGTCGTTGTAAATTTTTTTAGCATTTTCTGCTAATGAAAACTTAATATTCTTTACTTAAAATGTGTGAAATAAACAATTTCTTTCTTGTGTAATGCGTTCTTTCATTAAAATTTATAAATACAAAAGAATTGGGAAAATTTAAAATATTCGACAATTTTGTCCATAGGTGTATATAAACAAATATTTCAATAACTATTTAATCATTTCGAAATGATTTTTTCCCAGGAATCCAAAAATTTGTTAGAAAAAAAAATTAAGAGTCATAAAAAAGTTATAGATGAAACATATTTTTTGAAATGGGACACCCTTATGTTTATAAATATTCTGATAGAGTATTTTTTCTGATTTAAAAATATATCATTTGTCTATGTTATTTTTAACCGTTTTTGAGTTCACACAAAATGTGAAAAATTTAAAAAACCTTTGCGTAGCATTAGACGTTAGTCTTGAATTTTATACATAACCTTCTTGGTCTCTGTGCCACAGTTTGTTGAAATGTGAATATGAAATAATATTTATAATTATGTATATAATTTGATATTTATAATCCAAACAAATATTTTGAATAAATTAGCAATATTTAAATATTGCTTAAGCTTCACATCTATGCTTTAAAGATCTTATGCTTATAACGGTGCAAATCTAAAAGTGTCCCAGACAAGTTTATAATGCTGCAGTTCCTTATTACCTAGCTTTTGTAGAAAATTAAATATGAAATTAGTAAATTCACTTTTTTTATATATAATTGTTACACATTCAATAGTTGCTTAAGTTTTTTAAATACTTCTCGGAATTCTCGGATAAATAAGGAATTATATTTACCGATTCGGTGGCGCAGTGGACTAAGGCGTGAGTGACAGACATGGCTCTGGCTACACTGCCTATCGAGTCCCGGTTCGAGACCGGGCACCGGCAAATGGCAATGTCGGTGGGTATGGATGTTTGTCTGCGTTTTTTCAAATCTGTAGCCCCCTTCCGGACAGCCTTTGGCTTTGGATTTGGGGGTTGTCTAATTTCTGTGGTGTGTTTATGTTTATGTTTATATCAAGTATTTCAAGTAATATAATATTTTTTTTTAATCACTTATTTAACGTCGGCCTATTTCCTCTACCAGGGTCAATCACCGACGCCATGAGACGAGCAACCCCCAACCTGGAAATTTTGCCGAACTCTTATCTTACTAAGGGTAGGGATTTTTTACTTGCCTAACATTTAATAGACAAGAGAGTCAAGAGACAGACTGTTTTACATCCAATCCGAAGGATGGTATATTCTCAATACAACTCTTGTCTACAGTTGTATAGCTTCTGCGATGTAGCCGATATACAAGCCGCTAGAAGGGGAACGAGACCGCGTCATTCTTTCGATGGTCACCCATCCAAATACTAAACGCGGTTACTGTAGCTTGTTAGTTTCTGTAATAGTTAAGGATTTAGTCTTTAGCATAATTATAAACATAGTGATGGGATTAAAACGTTTATTAGAAATCCAATCCAAAAGGACAATGTATCTTGACATCTTGACTTAATTTTAAATTATTTATTAATGACATATTTATTCTTCATCTCCATGGTCGCCGTCTCGAACTGCCGCTTGATACGAAGATACCGAACAATTCGTTCCTTAAGGTGCGTATTGACTTGAGCATTTTACTCCGAACGAACTGAACGAACCGAGCGCGCACTGTCGAATTCGCCTAGTCAATACGTCTCCCCGAACCGAATTCTGGAGAACCGAGCGCGCCAAACTTTATCGGCAGCTTGTCGGTAAATGTGATTTGCTCAAAGGGATTTAGATGTTCGCACGTGTTCAGTGGATACGGACATTCGTCCTGTTGTGATCGTTCGCGGCAATTTTGCTATTTATTTATCTCCTGCGCGCTCGGTTCGTTCAGTTCGTTCGGAGTAAAATGCTCAAGTCAATACGCACCTTTAGGAACGTACACAAAGAAACACAAAACAAGGTGAACATATCCACCACAAGCTTAACTTTCGTATTCGACACGAGTGTGTCAAGTCAAACCTCCGCTCGCTGCCCCGTTTCAAGTAATAGTCATTGGAGAAACTTACTTCAATGTTAGTTGCACCTGAAAAATTTTTACTCTCCAGGACTATTTTATTTATTAATTAAACTAATATAATACTTCCTCAACTATCATGTATTTATTACAGTCGGACTTTCCACTTTTCTTGAGTAATTGTGTTTACAATAAATGTGATAAGCAGACGAATGCTTTCTCGGATGCTTTTGTGTAACTAAACTTTCTTCAGTTAAAAAAGTATGAGTCAAAATAAGTTCATGTAATTTCATAATAACTCATATCGTTGTCATAGAAATAATATATTATATGTATTACAATAATACATCTATTTATTTTCCAAGATTAATTAAAATATTACTTATATTGCATAACCACAGATATACCCTCATTTTATTACTGAAAAAAAGTTAGTCATTGGCCTAATTTATAAGTACTTATATATGTATACAGTATATTCACTTTTGAACCAATGCAGTTTGTGAGTGAATAGGAGATAGCAGTAAAGCGAGAGCACTACACATGCGTGACTGCATGTCGATCTCAGAATGTTAGCGCTCTCGCTTTATTCTCTCCTATTCACTCACAAAGTGCTTTGGTTGAAAAGTGAATTTACTGTATATTATACAACACACCAATCAAGCGTAAATGTAAATTGAGCCCACAGGTAATTCTAGGTTTACAAGATGATTAAAATCGGAAGCCCGAATTTCTCCAATCGATTAGTTGATTAAACATTGAGAATGTAGTCTTAGGCCGGACCCTCGGCCTTACCCAAAGTTGAACCCAGGATTTGATATCACTAATGTGACGATTCAGAGGCAACTTTATATTACAGGACTCATTATTATGTCAAAGAATATGAGAGTATTATATTCTAATACATATTTGGATTTCTGTAGAAGAGAAAGGCGCGCGTATTATTTTCGATGATATAAACTGATGTACAGTGTTCGTTTTAAGTGTGAACGGCTTTAAATGGTTATTACGAGGTTATTGTTAAACATAGAATGATGGGACAAACGTCCTCTGAGAGGATTAGAAAAAAGTTTTTTATTCATTAAAGAGTAAAAACAAATGGGCATCTTTTGTTTTTTGCTGTGTCAATTTTGGAAAATATGAATGTTAGGCGTGTTTTTTTTTAGTGAAACGCCCTATATATTATTTGCATCATTTAATAGACGTATTTTTTTCTGAATAAAATGATGTGCATAATATGGTAGTTTGGATGAATGAAGTCTCCTTAATATAGCTAGAAAACTGTTGAAATTGTAGAAATTACTTACAAAAATGATATTACTGAAAGATAATAACCAGGACTTCAAAACAATTTTGACAGGTTTAAGTGCCAACAATATATTAAGGAAACTATTAATCCAAACTACCATATTATGCACATCATTGTATTAAGAAAAAATACGTCTATTAAATGGTGCAAACATTATTGGGTGTTTCATTAAAAAAACACGCCTAACATTAATAATTTACAAATTTGACAGAGAAAAAACAATTGATGCCCATTTGTTTTTTCTCTTTAATGCAAAAACGACTTAACTCCAAAATTATTATTATAAAGCAATCAACATTTTTGCGATAATATGTCAAAGGAGACAAACTGATGATTTTGGACGCAACCGAACATAACAAATTAATTCGTACCTACTTAGATTTCTTGAAAGTAGATCTAGTTAATTCGTTAGAAAATTGAAGAGTTTGGTTGACGTTTCAGCAGGAGATAGGACACTTTTGAGACTGCAACCATACCTGATTACATAATCTGATTCTCTGAACTCAGCTTACATTTAGGTCCCAGTTCATTTTTACTATCACATTCTTATAACATAAAGTGTTATAAATCGATATTTGAAGAAAAAATGTTACTACTCTCATAAATGAGTAATTATAATATAAAGTAAATTATTCAATATGTGAAAGAAAAACGTCACGCTTTATAAATGAGAAATTATATTACCATCACTGGGCTACATTTTAGTCCATTAAAAAGTATAAACTTCCTTTGAATCTCAATAAATTTTTAATTAAAATTGCTATATAAAACTCTGAGAGTAATAAATTGCATTAAAAATTAATTAAAAAATATAATTTCATAAGACAGGTGATTACATTTTTAATCTAATCATATTAATTGATAAGTACCATAGGTATATGTAAAAAGTGTTTGAAATGCTTTTAAAACTATTTCTCTTCTACTTTACTCATAATTATACATTATTTTTATACAAAATAGCAGAAGAAGTCAATTAATTAATAAAAATTATACCGGGGCCTCGAACCCGGACACGATAGGCAGTGTGACCAGAGCCATGACTGTCAATCATGATGCATCCCACTACGCCACCGAGTCGGTGATTATACTTATGTTCTTTTAAATAAGTGGTGTCAAAATTGTGAAATATTTGCTTATATGCATCAATTTGGAAATTGTTTTTCTAAACAGTGTTATCGTCGAGGTTATTTTACCTCAGATTTTTATTGGAAAATGTATATCCAACTGGGAAGATGAGATAGCACATATATTAAAACGTTAAGTAAGTCAGCCAATATGTATCAAATCCATTTATGAATGAATATACTATGCAATTCACTTAAGTGATCTCTCTAAAGATGGAGTAATACTTGGTTTATTTGTCGCATAGATGGGAGTGAATCGGCAAAAGCAGCTTCAAACGTAACCTGCTTTCATCGCACATCACTTCAATCATAAAAACGAACAGTAGTAGTTCGTCCCACATGACAAGTTAAATTGTAATGAAAATGAACATCATTTTTTTTTATTGACAATGTTATTAATCGCATTGTATTTTATGGACGACGCAACTAGGTGGTTTAACTAATCGAAGTGCTATTCATTGCATTATTAGAATTTTTACAATTTAAATTGTAAACTTTGGTTTAATTATCTGTATAAAAGCCCTGTAGTGGGAACATTATTAACATTTTATCCGCTACCTTTTCACGTATTTTGATCAGATTGTAACCTAATAGAAATTTCAATTTAATCAAAACTGACAACTAAATATTTTGTTTCTCTATTATTATGAAAAGATATAGGTAATTAATGATGAAGTAATATTATAATATTTCGATTTCACATCTACATACTTTTATGCAGTTTAGGTTATGGAATGTTTTTACTCATCAGGCACACTAAATTAAATTAAACGCTACATATTTAGAGACAGTACACACACATCTAATATTCGGTATCAACAGAAAATAGTTTTATAGTTCTTCTTTATGACACTAACATCAACTCCAATCTGACATAAACTGAATTTGAATTGCAAGATAATCACTGCAATATTTTATATCTCAATTTGCATTCAAAAAGGAAAGTTGATTATTTCTCTTATTAGTCCAAGAAGACAAAAATAATGTTCAAGAAAAGTATTTGGTAGGTGTAGGTGTTACGATTATATTTCTGAATCCCAAAAATCATTATTTTATAGGAAATACTAAAGGAACTATGTAGAAGGCCGTGCTTTATGTTGGTTGTTGATAATTTATATATTACTGCATTTATTGAAATGATGAAGTAGGTACTATTCCTAATTTCTGTTTAACTAATTAATATAAATTCAAACGGTAGAGACGTTTTATTTTCTTTTCAATTTAGAGCAACGAAATGCACGCAGAAGTGTATTAGACTGGACTTTCTTAAAGAAAATTAAACCTAAACTAGTGTGGGGTATTTACATATTCTTTTATTTATCTAGTTCTAAACGAATTCATTTAAAACTTTATACAAGAACGTCTAACACGTATATTTAATAAATAAGATAATAGCATTATTAATCATATTCAGTAAACAGATGTCGATTATCTGAATTATAACATAAACCGATTATATTTAGATATTGTATATGTTATGTATTGATTCTGCTTGTTTTGTATGCATCTATCATGTTTCTTTAAGTATTTATTTACATCTGCTCATATGAACCACATTAATGTTACCTGAAATAATTAATAACAATATTGTTTTTGAAATTGCGCACGTCAGAAAATAAGAAAAATATATTATTGAGGTCAACAACTTCGATGCTCCTCGTAAGGTGAAGAAATTTTACGATGTATTTTTTTTCTCTAGTTTTTGGCCTTACATACGGTGTGTTTTGGCTATGTATTTTATATTATATCAATTTTGTGAGATACTGTAATGAGTCTGATTGCTGTCCTAGGCACTGAATATCCCAGTACCAAGCCACCGGTCAGCACCGAGAATGCAATGGTCATGAAACAAGACGGCCTCCCAAGTACTGACCTTAATAAATAATAATAAGATTCAAACAGGCCCATTAGCGCGGAAGTGCAATGGGCACAAAACAAGACGGCCCTCTCAAGACTAATGTTACCTTATTAATAGGCCTCAACTCAGTAGCCAAACATAAACCAGGCCTACTAGACCAAGAGTGCAATGGGCAAGAAACAAGACGGCCTTACCAAGAACTAGTATTACCTCGTTTCATTGATTATTAACTCAGTAGCCAGACTAGGCCCACTAGACCAGTAGTGCAATGGGCACGAAACAAGACAGCCCTCCCATGAACTAGTGTTACCATAATATAATATAATATCAGTAGCCAAAACGGAACCAGGCCTACTAGACGGAAAATGCAATGGGCGCGAAACAAGACGCCCCCCCCCCCAAGCACTAGTGTTACTTTGTCAATGACTCAGTAGCCAAACCCAAAAGCCAGGCCCACTAGACCGAGAATGCAATGGTCACGAAACAAGACGGCCCTCCCAAGCACTAGTGTTACTAGTTCAATTAATCAAAAATATAAACCAACTAGTACTAGTAAAATGAATCCATATTTCTGCACTGGTGAGCTAAACGGTACTGCGCCTATACGTATTAATATTGTATAAAACTACATATACATTAATATTTAACTCAACTTTAACTTTGAATTCAAATCTCTAAGCGCACGCCTATGTGCTATGCGCGCTAATAGTTTACAAAACTGTACATCACTGATTAAATATTTAACTCAAATTTATTTAGTTTTGAATGTAATTTACATCTCAATAATTACTTTAACTGTAAATCAATTTTGAATACTAGGAAAGAATGCTACTGCTTTAATATCTTAAGCCAAATTAATAACAGTTAGAATATAAATTACATATCAACAATTACGTTAACTTTAAGCATATTCAGAAAGTTAGAAAATGATGAACTCACGCTACTGCTTTAATATTTTAAGCCAAATTAATTTCATTTAGAATATAAATTACATATCAATAATTACGTTAACTTTAAGCATTATTTAGAAAACTAGAAAATGATGCCCAAGAGGACGCTCTGTGAAAACTCACTCTACTACTTTAATATTCTAAGCCAAATTAATATAATTTAGAATATAAATCATATATCAATAATTACTAGATCGCTAGGAAAGGATGCTCAGTGAAAACTCACATTACTGCTTTAATATTGTAAGACAAATTAATATAATTTAGAATATAAATTATATATCAATAATTACTAGATCGCTAGGAAAGGATGCTCAGTGAAAACTCACATTACTGCTTTAATATTGTTGGCCAAATTAAGATAATTTAGAATATAATCATATATCAATAATTACTAGATCGCTAGGAAAGGATGCTCAGTGAAAACTCACATTACTGCTTTAATATTGTAAGCCAAATTAATATAATTTAGAATATAAATTATATATCAATAGTTACTAGATCGCTAGGAAAGGATGCTGAGTGAAAACTGACATTACTGCTTTAATATTGTTGGCAAAATTAATACAATTTAGAATATAATCATATATCAATAATTACTAGATTGCTAGGAAAGGATGCTCAGTGAAAACTCACCCTTATGTACTTACGTAGAAAAACTAGCAAATACTTTATCACATAATAGCAACAGCAGAGGTACAAACACAGACAATATACTGACTTCAATATGAAGACATTGAAGGGTCGAAGGGATTGGATATACAATAATATACATATTATGTTTATACCTAATATTGGTTAGAGCTGGACAGACGAAGTAATTGCTACCAAGTGTTGACTGATGACATGCAGGTACCCTCTTACAAATTTCGGGTAGATAGGCCGATATACATTTACCTAGGTACTTTAAAAATATAATATTTCTTACACTCGAATTATCAAAATTACTACTATCATATATTAAATAAGTATAAGATAATCCATTCTATTGTTAGAATGCAAATGGATATTATACGGAACTTGTGCATCTTAAAGTGTATTTTTCTATGTACATTTATAGCCGAAGATTTATTGTTAGAGCTTTGGGCGTTTTTGCCATTGTATTAAATATGGTTTTTCAACAAATGATATCAATAATCAGAAAAGATTACATTTTTGGAAGTTTCGGGTGCACCATCTACTATTCGAATGCACAAGTTCCGTATAATGTCCACTTACATTCTAACAATAGTATGGTGTATCTTATACGCCCCCCCCCCCCCCTCCAAGCACTAGCGTTACTTTGTCACTGACTCAGTAGCCAAACCCAAAAAAAAATCAGGCCCACTAGACCGAGAATGCAATGGGCACTAGTGTTACTATTTCAATTAATCAAAAATATAAACCAACTAGTAATCTAGAGTTAAAATTATTTTTACAATTATTTAAAAATTATTAACAATTAAGTACTTGCTTTAATACTATGTCTTCTTCACTAATTTCAACATTTTAATTTCAGTCTAACTACTAACTAAATATATTATTAGATAAATATAACACACATGGTGTGTGAACTTCGCAGTAAACAATATTTATTTAAAAAACCTCTACGGCTAAAAAATCGCGCATGTATATTGACAAATTATACTTAAGATAAACACTTGTTTGTTTGGCTATTTCAGCTGGTATTAAAGTAAACATAATAAAGTAAATTATACGAATTCTTGGCAGGGAAGAATTTCATTGGTTCCATTTATAGCCATTTCTTGTTTTTTTTACTTCTCTATATACAAGGTAAATAATGAAATAAACGAATTTTTGATGAAATAAAAATAATACCTACTCAAACTCTATCTACTTTTATTATATTTCTTTTATAACATACATTTATGAAAGACTGAAAGATGACCTTGTACGTTATTAAATTCATAGAAATATAATCAAAGATAAAATTCTTCTATAGAACTTATGTTTACAAATTTATCAGGAATTTGAAAGAATCAAGTTTAAATCGTTGCAATGCGAAAGTTTGTGTGGCAAATAATATTTTATATACTGTAAAATTAAATTTACACAGTTTTTTTTAAATACTTTTGGTTTGTGATCTTTGTCAGATTCATATCATAGACATACATAATCCAGAGTTTTATATCTATTTTAAAGGGTGGTACTAAATTTTCAACAGAATAAGACAATATTTTTATTTTTGTCGTGCGACTAAGTCTAGTTTTATAATTACCACACAAAATTATCAAATATTGTGTTCAGGATAACGCTTACTTTACACTGACAAAATTTTAGACCTGGCCTACTATGACGACGTATCCAAACTTAATGATTGCCTTGTCAGCAAGAATTGGAAACACCGTTTTAATAGATAATTTTTTGCTTTTCAAGAAGGTATATTTAGTTTGTTATGCTATCTTGCTTAATTTTTGAGATATTTGAGAAAAAGCATCAAGAATTGCGTTCTAATTCTCCATGGAAGTATGTTAAATTCGGATTCACTTTCCAGTAGTTAGTAGTATAGTTATACTAAGTATCTAGATCTGCCATGTTTATTACGATAGTTTAGTTTTTACTTATTAATTCGGAGGTTAATTTGTTAAATAGGTGTAATTTGACTAACCTAATCAATGGCAAGTGAAACATTTATCAGAATTTTTTCCTTAACCAGAAACTAAGAGTGAAAACTAAATGTATATCCAAAATCAGTATCGTAAGTATCCATTAATTTAATTTGAAGGTTTTTGGTACGTTGAACATAACAATCTTGAATTTAAACAAATTTTGAACGCAATATAACAGGCGCTAACCATAAATGCAAAGTTCTAAATAATTTACCTTCATAGCCTCACGGGGAGTTATGAAGGTAATGTTAAATATTTTTGACTAAACTCTAAAATTTAATTAGTGGAATGCAATTAACAGAAATCATAAATGGTTAATAAAGCAAGAACTACATCTGGAAATAAAATGAACATTTTCGTATTGAATTTTTACAGTTTCTTAAACACCCACCTATCAGCAATGTCAATTTTCTAGTAAAATTTTTAAAGTTCAAAATCCACACGAAGAATGAATAATAATTATGACTTTATATCACTCATATGCTGTGTATATTATAATAATTAATAATTAATATTATCCACACTAGTATTAGGTGACTACTAAGAATCTCATTTCAGTGGGTGATTTTCTATATCTAATATCCATGCCTAGAACGTAATAAATTATTAGACAATAAAAAAAATGGGTTAAACATTAAGCAACAAGAATAGTAATTAATTTTGTATATAGTTTTTACTCAAAAGTGAATATTTAATAATAAAAATGTGAAGTGCAATGATTTAAATTTATGTGCATCTAAAATTGGAATAAAGAAGCAATTTCACTTGCAAGGACGTTTTAAAAACTGGTGACAATGAAGTGAAGTGTTTAAACATCAATCTGGCCTCTTTAGAGAGTGCTAGTTCGTCTTCTTCCTCTTCCCCCATTTCCCCACTCCCTACAATTGTTCTATCCCAAAGGGGATCTCTATCCAGGTCTTCACTTGGGAATTGCTCCAGTCCCTCATTATTAATGGCTGCTCCTCAGACACAAACAGAACATCCATCGCCCCTTCCCAGAACCCTTTCAACCTCAGTATTAAGAATTAAATCTCGCACTTCCTTTTGGGACAAATTCTGGAACGAGAGAACCAAACGTGATTAGTAAGTTGAAAATATTTGTTTGTTTTTGATACATAGAAATGTTGGAATATATTCGCTGCTAATTCAGTGTTAAATATTTCGAAATATGTTCTTACATTTTAATTAATTTATAATTAACATTATTGCACTTTAGTATTAAATTGAAAGAAAATATAACAGTTAATTACATTTGTGCTGGCAACGTATTTTCTTCCAGTTTCATTTTACTTATAACATTTCTACAGTTTTAGGGGGATTTTAATATTAAGTTACAAATGGTGAAATGAACTAATGATGAAACGAACTTACTAAGTGAAGTGTGATCTTGATTACATGTAGCACCTTGCGAGAAGATCATTATGTAGTACCCTCAGAATGCCTCAAAATTTAAAACTAAAACAAATAACAATTTTTTGTGAACACATATCTGTGGATATGTTCTTACGATTAGCTTTCGAACATCTGAATCAAAACTATATTTTAAAATTATCTACCATCTTTACAGAATTTCACTGTGGACAACCTCAGATTTGCCATCACTTGGTTAAGTAATTTTTTCCAAAGATCTAAATTTCCAAGTTTAACGCTATCGAGATTGTTTTTGATACATCTTCCTGATGAGGAACCTCCTCGGGTTGATTTGGAAAATGATCCCAGATTATATGACAATCCGTTGGTAATTTAATTCTAAATCTAACTAGATTTCAAATGAAACCTCCTTATAATTCTAAATGGAAATGTAATAAATGTTAATGCTAGTGCAAAAAATCTTGGTGTAACCTTTTAAAAAACATGAAATCTAAAAGCGTATTCGAAAATTAGATATCTTTACAAGTAGGTATAAAGATATTCTGCCTAGCTAAACAAAATGGACACTAGCTGAATCGTTCATTTTGATCCACTTTGACTACACCAGTAACATGTATTACAATTGTTTAACTAATCAATTTAAAAACCGCACCCTGTGCAGTTTTTTAAAGTTATCGACAATTTGAATATTGGCTGAACTTAACAAGACCTCGTCAACTTTGCCCATTGCTGCACATGAAGTTACTCTGTTGGATTCATTATTGAGAAGTTAAAGGATTTTGATCGATGTCTATCTGCAGCAATGTATTACGTCTCCTTTGGCATTTTCTGCAAGGACCAAACCGACAAATTTTTTCGAAATGACCCCCTTTTAGACAATTCCTGCATAAATGCAGTAAATACCACTCCTTCGTTAAAGATTTAAAGCTGTCACAGCTTTAAATTGTATGGTCCACTTTACAAAAAACTCATTTTTAATTAGTTGTATAAAAACCCTTTGTTACATGATCCCTTTTGTATATATTATTGTATTTTGTTGAACTTGATATTGTACTAGTATCCTTTGGATCATTTTTGGCATTAAGAGTTTCTAACAAATCGGCACGACCGGCGACCTTTTAAAAACGTTTTTAGATCCCCCAGTGTCGAAATATTTTTCCAGTTTTGTATTGCTCTTGGTATTGCTCCTATTCTCTAGACTAGATTTTGCTTGAACAATTTTTATATGATTTGAGTACGACGTTAATTTAGCCTTTACAGCACCTCTTTGTTTAACTAATTCCTTGCGTTGTGCGTCAGTCATTTTGAATTTAATTAGTTGTAAACGATTTAGATTCGAAAATAACATTATTAATATTCATAGATAGCAAGTACCACTATCCTCCTTGAACGATTCAATTATAACTCATTGGAATTAGGACGCAAATGTGCAACTGTATCATTTTTATATAAAATAGTACACGCTGAAATTGGTGCCTAGATTGGAACTATATAATAATAATAATAATAATAATAATTCTTTATTTTGTTAAATTTTTCACAATAATGTACAAATAAAGAAGAATCCCAGAAGTATCTTAAAGATACTTGTATGGGTACAAATAAAGCTAATTTGCCAATTAAGAACACAAATAACAACATATTACATTTTATTGCTATAGTTCAAGAACTATAGCTGAAGTCACCTATTACAAATATGTGTATCAATTTCAATCAATTACAAATATGTGTATCAATTTCAAGCAACAACAAATACAGCTGCGAGTCACGTATAGTAATACAGTACCTATTGGAAATTTATTTCGAACAGTGTTTTGTTTAGTTTATATCATTTTATCTTTATATATTATTTTCCTTTCTATGTATTTGTCATGATTATTATATACTTGTCCTGTAATTGGGGTTAACCTGTTGGGCAAATAAAGTTATTATTATTATTTTTTTTCCGTTTCCGAAAGAAAGTGCTGGACAGTCTCCCTGTGGTTATTATTATTATTATTATTTTTTTTTTTTTTTTTTTTTTTTCGGTTTCCCGAAGCTAATGCTGGACAGTCTCCCTGTGGCCTCCGACACCACACAGAGGGAGCGCCACCAGCGAATAATCCACAGCAACTCCCCACATCCCGCAGGGTTAGTCACTGTAGATTCCAGACTCGTGTGCCCTAAGTAGACGAAGGGATCCCAGGATGACCGCTTTCTGCATTTGACCAGCCAACCATTCTGCCGATGTTTGGCAGGCCATGGTCTTCAATGCGGAGAGCAGCGTGGGCTTCATCCCTCCGAGTACACCGATTATCAGGACGACCATCTTGACAGAGTAGCCTGGGTATAGCACTTGGAGCTCATACCGGAGATCTCTGTATTTAGTCCGTTTCTCCTCCTCCTTCAAGGCGATGTTTGTCTCAGCAGGTGCTGAGAACTCGATGACACCTTGGTCTGATAGTCGAGGAGGACTATGTCAGGCTTATTGGCTTGAATTCGCCTGACGGTCGAGAACGAGTAGTTCCAGTAAATCCGGCATTTCTCGTTCTCGACAACGGACTCGATATCTCCGGGGATATAAGGCAGCACTGGTGTTTGGTCTATCTTGTACGAGTGCCGAAGATGGTAGTATAGCACTCGTAAAGCCGCGTTATGTCGTTGGATGTAGGCCGAAGTCGCATAAATCGGACATGCAGATAATAGATGCATGAGCGACTCCGGCGCCTGACGGCAGGACCTGCAGTTGATATCAAGAACCTCTACACCCATCACGCGACTCCGATAGACCAATATGTTAATAACACAATCTTACAGGCCACAATGAATCCCTCGGTCTCCGACTTCAGCCCCGCTGACCTTAAGAATGCGAAGGTCAGCTCTGCCGATAAACCCAGTGCTTCTATGTTGTTAAAGATAACACCGTGCAGGGGTTTATCGACGTGCTGCCTGAACAGATTCCTCGGCAGCTTTAATTTGGGCTGTCAGACGATTCGGCGGAAGCTCAGTAACTGATTCTGTATCAGCACCTCGCCTGCCTCCTCGCCTGTAGTCGAACATGAGACCGAGTTCATCTGCGGCCCTCTGTGCTGCCTTAAACAATAAAGCGCCAACTGCCACGTTTTCATGATCTCTCACTAACCGTAGGAGCGGATCCGAGCTCCTTAGGATATTACATGCCATACTCAGTGCTACTCTGCCATGCATACACTCCAGACTCAAGAGTCCTCGGCCCCCCCGTTGACGTGAGAGGTACACACGAGGAACGGACGATCTAGGATGAATACTCCTATGGATATTCATCATCTTGCGGGTATCCCTGTCCAATTGGCGCAGCTCATCTACTCGCCATTTAACTACTCCAAAGGAGTAGAGCAGAATCGGAACGGCAAGCATATTAGTGGCGACACCTTGTTCTTCCCCGAAAGTTCAGAAGACCAAATCTTTCGGAGTCGGTGTCTGTACTTGCCACGGAGAGAATCCTTTATTTGGTTCACATCCGGGATGTGGCGTTGTTCCACACCCAGGTATGTGTAGGTCTCTCCGGCATCCAAATGTCGTAGGATGCTTTCGTCTGCGAGCTGCGCATCTTCGTGGAATTCTCCGCATCGTCCTCTCTTGAGGTGGACGACTGCGCATTTGTCCAACCCAAACTCCATTTCAATTGCCCGCGTGTATTCCTCGACCACCCTGAGAGCATTTTGAAGTTCTCGCTGTCCGGAGGTATAGAGTTTAAGGTCATCCATATAAAATAGATGGGTGACCTTATGCCTCCGGTTGCTGGGTGGCCCACACTGATACCCGCGGGTTTGGCGGAGTCCATCAGATAGCGGCAGCAGTGAGATGCAGAAGAGGAGCGGACTCAAAGAATCACCCTGAAACAGAAACACTCCTCTCTTAAATGTCACCAACTCTGTCGAGACTCGCTCGGCACCGGATGTTATGGTGAAGCGAGTTCTCCCGAGCGGCAACAGTTGTTCAATGCATCTCACTAGTGGTGCTGGTACCGCAAGACATCCGAGCAAGTGTAACAAAAGCTCATGGGATGTTGTATCAAATGCCTTGCGATAATCAATCCAGGCCATTGATAGATTCCGCTTGTATTGCACAGAATCCTGTGTAATACAGCGGTCTATCAGCAGGTTTTCCTTGCAACCTGTCAGGCCCTTCTTGGTACCACGCTGTTCGTTTATCTGTTGGTAGATCGGATCAACAGACCTCAACATCCTGGTATACAAGATACGAGTAAATAACTTGTAGCAGGAGTTGAGGCAGGTAATCGGTCTATAATTTTTTGGGTCAGACAGATCCCCCTTTTTGGGGATAAGCACAGTTCGCCCCTCGACAAACCAGTCCGGAATTTGCTGCCCCTCGTTCAACCATGAGTTGAAAACTCGGGCCAGATGGCGGTGGGTGGAAGGAAACTTCTTTCCATCACCAGTTGTTTATACCATCTGGACCCGGGGCAGCGAAGTTCTTGGTTCCAACAAGTGCTTGTTGAACCTCTTCCGTACTGATTGCCGGGCACACTTCGTCTGGCTCTTCTAAGACTCTACGACAGAGAGCCTCGAAGTGTGCTATAGCTGGAGTGTCATTATCGAATGGACTCGCGACTTCGTAGATTCCTTTCCAGAAGGCTTCGACATTATCAACAGTCGGCGGATTTTCGACAACACGCTGTAGCTCTTGGAACAGACGAGACGGGTTTGTTTGAAACAATTTGTTTTGTTCCAAACTCCGCATTCGCCTGACCAATGTTTTCTTAATAGTCATAAGCGCTCGAATCCAATCTAGACAGTGCTGCTTGATGCTCTGCAGCACTGTGCGATTTAGAGTGTGGTGTTGGCGTCTCAGTCCGGCTGCCACTCGCCGGACCTTCGGTGTAAATGGTCTACCTTCGACTATATAATCCACCACACTCTGGATTCGAGAAGCGTGTTGCCTTGCTGATCGAATTTTAGCTTCGATCTTCTGTACGCGCCGTTTAGCTTTCTCGACCCTATCAACTGCGCTTATTATTATTATTATTATTATTATTAGTGCACATTAAAAACAATAAAATAGCCAATCCTGTACAACATGTACGAAATCCAACGTTTTTGTAGAAACCGAGGTAGAAAACTTGTAATTTTTCAAAATATATGTTTATACTATGAGGTTATAAAAACTAAAAAATTAAATAAATATATACCTTAGGTATTTTTATTAGAAGTAATTGCCACAAACATCAATGGAGCTTATTATATTTTAATAGGTTAAGTATTTACGGAGATACAAATTTTAACATTGAAAATCAAATGAAAATGAAAAATGAAATGAAAAACAAATCGAAGGTGTAACTATAAACGGGGGATCCAGTAGCGATTTGTGTGACGCTTGGAAATTTCGCAGTTTTTGCGAATTTTTGCAAGTTTTATGCATGCTAAGTGGATGTTTTTGGTGTCATTTTAAAGATCTCGTCAAATGTAAACTATTGGAAGTAGTTTAGAAAATTTAAAATTCGAGAGGGCGAAAATACTGGGATTAAAACGTTTTTTTGAAAGATCCAAATTTGATTTGGTCTAGTTGGAAAGAGGATGAATCAGCGCTCATCGTACGGGCAGGGTTTGGAGTCTGTGATGCACAGGGGTGTAAAGTTAAGGTACGTTTTTAAAAGGGTGATTTTTTTTGTTGATGTTTTCATGAGCAAAAATTTTTTTTTAGCATTATGTGGATGAATCTGTGTGTTTTTCAAAATTTTCTGGCAGAGTTGTATTTAAGGAATGGGGAAAAAGTTATAATTATCGGAAAAAGCTGAAAATCGATATTTGTGTAAAATCGGTGTTTTAAGACTTTTTACGGGTCGATTATAATTTTCAAGAGAATACGGAATGTGTTTGGAGGAAGGGGGTGGTTAGGTTAAGGATGAAATTCATTTTTTCGTAATGAAGTTTCGGTGAGAAAAAGTAAGTGTCAAGTTGCGTTTTTGGCAGTATGTGGATTAATCTGTTGGTTTTTAAGAATTTTTTAACCGAGTTGGATTTGGGGGCCACAGAAAGTTCGGCCGAAGTCATTCGAATTAGAAAACTTGGTTTCTCACTACAGTCACTACTGGCCTCATTATAAAATAAAACACACCACAGAAATTAGACAAACTAATAGAATAAAAAATCAGATACCCGACCTTTTGCGCGATAAGTTGTACAGTTTTTTCTCTTATATTTTGACACCCACCTACAGCTTTAACCATTAAAAATAGAAAAGCAGCTTAATAAATACAAAAAATTTTAGGACTTTGCCTTTATTATCTAGTGAGAATTTTAAAATTTTAAAAATGACGTTAAACATTTGAAAAACAAATAATATTTTTTTAGATGCCGTATATTATCGACTTAAAACATCTTTTTTTCCAGATTTCAAAAATATATCACATGTTGGTATTTGGATCAGCCGTTTTTGACATATTTAAGTCCAAACAATTTTAAATTAAAAAGACCTAGATTGCCTAAGCGACTGTTTATGAGTTATATTGTTATTTGTCACTAAATTTACTGAATCACATACAGATATTGATTTAAAAGTCAAGCAGTAAAATATCTTACACGATATTTGCGTATGTTCAGAACAGTGTGAATAATTTTATACTCGAGGGGTCTAAAAGTAAATCTGTTTTTTATGTTTCGTATTTACTACTGTCAAGGTAAATACAATCAGAAGTCTCATGGGTTCAGTGTAAATATGATATAGGAAAATAAAAGATTTTTGAAGGACTCTTAAAATTTACTCGCATCCTGGAGTGTCTTGATGTGTTTTGCACGTGAGATGTCTCTCTTTTATTAGGCGATACCTTCGGGCGATACAGAAAATACCTAGGCATAAAATCACGATTCCTTCGTTATAAAAATATCAAATTTGAAATCATTCGTTTAAAAATTTAACATAGTACTTTCTAAACATTCTAAGAGGTTATAAAGTAAAATGGTTTTCAGCCAACGCCAGTGTCACAAGTTCAAAATATAAATAAATATGCATTGTTCGGTGTCATTAGGGTGAGAACTCTCCATGCACACGTCTTTCATACGCGTCTCAATCAATGAACACTTGAATATTGTAAAGATGCAACAAAGTGGAGATGTATAGCAAAGGAATTAAATTTATATTCAGTGATATAATCTTGATGTCCATGAAGTATGAAGGAAATAGCTCAGAACCTAAAAAATTAACATTTGTTAGAATGTTAATTTTTTAGATTTTAAGCTAATTTCTTTGATACCTGCTTCATGCGTATCATGTATTGATACCCTACATATTAGAATATGCAAAATTATAATTCGAATATTTTCAAATAATAAAAAAAAAAATATGTATCTGCTCAAAATTTGTATGGAGCAATTTTTGAGAAACATATACAACTTTTTCATATTTCATGTTTCCTATTGTGTTCTATTAAATAATGTCTTTTAATATTTTTGAAAAGATATTCAATATTACTATAAAATTCTATAAAATTTTCTTCATGGCCATATCTCTATCATCAATAATAACCGAAATCCCAATGTTGAACATCAAATATGGAATATTTTATTATGTTGTTTTACATATTGTAGGTGTACCAAATTTGAAATTAACAATTTTCGTTGGCAAAGATACAAATTAAGAAGAATCAACTTGACCTACAATTTTTATGTTTTTAATTATAGCTTTACATAGAATATATTTTATTTCATTAATTATTATTTTCACCTACCGGGTTACAATTTCTCGAAAATTTTTTATTTTTAGACTAGGGTGCTTCCGATTGTGATCATATATTTTCTGAAATTTGTATGAATAGGCCAGACGTCAGGTACATTAACATTGTTTTAAATCAATCAAAAGATTTTACTGTTGAAACCTTATCTTCGGTTTCTTCGGCTTGATCTAAGACGTGTACATAATATATTACGACATTATTTGTACACGATTGTTCTTGACATCCAGAATAAATAACGGAACATCTTAGTCCAGATTTTTTGGAACACGATAAATACGAGAAGGCTGAATCTGACGACGATGCAGACGATAATGAAACCGACACTCGTAGTTTTATTGAAGCAATTGGACTTTCAACTTCAAAGAAATCCAAACTAATGTAATGTATTGGCAGTAGAGAATAAAACAATTAGAAGTTAACCAAATAAACAAAAAAAGGATTAGGCCTATTGGGGACACCACTTAAAAAGAACGCGCCAAACGCTCTACCGCAAGGTAGTGTGGAAACGAGCGCACAGTGGTGGTAACCACCGATAGTTGTAGGTATTTGTAATTTCTAAATTGTTAATCAAAAAAATAAGCGTAATAGCAAGTAGAAAGCTTGGAAATATAGAAAAGTATCGATATACAGCGCGGATGCGATACGATGCTTGACTTCCCCCGTCCATAAGTCGAAGAATATTGATTTTTTATGTAGTAAAAATGTGTCCGTAAATATGTGTCTGGACCATTTTTAGAGAATTTACTTATCTTTAACTTTGATAACAATCTTTTTTTTCGTAGGACCATTCAGAATCGAGATATTGGCAAAAAAATTATTTTTCAACGATATTGCCCCAAATTTCGGGGTGTTCTGAGGGGCTGTCTAGGGAGAAAAATTAGTATGTCTAAAAAAGGTCTATAATGAACTGTTTCCAACAGTAAAATCTTTTGATTGATTTAAAACGGTATTTACGCATCCTGAACGCCCTGACGCGACGCCTGGCCTAAAAACAATTTTTACCATAACTTAAATATTCACTCACACTTCACAATATCAATCGTTTATTTCGTTGCGATCTTCTCTGCTCTATTACGAATTCATAATAACCCGTTAATTATTTTGATTTTATGTTACCTATAGTAAAATAATATAATAAATATAACACTCATTAATTTCAACAACTTTTAATTAAAGCGCTCTTCATATATATTGCCTGTATAAACATAAGAAGTGCCTATAAGATTTATGTAATATAAACTTTTCATCACAACAAATAATGTAAAGCACAGGAAAGCCAATTTATTCAGCTTACTATAACTGCTGTTGTTGACTAACGAAGGAAGAATTATTAGAGTTGCCATTTTGCTGGATGCATCTCCCCGAGCAATGATCTGGTAAAATTTTTCTAATTGACTTAAAATGGTAGCTTATTGTGAATTAATGTTATGGTGTAATCCAGTTTTGTAAATATTTGTCTATATTTTGCTTTATCTAATATTTTACTACTTCCAAAATAATCTTACGTTCCAGATCAGTTGTCATTTTTTCGCTCGAAGAAACTGTTTAAGTATGACATTTAACTTTCTCCAATAATTTTTTTTAAATGCAATTCAGACATAAAGCATGAAAATGCTTTATGTCTATGTATATCACAGATATACACAATACACAATCCGGTTGGCAGCACTTTATTTGGTTTCAAACACTATTTCGTTTTATAATGATTGCACCTCCTCTCATGAGTATTTTGACGTTGCTGCCACAATCGATTCAAAGAGAATTAACGTACCCGCCAGTTCCTTTACCCCTGGATTTGCCCTTAGGCTCCCTATCTGCTGAACGTCACTTATCAGGCATCTTTTGCCGGGAGTTATATAGGCATGTGAGTATTTCTGGAATTCTCATCTTTCTTGGAGAACTATACAGGCCTCAGCCCCAGCTATCAAAGACACGGCCGGCGTTTGGTTTAAAATTGAATATTTGAATTACATTTGATGTGAGTAATTTTTGTATGCTGCTTTATTGTGTTGAATACACATAATAATGTTGACAGATTTAAGCCTTCTAATCAATCCTTTTGCCAATAGTACAAATCTACGAACAAAGCTGTTTCTATAAATTGTTATACAAAGTCAGAATTATAGTGACAGAACTAAAGTTCTGTGGATTATTTTGGACGCATAAAGAGCTTCCTTAATGCAGTTCGTTTAGTTTTCTTTTATCCATTCGTTGTTATATGTATTGGTTATTGCTTGTATCTCGCAATGTGTTGAATGTATTTTGGATAAACATTTTTACTTGGATTATGTCTCATATTGCCACTTGCGTAAATTATAATTATTACAACAGTGGCAAATAGTAATAAGTTACAAAACGATTGAAGTTATAATTTTAAGTATATCTAATAATAATAATAAAATATATTTTAAAAAAAAGAATATTTACTTACAGTTTCACAAATTTATATAATTTTCAGTAGTATAAACATGTGAGTGTATAAATAGGTAAACAAATAAACTTGAATGTGGGATGGGACAATCAACAATAAATATAATAGCAACATATGAATATGTAGTGAGATGGGGTCATGCGTACAATTGCCGGTCTTCGATCAACGGAGTAAAGCAGCGGTGGTCGAAGCCGGGGAATGGATGGGTGACCGTATCTCATTACATTACCGAGGATAGTGCAGCGGGCTAGATCGCCCTTGAGTGGCACAAGGCGACTAGTCACTGCCTATCTCTCCTGGGTTCGAGTCCCAGCTCCGGCAGATGGCAATGTCGGAGCGAATGGGTGTATGTGGTGTGTCCTGGTTAAGTGTCAGAATAGCTCTAAGCTAAACTTCGCCAGGACGTTAATATAAATAAGACCATTAAAAAAAATAAATAAATAATCAGAATTATAGTGGTAAAAAAATAAGAATAATATTTATATTAATAACAGATAAAAGTTACATTTAAAACAAATCAATATAATACGTTAAAATAACACGAATAGTAAGCCCACAAAGGAAAACCGACGCGTGAGAGAATGATAAGAGCTTTTTCCCAAAAACCACTTTACGATACTCGGTACAAGCATTGATTAAGGAATGAATCTCGCCCCCAAAATAACGCTCGCACTTTACCATTGGAGTCGCTTATTTTATTCATTCCTTAATCAGTGGTACAAGGTAATTCACAAAGATGAGTCATTTTAATACTTACCTATAAAGAATTAAAGAAAAATTATATTTATTACTGTTTTGTCACTTTTTAAGATCAAAGATGATTTTATAACAAATTTTTGGAAATACGTTTTACACTTTTTGTCCGATTTCTTTATGATTTCTTATGATGATGCAGAAAAATATTACAAATTTTTAGCTATTTATTTTAAATAACAGTTCACAAAAGACTCCTGGACCACTTAACTGCAAATTGCGTACGAATATTTAAATTAATTAATTAACAGATAAAAATAACACTTTTAAATAATATGTTAATAATAATAGACAAATTAAGCCAATTAATAACAAAAAAAAAAACCTATTTAAATATTATTAAAGATCACTTGGGCATCACAAATTAAGTTCTAAGACTTTTAGTTTAATTTGGTAAGCGCTGCTACTAAACATCTTGTTATATTGCTTTCATTATCATGCTTATTTTCATAACCAATTTATTTGTCTGGATAAATATATCGAAAGCATTGGCTACGTTTACAGAATATTACAGAGTAAATACATTCAAGAGATTAACATCTGTTTCTGCTGCTCCAAAAATTTTTGTTTTAATTTTTTTTTCATTTTAATCATTTTGTTATAAGTGCGGCGCATAATTGCTCTGTTGTGATGATGAGATGCATTTGATCCTCTTTCATCTTACGTCCTACGTCATTCAGAACCGATATATCCACCTCTTAATAGAGTGGGCCCGAGAGTGGACCGTTAATTTTCAAATAGTCAAAATAATATGTAACTTATTTGTTATAAGATTTTTACCGCAAATATAAATTAATAATAATAATTTTACTGGTGTAAAGTCCTTAAACAGGTGATCCATCAGATGGAATGGTCATCATTACCAGTACCCTAAAGGTGAACAAGGTCGCTTCTTTAGTTTTTATAGTTGTAGAATATTGAATCCTAAGAAATAGTACGCGTTAATTTAAAACCGTTACGTTCCTTACAAATTATTGTATTCGGAATTTCCTCTACCCACATGTTAATTTTTCACTAAAACCATTCGTTTTTGTCTATTTTCCCAAAAGGATATTGTTAAAAAGTTTAATTGCCAAATTTCATCATGATTTAAAATTTGCATTATATTATTTAGCAAAAGAAATTTATCATTCTACTGTTAAAGGATACTATCTCGTATATTATTAAAAGCGTTCTCTATTAGCTATAATAAATAGATGTAGACATAGACTTAGAAGAAGCCTTTGTCAACTGGTATAGGATGATATAAGGTCGTCGTTGAAATATAACTCTTTTAGGACTCGTCTTTCTGCGGAGGGTAAGTTGGAGCGAGGGGGGTTTGGCTATCCGGAGTATTCTTGCAATGTCTTGTCTGATGTCTTCAGCTTGATTTTCTGGGAGGTGGGATATAGAGTTTTCTATTTGGGAAATAATTGTCGCACTTGGGATAATTCTAGGAGTAATGGCAAAATTGAAGCCTTGAGCTAAAACTTAAAAGTGGGATTACTCATGGGGAAGTCGGAAAAATTGTGGACTGCATATTAGGATCTAGTGTAGAAGTGAAGATGAGTTTCTGTTTGGTTTCATTTGCTGCCATTAAATGTTAAAATGTTTTCTTCTTCTCATTTCATGAATAAATATATAAAGTAATTCGTAAATGTAAAACAATATGATTTTTTCGACATAAAATAAAGTAGTTTTGAATAAAAGAGAAAATGTTGGGACGTCGGCCCTCGTTTACTTATTCCGATTCCTGCTGTTTGTGAAATTCATAATAATTTTTTGTAATTATCTTTAATGATTCTTCCAAAAATTTCCTCAAAACGCATATTTACGTATACTCGAGTAAACTTTAACTTGGCGTGTGGATGAGTTGATATTGTGCGTATTATTGTATTTTCTCTTGCACACAAAATTGAAACAATGGCCCAAAACCATTGTTTACGTATAAACATACGTGAACAATGTTTTCGGGTTATTGCTTTAACTTTGTGTGCAAGAGAAAATGAAATAGTATGCACAATAACAACTCATCCACACGCCAAGTTAAAGTTTACTCGACTATAGGTATATATACAAAAAATACCTTTTTGTCCATATTACCCGATTATTATGACGATTTTCAGATTGAACTCGCTGCGTTGCCTTTGTAAACTTTTTTTTAATATTATTACCTCGATTCGAGCCTCGATTATTACATACACAAAACTCTAGTTGAAAACACAAAAATGTTTTGATTAGCTGGTTGTGAGTTTTAATTAATTCCATTCTGTGAAAATGTACTATTCCAGTATACCAATACTTCCGCTGAAAAGACCGTAGAAGCAATCAAATTATATATGTCTGTAGTATTTATATTATTTTTAAGTAAATGATCGATAAACAAATATAAAAGCTCGTCGTTGTGTTGGTCCGAAACGAAACGTCTAACAAGCTCGTTTTTCCCATTCAAGTATGCTTTCATATTGGCCATAAAGTCACTGAACCGATATTTCTAAAGCTTTTGGGAGATACTCATTACGATAAAATATATACCAGAAATACAATAGGTAGAAATGTGAACGTTCCGTTCCGATTTTAAGTATATCTCTTAGGTTCACAAGGACACCACACAAAAATATTTATGCGACTTGAAAAGAGAAATGTTGTACTTGTGTAAAGGAATATTAGAAAAACTTGTTGCCACTTTATACCACTATCTCCATTACCTTGAAAATCAATTTAATTAAACTACAGCGACAAGGAATTCAGTTGTCAAAATTTCTGAAAAATTGTAAAACCTCATAGTTCAAGTAAAATTATGTTTTTCTCCATTTTTGTAGTTAATTTTATATAAGAATAACATAACGGTCACACTAAGGTATTGGCAAAGTGGAGAGATTGGAAAAGTTACATTCACTCTGCCTTTGCGTGAAAGAGTTTTTTACTCAATTTTGATTTAAAAAACCTGAGAAGAGTAAGAATTTCCTGGATTCTTGCTCTTCTCAGGTCTTTAAAATCAAAATGTCGAGTACAAAATTCTGTGATTGAAGTGAATCCGTGAATAGGTCGTGGCTCAATGAATGTATTTTCAAGTAACGTAACAAAGGGATAAATTGATCTACGTTCCAGGTGACAATTAGGATATTTCACACGCGATATTAAATATATCGAACACCATGTAAACCACATTTTATTGCATTAGGTATATTATCCCTTCCTTCTTTATATATTTACCGCCTAGTAAACTTTGTTAAATCTAATGAGCATTTCTTTTTAAAAAATAATGAAGTTAGTAATAGGACTACTAGAGATGGCAGTGACTTAAGGATACCACAACATTCCACAAGTACATATCAAAAAAGCGCTCACTATAGGGCTATAAAAGTCTACAACAGCCTCCCCTCCGAATACAAGTCAATAACTAGCTACAATATATTCAAAAATAAGACCAAGCAATTCTTTACAAGTAAATGCTTTTACTCGTTTAACGAGTATATTAACCAATAAACATGTAAACTGGCCAGACTATAATTTTTTATTTTTATATTAAGCATTTTACCTTTATATTTTTTGTTCCATGTTGTGTGTGTATAAAAATTATCAACTTTATTTACACTATTAAGGCGTCTTATAAACTTGTATCTGTTATAACATTATGTAAGTGTTTCTATCTATGTAATAGATGTAGTTCTTGACAATGTCAATATTCATGTATCTTATGAATTTACGACAATAAATTATTATTATTATTATTATTATTATTATTATTATTATAAATTCATGTTTTCAACATCAATTTTAATTCACTTCAAAAGTATGTAAGAACTTGTACTTCTATTAAGTTTGAGAGAGATGGAAGTGTGCCTGCAGATAGCATTTTTATCAAGTAACCTATTTTTTTCCGGATTGGCTTATGCACTTTATCAAATTTATACTTCTAAACACTTAAATTATTGCTAGAATCACATTATGAGACTTATAGGCAAAATATACCACTTGTATTAATGTTGCTGTAGCCAACGTAATAACGGAGATTCAGAAATGCTCACTAATTATAATTATCTTGCCACAGTTCTTCTAAATATCAAAGACGCGTAAACACTGACCTTGATACGAGTTTTTTCGATTTCTGTACTAAAATTCTAATTAGTAGGTCCGAAGTACGGTGAAAATCAACTGGAAAGTAATACACATTTTTCTAAAAAATTTAACTCAGTGGCCACACAAAAATGTACACAGACGCATCTAAATCAGTTCAAGGAACGGATTGTGCTTACAATTTCCGATAAATTTAAATTAAATAAAAAATCATCCATCTTCTCGACAGCAGTTTCTGCCATTTAAAAAAAGCAATATAATGCATACTTGCCTCTAATAATGAATGTAGTAATTATAATAAATAATCATTTCTGGCTTGTCAATTCTAACCTCTCTTAATAACAGTTATCCTCCCAATATCCCAATTAATCCTTCGACAATTGCGTAAACATCTGTAGACGTGCAATTAAACAATGGTAAAACCTCTGGAAAGATTTGCATTTACTAACCCTACCAGATACACAAAAATAAATTCCGAAATACCACGCAATTATTGGCATGATAAATTTAGCCTACCAAGAAGACATATAACTATTATGAACAAGATACAATTTGGACATGGTTGTTACCCTGTGCACCTTAAAATAAAATAAGAGTTTCTGCCTTCAATTCGTGTGACATAATATGTAAATACCCTGAAGCAACCAATAACCTGTTTAACAGTTTACTAATACTAATTATAAAACCCCATTCAATCTTTATTATGTCTCAATAGAACAGGTATCATAAATTGTCATCATTTATTATACACAAAACCAGCATCAAAATTTAAAGTTGTTAAGTTGTTATTCCCTTGTTTAATATTTTGTAACTAATTCACGGCCCTATCTATAACTGTAATGTTTAAATAAAAATGCGTTGATAGGGCCTTTGGTGAGGAAAGTGTGACCCTGTTATAACCCTTTGTGTGCTCGTCTAAAAATTTTCCTGATGGAATTAGGTTTAGCTTAAATAGTGACTGCATGAATACCATTCAAAATAAATAAATGTTATACATTACATAACAGGAATTATATTGAAGTTTGAATAAAATTGATTCAAATTAAATATAAACAATTGCTGTACTGTAAATACTGTTTTGACAAAGAAATTTAAAACTGACGAAACTGACTCTGAATTCATTTTATTTACGTTCTTATAATTTAAGAATTTACTTTAATGAATGAGATAGAAGCTACTCCACAGTATTCCTTTGGAAACCTTTTTAAACTAAGTTCAATGAAATTCTTTCGAAATTTAATTAACTAAAGTTAAAAGTTTTTTTTACATCTCATTTGTTTGAAGGCAATTTAATTGAAACGCCGAATATAAGTCGAGAATTAAATACTCTACGCTTTTCAGCTGAGTACTGACATAAATAAAAACCGTACATAAACGATGGATTTTTCAAATTATATTAAATTATTCTGTTTATGTATGTACTTTGCTATTAACTTGTTTGTTAGTAAATGAACATTATGTACAGTGTATTCCACTTGAACTGAAGCAACCGCAAAATAATCTTTATTATTAGAGAAATTGCAGTTTATACTTTATACTCTATATTTCATGGTCCCTCTCGTGGTCCCTTAAAGAGTTCAATATTTATCTAAAATTGAGAATCATATTAATGAATCAAGAATAACAAAACTTGGGAAAAGTTTTTTAAAAATAAGTTTCATCAGTTATCCGAATTTCATAAAAGTTCATTTTTTAATTTATTATAAAAAAACTCGTGTAAGTTCAGATTCACCTGAGCACCACTGTATTTTAATGTCAATGTGACTTTATTTTGTTATATGAACTGATGAGAGTAATCTTTGATATTATTCTGAAAAATACATCTTTAGTCAAGCTGTCTTATATTCTATTCAAATTAATAATAGCCTTAAATTAGATTTTAGATCGTGTAGAAATTAACACACTATGAATAATAAAACTTACGTCCTCGAATGGATTCATAATTACTTCGTATGCAAGTAAAAGTAAAATATTGTCATATTCCGAAACTAATAATCATAGAACACACTATTAACAAAAAATCGAGTAAAAAATATTAAAAAGACACGTTTTCCATTTTACTCAAAGCTCTTTTTTTAGTGCATATATCTTTAATACATAACACATATATAAAGCTCTGCTCATGTTATCTGCGTGAGTTCACGACAATATTATTGAGACATCTCAATGGTAATGGTTATAATAAAAGATGCTTTAAAACGTGGTACAGTTTCAAATATTTTATGATTTCCTTTATATACTCGTAAGCAACATAAAAATCGTCCAGCATTTTTAAAGTAAAAGTAACTCAACAAAATTGAAGAAATCAGAAAACATGACGTTAAGGTGCATATCCACCAAAAAATCCATTATCACCAAACGGTTGCAAACGTTTGCAAATATTTGCAATTGTCTGTTGATATCTTGTCTTCACCTCGGTCTTCACTAAACAAATATTTGCAAACAACTGTACGTTTGCAAACATTTCTCACCGATCCGACCCGGACTAGAAAATAGTTGCATCCAAAACGACTCCCAGAAGAAGACTAATTTTTAGTGCCGAATCTATTATAATTATTTAATCGAAGAAAATAATATTAAAAAAAGAAAGAGAAAATATAGACTTTGGATATCTCATTCTTTAAAAACAAGAAGTTCAACGCAGCTGCTGACTGACTAGAACATATAGAGTTTGAGATATCCCTTCACGCGCCCTACATTTTCAATTTATTATAGTAATACAAGGAATTGGGTAATACCAGCGATACATGGAACTACAAAGATAATGAACGCAATATCTTTGATGTAGCCGCAAAATTGATGGGTATACCTAGATGGCGACAAAACGGTTTTACTAGTAGCGACACGAGTATTGCACAGACGAACTATATGATAATAATTGTTCATATATAGGATCGCATTGAACGACTGTAGCTGGACTACCGACATGTGCATCTAACCGCATTAATTATTCTACTAAACTATAGATGTCGCGCTGCTAAAAATAAAAATACTAAAATATCCGTAACGTAAGAAAAGCTCTAAATATTGGTGCAAATGAATTGAACTAAAATTCAAGCTACAAATTTTAAATTATGGGGCATACCTATCCAATTTTTTTTTCATTTTATTAATATATGGCTTTTCTAGATGCTATGATGTATTATTAAGCAATTAATAAAATATGTAAAATAAAAGCGGATGAACGTTGGTACATAATATGTCCTAAATTTAAGAATTGTTGTTACAGTTTTGACTCATTTTTCACCGGTTATCAGAGCAACTTTTCTTACGTTATGGACCCTCTTTGTAAATTGCTTATTTCATGTTTATTACATTGATTTGTATGTTTTTTTATTATTATTATTTAATGAATACAAAAAATTAAGCACACCAAATAATTAAGCTGAGCCAAGTCTCCCGCAACACAGTAGCGTCAGTAGCTCGTCGACTAGGAGGGCTCGGATGGTTTCGTGTACACATCGCGTTATCGCCCGCGGCCCGCTTTGTTTTAAGTTTTTGTGTACGCGTTCAATACGTTGTTCTAGGTTGATGTGTAAAGTTATAATTTATAACATGGTTGAGTTCTTATATCTCAACTATGAATTTGTAATAAAATAATTGGGGTTTACAAAAATTTACTCCATGTACCCAGATCACTATTTCTGTCTTTGTTATTCTTATAGTTTTAGAAAAAGAGAAGGGTATTTGCAGATCGCTCAGAGTTAATTTTCGTAAACCCCAATAATTGTGTGTTCACATAGGGACACACAAATTTTCATTTTAAATTTTCTAATTAAAAAAACATTATTTATAACCATTGAGCTATTTTTTTTATTTATTACCAATACAATCTGCTTTTTTCCTTAAAAAAATTTACTAAAAAGAGTCCCAGAAAATGTTTTAGAATATTATAAATTTTACTACGCTTGCGTCTCAGAATTCGGACGTGCGACGTAGCTTTCTCCGAGACAGATGTCATAAGGAAATAATAACCTAACTTTTTTTATTATTGTTGAAATTAAAGTACCAAAAGTGCGTATGTTTTACAGTTATTGTGTTTTGTGTTGTTTATTGTCTAAAAAGATATCTGAGAAGCCTGTCTCTTGGAAACTTAAAGAGTTTATAACTTTGTTTATGACTATGTTTACAGTCTGGTATCTAGCACATCAACATATTTGAGTCTTTTTTTTAACACACTTATCTTACAAAGTAAAATTTTCACAAATTTTTCAACATTAGAAAAACACAAAAACAGACGCCAAATCAAGTAAGGATGAAATTAAATTGAAATATTTTTTACATCACGAAATCCAACCTCAACTAACAACTTCAACAGCCGAGTCAGCCGTCACGGTAATTAATCCAAGAACGACGTTCCAGCCTTTCATTCTCGTGCGCATGCGTAATCTTCTATAATAAACATTTTAACGTTTTTCTAATTTATTCGAGAAATAAAACATTTTTTACTTATAGAACATTTATACAGATTAATTATAGTTCCCGAAGAAGACGGTTACAATTGTTAAACATGGAAAATAACACCAAAATATCGATATTTAGAAAAGCACCTATGATTTTGACCCTTATGTTACGATTATATAAGGGTCATAGCAATATGAGCTTGGAAACCTAATCATATTTACCGCATAAGAATGACGTCACAACTTTTGTAGTCTATTCGCGTGAACCGCGCAGCAGGGTCTTGTCTACTGCTGTCACAACACAAGATCAGCAGACAAATAAGAATAGGAACAATTAGCTGAGCCACCATAGGAGAATATTCGAATCAATTTAAATATTTATCAGCCGGGATGCTTGATAAATTTGAAACTTTTGAAACTAATCCATCATCATCGCTTTCCTCCAAGTTGTTTTTTAATTTATTTTTGTACAAAATTTATTCGTCAGATATTTATTATTTATCAGTTAGCTATATATTTTAAAAATATATATTATATATTTACGCAAAAAAAAATGTTACATATGAATGAGCCATTGGTTCGACACGGAACAAATAGTCCGCGACTAAATGATGCATACAGTAAACAATACAAGTGAGTCGAGGAGTCGACCCCTTAAACCAATATTTCCAATTTTACCAGCTAGCAAAACACTATACCACAGTTCGGTGTCCAAATGGAACTCAACTCCTCCCCAAAAATGCCCGCAACATTTGAATGGAACTTCTCTATTGGTCGACCCAAATTACAAAGCAACCACTAAATTTGACGAAGGCCGACTCTACAATAGTCGCGTCATATATTAAATTTTTACGTGTTTTGGCAACAGACCAATCAGCATATGTTATCATTGTCGCTAAACGTATAAACGCTAAATATATGGAAAACGCGAATAAATGGAGAGCCAGCCTCACGTCAACTGCTGTATTATTCTCTATCCTTGGTATTATTCTTTGCCTGTGTTTTGAAATTTCTACAGTTACGATCGTTTTTGTGAAGGTACGTATAAGAATTAAATTAACATATGTTTTGTGCATAAAGTATTAAGTTACGTAATGCAAACGATTAAAATGATCATTGATAAAATGTTAAAATCTCGTTTTTTTTTAAGGTTAAATCGGAAATTGGCTGAAGGGGGCCCGGACTCAACTTCTCCACCGAAAAAACGAACGTCCAGACATTTTTCGGTGGAAGACAAGGAAAGCGTGCTGAACATTTTTAAGGCGTACGATGGGGAAAATCGGGAGGAACCAAAGATGGAAGGTATAAAGTTCACTGCACGGCAGCAGGTGTGAGTGTTGCAAGTGTTTATAATATTCTTGGTGAATACAAACAAACACACCAACTTCAACCACCAAAAGTGTGTGTTTTGGACAATATTGATGAAGGAACTAAAAGTGCTCTCAAGCGTATAATCCATTATTTTTTTGAAGGCGATGAACAGAAATTGGCTTTCAGTGAGTAAACGGACTTTTTATTTCTTCGTGTTGTAATGTAATTGTGTTTGGCATTATAGGTTTTTAACTAAATAGTGCCCAAGGGAAAAAAATAAGATATCGCTTGGAGGCGAAGATTGCTGCGAGACATCAGAAATTACCGGGAAGAGCATAAGAAGTTGTACTTTTTAGATGAGACTTAGGCACAGATTAACTATACTAATCTGTGACTTAGGTGAACGCTGGCCATACTGTAAGTAAAGTATGGAAGGACACAACAATCCTGATTCCAAGGCAGGTTTTCATCCAATGTTTAACGATGGGGTTAAAAAATACATCGGACAAGGGAAATCATCTTATAGTCCACCACATAGGATCCGAGGACGGTTTCGTTGAGAATTATATTACTTATCGTTGTTATGTTATTTACAAATTTGTTATATGCAATACGTAGGGCTTTGAAAGTCTATTTTTTCTACTGATTTACCAAATGTATTAAAATGATGAATAAAGCATTCTATTTTATATTATATTTATATCTCTCGTAACTTTCTTAAACGAACTGTAGTAGAACCTTGTGAAAATAAAGACAATATAGGTAGGTAAACAACACGTTTTATTTATTTGGACATGTGAAAACCGAAAAGTAAACGACTCTTAGCAGATATGACTATTTTTGAGTATTTTGCATTGGGGTTTATCATTGAGTATATTACTTTATACTCAATGGGTTTATCCAGTGAAGTAACCTATGTGAAATTGTTATAGTAAATCACAAACTAAACTTTTTTGAATTAAATAACCACGGACGTTCTTTAAAGTATGGGGAAATAACTCGCGAAAGAAGCTAACCTAATAACGAATACAAACGTAAACAAACCAGGCAATCAGCTGGCCGAGGCCGAGTAAAAGTGTCTAGAGTTTGCGCAGTGCGGACTAATAAAGGAAACGTCGTTTAAATTTTTGCGGGAATAAAGTATTATTTTTAAAAGTACAAAATTGAAGATGTATAATAGAAGCTTTAATGGGTATAAACATTATAAAAATATAGTACAGCTGTAGTAGAAAATGTAACACGTATAATAACAAATTTTGTTGAAGCTATCACAACTTTCATTAATTTCCATCGTGTAAAACTGACTATTGCGTACACCGTTCTGCGCTGCCATAAAATTAATAGGGCGGAGTCGATTTCCGTTTGGACGCCGAACCTAGTATAACTGCTTGTACTGGCGAAACAATTACGTGGGTGGTTTGGAGACATTCGAAATATTTGAACTATCATCAAGTCAAAGTGTTGATGTTTGTGACCGATGGTGCCGCGACAATGCGTTGCTAGGCCGTTCTCTTCAAAAAGACGGTTGTAGTTTTTTACATGTACGTGTAAAATGCATGTGTTAATCATTGATCGAAAATGTTTTCCAGAGGTAGATGCATTTATAGCAAACAAAAAAAGTATTTCTTAAATCTCCTAAACGGCTTCGAGCATTACATATACAGTCAGTATTGTTAAAATTTATTTTCATTTATTGCATTTATTCAAGTATTAAGATGCGTACGCCTCTGCGGGGCGGGTGAGCTTAAGGTGGCCAGAGTAGAGCGACGAGGCTTCAGATTCAGATAGAGGCTAGAGACACAACTTGGCGCTATGTGATTTTAACACACAGGTAACATGTGTCATGGCCAGAGTGGTACGACGAGGGCCATCTGGAATCAAAGCCATCCAGACCACCGAAATAGGTACATTTTAGACAAGTTATGGGATGAAGTGGCACGGGAGTGTAATGAAACAGGTAGGATGGTTTTTATTTATATAATATTATGTTATTTTCCTTGTTCCAAGGAAAAAATTACCCCATGTAATTTTTCTTTTATTTATGAACGCGAATTTCACTAAAATGCAAATAAAACTATCCAGAAGGATTTCGTCTTCACTGTCCGAATACATGTTTATAACTAATAACGCATAACGACTAGTCGCTCCACTGTGGCCACCGCAGTCTCGTGTGTCTCTTGCCGCTTTTAAGTAATCTCTATCTGAATCTGAAGCCTCGCCGCTCTACTCTGGCCGTACCTTTAGACATACCCAACATTTTTATATTCGTTAATCGTTAGTCAGAAAATATTATTTGTGGTAACTAAGGTAAATTTTTTTCCACAAGTTGGCTTTACGCATTGGCCATTCACCCACGAATATGAACTTGTATTATATTAGATATACGATAATAAATCATAATTCATAAATTAGACTAAGATAACGTCAACATAAGGTAAGATCGTAAGATCAGAGACTCTGTGGTAAGATGAGGCAAACTACATATTTCTAGTGCACAAAAAACCTCAAAGATTTGCCGTTTACACATACACACTTTATTTTTCTACAGCATATTAAATAATAAATATAATGTATTACTTAATACCATAGAAAATCATTATTTTCATGTACAATAGTTCTGGCATGATTAAAATAAAAATTAACGGAAACACTCCTGTTTCAATTATACCAGAACCAGCACTATAGGTATTTTCAAATTATTTTAAATTAGTTATCCGACTCACTCCTACCGAAGCAGCTTTACGACGGAACGGTTTAATTTATGGTCGATTTTTATGGCCTTTTTTATATACAGACAATGTTAACGTCACATACATGTTCATTATGCCATATTATGGCTTATTGCATTGCTATTTTCAAATCGTCAGATCTACTTAGGTTTCTGTATAGTTTAGTAGCAAACCAATGTAATTTACTAAATTTCCTTGAATACAGTAATGCGCCCAAAGGTACCATCACTTCCTTGATATAAATTTGGCTTGTATATTTGGTTGCCTAACTTGAAATGTTGCTTCTTTGTAGTTCCATAAGTCACTGGTAATACTTATGTGCTACTTGCCATAATTTAGGCCTTAATTTGTAAAATTCTATTAATTCTCGACGTTTCTCGTTATCCCATTCCATTTCATTACCCATTCAAATGATTAAATGCACAAACTGAGACTACATTCGCTTGTTGTAACATTGACTACTACTCAATCACGAATCATCTATTTATATTTTCGTTTCCACTAAAAATGCAGAGAACGGGCACATGCAACGAATTCCTTTGATGTACCGACTATTGAGATTTATAATAAATAACGATACAAAAATAAGCCACCCTTAGTTTATACTAGATTGTCACATCCTTTAGGGAATGTGTTTATGTATCTTTCTTAAGTACCTAAGTATATGTTTAGTTTAAAACCATTATGATGATTAAGTAGTAATAACAAAACCTGACTTATGAAAACTGAAACACTTTTCTAAGTTAGTTAATATACTCTGACCCGATGTACTGTGAGGACGTAAATAAATTCATAATAATTAAACTTTACCGTGTGTTTAGTTCTACCCATATTCCTAATAGGTTATGGGCCCAGATTACGAACTAATTAACGTGTGTTAATAAGAAATCTAATAAAACAATAAAAACAATATACAAGGTGTATCGCGTGAATTAATGATAGTGACAATACCGAACAGTGATTAGTTAGTGACTTATAAATAATCAGTGACAATCGATAGCACTAAAAATATAAGAAGAAATATTAAACCTTTCAACGGGAACAACTATTCTATATGGAAATTTCGTATAAAAGCTCTAATTACTGAAGAAGGTGCCCGACAAGTATTAGAAGAAAACCCTCCTGAAGATATAACTGAAAACTGGCAAAGAATGGAAATGTCTGCAAAAGGTTGTATCATAGAATACCTGAGTGATACAATGATAGGTATATAGCCACCGAAGAAGAAACTGCTAGGGAAATTTTGAAGAAGCTCGATGAAATTTATGAGCGGAAAAGCTTAGCAACTCAACTGGCTGTACAAAAGAAACTACTCAGTTTCAAACTAAAGGGGGACACTTCTCTCCTAGAACATTTCATTAAATTCGATGAAATGCTTATCGAACTAATAGCTGCCGGTGCTGTCTTAAATGAAATGGGAAAAGTTGCCCACATTGCCTCCTTCATACGATGGAATTGTGACAGCCATTCAGACACTATCAGAAGATAACCTTACGCTTGCTTTTGTAAAAACACGTTTACTGGATTATGAAACAAAATTAAAAGATGAAATCAACGACACAAGTGCCAAAGTGTTGCAAGTGGAAACTAATCACGCTAAAACAAAATCATTTACGAATCAAAGATGGAACAAAAATACTTTTCGTAAAAATCATCGAAGAAATAATTACCAATATACGAGGGATTCTAAACCAACTAGAGATTATTACAATAGAAGAACCACTAATAATCGACATTTTAGTTCTGCCAAGTGTAACTATTGTGGTAGATCTAACCATTTCAAGAAGGATTGTTATTATTATAAAAGAAGTCTCAAGGACAATCGAACCCTTCAAACTATTCAAACTACTCAAAGTAGTAGTGGACGAAGTTTTGCATTTATGAATGGAATTAACGTCCAACAACATGAAAATTCTAATGCTGAAAATGAAATCGCATTTATATTGGATTCAGGAGCTACCGACCACCTACTTAATCGACAACATTATTTCACCAAATTTTCTGAATTAGAAGACTCGATCGAAATATCTGTCGCGAAAAAGGACACAACAATTAAAGCAGTTCTCAGAGGAAACATTGATGTCACCACTAATTTTGGAGTCCAAGGAGTTTTGGAAAATGTTTTGTATGCCCCTGATGTACCTTATAATTTGCTCTCGGTACGCCGTATACAAGAAGCTGGTATGGCAGTTGTTTTTACTGAAAACGGTGAAGTATTTATTAAGAGAGGTGGTAAGCCCATCATAAAGGGTAAGTTTTTAAACAATTTAATAGGCGTAGATTTTAAATTAAATAAAGATAACAACAAAGATTATCAAGTAAATACTAGTAGTATTTTAGCAAACGAAAGCTACAAGCTTTGGCATGAACGTTTAGGTCATATTGGTAAAAATAAATTTATAGAAATAAAAACTAAAGGTATGGTGCAAAATAATAATCAAGTAAAATTAGCCCTACAAATGACTTATGTGAAGCTTGTATTTATGGAAAACAAGCATGTTTTCCTTTTGCTAAAAGTAAAAATAGATCTCATGTTCAAAGGCCTTTATTCATTATACATTCTGATCTTTGCGGGCCTGTTACTCCGCCGACTATAGATGATAAAAATTATTTCATAACATTTATTGACGAATTCACTCATTACACTGTAACATATTTATTAATGTATAAATCAGATACTTTTAAGGTGTTTCAAGATTTTGTTGCAAAGAGTGAAGCTCATTTTAATTACAAAATAGTTAATCTATATTGCGATAACGGTGGCGAATATATGTCAAAAGAAATGAGAACTTTTTGTTCTGAAAAAGGAATTACTTATCATTTAACAGTGCCTTATACCCCACAACAAAATTCAGTTGCTGAACGAATGAATAGAACACTTACAGAAAAGGCTAGAGCCATGATACACGGTGCTGTTTTAAATAAATGTTTTTGGGGTGAAGCAATTTTAACTGCTACATATCTACTAAATTTAACCCCTACAAATGCATTAAGTCAACACAAAACACCTTTTGAACTGTGGCATAATAAAAAGCCCAGATTAGACTATTTAAAAGTTTTTGGGTCTACTGCTTACATTCATAATAAAACCAGAAAAAGCAAATTTGATGAAAAATCATTTAAAGGCATACTGGTTGGATATGAACCTAGTGGTTATAAAATATTTAATCCAGAAACATATAAGTTTATCACAGCACGTGACGTAATATTTGATGAAATTAATTTTAGAACATCAAGGCCCCATTTAGAACTTGATGAAGTGGTTGAAACAAAAAACCTCGAAGGTGTTAAAATATCTAAAACTGATATTAAATCGGTAAATAACTTCCCTGTTACTCAGGCGGAGTTAAAGACAGGTAGCAACAATAATAATGAAACTGTCAGTGAAACCGATAACATAAAAAGGTTAAACGAAAACACCAGAAATAAATCTGAGACTCCAGTTACTGAACTCAGACGTAGTGAGAGACTTAAAAATCGCATTGAAATATCATACCAGGAAAATGATATAGAAATTCTCATGTGTGCACAGTCTTTATTGCAAATTCCGTCATGTTATCAAGAAATTAGTAAACGGGATGATAAAGATAAATGGGAAGAAGCGATTAATAATGAAATTAACTCTCTCTTACATAATAATACATGTCAGCCTTTAAAATATATTTACAACAGCAATTTGCTATGGTTGATTTAAAGGAAATAAATGTTTTCTTAGGTATTAAAATTGATAGAAACGAAAATGAAATTTCGTTAAATCAAAGTGGATATTTAAAAACAGTTCTCGCTAAGTTCAATATGGGTGATTGTAAAGCTGTCAATACACCACTTCCATTAAAATTAGACTGCTGCATTAAATTCTACAGAGTATTATGATGCTCCGTGCCGCAACTTAGTCGGTTGCTTAATGTATGCTATGCTATGCACTCGTCCTGATTTGAGCACAGCAATTAATTTGTTGAGCCGGTACCAAAATAAAAATAATAAAGAGTTATGGCAATGCCTAAAGAGAGTATTAAGATATATCAAAACGATTGAACTTAAATTAATTTACAAAAGAAACAATTATAATGAAATATTAATTGGCTATGTGGATGCCGATTGGGGCAGTAATGAAATAGACCGAAAAAGTACTACCGGCTATTTATTTAAATTATTTGAAAGCTGTCTAATATGCTGGAATACTAAAAGACAAAATTCTACAAAATTCTACATGGATTCGCCTAGAATACTCAAATTTGATCAAATTCAGTTAAGTCCCCATAAATAAAATTTTTCATCAGAAAAAGTCACTGCATTGCTAAAGAGTAAAAATTTTTTTAAATAGAATGATTCATTATCTGACTTTTCCTTCTTCTGTAAAATTTTTCTTGGATTAACCGTTTCTGAAGAAATGTAAGAAATCTGCATTAGCTCTGCTCATCAAATTATCAACTTTGTATTTTATATCAAGTCCGTTTATGGAAAGTCGATATGATTAGTGGCGGCTGGTGAATTTTCAATGTTCGATATTTCAATTTAGAGCCATGGGATCTGCACCAAATTATAAAAGGTTTCATCTGGGATCAAAATGCGAATATTGGCGAAAAAAAAGATTGAAAAATAATTTGCGAAAAAAATTTCCGAAAACCCCATGGCCCTAGAAAGTCCTGATATTTTGTATGATTAACAATATGTAAATTATTACTCACCAAGTATTTCAAGAGTGTTTCCCCTCGGCAGTTGTCCGTGCTGCCCCAAACAGTGTTGTGCGCGTTTACATCACAGCCGGCTATTAATTGAAGTCGGTTTGCCTTACAATATTCCACCAGCCTTCTTAGGTCTTCGCCGGGTGGTGGATCTATGGAGTCGTATAGTATAGCATGTAAAAAGAGGAAGTTATTAGCTCCCTCACATGCTCATCGTCCTGATATTTCAGCCTGATGGTCGCTAGATCCCTAGAACAGAAATCATACATGGGCAGACATTTTGCATCTTTCTTAATGAAAATGCATGCCCTGGGGTTATCGGAGTTTTGTCGTATATTAACTCACCTCTGGTTTCCCCGAGTCACATTACGCGGCCCCTCAATATCGAGGGTTCCTGAATGAGAGCCACATCAATCTTGGTGTTTAATTTGCGACATAATGACGCAGTAGCACCTCTACTGTGCTGGAGGTTCGCTTGTAGCAGCCTCAGGACGTGGGTTTGTGCTAACACCCTGAATACCACTCTCCCTAGTCCCAAACATGGCCTCAAGTCTAGTCGCCGGAGGATCTTCAGAGATATTTCGTTAATTTCTAGTACAAGGGCATGGTGTAAGATAATTAGGTGATGAATCGGCTCAATTAGAATGTCTCCAAACTGTTAACGCTAGAGACGCGAAATCGTAAGACAAAGAGAGAGAGTGTCGGGCCACCAGGGCCGCGCGGGCTGCGGCCCGTATCGTCCCTAGTTAATTTCCACTTCATTTTACCAGGTCGAAAAATATACCATTCGATGCAGAAAAATATGTAGAACACGATTGTTGAAAAATTATGTGTCTAAATTGTCGGCTAGTCTGCAAAAAAAAATAAAAACCGAAAATGAAATTGGACGCCGGCACGTTTAACTCGAAACGCTGCTAAAACCGTTCGAGTTATGAAAAAAATTAACATAAACAATTTTATAGAGAACTAAATTTCCTATAAAAAAGTCATATGTCTATCTTAAATATTTTAGGCGTGAGTACGGTGTAAGACAATTCTTACACCGTGGGCGTGAGGGAAGCTGAAAGTTGTGCGCTGGAAAACGATAAGTTTAATTTAACAAAAGATCAGCGCGCGAATTTGAGGCGCCCTCACACCAAAACTATTAATGATAGACTAATGCCACCACTGACTTTTTTATAGGAAATTTAGTTCTCTATAAAATTGTTTATGTTAATTTTTTATGTTTTTCATAACTCGAACGGTTTTAGCAGCGTTTCGAGTTAAACGTGCCGGCTTCCAATTTCATTTATGGTTTTTTTTTTTTTTTTGCATAGTAGCCGACAATTTAAACACATAATTTTTCAACAATCATGTTCTACATATTTTTCTGCATCGAATGGTATATTTTTCGACCTGGTAAAATGAAGTGGAAATTAACTAGGGACGATACGAGCCGCAGCCCGCGCGGCCCTGGTGGCCCGACACTCCCTCTCTTTGTCTTACGATGCGTTAACAGTTTGGAGACATTCTAACCATACGATACATTGAGGCGTTTCACCACCTAATTATCTTACACCGTGTACAAGGGTTATGCCTTTCGACTCCTTGGTGCTATTGACGACGTGCCAGTCTTCTGTTTTCAGTCCTGTGTTTTGAGTTTTCAGAAGCTCCAGGACTGATTTGGTTGGCGTGGTATCGACGGGTTTCGGAGCCTACATCAGTACCTTCGCCATCAAAAGTAGGTCTTTTGCAGGCCCTACTTTTAGTTCCGCATTCTCCCATGGCTTGAGTTGGGGAACCATCTCCTGTAACCAGGTTTTGGTTCCCTCATTCTTTCAGGAGAGAATGGCTGCCCCTCTATGCATATAGCAGCTATTGAACTGCGGATCTGTTCCCTCCTCACCGGGGGTGATCCATCCTAAGAGCGCCACCTGCTTAGAGCCAAACTGTTCCTCTGTCAGGAGTGTTTCAGGGAAGCCTTGAGGAACAATTGTCATATTCAAGGCCGTTAGAACCCCTTTGAAGCGCCCTCCTCCGAGGTTCTTGGCCTATTGGTCACAGTTTGTCTGATGTTTTGATTCGGGGCGCTCCCATCTGACCGCGGCCTTTTATTGACTGCTGCCCTTGCGGAGTTGTTAGAGCCTCCTGCAATGGCAATGTCGTCGGCATCAGTACTCTAGGAGGGAGCGTCCTATCACGGGAATTGCCGCTGCCAGAGTAGATATAGAGTAGCCTCACTCCCGATATTTTTGAATGAATTGCCGAGGTATTTTTTCACTTCACTCACTTCACTTCACTTGGTGTGAGACTATCTTCGCATGCATAGTTTAGTGTGAGACTATCTTAAAGAGAACACGTGACAACAAGTCAGTGGCATGCAAGTAGGTAAATTAAAGGATAAAAATGAAATATTTTCAATAAAATATATTTAAAACTTCGGATAAAATTTCCCAATTCACAAACTTAAGCATCCGTATCGTAATATAAATAAACAAGAAGTATTCAACAAACCTTCAAATAGTTTAAAGAACTTTTAATAATAATAATGATAAAAATTCTAATTTAGAGACGCCACTGGATAAAGCGCAAACATAACCTAGAAAACAAATAATAATAATTTTGACATTGACAAGTTTATCTACTACGTCGTAGCACGATACATAAATTACGTCGTAGTAGTAAAATAGAGATACATAAGAACTGGATTGGCGCCAAACGCGAAGTCGGTTTACTGTTTGTTTACTGTGCCGCTGCCTTGCCTTGGGTTTTCTTCGCTTGTAGCGGGTGGGTTCCCTGCTAGCGATGGTCCTTTGTATAACGAGGCTCCGTCTTTGTGCGCCGCGCCGGAGAGTCGCTTCTCACCTTGTAAGGTGAGTTATCGACAGGTTTTCTGTCGTTCCCACCACAGAATCAAGTTCTTTCCAGATCCAGACGCGGCGTTGAAAGCCATGTCCGTCACTGTTTCGTTTTTTGGGTCCTTAGCGTCGTTATTATCCATATTGAATTCCACAAGTATGGGAAGAAAATTTACGGCCGTGCCAGTGCTCCCATGACACGGTTCGGGGTGTATACAACCGGGTATCCCAGGTTTCCGGAGGGTGGTCGCTAGTGGTCGAGCTCCTCCCCGATCATGCATCTCTTCGGCGCGTACCATACCTTTAAGATTGGGGAAGTCTTTATGGTGGTGCTTCATTCACGCTGTCCAGGCGGTTTTGGTTGGAGATATTCCCTCCAACGGTATGACCAACGCTGGCCCTACTCCGGACCTGGAAACGCACCCCGTAAGGAACTCAATCCTCGGGCACATTTCGGTTGCTCTAACTTCTGATTTTCATTTTCGGTTTACCTACATAGTTTTTGAGATATCAGCATCATCTACACTGTAAATATCTCAAATCTGTTTTAACGTGAATAGTTTTTGAGATATAAGCAACTAAATGTTCACGTTTGAACAGATTTGTGATATTTAGAGTGCAGATGAACAATATGAACATTCAATTTCCGATGTCTCAAAAAAACTATTAGGTTTAGACAAACGACACTAAGAAACAAAAAATACCCAGAAAGGATAGTAGAATGTAAATTTAAGGTTCACTACAGGGTGTTCCATTAAAAGTATCGAAGCAATTTGAGTCTGAAAGTCACTTTTCTAGTACATTTAAGCGGAAATGAAATTTGCATGACTTCATCAAGTTTTACTCGCCAAAAATAACCATAATATTTGTCCCTACATTAATTTGTTTTATGTGAAAATGGATTAGGATCGCTATAACATTTTCAACCGCCGCTTTCTCAAAAACTGTCAAAGATAGATATATTGTGTGCTACATGTTTTGTACTTACTTAGAATTGAACATTCTAAATTTTGAATAATATACATAGTATTTCATTAAAAATGACAAAGTTTATATTGTTTCCGGTTAGACCGGAAATGAAAATCATAAATACGCAACGTATTCAACCATAAAACTTCCCAAAATTTGAAATCGATATCTTTTCTTATAAGAAAATACGCTGGCTAGTAATCGTAGACAACTGGTATATTGTGTTGGCAGCATGCATCGACTTCACGAGAAGACGAGGATCGAGCCTATCAAGAATTATATACAAAAAACTACCCAAAATTTCAGCAAGAATCGATCGTCAGAACTCACGACGACACATGATACAATACACGACGAACTTTTTACATACGCACAAGTACAAAACTTGCCACTTTACCGTGAAAGACTATAACAATAATAACAGACAGAAAACTCACAATAACACATAACAACATTCCAGCATAATCACTATTCACCCTGTAATACAACCCCCCCATACCACACAACATTCAACCCACACACCGCAACTAAATCATAAAAGAAAAAATAAATATAAAGCATGTTTTTATTAGATTTTTCCTGCATGTAAATAAAGAATAAACTAATAAAAACATAACATTAATAGTATTAAAATTTAAAGCGAGTTGAGCATATAAACAGTACAGTTTGCTCGAGAGTTTGCTGTACAGGGTGTTTCCTATAAAACTATACCCCCCTTATTTCGGTCAATTACCATCGATTTTAATTTTTCAAAAACCGGTCTAACACAGAATTTTCCGTAGATTTTGAATATGCTATTACTTTTTTTCCTACTTCAACCGTATACGAGGGGTAGAAAAAAGTATGGTTTATCCTATACCTAAACTTATAAATAACGGGGGGTATAGTTTTGAAGGAAACGCCCTAAGTTTAAAATCAATTATTTATGCCATTTTTTTAGCAAATATATAAGTGTCATATATATTTGTAATCAGAAGGACGAGGTGAATCTAAACATGTAAAAATATATAGGATGTTCCATTTAAAAAAACCATCTTTTTTCTGCGCCTTGTATACGGTTGAAGTAGGAAATAAAGTAATAGCATATTCAAAATCTACGGAAAAATCTGTGTTAGACCGGTTTTTTGTAAAATTAAAGTCTGTGGTAATTGACCGACATAAGGGGGGTATAGTTTTATAGGAAACACCCTGTACAGGAAAAGCAATAATAATTATTATTATTAACTTTATGAAGTGTCATAGGTGCCTAACAACAGGCCAGACTTACGATAAACCTGATTAATTCAGTGAATGATTAGTTAAATAGTTATACATACATAAATGAAATGTAGAAAGGATAGTAGAATGTAAATTTAAGGTTCACTACAGGGTGTTCCATTAAAAGTATCGAAGCAATTTGAGTCTGAAAGTCACTTTTCTAGTACATTTAAGCGGAAATGAAATTTGCATGACTTCATCAAGTTTTACTCGCCAAAAATAACCATAATATTTGTCCCTACATTAATTTGTTTTATGTGAAAATGGATTAGGATCGCTATAACATTTTCAACCGCCGCTTTCTCAAAAACTGTCAAAGATAGATATATTGTGTGCTACATGTTTTGTACTTACTTAGAATTGAACATTCTAAATTTTGAATAATATACATAGTATTTCATTAAAAATGACAAAGTTTATATTGTTTCCGGTTAGACCGGAAATGAAAATCATAAATACGCAACGTATTCAACCATAAAACTTCCCAAAATTTGAAATCGATATCTTTTCTTATAAGAAAATACGCTGGCTAGTAATCGTAGACAACTGGTATATTGTGTTGGCAGCATGCATCGACTTCACGAGAAGACGAGGATCGAGCCTATCAAGAATTATATACAAAAAACTACCCAAAATTTCAGCAAGAATCGATCGTCAGAACTCACGACGACACATGATACAATACACGACGAACTTTTTACATACGCACAAGTACAAAACTTGCCACTTTACCGTGAAAGACTATAACAATAATAACAGACAGAAAACTCACAATAACACATAACAACATTCCAGCATAATCACTATTCACCCTGTAATACAACCCCCCCATACCACACAACATTCAACCCACACACCGCAACTAAATCATAAAAGAAAAAATAAATATAAAGCATGTTTTTATTAGATTTTTCCTGCATGTAAATAAAGAATAAACTAATAAAAACATAACATTAATAGTATTAAAATTTAAAGCGAGTTGAGCATATAAACAGTACAGTTTGCTCGAGAGTTTGCTGTACAGGGTGTTTCCTATAAAACTATACCCCCCTTATTTCGGTCAATTACCATCGATTTTAATTTTTCAAAAACCGGTCTAACACAGAATTTTCCGTAGATTTTGAATATGCTATTACTTTTTTTCCTACTTCAACCGTATACGAGGGGTAGAAAAAAGTATGGTTTATCCTATACCTAAACTTATAAATAACGGGGGGTATAGTTTTGAAGGAAACGCCCTAAGTTTAAAATCAATTATTTATGCCATTTTTTTAGCAAATATATAAGTGTCATATATATTTGTAATCAGAAGGACGAGGTGAATCTAAACATGTAAAAATATATAGGATGTTCCATTTAAAAAAACCATCTTTTTTCTGCGCCTTGTATACGGTTGAAGTAGGAAATAAAGTAATAGCATATTCAAAATCTACGGAAAAATCTGTGTTAGACCGGTTTTTTGTAAAATTAAAGTCTGTGGTAATTGACCGACATAAGGGGGGTATAGTTTTATAGGAAACACCCTGTACAGGAAAAGCAATAATAATTATTATTATTAACTTTATGAAGTGTCATAGGTGCCTAACAACAGGCCAGACTTACGATAAACCTGATTAATTCAGTGAATGATTAGTTAAATAGTTATACATACATAAATGAAATGTACCTACACTATAATAAAATACCAATAACATCAAATGAATTAATTGTAAAATATTTTATATGAATAAAATGTATGGCCATATAGTACTCGGTGACTCGGTTGGTAGAACAGTATATATTATGGATTAGGAATAATTAATTACTGATGATAATAATAATTGATCACGTTCATTAGGTAACCTATTCTACAAAGAGCTGTATATCGGGTTGCCTATGACACACATCTTAAATGATGCTATTTTGTTCCGTAGCCTCACTGCCTTACTGTGCTGTAAATCATAGTTTTTTTGTATATAATAAAAAATTAAAATATTTATATTTTTAATAGGTAAACGAGAATAATTTAAAAAAAAAACTTATTTAATAATTATAAATCTCGTTATAAGTGCAATAAATACGATGAAATAAAAAAATTTAATGTTATATTTCTATTATATTATTTAATAGACAGTTATATGCTTTTAAATGAATTACCTAAATATGGTATTTGTTTTAAAAATAACATCATTTTATCTATTTATCAATCGCATTCATTTCGAATACATTTTACTTTCACGTCCTACATTATTTAGAACCTTAATGTGTCTTTCCATTTCCTTCTCACTTTTATTAATTTAATTAGAAATTAGTAGTAAAGACCACTTTCCTATAAATCCTATATTGTAAAAGAGTTGTGTTAATTTCAATGTAGCTGTCCAATTTTACCCGGCCTGCAAATAAATGTTTTTTCACTGCTCTATATTAAATTAAATAGACTTTTTGTCAACTTGTTAATTTACTAGTTTAGGTACTAGGGACGCGTTGCAAGTGAATAATTTTTTTAATTTTTACTCTGTCATATGTTTGTTTCAATGTGGCTTTTCGTATCCCTCTTATTATACATTTAATAATTTAAGAAATGATTTTTTTTAGAAAATGGTTTATCAGATATGTTCCGAAAGTAACTGAAAACACTTCTTTAGTACTTACTTAGAAGTATTTACTTACCACCGATGATTGAGATTGTGATTATCGGACAAATTTTTTAAATTTCATAATGGCTTTTTTTAGTCATTCTCAAAATGTATATAATTCAATGTGATCACTTCGATGAATCAGGTGTAAATCTAAAATTTGTAATTTTTTGTATAAGAATAATCATCATTATTTTTATGAAGAATTTGAATAAATAAAATTTTTAATATTCTTTTTATGTGACACAGAATATATGAATAGAAAGTTTGAAGTTGACAGTTTTGTGTGAATTAATAAATAAATAAGTAGATAGGAAATAGAAGTCGTTCTTAGTCGTTCTTATTCAAAATTGTTAAGCTAAATAATTAGACTTTGATTTTCCTTATTTAAGTCAAAAAATGTATTATTCCTATACCTATATCTAGAAATTTTTTTTCCAACGATTTTATTTTAATTAAGAAAAATTATTTGCGATGACGATGGTTGTCTCAGTTTTTTCCTCAACTTTCAGAGCAGTGTTTGAATTTTCTTTGTCGATACGAATTTTCATTGCATTGATATAAATCTGCGCCTCATAAAATATTTTGCTTTTCATTTTAATTTAATTGACAAAAGTAAAATTGCATACTTAAATAAATGAATAATGAATTAATAATTAACAGTTAAAAGTTGTTAGTTGCAAAATAAAGGATAATTCTACTATAGTTTACCTAGATGAAGAGCAAACAAAATTTTAAATTAGGTATATCGTAAATAGAAAAAATAGACATCATGACTAACATTTTTGTTTACAAATATTTCTATTATTTATTATAATTTAGCTATTCATGAATCATAAAACAAAGTTGAAACGAAAAAATTTAAATAGTTGTTATTGCCAAAAATTCTAAAGAGAGAATATTTATTTAAGAGAAATACTATGATCCTATTGATTTTAATAATAACAATACTGAACAATTAATACCTAAAATTCGATTTTTTTAAGTCGGCTACGTTGACTTTACAATCGTTATAACATCCGGCCTTGAATGTAACTTATTGGTTTTGATGTAAAAATAAAATTTTCCTTAACCTTCGGTATCAAAGCGGATAAATTGATACGCAAATCTCAACACATTTTGGGGTAGACGAAAATTTTCATAATCTATTTCTAACGTCACTTTAGAGGAAACAAACCTATAACAATATCAAGAAATATAAAATATAAATTTGTAAGTAATTAATATATCTGTAATTTGGTGTAAAATAGTGTACATATTAAAAAAGAAATAATATATAAGATATAAAAGAACAACACCGATTTTACTATTACAAAAATATGAAACTAGAATGCAAGAATGCATATAAAAGGTAATTAATTCATTTTCATCATTTTAACTATACTGTGTATAACTATATTTTCCTTTAAACTGTACGTACATATTAACAGTCAATCTTAGATTTGTTAGCCAGAATTTTTGCAAAATCTAAATCTTCTATTAGATAATGTGTTAGGTATGTGGTATATGCCACAAGAATTATATATTATATTATATTCCGTAGGAAATACTTTTGTAGATACTCGGTATAGTTTTCTATGTAATAGAATTATGATATAAATTTATTTTTTTTTATTTTCTTGTGGATTTGAAGCTGATTTGGTTCTTCCCATTTTATCTTCTTTTTCATATCCTTTGTATAACTTTATTGAAGTTAAATCTCTTTCAAAAATAAAATATTTTACTGAAAGTTGAAACCTTTGTGATATAGCATATCTTTGTATACACCAATAATACTGAACTGATAAAACCAACGTGCACGGTAATAGACTTTTTTTCATAAATCCAGGTATTATGTTGTAACCTATCTATTGTGCGTATTTATTAAAACATTTCTGATAAACAGAATTGATAAACTTTCATATAGCACATATTTATACAGCTATTAATAATTATGTTTGATATTAAACAAGAAAATATTCAGAAAACAGTAACCTATTATAAAATAAGCTAATGTCATGTCTTTACATGTATGTAATAATTTACCAAATCTTTTTTTTACTTATTTTTAGATATTTCCGAAAAATTCGAGAATTTGTAGGGCAATCAGTAATGAGTCTCTGCCGCTATGTAGTAATCTTGCAGATTTGCAGACATTAAAATCTGGAATTACAATTTTTTTTAATGGAATGTATATGTTTTGTAAGATTTGGATTTAATTTTGTTCTTATTTCAATATAAGGTAGAAAATTTGATGAGGCTAAATCAGGACAAGTTGGTGGTGTAAAAGATTTTGAAATTTTCCAAATCCGCAAAAAATTCAAATAAAAGTGGGAAAAAACAAATCGGTGTATTTTTACAATTTTGAAAAAAGATTTAAATTCTCTTTCCAAAAATATAACATAACATACCTATTTATATATTTACCTTCATATTTAGTAGAATACTTACCAATAATAATTGAAATAATAATAATAATAATTACTTATCAGTATTTTACTAAATATGAAGGTAAATATATGTTATGTTATATTTTTGGAAAGAGAATTTAAATCTTTTTTCAAAATTGTAAAAATATACAGGGAATTCCATTACAAAAACATTGCCATGTTTTTTCTCACGTTTATTTGAATTTCAATTATTTTTTTGTTGAAATTTTAGAAATCCTTGGAAAAAATACTAGTTATGTTACGTTAAATATTTGTATTTTATTTCCGAGGGGTAAACCGCTGAGGAATTTTGGTGTACAGAGCTCGGGAATTGCCAAGGAATTGCGGGAATTGCGGGAATTTCCGAGGAATTGCGGGAATTGTCGAGGAATTGCGAGGAATTTCGGGAATTTTCGGGGAATTGTGAGAAAATTTGTGGGTATTGCAAGGAATTATTTTAAGAGGAATATGCGTGTAAAAAGGTTTGCGCGAGAGTTTGCGCTTGCGCGTCAAACAATATGTGCATAAAGCTACCGCTCTGTATACGACGTTGCGTCACGATTACGTGATTTGTTTGTATACATACGCTCTCAGAGGAACATGAACAGAGTTTAGAACTGATTTTTTTAAATTTTTTAGTTATTACAGCTCTGACTATGTTCACGTAATTTGATCTAAATTTGGTCTGGTTATTTCTTTGACTTGTAAAAAATGACGTGCTATTTATTAATTCACGTGAATAACGTAGAGGGTGCTGGGAACGTTTTCTTTTTCTTGTGTTGTGGTCATTCATTCTTTGCGGATAAAATTTTCAAAGTTAATCTAGTTTTCTAAAGCTTCATTAAATTCTACGTAAAAAGTGTTTTATGTACGACCACATTATAAAGGACTGTTATGGCATAGTCATGCGACTATAAAGTACCTCTTTATTCTATTAGTAAAATATAGTTACTTTATTTTACTGTTAGGGTCAGATTTTGACGCTTTCAAATTAATATTTATAATTGTACAACTGTCAATGTCAACATATATTTATTAAATGAATTTAAAATGTAGCCTTATCAGACATTTTCCGAATTTTTCAAATATAATATTCAAAATTACCTAGCGCCATTACATACAGGGTGGTTTTTTTTAATGGAATACCCTGTATATTTCTCGACAGGTTTGTAGTAGGTACTCTTTGAGCTGATTTCAAATATGTATAACTCCTTTGAGTTTAGATCAAAATCGGTCGAGATATTCAAGGATACTTAAACATGAGAAATAATTGTTTTCACACTTTCGAGGTGGCTTGGCATTCTGACTTAATTGTTGAATTTTAGCTGTCAAAATAATTGACTGTGAATGTTATTGTGACTGTAATTTTTACATCGTTCATATTATATATATACAGGGTTCCCCATATTAAACTACCCATTTTATTATTCGAATAAAATCCTTTTAAGCCGAGTAAAAAAATCTTTTATTACACTAATGTACAGCTAATTGTATGGGATTTATTACTCGGGTGCCATTATGTCGCGAGACCTAGGGGGGCAAGGCAAATTTTCAAATCGAGAAAATACGGTAGTTAAAAAATTCTCGCAGAATCCCCTAGGTCTCCCGACATAACGGCACCCGATTTTTTTCTGTGGGGGTATTTGAAGGGAGAGGTCTTTGCAAGTCGCCCTGTAACAATTGAGGACTTGAAAGACCGCATTCGAGAAGAAATTACAGGAATAGTTGGAGATTTTCTTCGCCGGGTGATGAACAATTTTGCATTCAGAATTGAAAGTTCAAGTTGATGGAGGGCATTTAGAAGACATGATTTTTAAAAGTTGAACAAATTTTGGGTACGAAGTAAATCCCATACAATTAGCTGTACATTAGTGTAATAAAAGATTTTTTTACTCGACTTAAAAGGATTTTATTCGAATAATAAAATGGGTAGTTTAATATGGGGAACCCTGTATATGTATAATGTTTTGTTGTATTTAACTTGTATTTAATTAACTTGCAAAATGGGGTATTCTGCAGAAGAAAGATGTGCAATGGTCGAAATTTATCTTTTGTGTAATAAAAATAAAAATCAAGCTGCAGCATCTAGGGAATTTGTTAGATGACTCCCCAGACTTCCGGTCCCTGCAAAACATACTTTTTTTTTCAAATGTGTATAATAAATTTCGAGTAAATCATGGTGGTTTTTGTTTTCTATTTTGTTAAATTATGTGAAGTTTATTTTTCTGTTAATTGTTATTTTTATATTTTCTTAAAAATCTTTTCTTTGTTAATAAAATACATGTTTGATCTTAGAGAGATCTTTAAATATTTGATATTTATAGCTAAGGAACGTTATTTTGACAGCTAAAAGTCAACAATTAAGTCAGAATGCCAAGCCACCTCGAAAGTGTGAAAACAAATATTTCCCATGTTTATCCTTGAATATCTCGACCAATTTTGATCTAAACTCAAATGAGTTATACATTTTTGAAATCAGCTCAAAGAGTACTACAAACCTGTCAAGAAATATACAGGATATTCCATTTAAAAAAATCAACTTTCTTTTCACCACCCTGTATGTATTGGCGCTAGGTAATTTTGATCATTATATTTGAAAAATTCGGTAAATGTCTGATAAGGCTACATTTTAAAATTTTAAAATATTTCACAAATAAGAAAATAGAAGGGGGGGCAAAATTAGAGTTGACACCCTGTACGTAACCCTCGTATACAAATATTCGGAATTCCAGTATGCATAGTTCTCTAGGAAACGGCTAATAGAAGGTCTTCGTGGCACACCCTGTATAGTTTGCGATAGTTTGGCTATTTTATAATCGTCACGGCTAACTTTCTTAATTTTGCGAATGTTCTTCGCCTTGTATACTCATTTTTATGACTGAAATATATCAGAAAGTATTAAAAATAAAGTAGCCACTTTATATTACTGAAATCAGAAAAATATTTCCCTAGGTATGTAATAATATACAGGGTGTTCCGAAGGGTGTTACCGAGGGTGCTCCGTTTAGAAAACACATGTGTAACTTCGATATAGTTCGACGCTTAATTGTTTTATCAAATTCAAATTTTGACGGCGTATCCAAAATACCTCGCAAAATACTAGGTAGGTACAACTTTTTAACTACAAAAATGTTAGTATTTTATAAAATAAACGACATAAAAAAATATAACCAATAACCTCGCCAAAAACCTTGTTCAATTCATATGGGGAATTGCAGGAATTTACAAGGAATTGCGGGAATTGGCGAGGAATTGTGGGAATTTCCAAGGAATTGTGGGAATTTAAGAGAAATTGCGGGAATTTACAAGGAATTGCGGGAATTGCCGAGGAATTGTGGGAATTTCCAAGGAATTGCGGGAATTTTTGAACTAAAAGGAATTGTGGTGTACAAATTTTTTTCAGCGGTTTACCCCTCGTTTATTTCCAAAGACAAACCAAGAAATTTGGGTAAGAATGTTATAGCAATCACCCTACATATTATTTATCGCAGAATATTTTTTAATAATGTTTTTATATATCAAATCTGCCAAACGGTGTTTTTATGTATTCTGTGAACAAGCAATGTAAAAATGTGATTGGGAAAACCATTTACTTAATGAGATTATCCGTGTAGATAACGGTAATTTATAAATCGTAAATTTGCATAATTAATTATCGCAAATTTTCTTGTTTTTATTTTTTTGGTCAAAACTGAAATTTACAGATAAGAAATCATTTTATTGATCTTTGTATAATTTTATCTCGAATTTTATTATATTATCGTGCTACCAGCAAATTAATAGTTAAACATATTATGTTCTACTGTAATGTTTTGTTTTATTTGCAATGACATCTAATTATATCAATGATCATAAATCAGTGTTTCTTCCAATAACCACTACTAGCAAATATAAGGTTTTCTTTTTGTAAGAAAAAAAATATGTAAGCAGAAAAATTTAACTTTAATATATTATTATATTATACGAGTGAAGAAGCTGAAGAAAAATAATAATTAATTTGTTGTTATTTGTTATATACCTATATATTCTATAGAGTGTTCAGGAAATAGGCGTTATGAGGCAGGTGATTGATAAAAATTGAGGAGAGTATTTCATAATTTTCAAATGAACCCCTCTTGGTATAGTTATTAACATCATAAGGCCGATATGTAGCAAATATCAGACAAGATTGAAGTTTGTAAAATCGAGGCGAAGCCGAGATTTTACTATCAATCGCAGCTGTTATTTGCGTATCGGCCGTGTGTCGTTCAGTATTTTTCATTATGCCATAAATACTTTAATATTTAATGATGATTTGTAAGCCTTGCATTTTTCTTCAATTCATTTATCGGCCTAGGCCGATATTGGTGTTATATCAATGAAGAATAGAATAATGATAAATTTTATCGGCCTAGGCCGATATTGGTGTCATATACATGAAGAATAGAGTAATGATAAATCATAATATCAGAATGGTATAATGAAAAATCCGTTACTTAGTTTTATATTCGTTTCTTCTAAGTGACTTATTTTGAAGATTTAAAATTCGATATACTTACTTAGTCTACTCATAGAGGATCCGTATGAATTATCTGACAGAAATTGTCATTGATTTGACAAATTGCATTTTTGTTATTAAAACGTTGCTGCTGGTGAATTAAACTGAAAATTTTTTGACAGTTCTAACAACCAATTAAATTTCTTTATTTCTTGTCATGTGACACAAATCACCCAATCATGTTAAGATTACACTGATAATTACCATCCAGGGAAATTTTCAATCACTATGACAACAAAATTACTTAACTTTGACAACTTCATAATATCTGCCAAATAAATTTCAAAATGTCACGTTTTGCCAATGTCGATTCTCAATCTATAAACTTTTAATAAATAAATAATTGTTTTGTTGTGTTGCGACATTTTGATTTTATTTTTTCAAAAAATTTTCTGACCGAATATCCCTCAGACATTGACAAATACCTCATAATTTTATGACAACCTCAAGCAAGTTGCTTGGTAATAGCCCTCCGCCTTCGGCGTCGGGCTATTACCAAGCAACGTGCTTTCGATTGTCATAAAATTATCTCGTAATTATCAATGTCTTAGGGATATTATAGCTGAAAATTTAAAACTGGCTTTGCTTATTAAAATGTTAAGTGAGAGTGGAATATCATGTACACCATCCTAATATGCGAGAAATCGCTAACACAGCTATACTAGATTTGTTTTAAAAATCTTAGAAATGTATGAAGAATTCGGGGATAATAGACAAAAACAGAATATCTACAATCTCTTATGTTCTTACATCTGCCCTAATTATCTCTTACCCTTTAAACTAATGAATTAATTTATAATAGGTCACATCCCATCCATGAAATAAAAATAGAATGTCACAGAGCTTATTATCAAAATAAAGTTAATGAACATTAATTAGCCAACATACCAACTATAAAAAAATATCACATTAAAACACCTTGTAATGAAATTTGCAACGCTCGGTGCAAATGCAAATTAGGTTTATATTTTATATGGGTCACAGTTTTATATTATCATATCACTGACACATATCATTAAAATCCTAGTCTAGTACATCTAGTGTTTGTATCATAGGCGCCTTGTTTCGAAATTATAATAGGGGTACCTGCATTACCTGCAAGTTTTGCAAAAACTTGGGAATAAGTTTGCTACTGATGGTATTGAAAGGTTGAGCAGAAACAAAGACGAGAATCACAAGTTAAAAGAAATTATAAGATACACCTAAAAAAATTATTACTAGTAAATACTGATGTTTTGATTTTGTTTCTAGCTTTTTTAAAATCTGTTATCCCTTATAATCTAGATGATTCATTAAATGTTGGGTCGAATATAACAGTATATTTATAAATAAATGTTTAGGATATTAGTGAAGTACGATCACCGTTTTGTAACTACAACAGATTTATATTTAGTTTTGAAGGCAGAACCAATTAATGCTTGTCCCTTAAAGGGGCATATTGATTGTAACGATTAGGAAGATGTACAGACAATATGAAGATTAAAATATATTCTTCGTTTACACCATTGTTAAAATAATCATATCAATTTTCACATGGGAAATTCATCTGGAAATCACTCTTTTTATCCTTCACTTGAATTTAATTTAGTTCTAATTCACTGGATTGGTTATGACAGTTTCTACAAATTGCTGAACGAACCGAAGGTGAGTTTTGTAAACAGATGAGTGCTATAAAATACAGATATGGCACGTATAATATACAATATTTTATCTACGCTCGACTTAAATTTTTTATATATAAAAAAACTACTAATCAATTAATATTATTTATTGTCAAGACCACACAGTATCTAGAAGCAATGACAAATGTAAACTATAAAGACATGAAACGACATTGTTGTAATTGAAGCAAGAAAATGTATAAATTGCGATTGGACACTGCCAGAGGGCGATACTGTTCTTTCTCTGTTTCTTTACTGATACTACTGGTTTTAAATATTTAATACGTTTTTTGGAATAACTTTAAAGCAGTATTGTAATATATTATGTTTTAAGGATACTATTAACACAGTAAGAAGAAAAATTTAATGTCGCCCTCTGATAGTGTCCTACCGCATTTTATATATGTTCTTGCTTCAATTACAACAATGTCGTTCCATATCTTTATAGTTTACATTTGTCATTGCTAGAAGTAAGTAATTACTAAGTTAATAACAATAACTGTTTGTTTGAACAATCCCATTAAAAGACACTTTAGTCTCATGTTATATCCGCTATTTTTTGTACCGTGAGAACTAAAACCTCACGTCTTATCCCAAATTTTAATACAATTATACAAAAATTCAACGAAAAATGTTCAACTCTAACACCTTGTACTTATAAAAAAAATTAGGGGTTATATAGCAAAATTCTGAGACACGTCAATACTGTTTTTTCATGTTCTATTTTTATATTAATTTTTTACCATACAACGTGACTCACCCTGTATATAAGCATCACTCAGATATGGATAGATATATGAGTAATGTTGTTAGAAAACTGCCTTTTTCATCAAATTTAAAAAAGGCCCCTTTTCCTGGCGCTGCAGCGCGCTTGTTATGGGGTTTAGAGAAAAGTGAAATTTGTTCAAAATTAACTAAAACTAACTAATACCGAGATATTTAAAAAAAAATAAAATAAAAAGAGTATCAAAGCTTTATGGTTTTTGGGCCACAGAAAGTTCAGCCGAGGTCTTTCGAATTGAAAAAATTTGATTTTTCACTACTAGCCTCAATGTACCTATACAAGTAGAAAAAGAAAAATCCGATTCCCGACCTTTTGCGCGGTAAATTGTATGTACATAGCTACTGGGCTAATACTTCCTTATTTAATTAAGGGTTCTTCACGCATGCATACGAGTTATAGAGACGCCCAGCAGTGAGAGACGAGGTAGCCGGGAGGCTGGACCACGATAGTTCCTTTCTCTTTCCAATAAATAAACTACACCGTGTTTTCTAACTATCCAGCTGCTGTAATGGGTAGTACCCGAGTCAAGATAGCATTTGACCTAGACAAAAATAATATAAAGCTGATTTTTGGTAGAGATCATGCCTGAGGGCTAAATTGCAACATACTAAAAGTCCTGGAGAATCCTCCTTTCGCAACCCCCTTTTTTCGCCCCCCAACCCCCCCCCCCCTTCAATATTTTGGTGATTTTCTCGAAAATTATCAACTTTATGTAAAAATGTCAAGTGACCATTTTTGAAGCTGATAAAAAATCCCCTTCCAATGACGTATCGCAATCCATATTCAGTAGCACATGGCACACACCAGTGGCGTATCAAATGAAGGGTTACTTTAAAAAAATATACTTTTTGCTATTTATTCTCAGTTTTTTTTATCTAAGCATCATTTTTTTAGAAGAAACATATTTTTCTCTAAAACGACCATTAAAAGGTGGTCTACTTGCGAATCTTTTAAAAGTTCATCGCAATTACTTCTGCCAAAAAAAAATTTAAAGTTTATCAGAGACTTCTCAGCTTTACGTAAATCTGGAGCAAATTAATTTTTACTACCAATATTAGGCCAGTCATATTGACACAAGAAAAGGCAAACATCGCAAACGCGCATGTACTACGATTGTTTTATATATTATTAGGACCCCTGAGAGTAGTTATACCCAAGTTTGCAACCCTGAAAACCCTGTGCTACTCCCGTGATGCTCGAAAAACTGCGAAATTCTGACACTTGTTGCATTTTTTTTTTAAATAATAACTTAAGAAAGCGTTTTTCGGGTATCATCATTCTATACTTTTGTAAAGAAAACTAAATTTGCTACAATTTTAGCCCAACCACAGCTCTCTAGGTCCATTGGTTGCGGAGGTACAACCAGTGAAAGATGGGCAATTTTTTCTAAAAAAGTGAAAATGTATCGGTAGGGTCATTTTCTAAGACACGTACCGACTAAACTAATGCTCCGAGAGAAAAGTCATGAAAATGAATTTGTAGATAATTGAATTAGCTTCAATTTGATCCCAAAATGGTGCTTCTAGGCCTCATAGTTTCCTCAATAAGGAAACAATAGTATAACATCGGATTTTGGGAAAACATTGCACTGAATAATGTTGGTATATTTCTTTAAAAAACGTGCAAGAATTTGAATTTAACATTTTAGATGTAACATATGGCTTCAAATAAACATACACTAAACAAATACTAAACAAATACCGAAAATTCATTAAACAAACAAAATTACATAGGTACCGTTTTTCTTACCGTTTTATTTACAATGAAAAATGTTGAATATACATATATATGAATTCAGAGCCATTGTGGCGGGATACGTCAGCTACGTTGTCAACCGCTTTGGTAAAAACGTAGCTGTGGTTTTTGATGGATACCCACAAGATGCAGCTATGAGGAGCACTAAATTAGCTGAACGCCTGCGACGCTCTGCTTCTCTCTCCTGTAGTGACAGTTTGTTTGATGAATCAACACCCATCAAGTGTCCCAAGCAAAACTGCTCTCAAATGAATCTAACAAACGCCGACTGATCACCATGATGCGTACTGAATTTGAGAGGCATGGTATCGAGGTACATCAAACTCAAGAAGACGGCGATGCTGATATAGTGAGGACTGCCCTCTCCAAGAACTCATCGTTCGACCAAGTTTTCATCATTGGAGAGGACGTCGACCTACTGGTCCTTCTCAACTGCTTAAGCTCTCTACATACAAATGTGTACTTTCGGAAAAGCGGCAGAGATGGGTCAAAGTGCGCGCAATATCCAGCAAATTCCTTCACATGTGGAGAAATGCAGGTACCACAGACGGTTTTGTTCCTGTATGCCATCAGTGGGTGTGACACCACTTCTACCCTTTTCTGGCAAGGCAAGATGAAGTGGTGCAACGTCTTCAAAAGAAAACCCACTGGATAGACCTCGCCTGCATTTTCCTTTTTCCAAACTCCAACCAGGAAGAAGTAGGAAATGATGGCGAGAAAATCTTGTGAACCTCTACGGAGAAGACGAGGGAACGCTGAACACCCTGCGATACTCAGCATTTGTAAAATTGACCGCCTCCCCCCCACCACAGAGGCTGCAAAATATCATCCTTGGAGGACCTATCACCAGGTGCAAATATGGTTGGGGGTCGACAAAAACCCGTGTGACTGGGAATGGGCTACCAGCGAACAAGGTCTCATGCCAGTCACAGTGTGCGCAGAGCCCGCTCCTCAAACCCTGCTTAAAATGGTGGCTTGCAAATGCAAGAAAGGGTGCTTATATAGTGCCGTGCACTTGCAGAAAGGCAGGGCTCAAGTGCTCTATCCTAAACTTTTACCAAGGGCGAAGTTGCAGCAACGCCACCCCTATCGTCCTGGATGAGGAGGACGAGGATGTGGATGACCCAACAACATATGACGACTCGCCTCCACCTCCAGAAAATCTCGTCTCTCCTCCCCCTCCCTCTCCCACTAATCCAGACTGGAAGCGAGACCCGGGCCTTCCAAATGGGCGAAGTTTTAAACTACTGAGGTGTTTGTGCTTGACTGTGTAAATAGTATTTTATAGATTACATTTATGTTTACGTTGTTTATTTTATGTTTACGTTATGTACGTATAAATTAAACAGCAGTTTCAATATTTTTGGTTCTGGGGGGTCGTTCTATACATCAATGGATTTGCAATTTTATCACCTACAAAAAAATTGGTAACAATATTTTTCTCCAAGCTTATAGTTTTTGGTTAAAATCAGTTAATTCGACGTGTCCTTCAAGAAATTTCAATTAATCTTTCTTTTGATACGCCACTGGTGTATACCACGTGGTACTATATGAGCTCGCAATACGTCGTTGGAAGGGAAATTTTGTCAGCTTCAAAAATGCTCACTTGACATTTTTCCTTAAAGTGGATAGTTTTCGAGAAAATCACCAAAACATTAAAAGGGGGGGTTTGGGGGGCGAAAAAAGGGGGTTGCGGAAGGGGGATTCTCCAGGACTTTTAGTATATTACTATATAGCCCTCAATTATGATCTGTACCAAAAATTAGCTTTATATTATTTTTGTCTAGGTTTACCCAAAATTTGAACTATCTTGAGTCGGGTATAGTGGTGGGAACACGACGCGAACAATAATTCAACTTGTATAAAAACCAGCGGTCGGTCCGTCGCTACTCGCCCATTCATTTTGTAAATTAGGTAAATAAAATTAATTCATAAAATATTTTTTACAAGAAATGGTATAACATTAGTAATGCCATTTAAATTTAATTTGTATACAGTACCCCACATATTTTTATATTCAACTTGAAAACAAGAACAGAGAATATCAGCATTGATTAAGGAATTAATAAGATACGCGACTCCAATGTAAAGTGCGAGGTTAATTTTGGCAGCGAGATTCCTGGTAAGTTGCGAGCATTCCTGTGATTCACGTAGTATGCTTTTGATAAACCTGTGTCGTGTCTGGTTTTATATAATTTATAATCTAGTGAAAACAAAAATTGAATGTTCAGATTGATTTTAGTTTAAAATTATGTGACGGTTAAAAGTCAAACAAACGTTGAGAAATAGCTGGCAGAGAGAACATACTACGTTAATAATTTTAAACTAAAATTAATCTGGACATTAAATTTTTATTACCACTGGATTATTAATGATATAAAACCAGACATGACACAGGTTTGTGAAAAGAATACTACGTAAATCACAGGAATGCCCGCAATTTACCGAGATCTCGCCGCCAAAATTGGCCTCGCACTTTACCATTGAAGTCGCGTATCTTGTTCATTCGTATCTTGTTCATTCCTTAATCAACGATATCAGTAAGGAGTATAAAATAAAGACAGATACCAGAGCACTAGAGACACGCCTCTCACTCCATTCTACTTCAAATTGGAACACCTAAAAACTTGGGAAAAAAACGCCGCAAAAAGAATTTAATAGGGTATCACTTACCGTATGTATGCAAGTCGACCACATGAGTAACCGGCATACATAAAACGATATTTTTACTGATGCTTTGGCGGTATTTTTTGCCCACGTTTTTAGGTGTTTTAATTTACGGTCTTTACCGCTGTCACTCTCCGTGTAGGCGTTACATATTCACCGTTTGTTTTCTCTTTTTAATTCACGCTTTTCGAACTATAAACTCATCTTTGTTTCCAAGTTGAATATAAAAATATGTGGGGTACTGTATAGAAATAGCCCGTTGGGGAGAGCGCTAAAAGCCTTCTCTTTCTTATCCCACCCAATACTGAATTATAACCAAATGAGATCTTCACCACTTATTAACACATGTTTTTTCACATATGATTCAAAGTTGACGACACTCTCCATTGGTCGAGACACTACATATAAGAAAAAAACTAAAAAATGGGATTTAGAAATTTGAGTTTTGATCACGTATAATTTTGGAAATAAAACAGATCAAAATTAATTTTTTTTTTGATTTTTACAAGTAAACCTTGCTCTTTAATTTGAGGTATAATTTGTTGCAATAATTAAAAATCTAACATAAAAAAACAGGCGGTATTTTAAGAGATACACAAATTATCAATGTTTTTTTAATACTTAACTCGTCGTAACTCGCTTATATGTTGAGGTATTTGAATGTTCTTGGCACCAAAAACTGCCAAATTTAATAGGCTTCATTTAGTCTCGATTAATACACGATCTATTTTTTTAAATAAAACCGCTATAACCCTCAACATACAACGAAGTCGCGTGGCTTTGTTTCTCGTTCCCCACTCCCGCGTTCGCATGAAATCATACTATTGTATGTAATCAAATACCATATTTGATGTAATGTATTATATTAGTCATTAATATATTGTCTGGCCAGTTTGGCCTAATAATCAATAGGTTTGTTTACATTCAGATTATAAGAGATTTAGTTGTTTTTGTGGTGTTATTTTATTTTTTATTGGATAGTGGACATTTTAGGATAACTGTTGTTTGGTGGTTGTTTTTATAAACTTAGTAAAGCTTAAAGCACATGTCCTTATAGTGTAGGCAAATTGCCAGTTAAGGTTGAAATAATTATATACAAGTATTTCTCAACGAAAATGCACGAGGAAAAATGTGTTAAACCACATAGTAAAAGTCCCATCAAATATGTCTATGGCAAGTTGCCAAAAACTGCTGCCATTTTCTTTTTTCATTTTATTGTAAATATGAAAAACTGGGGTTTATGAAAAAAAGTCAAGAGGTCTTTTTTACGTAAAATAATAAAATACATTGGATAAACTAAATCTAAAAGATTTATTTAAATAATTGACAGGAAAAAAAAATGTTTTTTTTTTAGTTTTTAACATTACAAATAATAATTATATCCAATTTAAAATAGGATTTTCTTCTTCGTCATTTTTAAGTACGATGCAAGGATTGTAATAAGCAAATCCTAAGCATTGACTACATTTGGAGGAACATCTTAGTCCAAGTTTTTTTCAGGAACATAATTTGCCACATGAATCTTCCTTGCAGTTACAGAATACAAATTTTAGTATATCAGAGGGAGCAATTTCTTTTGTTATGGATATCGCAACAAGGTGTCCTTCTTTAGCTAATTGTCATCCGTACAGTAAAGGGTAAAGGAGGTAATCATAATTAGATACCTGATAATAAACTATTAAAACATGTTATACAGCAGCGTCTTCAGTTGGGGGAAGTGATGCCAAAGTGTAGGTACCTAAAATACATATAAAGACGTCGCATAAAGGTATATCATTATTTAGCAACTGTAAACAGAATTCCTTGTTTTTTTTTTAAAGAACGAGGTTACGTCACAATCTGATATTGCATGAAGGAATAATATGCATTGTTTAATATGCTCTAGTTTTTCTTTAAGTTTCAATATGTTCGTCACTTTATCAGCATCAGCCTTAGCAGCTTTTTCTGGTCAAAGCAATAACATTTTATCATACTGTGAGTAATGAATCAACAGAACCGCAACAGCAGTGTCTTCAGATACAACTACAATAATAGCTCTAAAACAGTTTGAAAGTTCTACTACAGTATTAACGATTAAATATCAGTCGGCGTCACTTGCAGCCTGTAATTTCTTCAACACCTATTCTTATTTCGTAGAAATTCCGCTTGTGGCATAGCAATTGTATTTAAAATTGACCGTAAGATCCACTTTGTCCTTAAAAACCCAAAGGACAAAATCCCACTCGAAAACCAAGGAGTATACGAAGTTCCCTGTCATGATTGCGAGAAAACATACGTTGGATAAACCAACAGAAGGATAAACGTAAGAAAGATAGAACACGTTAACTCTGTTCTCCGAAGTGAAGCGACATCGTCACTATTCCAACACGTCAAAAACACAGGTCACTTAATTGACTTTGACAGAACTAGAAGCCTGGCAACTGTGGAACATTTTTCATCAAGAATAATCAGAGAGGCCATCGAAATCGAAAAACGTCCCAACGGCCCAAATAAACGCGATGATAGCCTGAGACGTGGCTTTAGTTAATCGCCAAATCCGAATGGGAACAACCCGTATAAACCCTTACACCCAGAAAACAGCCGAAAGAATTGACCAGGAACTGGCAACAACGCAGACGGGACTTATTTTTGTCAGTGGCGTGCATTTTTATTAAGAAAAGTGGGGTCACTTTTTCGAGAAGTCATATTAGGCATTTTTTACAGAAAAAATAATGCAATATTATTAATCAGCATGCTTTGGAACCCCCAAGTTCAAAATTTTACTACATTTTGATTAAGGGTTTCCGGAATAACGGGCCCAGTGAAAATACATTTTTTCAGTCGTAAATAACTGAGAACTTGAAAACGGTTTGTGTTTCGAAAAAAAGTCATTCGTCATTTTCAATTTAAACTGATTTACTCTATCACGTCATGTGCTCAAAAGTTTGAAATGCCGAAGTCGTAAATAATAAACTTGACAACGGTTTATTTTTCGAAAAATAGTTTAATTTAATATCAGAGCAACCTTTGTTCTTTTGGTATAAAATTGATTTATTATCACATAAGATCATTTTTTATCACTTAATGCCCAAATAATACAGAACCTGTTAAAATATTTTTTTATCGTCCAATGAAAAATTTTTGCTTGCAGCATTTGAAAGTTTTGAAGGCATGGGGAGATAGAGTAAATCAATTTAAATTGAAAATGAAAACAGGGTTTTTTAACAAAACGCAAACCGTTTTCAAGCTGTCAATTATTTACGAATGAAAAAATGTATTTTTACTGGGCCCGTTATTCGGAAACCCTTAATCAAAATGTTGTGAAATTTTCGGCATGGGGGTTCTAAAGCATGCTGATTAATAATATTGTATTAGTTTTTCTGTAAAAAAATGCCTAATATGACTTCACGAAAAAGTGACCCCTTTTTTCTTAATAAAAATGCACGGCACTGACAAAAATAAATTTTGTTTAATTCAAAAAGACCACCAAAGGTCGTCGACACCGATCCAAATTTGGTTGAAATTGGATAACTAATAACTGAGTTGCGAAGGGGGGCCCATTAAAAGTGGGACACGCTGTACATATATCTCGATATATATAACAAAAGGCCACATGAAATAAAAACACATTTTTATTTAAACCATAAAGGTTAATAAAAGTAAAAACACAAACAAAATATTAACATATTAAATGTTAATATCTGCTTCGTCTTTTAACAAAGACACAGGTGTTGCATTCGTGCAATATTGCCCAATGCAATGAATGCAACTTATTGTGCATCTTAAATTGTATTTTTTGCAGCAGCATAATTTTGAACAGTTTTGTTTTGCAGTTTCAAAACAAAATATTTAATATAAATTCAGGGGCACATTTGTGACATGTTTTCTGGTTCTAGACAATTTTTATTTTTAATCCAACCCCAATTTTCAGGATTGACGTTATTTCCTAGCCATTCTTGAACTTGAAAATACTCGTTTTATATGAAGTTTGACTGCGGCAGAAGTCGGAGCTAGAACTTCCAATTAAAAATTATTAAGTAGATTTTGGCGGGCAACAAGTTGGGTATATTTAATGTATCTAAATGAGTTTAAAATCTTTGCTTTTACGACCTCCATACCAATATAAAATAAATTTCTCACCCAACTCTACAAGATATGACACATTAGTAGGTAGGTATATGGATTTTTAAAATCTTCCAAATTTTAAATTTCCTTATCATTTTTTAATATAGTTAGTGCTGCTTTTTTCCCTTCCCTGACGTTGTGTCGCAGCGTGAAATTGCATGTAACTATAAAATATTTTTGATCACTGTTTCACCTAAGATGGACTGAAGTATAATTTAAAATAATAAAAATTAGTATGCTAGTTATAATAAAAAAACATTGTTTTCTAGTGTTAAAGTTTAAATTATCTAATTTAATGCATAGTACCCAAACTTTACTCGCCATTATCTCAGTTATTTATTAACTGATTTAAAAAAACTTTGGACTGTTTTGTAGCTTGTTTAATGTTCTAAAATTTTTGTACGATTCATTTTTTTTATAAAATCAATGTGAGATATTATTCAAGTTAAAAGCTAAAAAGTTCCTAATTTCAAGATGGCGGCCTAATTTTTTAGGGGTTCTGCCACCTGGATTTTTTGGGATTTTTTTCCTGTTAAATAGGACATCTTCCCCTACATATTCCCCCTAAAATTAGCTTGTTACAAATTTATTCCAAATTGAATGCTAATTTTACTGGAGTAATACTGAAGAAAGCCCCGGTATGAAATACACTAGAAAACCACTCGAACGACACGTCATTCATTTGCAATGTGTTGTAGTTTAGACTGCGAAGGAAATATGTTTGGATAATATTGTGATTAATCGGAAGTCAGTGTTGATGGTTTTGATGCATATATTTTATGACGCCACCTTCAGTCAATCTGGATCGCTCTGTATATCAAATATATCAATGACAAAATAAAAAAAGAAATATGTCACAAAAAAGAAGACAAATAATTCCAATAATTATTACAAGGAACCATTGAGCTAGAAACTGACAATAAATTGCCTTGAATTGTGTGAATTTTATATATTATTTTTATTATGACCCTGCTTTTACATTTATTTAGTATAAATCATGGTTTGAGTAATTACCTTGCAAAAAATAATAATTAATCGTTCTATAAAGCTTTAAGTTTAACTTCAAATAGGTATATAAGCGTTTTTTAAGCAATAATTCAGGCTCTATCTATAGGATAATAAGCATCGACCCAGCAGACCTCCAATATTGTACATTATACTATGGTTGCCATGACAATGATATCAGACACTCCATCTCCTCAAATACAGGAGAAGCATAAGATCCCTTCAGAAAAGACAGGAATGAATATTATATCGTAGCAAATAGAAATATGCCAAAGGAATTTAATGGTTTGCAGAAGCATTTCATTTAATCGGATCAGACTGTCTTCAGTACGGAAAGTATACACATAATTTGATCCTATGCAACTACTTCTATTATTTGCTCATAGAGGTCAACTTATATGAATACTGTATTTACATGCCATACATAAATATACAAATGAAAATGTGTTAACCAATTACTATGAATTACCATCACCGAGACCATCACTCTATTGAAAAAATAATCCCATAAATTTTTTTTTATTTGTTGTGTCAATTAATTTTGCCTTGTAGCGTTTAATCTCAATAGGTACTAGAGAAATAAAAGCAAAAACAGTGGTGTAGGAACTCGTATTAGAGGTATCAAACGGACCCTATAAAATTAGATTGAATGGAAGAATAATATGAAAATAGATATGTGAAAAAGCATTAAATAAAAGTATAAAATGTTTACAATCCGTTCTGCTTGATACGCATTGTTTATAAATGACTGTATTTAGGTTTTATATAAGCATAATAATAACAAACATATCCAATTTGACATACTATGTTTCATCTCTAAACATACAATAATTATAAAATCTATTTTTCCTTTTTAATACATGATAAAAATTGGATTAAAAATTACAAAATTCTAAACGTCTAAAAATAAATTATTAAAAAAAATCATTCATTATGGTTACCAATCAAAAAACGATGTCCTCAAAAATGTGCATGCTTTTTTGGTTTTACTAAGCTCATCATTATTATGCTCTTATAAAAACCTAAATAAAGCCATTTATAAAAAGATATCAATCAAATTGCATTTATTGATTTTACTTCTAAATAATACATCAAAAATCGGAATATGAATATAAATATTTTCCATACTCAAATAATCAGTTGATTTGTTTTAAACACTCATTAAACTAAACGAGTTATCTTAAAGCTCTGGCAGTGAAAAAGATTTGCGATTTTTTTATTTCTTTTCCTTGATATTTGTCAAACGTGGTTAATTATCTCGAAAATGTATTCCATTAGTTTTCATTAGCACTAAATACCATTCCACTGGCGGAGTACCCAAATTAAAATAAAAATAATTTAAACAGTATTAATTTTTCATATAGTATGTTAAAAAAATGTTCTTATAGTTGAAAGATGTCGCCTATAAATATGATCGCCACTTAAAGATTTACCCTGTATTTAATTGATAAATAACATTAGTATAGTAAGTGGTAAGACGAATCCTTGTATATCATCAGAATTTCTTAGAGAATCGAACGATATTACTGGATAAAAATAATGTTTTATTTTTATTTATGAAATAAGGGTCTATATAAGTATTCATTATACAGGGTGTTCCCGTTTTTTCATTCTTAACTTTTATAAACGATAGAACATACAAAAATAATAGGAGTCTTACCTATAACATTTTTCTCTAAAATACTTTGTTTTCAAGATACAAGACGTTAAACTTTTTCAAAATGATTACTATTTATTCATTCGTTATCTTCTAAACAAATAAAGATTTTGTGTTGAGTCTTTGTACACTTTAATCATGATAAAAGACCAATTTTTTGACTTTCAAAACATTTTTCATATAAAAGCAGTGGCGTAGTTATGGGGTTCTGTCCGTATTTGAACCCCTTAAACTTCTACGCCAATGACTAGAAATTATATTTTTATACAAATTTTAAAACATTGATGTATTTCCTATAAAAAGTACTTCTGGTAAAATTCGTTAGGATGTTTTCGGTTCGAGATATTTAGATTTTTTCTAATCAGAGATATCTTATGGAACTACATCTTGATTAAAAAAGGTAAAATTTAGTAGGCGTTAAATTATTGATAGTTATTTACAACATAAGTGACAAATGTCAATCGCATTCTTAACATACCTCACGTTACAATTTGGAGAACTTTACGTCAAAGAGTTTACAATCTGCAACCATCAGTCTTAGCTTTACATTCAGTAATCGGAAACACGGGAAAAGATGGATTGGTCGAAGTGGAAGTTGCTTGGGCTCCTCGATCACCCGACCTTAATCCACTGGAGTTTTTTTGCTTGTGGCTACTTAAAAAATAAAGTTTATGCGATACCGACTCATATAATAAAGATGATCTACCCAATCGAATTCAAGAAACTTGTGATGCATTAAATAATAACAATTCATACAAGACGTTCGTTAAAAAATCGATGTCGCAGTTGCACTCAAGAAAATGGATATCATTTTGAGCATTTATTGTAAATTATTAATTTTTTATCGTCTTGAATAAATATGTATTAAAATAATTCTTTAGTTTGTTTAGCAAATAGCCTACCAATAGAAATTCCATAAAATATCCCTGATTAAAAAGAATCTAAATATTTCGAACAGAAAGTTTCCTAGAGAATTTTACCGGGAGTACTTTTTTATAAGAAATATATCAGATCATTGGCATAGAAGTTTGGGGGTTCAAATACTCACAGAGTCCCAGAGTTACGCCACTGCATTTATGTGAAAAACTTTCTACAAATTAAAAAATTTGTCATTTATCATAACTAAAGCGTATAAAGTTTCTATTTGTTTAGAAGATAATGAATAATTTGTAATAATTTTGGAAAAGTTTAACGCCCTGTATCTTGAAAACGAAGTGTTTTAGAGAAAAATGTTATAACTAAGACTCCTATTATTTTTATGTGTTCTATCGTTTACAGTTATGAACGAAAATACGGGAACACCCTGTATAAATTATGGAAAATTAACCTGAAGAGTCCAGCCTTTATTCCAACTCACAAGTTAGATTTACTTCGTATTCGTCTTTATTTCACGCGATATTGAAGTTTGAAATATATTTTTATTAACCTGGAAAATTGGATGTTACTACTCCCTAAGTGAATTGATGGCTTAGGGACTGAAATTTTTATCCAATCCAACAACCATGCCTCAGTGAACATTAATTTACCTTTCGTCGAAATATAATTACAGCCCTCATACTTTTGCTGACGTTCTGACGTAAATAAAAATATCTGACTACCTAAATATTGCATCAAGCTTTCATAAATTTACTGGTTTAAATATTTTATGTTATACCATTTTTTAATGTTTCATCGGATGGAGAAAAAAATACACTGTAGTATTATTATATAATAAAATATTAGTAGACCATTGAAGACTACAGGTAGGTATAATAATAATATAAAACATACACCTTTGTGCACAATAATAGCCGTATGCAAAGCGTGCTAAGATCTCTCAGAATATTAACAAGTATGTTCTTGGTTTTTAAGAGAGTATAGATAGTCTTAAAGAAAAACATATAATAATTGTGTTCGCGGCCGCGCCATTTATATTTATATTTTAGTATCTGTATAGTTGCAGGAATTGTACTTTCAGTTAAAATTAAAATTGGTCTCTAATATAGTATGTATATACATATGTATATATATAATATATAACTCTTCTCTTCATATTATTCAAGACTCTCACAGTACTTTATTTAAATTTATTATTAGATATTATTTAAAATAAATATTAGACTAACTTCTTTTTTAATACAAACTTGCATAATATAGATATTGAAATTAATTAACAATTTTTTTGGAAATCAATTTTATTAATAAAAAGCATATGCGGAAGCTAACAGATTTAGAATGCGAAAAAACAAATTATTACTAATATTATTAATATTTAGCAAACATATGTTTAAGCAAATTTTAGATATTTGTTTATACCTACCTGAATTCCTGCGTGCACTCTAAATCAACAGAATGAAAAATGCAAAATAGTTTTTGTATATTATTTTAATATGTGTGGAATTTTATTTATACGTAGTGCTTGATTTTAATTTTAAAAATTTGTTTATGTACGTCAGACTAAGGGGTGTTAATAAAATGTCCTGTTCGTTAAGTGTAAGTCAATGGAATCAGGAATTTTTTGAAACCTAATTATAGCTTATCAAGTCAATAACATGAAAACAAGATTTTCTCGAAACCGTGCGAGACATTTTAACTATAATAAATTAATACTCCTAGATATATTACTTCCAAAAAATTTTATTTAAGTTACTTAAGTCATATTATTATTTGTTTGCTTCTTTTAGAATAATCTTTTTATACATATCAGTATATATACATATTGTGCATGTTTTGCAGGAAATTTAAATTGTATAATTATCCTTTTTAAAATCCGTTGATGATAATTCTATATCGTACAAGTAAATCAAATATTTCAGTAACTTATTTATACCCAGCACGTATTGAATCAATTATCACTGGCGTATGTGGGTCAAGTTAGAAAAACTTCGTGTGTGATTCCAGTAAGTTTTTTGATGTTGAACATCATTTTATCTATACTTAGCACGTTCCTATAGCTCAGGAAAATGTTTTATTCAAAACATTTTAAACACTACTTCAAACATGTTTTTTCCTTTTTTATACAATTTGTTTCAGTGCGATATACTAGAATGAAGTTTGTACTACTTCCGAGACTATTCATTATATCTGTTTTAAAATATTAATTCGGTAGTAATTTACGATACTTACTAACTATGTAGTACCTAACGTTAAGATGCGTTTTACATTACATATCGTAACACGTTTTATTTTATCCTATACCATTTTTTCCAAAAAATACATAGAAGTTTCCTGTACATATACAGTGAGTTCACAATGAAAGGAATAAATTCATATAATCTGACCAACGTGGTTTTGCCAAAAATGCAAACACGTCAATTTTTAATTTTGATTTGGCACATTTTAAGTTATTCGGCAAGTCAATGTCACTTCCGGTTTTTCCGAGGTAACATCAACTTTTTTATTTTAACTGTACCTAACACCCTATATTCTTTACGGAATTGTATAGACAACAAAAAGATGTTTCCAAATATGTAGTAAACACATTTTTATTATAAATGCATTTTTCATTATTTACAAAAAACTTGAGATCCAGGAAATTTGACTATAATCTCACCAAAAATTATTCACATGTCCAGCGAGAAGTAATTAAAAAATGTATTAAAGTAAGCGGGCAGGGCAACACATTGAACATCTATTAATTTAGAAAACATTTTTAGAAAGTTGCACTAAATTAGTATCTCAGTTTTGTAAATTATAAAAAAGTATTCATAATAAAAACGTTTTTACTACATCTTTGGAAACGTCTTTTTGTCATCTATACAAATCCGTACAAAAATATCGGGTGTTATATTTAAAATAAAAAAGTCGATGTCATTTCCGGAAAAACCGGAAGTGACATTGACTTGCCATACTCAAAATGTGGCAAATCAAAATTAAAAATAGACGTTTCTGAGCGTTGTTAGCAAAACCACGTTGTTCAGATTATATTGAATGTATTCCTTTCATTGTGAATGCACTGTATATTAAGTGTAGGTATTAAACCGCATGAGTTCATTTTTATGTCTAAGCACATCAAAATGAACGAATGCGGTTTCTTAAAGGCAACACGCTTTAAATGCTTTAAATGAATTATCAGATTATTTTTAATGTACGAAATATTGTAACACCCCATACCCCCCTCGTATGTTTATTAATTTCTTTCCGTAGAAAGAGAACATACGAATTTGGCCTTTTTGTGTGATCGTCTAGTTTTAAAATGTTAGGACCCAAAATATGTTGTTTTACTTTGATTCTCTTTATAAAGTTTGGTATTATTTAACTACTGTGGTCTATTTTAATATACTAGGTTTATGCACTGGCAAAATTAATTCTGATATTTAAGTTTACGTTAATTTACCTTCTGAAAGAAAACGATAAGTGAAATAATACTCTCGAAATGGTTAAACTTGTTTATTTCACTTTGAGACAACTGTCACAATTAATGAATAAACTAACCTGGGCAGACGTGTAAGGACAAAACTTTGCTACCTGCAAGGAGAAACTTCTCCTAATAGTTCGCTATGTGCCCAGTCAGAGAAGAACGATCACAGAGAAGCGACAGTGCCGGCGGAACGTTTGAAGTTCTATGGCCCAGCCGATTTGAAGTAAACACACACGTTTACACTGAGAGAAGTTATCCTTTTGGTACATGTACACCGAGATGTACACTGAGCGAACTGCATGACAGTGTATTATATAATATTGTTCATCGCAATTAGAGCGCATGGGTAAATGTTATAAAATGTAGACCAATTAATATTTATAATCTCTATTGCAAAACTTTGGCATTATTTATAATAAAATATAAATTAGTTTGATTCACATATAAACTAATATTAGAGATGTTTAATGCATTTCTTAAAATACATTTTAGAAGGATTTTGTGCCACATTCACACATTTATATTTATTATTAATAATATGTGTTAATAGTATGTATATAAAAATAAAACAAGATGTTTCACAACAAATATTTTTATTTATATATGGGTTAAAATTTTCAATTTTCTATCTACTTTATTTATTTTGAAATCCCTATTAGTATATTTAACAGAATAAAATATTTTAATACTTTTTCCTGATGTAATGTGTTCGCATATACCTACCTATTTCAATTTACTTCATAGCGTTTTTATAACCTAAATAAGTACATCAAAATTGGCAAGTTGATTAGGTATTTCGTTTACTTTGTCTTTAATCGTTAAATGAAATAGATTTAATAGTGTTATTTTACTGCTTGAACAAATATTTTCAATATAGGTATAACCTAAAAAAATATTGAAATATACGCAAAAATAATAATAATTACCTTTCGTAATCCTTGGGGAATCTAAAAAGGCACCCACGATATGCACAATAATATCCAGACATCTTAAAAACCCGAACTAGATAGCACGCGAAACGCGTGGCAACTGACAAGTGACAAGTGACAACAACACACCATAGTTGGCGCATGCACGTACGAAAACTGTTCACGCTGAAAGCCTTTATGTCGCTTCTCTGTGATCGTTCTTCTCTGGCCCAGTGTCCCCAAACGACTGATAGGTAATACCATAGAGTAACTAAATAAGAGTATTTCTTTCTATGTTTTCCGTGGGCAACACGAATACTTGAGACGCCATCTGTTGCCGTCGTGGACAAAACATTCATCAATGGAAACTGTATGGAGAAAATATAATTGGAGTAACCTCTAACTCTACGCAATAGATGTCGCCACAAGAGGATAGTAAAAGCCTCTAGCCTCTGTAGTAAAAGCAATAAATTTAATTAGGGGCGTTTCGTAAGTAATAGGCCATCAAACACTACTAATAGTTCAGGTTGAATATTAAAATTAACCTAAACTATTGACAGCTATTCTGTGACCCATTACTCATGAAACACTAATTTTCACTGGTTTAGATGAAAAAGTTAAAGCGAAGAATATTTCTAAGTGCATATATATAAATTTTTTCTGTTATGGAAAGAGTTATGATTTATTTATGTAGGTACAAAATGTACAAGACTATTTAATTTAGTTTAAAATTTTTAAGAAACCATTAAATAACTGCAAATTTTAAAGAAACAATTGTACTTACCTGCCTTTATGTTAAATAATATTGCACAATTACTTACCTGTTAATAATAATGGTTAGATACATTTGTTTCGAACTAATTGGTTCTCATCAGTACGATGTACTACTGATTTCTTTTATCTGTGGGAATTGAAATACTCATCGTGCAACACAGAAAAAAAAATTTTGAATAAGTGTATTTTGGTTTTTTAAAAGGAGGAGGTGAGAAATCATCTGAAATTGATGTTTGGCAGTTAGTACCTAATTTGAAAATTCTGTAATGTTACATTAACAAATTGATTCACCGACTGTTGGATACTACTCGAGTCAATATTATTACAGTTAATAGATGAACTTGTGTTTGATTCAAAAAATAATGTCGGCACAGCACTTTTGTTGAGGCTATTCCTTAAAGTATTCTTAAAACATTGTAATTCAAAATGGTCTTCACAAAAATAGCAATCCGTGTTTGTTAGAGTAAAGTCTGGTTTACATAATTTTCGAACTGATTCTACCCAAAACAATTGTCTGTCTGCTGTAATTTTGAAAAAACCTTTATTTCTATAGGACACATCAGTGACATTCCCGTAGTAAATACTTTTGCAATTTGGTGCACAACATTTACGTAAATTTTTACCAGGTGGACTCAGTAAGGCAGTTCAGATTATTGATTTAATAATTAATCCCTTGCATTACATTAATCTAAAACAAAACAAGTTATTAATGCACAAACCGCCACAACTCACCTGGCTGAAACACACGCTGAACATAAACTACTACTACTGTCAAAGCTGCTGTGCTATAACCTCAAATTATATTTTCAAGGATTGCCATCCACTTCAAAGAAGCCAAAATATAGGTTTCTCTTTTCCACAAATTCGGAATAGGCGTACTAAAGGGAGATAAAACCATTCCTGAATCATCCGTACCATAGATATTTAGTTACTCTATGGTCTGCGCGTTGATTGAACTTCAATCATTAAAATTATGTGAACGGTAGTCACAGATTTCTGTGCAACAATTTCTAATGTTGGCTCCACGACGACACGAGATGGCTCTGGCGCTGGCACTTCCAGTCCGCCCTATCCAATTAAACCCTCTTATTTAGTTACTCTTATGGGTAATACAAGCCGCGCTTAGTAATTACCGGGCCATTGTCGCCCAAGAACGATAGACAAGAAGGTTAGCTCAGTTCCATAAGAGCAACGTTAGCCTGTTGGCGGACCGGCATCATTGAACGGTAGTGACGTAGCCATCAGTACAGAATTGGCTGTCGTCAATTAAAGCCTGTGTGTTTACGTTGTAATTTGATGTGTTTTCTCTTCAGTTTTTAGTGACTATTTTTTAATTTTCAAACGTTGTAGAGTGATAATGAACATTCAGGAATATCATAAAATCAAGATTTTGTGACAAACTTTATTTTGTGTGTTTTTTTGTTCGTGTTTACAAAGTCCCAATTTGTGATTAGTATTTGGACATTTTTGTATTCTAATCTGTTTTTCGGAAATGTTTTGGTAAGTTTATTCAATAAAACACAGGAAAAGACATTTTAAAATATTATTTTCTCGTTTTAGATTGCACTGCGGGCAGATTTGTGCTGTTGCCTCGTGTAAAAGCAATAGAATTAACCCTTAAGAAAGAAGGTGTTAAGTCGACATTTCATTCATTTCCAAAGATGATTTAGTTTCATCCACAATAAAAAAAGAGTGAATAAATCGTTGTAAAAGAGAGTATAAATTCAACCCAAATACATGTTCAACATGCTCCCTTATTTTACATCAAATGATTATGAAAGAGACCTACAAAATGAACTTCTAGGTATAGTAATATATTTTTTGTGCAGCCGTTCGCGAAGTGAGTATTTCGCATTCGCAAAACAGTTCGCGAAATCCAATTTCGCGGCCGTTACCCTTAGTAACGGCCGCCAAACCGAAAGTCACTATTTCGCGGCCGTTACCTTTAGTAACGGCCGTCAAACCAAAAGTCACTTATATAAGTGACGTTTAAGTCACTTCAAAATTTAGCATTTCTAAAATATGACAACGAAAAGTTTTATTTTTTATTAAACAAATTTATTAATTATTATTATAATAAAGATTAGTAACAGTAAATACACGCTTTTCGTCAGTCTTCGTATCAGGAACAGTTACTATTAATACAGCATTTTCTTCCTGAATGTCATCAAGTGTCATTTTTACTAGTTCATCTCGTCGCAATGCCCCTGACATTCCCATTACCAAAACTACCTACAACAATAATTACAATAAATAAAACAACTTATCACAAGTCAACTTGTTTAATATTTACCTTCCACAATAAATTATTTGTATCACTAGCTCCTTTTAGGAATGAATCAATCTGTTCACACGTCAAAACTTTTGATTTCTGACTACTGACTTCTTCAGAAATGGTACCAATTTTTAAAATTTCCTTACATCGATCCCATCCCGATCGTTGAGCATACACTTCAACATTGAATATATGCTCCATAATGATGAACTCTTTACAACTTTTGGTTTCTCCACAAATAAGCCAATAAAATGTTTTCAGACACCGTCTTAACATTTTGTTTGTCACACCAATCTCTAAAGTCGCTGTAACATTTTTCGTATTGCCGTTTAGATTTTTCAGGTATTAAATCAGAAAGTGCCGAATTTACGATACTTTTTAGCTCTGGAGGAGTGCAAGAAACTGAAATATCACTATCGCTGTCAGACATTTTTACGATATTATAAGAACTGTCAAAATGTTTTGTATACGTACAAAATATTTCCATAGAAACGCTGTAACATTAAAACCACCTCTAAATATAGCATAGCCGGTGGTGTTATTTTCACCATAATTCTTAAGTTTAATTTATGGCTGCACAAAAAATAGTGTTTATACCATGGCCGCGAAATTTTTTAGCGTCCTCAAGATTATCTTGCCTCGGCCGCAAGCGGCCTCGGCGATAATTCTTCTCTCGGAACGCTAAAAAGAATTTCGCAGCCTTGGTATAAAAATAACTATTTTATACCAAGGCTGCGAAATTCTTTTTAGCGTACCGAGAGAAGAATTATCGCCGAGGCCGCTTGCGGCCGAGGCAAGATAATCTCGAGGGCGCTAAAAAATTTCGCGGCCATGGTATAAACACTATTTTTTGTGCAGCCATAATTTAAAGTTAGAATTATGGTGAAAATTACACCACCGTTTATGATATATTTAGAGGTGAACTTAATGTTACAGCGTTTCTATGGAAATTGTATATTTTGTACGTATACAAAACATTTTGATAGTAAAATGAATTAGTTGCTTCGGCTTCAGGAGTAAATATCAGTAATAATGAAAACTGTACAATTAGTGTTAATATTTATCATAAATAATTAATAATTCTGTTTAATAAAAAATAAAACTTTTCGTTGTCATATTTTAGAAATGCCAAATTTTGAAATGACTTAAACGTCACTTATATAAGTGACTTTTGGTTTGGCGGCCGTTACTAAGGGTAACGGCCGCGAAATTGAATTTCGTGGACTGTTTTGCGAATGCGAAATACTCACTTCGCGGACGGCTGCACAAAAAATTGTTTATTGCTTCAAAATCTTCATATTTAAAAACAAGTGGGCACCTTCCTTTTGAACACGCATAATAGCGATTTCAAATATATATTTTTTAATTTATAATTATGATAATATTGAGATAATTATTAATATTAAGAAAATAATAAAGGAATAATTATAGGTATGTAATAATTAAATAATATAACATTATAGTTATTATAAAAAATATTTATTGTTATAGAACTAAAAAGTATCGTAAATTCGGCACTTTCTGATTTAATACCTGAAAAATCTAAACGGCAATACGAAAAATGTTACAGCGACTTCAGAGATTGGTGTGACAAACAAAATGTTAAGACGGTGTCTGAAAACATTTTATTGGCTTATTTGATGAAGAAATCAAAAGTTGTAAAGAGTTCATCATTATGGAGCATATATTCAATGTTGAAGTGTATGCTCAACGATCGGGATGGGATCGATGTAAGGAAATTTTTAAAATTGGTACCTTTTCTGAAAAAGTCAGTAGGTTATCAAGCAAAGAAATCAAAAGTTTTGACGTGTGAACAGATTGAAGAGGAGCTAGTGATACAAATTATTTATTGTGGAAGGTAAATATTAAACAAGTTGACTTGTGATAAGTTGGTTTATTTATTGTAATTATTGTTGTAGGTAGTTTTGGTAACGGGAATATCAGGGGCATTGCGACGAGATGAACTAGTAAAAATGACACTTGATGACATTAAGGAAGAAAATGCTGTATTAATAGTAACTGTTCCTGATACGAAGACTGACGAAAAGCGTGTATTTACTGTTACTAACCTTTTTTTAAATGACTTTGTTTAGGTTTTATACAAGCATAATAACAACAAACATATCCAAACTGATATACATTGATGTTTCATCTCTAAACACGCTATTATTAAATTCATTGAACTTTCTTTAATAGGTACATGATGAATACTGGATTAAATATCATAAAATTCAAAACGTCTAAAAACAAATTATTAAAAAATTTTTTGGTAATTTTCTATATTACGGAACGTCCGATTTTTGAAATTTTTTTGCTTTTAACATACGTAGTTTTGCCTCCTGAACAACAAATTCTAAAAAAAAATCGGCGGTCGGCAACGGTTTTCGAGATATTTGGCCCCAAAGTCTCTGAAAGTCGTATTTTTCCACTGCCGTAATCACTTATTTTCACCAAACTTTTCACTTTATGCTTATGAATACCTTTAATACAGACTTATTTAAACACTTTTAAATAGTTTCAACATATTTATTACATCAATACCTATTTTTTGAATCTTCTTATAAAAGCCATGAAAACATAACCTAAAATTTCAAACATTACGATAGTGGCGCGGATGCATAAACTAATGTTCCTTCTTTAACATAAAAAGATACTGCACCCGCCCGCCCCCGGGCGGGCGGGTGCAATATATTTTTATCGTTTTATCTCAAAGAAGGAACATATTAGTTTTATGCGTATTCTAGATTTCAAACATTACAAGTTCCGCGAATAAAACGAATATGTTCCTTCTTTGATATAAAAATATACTGCACCCGCCCGCCCCCGGGCGGGCGGGTGCAGTATATTTTTATATCAAAGAAGGAACATATTCGTTTTATACCGTACCCTAGATCTTACGGCACTATCATAACCTCGGATGATCTTAGTGTTGTTTGAAATTTTAGGTTATGTTTGGATGGCTTTTATAAGAAGGTTCAGAAAATAGTTATTGATGGAATAAATATGTTGAAACTATTTAATAATGTTTAAATAAGGCTGTATTAGAGGTGTTCATAAGCATAAAGTGAGAAATTTGGTGAAAATAAGTGATTATGGCAGTGGAAAAATACGACTTTCAGAGACTTTGGGGCCAAATATCTCGAAAACCGTTGCCGACCGCCGATTTTTTTTTAGAATTTGTTGTTCAGGAGGCAAAACTACGTATGTTAAAAGCAAAAAAATTTCAAAAATCGGACGTTCCGTAATATAGAAAATTACCAATTTTTTCAACTTACCAAAATTCATTCAAGTTGAAAAAATTTTTTAATAATTTGTTTTTAGACGTTTTGAATTTTATGATATTTAATCCAGTATTCATCATGTACCTATTAAAGAAAGTTCAATGAATTCAATAATAGCGTGTTTAGAGATGAAACATCAATGTAAGTATATCAGTTTGGATATGTTTGTTGTTATTATGCTTGTATAAAACCTAAACAAAGTCATTTAAAAACAATGCATATCAAGCAAAGAAAGAGAATTGTAAAATTACTAACCTTTATTATAATAATAATTAATAAATTTGTTTAATAAAAAATAAAACTTTTCGTTGTCATATTTTAGAAATGCTAAATTTTGAAGTGACTTAAACGTCACTTATATAAGTGACTTTTGGTTTGGCGGCCGTTGCTAAAGGTAACGGCCGCGAAATAGTGACTTTTGGTTTGGCGGCCGTTACTAAGGGAAGCGGCCGCGAAATTGAATTTCGCGGACTGTTTTGCGAATGCGAAATACTCACTTCGCGAACGGCTGCACAAAAATAACTATTTTGTGCAGCCGTCCGCGAAGTGAGTATTTCGCATTCGCAAAACAGTCCGCGAAATTCAATTTCGCGGCCGTTACCCTTAGTAACGGCCGCCAAACCAAAAGTCACTTATATAAGTGACGTTTAAGTCATTTCAAAATTTGGCATTTCTAAAATATGACAACGAAAAGTTTTATTTTTTATTAAACAGAATTATTAATTATTTAGGATAAATATTGTACTAATTGTACAGTTTTCATTATTACTGATATTTACTCCTGAAGCCGAAGCAACTAATTCATTTTACTATCAAAATATTTTGTATACGTACAAAATATACCATTTCCATAGAAACGCTGTAACATTAAGTTCACCTCTAAATATATCATAAACGGTGATGTAATTTTCACCATAATTCTAATTTTAAATTATGGCTGCACAAAAAATTGTGTTTATACCATGGCCGCGAAATTTTTTAGCGCCCTCGAGATTATCTTGCCTCGGCCGAAAGCGGCCTCGGCGATAATTCTTCTCTCGGTACGCTAAAAAGAATTTCGCAGCCTTGGTATAAAAATAACTATTTTACACTTTTAGCACTTTAATATATCAAAAAATATAAATTTGGACTTACAGACCAAATTTCTCAAATTATATGTTTCATTTAATAAATATTTTATAATAAAACGGCTATTATAAATAGTCGTCTGACTAAAACTAAAATTCTAATAATTTATTACTCATACAAACTTCAGATAATATGTTTAATTGTCTTCTTGGTTGAATGCTCATTTTAAAGATCTAAAACATACTTTTTATTCTAAAAATAAAAAATGATTTAAAACAGCGTAATTTAAAAAAAGACAATGTGTCGCCGTACATTTTAAATGAAGTGCGTCTGAAAATGTACTGATGGTGACGTCACGGCTTTCGACCTTGGCTAAGAGATCTGTCGAACTGAGCTATCCTTCTTATCTATAATCGTTTATTGTCGCCGACAGTCTCATTATGACGTCGCTATGTTACATAATATAGGTTGAACAATGTGCTTACAATAAAACTTTGTCGTAGCGAAGGCAACTGCCCCCTGTTTTGTTTCTTTTATTAGTTTTCTTTTGTTCTCGGTTGGCGTATACAGAACCCTGAAATGCGTTTGAGGCAACTGCCTCATAATGGTAGATTGAGATATTTGTAAGTACACAGCGACACAATGAAATGATTCCACTAAAACTACAAATTTAGTAAATTAATACTTCTTAACATTTTTTATGAAACCCTTTAATACTTTTATACAATTATTATTTAGAGATCACATCACAGTTTCAAGTGTCAAACTGTATGAGAACCACTGGCATTTCTAACACATCGAATACAATCTTACTTCAGACGACGTAGCGACCTTTGGACCGGCCAACTTAGAGTATACTCGACTATAGCCATACGCGCGTAACCTGCTAGCTACGAATCTATTAATTTCAGCATTGTACTGTGAACAATAGGTGGTATAGTCGAGTATACTCTAAGTTGGCCGGTCCAAAGGTCGCTACGTCGTCTGAAGTAAGATTGTATTCGATGTGTTAGAAATGCCAGTGGTTCTCAAACAGTTTGACACTTAAAACTGTGATGTTATCTCTAAATAATAATTGTATAAAAGTATTATTTTTTACTCAATGATAAAAGTATTAAAAGGTTTCATAAAAAATGTTAAGAAGTATTAATTTACTAAATTTGTAGTTTTAGTGGAATTCTACATTTATATATAGGCTCGGACTCAAATGAAACTAATAATAAAAAATGAATTGCCCAATATTCGGTCAATAACAATATTAATCATTTGGAAAAAAAAGTAATCGAAAACTAATATTAGTTAGAATAGTTTTTTTAAATAGAATTATCGTCGCTAGGCTACACTTTGAATTCGCAAACTGTTGGTGGTGAAAACGTGTGTAATTTGTTAAATCACGCACATATCATCAGCTTATAGAAATGGAACGTTCCTTAAAAAATACTCCATAAGTCAGGCTTTGTTTAACACAGCGCCAACATAAAATTTTGGGGCCTAACGACTGTTTATTTAGAAAGAAATAAAATACGAAAAATTGAAGTCATTATGTAATGTAAAGGGTGTCCAAATTTGAGGTTGCTTTTTGAATTACCCGCCATTTACAGTATTCAATGTTATTTGTCGTGTTGCATGTGACATTTGTGAAGTAAAAGCATCGCGGTGTTTAGTTATGGAACGCTATACGCTGCAAAAATGCCTATTTATAATGAAAACCTATCACAAATATAGGGAAAGTATCGCGGAAATGGTTAGAAAATGCCATATGGAATTTGGAAAACTACTATTGCAAAGTTAATAAAGAAAGTTAAGGAAACTGGTATAGTACAGGATGCAAAAAAACGTGTTTACCATCGTAATGGTCGTTCACCAGAAAACATTGCTGCTGTTAGTGAAAGTGTTGTGGAAACTCTAAAACATCAATTCGTCATCGAGCACAGCAATTGCACATTGAAAAAAATAACCAGAGGAGGTCACAGCCCCGATGGTGTTTTCCATTATTAACCGCCATTGTTGTACTTTACCTTAAAATAAAAATATCGTACGATCTAAGTAATGCATGTGTTTTATTCCAAATTCAAAAAGCAACCTCAAATTTGGACACCCTTTATTATAATAAATAAAAAATAAAGGCCCTGGATATTCGTAAATAAATAAAATAAGCACGCCACTAAACATCCGAAAGTCGATTTTGTTAGAGATAAACTCGGGCGGAATAATGAAATAAAATTGTTTAGTGAAAAGACAGTTTTAACAAAACTCGCTGCGCGGATTAATAAAATAAATAAAATGAAATTTTTATAGGGAAAATTTGAACCTTTAATATTTACTAAAAAAATAAAAACGATATCGCCGTGAACAGGATTTGAACTCGGAAGTACCTATTCCACTATTTTGACCGTCGAGTATCTTACACACTGAGCCACGCAACTACATCACTTACGTTGTAAAACGTGCAATATGTAGGTAACATAAAATTGTAAGACTTATAGTGGTTTGACAATGTCCGTTTGTTGGATAAATACCCACTATTTACCACTAAAATTAACCAATAATTCATATAAAGACGAATTTAATTTCAATTTGAGACGACTCAACCCCAAATAAATAATATTTCATTGTAATGATTGGCAAATCTTGAGAGTTTGACAGCCGCTGAACTTATTGAAAACTTAGATTATGTTATCTCTCTCTCCAGTGTATGTTTTATATTTCCGTCTCAAACGGAGGGACAAAGAAGCTTGGTCGACATACGGGAACAATGAGTGTTATGCTCTTGCTTTAACTTTGAGTGCGAGAGAAAATTAAATCGTACGCGCAATATCAACTCATACAGATGCCAAGTTAAAATATACTCGACTTTAGTGTGAATAAAACTGTAGTATGAACTTACAATTTTATAGCAAAAACTATGGTTTATGTGAATAATAACTAGCTTTAGCTTAAACTGATAAGTTTAAACTATTTCCTTTTAGTATGTTCTATTTTTTATAGTTAAAACTTTAGTGGGTGTGAATAAAATATAGCAATTACTGCAACTTTTAAGTAATATCTAATAATTTGTCAAGCGTGCTAACATGAGGCTTGGAAAAAATTGTTCTCTCTATAACTTCGATCGAGTAATGTCAGAATGGTTCAGTTCATGAATATTAGAAACCGAAAATATTATCCAAGACGAACTGAGTGCCCCGATATATATCACAAATTATTGTAAACATTTCCTTGAAAATACTGGAGAAACCAGAAGAGGGTTATTAAACGCGCAAGGCAAATAATGCAAATATTTCTTCGCTTCCTAAGCAATCCTGGCTTTCAAATCGGAGTTGGAAAGGATGAAGGTGTACACCGAACAACAGTCAGTAAAACGGTAAAATTAGTATTGACTAAAATCATGGAAAAGTCACATCTTTGGATATGGTACCCTACAAATAATAATATTAATGAAGCACATCAAGAGTGGACTGCTAAATACCAATTTCCATGTGCAATTGGCGTGACAGATTGCACACATATAATTACGAAAACATCTGAGCACCGAGATGAATACTGCAACAGAAAATGCTACTGCAGCTTAAATGTACAGGCAACATGTAATGCAAAAGAAGAATTTACTTCTATAGACGCTCAGTGGGGGTCTGCCAATTATAATCGAATACTTAAAAAAGATATACCGTATATGCCCAACTGAATAATATGCGGCAAAACTTCTTATTATTGGGTGATTCGGGTTGTGGAATCACATCGTGGTTAATGATGGCATATAGAAATTCTCAAACGCGTGAAGAAATAGCATTTAACACACTTTTCACGAGAGAACGGGTCATCATCGAGAGATGCTTCGGTCAACTAAAGAGAAGGTTTCCAGTACTTCAGTATATAGATAGAATAAAACTAGATAGAGTTGCATCCGTTATTGTTAGTTGTGCTGTCCTACACAATATATCGAAATATTTAAATGATGACATTCCTTTGGATGAAGTAGATGAAGACATCAATGGTGATCAACAAGAGGTTTTCGATGAGGAAAATGATTTAGAAAATGCAGACGCAACTTTGCGTAGACGGGGAATGCAGAGGAGGGAAGAATTAAAAAATGTAATTAAACAACTACAGCTTTAATTATTATGTATTTATTTTCAATGAATATTTAATTCACAGCTCAGTGTATACATTGCCATAATTTATATCCGCACTATAATTGAACATTTTCAGTGGAGTTTGACGTAACCTATTTAACAAAATTTGTTCTCGTTGTATCTGCTCCGTGTAAGCCTCAACTGTTCAAGGATAACCAATCTTTGTAGTTCTGGTGTGCTTAATTTCGTAGTCTCCTCTGTTTCTTTCTCCAGGTATTTTGTTAAACACTGGATTTTGCACATCACTATCTATAATCTCCAACAATTTATTTTCCCAGTCTTTAAGAATTATTTTTTTATTCCCTGATGCTTTCTTGTCTTGTCTTGTGTTTTTTTAATTCATTTTTCATGTTTTGAATTTTCTTCTTTAATTGTTTTAATGTAATAGTTCTCCCAAATATTACTTGATATGATTCTTGCATGATTATTAAAGCATTTTCCTTCGCTTTTTTATTGTTGGCAATTGCGACTTATTAAATAAGACTTTATGATTTGCTAAAGCGTCGGCAAACCGGAAATTTGTACTTTGTTCACCGACTTCGGATTCAACAGATTCGCTATCGGAACTATTTTCATCGCACCAAAATGTAAGCACATGCAATTCCTTCTAGACTTGCAGTAACTATAATAAAATGATAGTCAACCAGGTACGATAAATCTCGAGGATATACGACACATGTTTACTACCTCCAGCCATTGAGTAAAAATAAAAATAATAAAGAGGCGCAACTGTCAAGGTTTCGATATTTTAGTGTTGTATTTTTTCACCAATAGCTTCATGATTGTCTTCAATTTTAAGGGCTATACAGCCACATTACTAATACCTTCCCGTAGCACTAAAAATTGATGACAATCATGAAGTTATTGGCAAAGAAATACAATACTAAAATCTCGAAACCTTGACAGTTGCAACTCTTTATTATTTTTTAGTCAATGCTCCAGCTTAAACTGATATTTTATAGCATAGACTTATAAGTATAAGCTAAAGATTATTCACATTGTTTTCAGCAAATCTAGTACTTATAGCTGAAACTAAAAGCTTTTGCTGATTCTAAGACTTAATAATGATTTTTTATTGACACTGCCCAATGTGCCGCATGTATGCACACCTACTATACTATATCAATAAAGAATTTCTTCACGTCAGCAATCGTGGCTGGAAATTAGTGGATAACTTCACATAAACGATTACCATCATGTTACATGATATTCTAAGATCATGGACAGATTCATTTGTTCACACTAACATCAGACTTGTGTAAATTCATGATAATTGTGTACAATTTTTATTTTATATGTATTATTTACTAATTTAGCAAATTATCCACGATTGCCGATTCCTTTCACTATTGTTAGAAAAACAAAGTACCTACAATGCACTTTATTGAAATACCGTTTTCATAATTAAAATGACAGTACACTGTCGTAAAAGATTGGTTATGTTTACATTTTATTTTTGCGTAGCTGTTGCTAACTTCAGATGAAATGAAATTGTTTAGTGAAAAGACAGTTTTAACAAAACTCGCTGCGCGGATTAATAAAATAAATAAAATGAAATTTTTATAGGGAAAATTTGAACCTTTAATATTTACTAAAAAAATAAAAACGATATCGCCGTGAACAGGATTTGAACTCGGAAGTACCTATTCCACTATTTTGACCGTCGAGTATCTTACACACTGAGCCACGCAACTACATCACTTACGTTGTAAAACGTGCAATATGTAGGTAACATAAAATTGTAAGACTTATAGTGGTTTGACAATGTCCGTTTGTTGGATAAATACCCACTATTTACCACTAAAATTAACCAATAATTCATATAAAGACGAATTTAATTTCAATTTGAGACGACTCAACCCCAAATAAATAATATTTCATTGTAATGATTGGCAAATCTTGAGAGTTTGACAGCCGCTGAACTTATTGAAAACTTAGATTATGTTATCTCTCTCTCCAGTGTATGTTTTATATTTCCGTCTCAAACGGAGGGACAAAGAAGCTTGGTCGACATACGGGAACAATGAGTGTTATGCTCTTGCTTTAACTTTGAGTGCGAGAGAAAATTAAATCGTACGCGCAATATCAACTCATACAGATGCCAAGTTAAAATATACTCGACTTTAGTGTGAATAAAACTGTAGTATGAACTTACAATTTTATAGCAAAAACTATGGTTTATGTGAATAATAACTAGCTTTAGCTTAAACTGATAAGTTTAAACTATTTCCTTTTAGTATGTTCTATTTTTTATAGTTAAAACTTTAGTGGGTGTGAATAAAATATAGCAATTACTGCAACTTTTAAGTAATATCTAATAATTTGTCAAGCGTGCTAACATGAGGCTTGGAAAAAATTGTTCTCTCTATAACTTCGATCGAGTAATGTCAGAATGGTTCAGTTCATGAATATTAGAAACCGAAAATATTATCCAAGACGAACTGAGTGCCCCGATATATATCACAAATTATTGTAAACATTTCCTTGAAAATACTGGAGAAACCAGAAGAGGGTTATTAAACGCGCAAGGCAAATAATGCAAATATTTCTTCGCTTCCTAAGCAATCCTGGCTTTCAAATCGGAGTTGGAAAGGATGAAGGTGTACACCGAACAACAGTCAGTAAAACGGTAAAATTAGTATTGACTAAAATCATGGAAAAGTCACATCTTTGGATATGGTACCCTACAAATAATAATATTAATGAAGCACATCAAGAGTGGACTGCTAAATACCAATTTCCATGTGCAATTGGCGTGACAGATTGCACACATATAATTACGAAAACATCTGAGCACCGAGATGAATACTGCAACAGAAAATGCTACTGCAGCTTAAATGTACAGGCAACATGTAATGCAAAAGAAGAATTTACTTCTATAGACGCTCAGTGGGGGTCTGCCAATTATAATCGAATACTTAAAAAAGATATACCGTATATGCCCAACTGAATAATATGCGGCAAAACTTCTTATTATTGGGTGATTCGGGTTGTGGAATCACATCGTGGTTAATGATGGCATATAGAAATTCTCAAACGCGTGAAGAAATAGCATTTAACACACTTTTCACGAGAGAACGGGTCATCATCGAGAGATGCTTCGGTCAACTAAAGAGAAGGTTTCCAGTACTTCAGTATATAGATAGAATAAAACTAGATAGAGTTGCATCCGTTATTGTTAGTTGTGCTGTCCTACACAATATATCGAAATATTTAAATGATGACATTCCTTTGGATGAAGTAGATGAAGACATCAATGGTGATCAACAAGAGGTTTTCGATGAGGAAAATGATTTAGAAAATGCAGACGCAACTTTGCGTAGACGGGGAATGCAGAGGAGGGAAGAATTAAAAAATGTAATTAAACAACTACAGCTTTAATTATTATGTATTTATTTTCAATGAATATTTAATTCACAGCTCAGTGTATACATTGCCATAATTTATATCCGCACTATAATTGAACATTTTCAGTGGAGTTTGACGTAACCTATTTAACAAAATTTGTTCTCGTTGTATCTGCTCCGTGTAAGCCTCAACTGTTCAAGGATAACCAATCTTTGTAGTTCTGGTGTGCTTAATTTCGTAGTCTCCTCTGTTTCTTTCTCCAGGTATTTTGTTAAACACTGGATTTTGCACATCACTATCTATAATCTCCAACAATTTATTTTCCCAGTCTTTAAGAATTATTTTTTTATTCCCTGATGCTTTCTTGTCTTGTCTTGTGTTTTTTTAATTCATTTTTCATGTTTTGAATTTTCTTCTTTAATTGTTTTAATGTAATAGTTCTCCCAAATATTACTTGATATGATTCTTGCATGATTATTAAAGCATTTTCCTTCGCTTTTTTATTGTTGGCAATTGCGACTTATTAAATAAGACTTTATGATTTGCTAAAGCGTCGGCAAACCGGAAATTTGTACTTTGTTCACCGACTTCGGATTCAACAGATTCGCTATCGGAACTATTTTCATCGCACCAAAATGTAAGCACATGCAATTCCTTCTAGACTTGCAGTAACTATAATAAAATGATAGTCAACCAGGTACGATAAATCTCGAGGATATACGACACATGTTTACTACCTCCAGCCATTGAGTAAAAATAAAAATAATAAAGAGGCGCAACTGTCAAGGTTTCGATATTTTAGTGTTGTATTTTTTCACCAATAGCTTCATGATTGTCTTCAATTTTAAGGGCTATACAGCCACATTACTAATACCTTCCCGTAGCACTAAAAATTGATGACAATCATGAAGTTATTGGCAAAGAAATACAATACTAAAATCTCGAAACCTTGACAGTTGCAACTCTTTATTATTTTTTAGTCAATGCTCCAGCTTAAACTGATATTTTATAGCATAGACTTATAAGTATAAGCTAAAGATTATTCACATTGTTTTCAGCAAATCTAGTACTTATAGCTGAAACTAAAAGCTTTTGCTGATTCTAAGACTTAATAATGATTTTTTATTGACACTGCCCAATGTGCCGCATGTATGCACACCTACTATACTATATCAATAAAGAATTTCTTCACGTCAGCAATCGTGGCTGGAAATTAGTGGATAACTTCACATAAACGATTACCATCATGTTACATGATATTCTAAGATCATGGACAGATTCATTTGTTCACACTAACATCAGACTTGTGTAAATTCATGATAATTGTGTACAATTTTTATTTTATATGTATTATTTACTAATTTAGCAAATTATCCACGATTGCCGATTCCTTTCACTATTGTTAGAAAAACAAAGTACCTACAATGCACTTTATTGAAATACCGTTTTCATAATTAAAATGACAGTACACTGTCGTAAAAGATTGGTTATGTTTACATTTTATTTTTGCGTAGCTGTTGCTAACTTCAGATGATTTAATAACTTCTTTTCAAATATTCTGTGGTGACGTCACACAACTTACTGTTTAAACCAAGATAAAGGTTTGTATATTTTTTTAAGAAATGATGGGTTAAACTTTTAAGCAACCAATTCTTGTATATCATTTTTTGCTGCTATATTTACAGTCAAATTCTATTTGAAAAACATTATTAAAACTCTGGATCTTGTTACACTAGCCCTACAGTTAGTGTAAATCAATCAGTATTTACAAATGAACTTTATGAGGAATCTGTGGAGGAACCAACCACAGAATACGCCGAAATAAACTTAATATTAATTAAATACGAAATATTAAACGGCATATTTTATTGGCGAATTGAAAGAAAGCTGGGTGATTTGATTTCTTGTCACTCTGACAATTTAATGATGTTGAACAATTATTTTTATGTTTGTTAACTTGTATACGGCCACAGCCACATATCTAAAAAACTAAAGAAGAGATTCAGTTGATTTTTTAATTTTACGCACAAATTAATTTATGGGAAAAACACTCTCAACGTAATATTAAATTAGAATATGCATGAGTTTAATACCCTTTGCTTATAATCACCTGATATTATTTAAAATAAACTTTATTTCTATAAACGTACTGTTTTCTATTACAGCCATGGAGAAGATCTTATTGTCACACCATTCGCACAAATTCTTGCCAGTTTGCGCAGCGTACGCAACAATTTTCAATCCCTCACCAATGTGCCCACTAACAAGTAAGTAATGATTTAAATAAACTTTTTTCTTCTACTTCATTTGATTGATGTTTTTTGATGAACTAATTTCAGAAATGTTCTTTGTTTTCTGTCTGCACTTTTAAATTTTAATGGTACCTTCCCAAAAGTAAACTGTAAAACGTAAGTGTTTTTAACGTTTACCTAAATACGAACGAGAGTCACAGTCACAATAAAACGAGTTCAACAGCCAGATGTATTGTTGAGAATAAGTAAAATTTAACATCTCTGATGTTAGAATTTCAATAGCTTTCTATATAAAATCGTATAATTTATATTTCTAATGTGACTTGTTCAACAATATGTATCTAACATATAATCAATCTTGAAAAAGGAATTACTTCTGAGTGAGAATATGATACTTATTCATTTAATTAAAAGTCAAAATCAATTTAATATCCTAATTTTCAGAAGCTCCAGGTTAGTTCTTATGGCGGCTTTTTTTGGCATTTTGCTTTTTTGCGTTTCAAACATAACTAGTGATGCTAGTGAAGCTGCACCAATAACCATCAATTGCCATTGCTGAATACTTGATCATTCTTGAGGAAGCATTTTAGGTTTTACATCAACATTCACACAACGAAACTTACAAAGCAAATCGCAAAAAATTCTCACCAAAATGCGCCTTCATTATTCGTGAATTAATGAAGATAATCTCTATAGAAATGAGCCGTAAGGCTAATAATACATTGTAATATACATTAGCTGCAGAACAATCTACTAGGAAATCGATGGTATACTAAGCTAAGAAACTTTTTTTCGAGGCCTTGCGTCTACATGTTGATAATTTCATCTGATGCATGATGCTCCCATAATCTTGAATATTTCAATAATGAAGACGTAAATATTCAAACTTAGATAAGTTATATATTAGTACTTAATTTTACAACAGAGGAAACGACTCAACTTACATACAATCTATAAACACTTTTACATAAATCTCAACAATAAGATATACTGGCTGGCAATGAAATCACTTTCCGGCCACCATTTCTTTATTTTTAACAGATTAAGAATAAAGCTGATATTTGTTATAAGTCACCAAATCGACATTTCCTTATCTTAATAAATAGAATTATAGGAAACAACTACTGGACGGGCAAAGGCCCCGACTCCCATTGAATTATACCTATAAATCCAAAATTGGTAGCCAAATTTGTTATTTGTCTTTTCTCCACCAGACACAGACCGGTTTCGAACTCTTTATGTTCTCATCAGTGTGCCACAGGTAGCTGAAAAGACAAATAACAAAGGCAAACCAAACTGGTCTATGGCAGACCCAGCACATAGTAACTGTGAGAGATAAGTACATCCCTCTGGTGGTCAGTTGCTACTACCAGTCAAGACATCGAAGATGTCTAGTGACCGATAGCGGCTTGCCAAGCAAGCACCAAGAGCGGCGACCTCTAGCCCTGATGGACTAAAACATGCTTAATAAATAGAATTATAGGAAACAACTACTGGACGGGCAAAGGCCCCGACTCCCATTGAATTATACCTATAAATCCAAAATTGGTAGCCAAATTTGTTATTTGTCTTTTCTCCACCAGACACAGACCGGTTTCGAACTCTTTATGTTCTCATCAGTGTGCCACAGGTAGCTGAAAAGACAAATAACAAAGGCAAACCAAACTGGTCTATGGCAGACCCAGCACATAGTAACTGTGAGAGATAAGTACATCCCTCTGGTGGTCAGTTGCTACTACCAGTCAAGACATCGAAGATGTCTAGTGACCGATAGCGGCTTGCCAAGCAAGCACCAAGAGCGGCGACCTCTAGCCCTGATGGACTAAAACATGCTTAATAAATAGAATTATAGGAAACAACTACTGGACGGGCAAAGGCCCCGACTCCCATTGAATTATACCTATAAATCCAAAATTGGTAGCCAAATTTGTTATTCGCCGCTCTTGGTGCTTGCTTGGCAAGCCGCTATCGGTCACTAGACATCTTCGATGTCTTGACTGGTAGTAGCAACTGACCACCAGAGGGATGTACTTATCTCTCACAGTTACTATGTGCTGGGTCTGCCATAGACCAGTTTGGTTTGCCTTTGTTATTTGTCTTTTCAGCTACCTGTGGCACACTGATGAGAACATAAAGAGTTCGAAACCGGTCTGTGTCTGGTGGAGAAAAGACAAATAACAAATTTGGCTACCAATTTTGGATTTATAGGTATAATTCAATGGGAGTCGGGGCCTTTGCCGTAGTTATAAGGAATATACCTCTGCGATTCCTCCCAAATCAAATATACAGAACATTGTTTATAAGTCACTTGTATGTGAAAAAAATCATGAAATTTGGAGTTTTTTAAAACTTGCAGTAAGACTGCAGTAGATTAATTTTTTTGAATGCTTCTACTAGGTAATTCCAAACCGGTTAATTTAAGCCCCGGTTGATTTCATTTAATTGATTATTTATTTAAATAATTGCCGAAAACCATCGAAATTTTCGAAAATTTCAAGCATTTTTTACTCTGAAAGGAAAAACGCTAGACTCTTGAAACTTTGGTGGAATATGTGTCTCATTACCCTCAACTTACAAAAAAAATTTAGTTTTAAAATGTTTATTAGTTTTCGAGAAATTCTATTTGTTTATTAAAAACGTCCCAAATGTTTAATGAAAAATTGACCTATTAACGTTATCAAAAATAATTCAACCACAGCTCATTTTTTTCGTCAAGACGTCAATTTTTCGAATCTGTTATGGGCGTATCGATTTTCAATAATTTTGACCGTCAAAATGGCGTTAACAACATTGCTACTTTTCGGAGCAGCGTTTTTTGCAAATAACTTTACAACAAATTAACGTATCTGCACAAATCTTTCATATTTGAGTTGCTGGTATTTTTCTACAAATTTATAAAAAAAATTGTTGCTCTGGGACATGTAGGAGCCGAGATAATTTTTTAAATTGTTTAATGCGCCAAACGTTTATTTATTAATATTTATGGCCAAAATTGAAACTGGTTGTTAATAAGATCTTGAATTTTGTGAATTCATCAAGTCCTATTGAAAACGGACCCTTTTTGAGGTCAAAATATAATTTTTAATAATTAGTGATTTTAGAGCGTCTTCAATTTGTTTGGCTCAAGGGACAGGGGAATTTTTTATCAAACGATTTTCAAATTGGGTAGCGAGAAAAATTCGTCATATCTCCGTTATTTTCCGGCCAATTTCGACGTTTTTTTTTTAATTTGGGATAGCTCACGAAAATAATAACAATGGGCACATTGCAATATCCAAATAATAAACAAATAATTGTTATAAACAATTTATTTATTTTTTTTTTAATTTTTTCGTTTTTGGGCTTATGCAACTTATAATGTGCTAATGTATTAAATATAAATTTATAAAGATTATATAATGGTAACAATGCTGTAACATCGTATATTGTTTGATGGAGAAATAGTTTGTGCATACATTGTTACCATTATATATTCTTTATAAATTTATATTTAATACATTAGCACATTATAAGTTGCATAAGCCCAAAAACGAAAAAATAAAAAAAAAATAAATAAATTGTTTATAACAATTATTTGTTTATTATTTGGATATTGCAAATGTGCCCATTGTTATTATTTTCGTGAGCTACCCCAAATTAAAAAAAAAACGTCGAAATTGGCCGGAAAATAACGGAGATATGACGAATTTTTCTCGCTACCCCAATTTGAAAATCGTTTGATAAAAAATTCACCTGTCCTTTGAGCCAAACAAATTGAAGACGCTCTAAAATCACTAATTATTAAAAATTATATTTTGACCTCAAAAAGGGCCCGTTTTCAATAGGACTTGATGAATTCCCAAAATTCAAGATCTTATTAACAACCAGTTTCAATTTTGGCCAAAAATATTAATAAATAAACGTTTGGCGCATTAAACAATTTAAAAAATTATCTCGGCTCCTACATGTCCCAGCCAGAGCAACAGTTTTTTTTTATAAATTTGTAGAAAAATACCAGCAACTCAAATATGAAAGATTTGTGCAGATACGTTAATTTGTTGTAAAGTTATTTGCAAAAAACGCTGCTCCGAAAAGTAGCAATGTTGTTAACGCCATTTTTACGGTCAAAATTATTGAAAATCGATACGCCCATAACAGATTCGTAAAATTGACGTCTTGACGAAAAAAATGAGCTGTGGTTGAATTATTTTTGATAACGTTAATAGGTCAATTTTTCATTAAACATTTGGGACGTTTTTAATAAACAAATAGAATTTCTCGAAAACTAATAAACATTTTAAAACGAATTTTTTTTTGTAAGTTGAGGGTAATGAGACACATATTCCACCAAAGTTTCAAGAGTCTAGCGTTTTTCCTTTCAGAGTAAAAAATGCTTGAAATTTTCGAAAATTTCGATGGTTTTCGGCAATTATTTAAATAAATAATCAATTAAATGAAATCAACCTGGGCTTAAATTAACCGGTTTGGAATTACCTAGTAAACAGAAGCATTCAAAAAAATTAATCTACTGCAGTCTTACTCCAATTTTTAAAAAACTCCAAATTTCATGATTTTTTCACATACAAGTGACTTATAAACAATGTTCTGTATATTTGATTTGGGAGGAATCGCAGAGGTATATTCCTTATAACTAAATACACCTGTTTTTACCTACGGCTATCTGAAACGAATTAGTTACAGATTCCCGTTCACATCGTCTAATTCTACTGGCCTATGAATAGTTCATTTTCACAGAAAGGAAAGTAATGGTAAAAAAACACTGATCTAGAAACAGATATTGTTAGTAACTCGTAATTTTTACATTTAAGTGATTTTTCTGTTGGATTGTCCTCAGGATCTATATTTCATGGTATTATATATTTCATGGTATTATTATATAAAATTTTGATTTGGCCTTTTAAATATGTAGGTGTATCCTGGTTATTCACGCATAATTTTTGGTAAATTGCATTTTTAAGGAGTTTCGATTCAGCTTAGGAAGGTTCGATATCGCCATAGGGTTTTGGTGATGAATTCTGTTGTTCTCGAGCAGGGCACAAACTTCTAAACACTAAAGCTTAGTTAAGTAAAATTACAGTTATCAGCTGAAATCTATGTGTAAATATAAATACCAGTATATATGCATGTTTTGAGATACAAATATAAATATATCTTTATTAACTTATGGCAATTGATGAATTCAATAAAAAAATTGCTTGAATTGTGCGTGAAAACATGGCAACAGCGCGACTGACTTTGTGGTAATTTAACATTGCAGCTTGCAGTCACGCCGACTACCTAAAGTCGGTCGTGGCTGGACTCAATCCGCTGTGTGTCTCATAACCTCCAAATTTACGATAGACTGTTTGCACGCAGAAAGTTCATTAATAAAATCTTTTGAAAATGTTCGATTCACGTAAAAGATTGGAAAGAAAATGGGTTTCTGAAACAGTTTGTAACAAACGTTGGAAACAAACTGAAGCTAGAAAACAAAAAAATACGACCGTATTTTTAACCTAGTCCGAGCATTTAGAATAAAAATATGTAGTAAAGATATTCAATTAACCATGTAGACAATCATTAATTTCTTTTACGGATAAATGTGGAGACTGGAATGAGTATGAGAATAAGTTTTTATTCGTCTGTAAGCATACATAACTGACTCATATTGTAGTGGTATCATAATCCTTGTTAATAAACAAAAATGCACACCTTTGACAGTTAATTTCTCCTAAATGGTATTATGAAAAAATTCCAAAAACTAAAATTAAACATGAAAGATTATTCTAAATCTTAAATAAATTCTGAGAGAAGCCTAAGCATTTACACTTTTAGTATCGAAACACCTTAAACGTCTTTTAAAATTGGTATAAAACTGGTATACTTCCATTTCAAATATTTGAATAATTTCAAAAAAATTAACAATGAAACTATTTAGTCGTATTTTTTTTAATTATTTGTAAATATTACAACAATTTCAAGTAAGATCTTGCAATCGACCCCTAATCCCTAACTCACGTACCTAAATTTTTTTCTCTTCTTCTTTTTTTAGGATTTATTGATTTATTACCACGTTTCATCAAATTCCTATCCAAATAATTGATTTAAAAATTATTCAAATTAACCAGTTTAAAACTGGGAAATAATCACTACGCCTTTGATGTGATGTCAAAGGAATAGTTAGAGGGTGTTTTTTGACAACTAATAGGAATTAAAATAATATAAAAACACTGACGTTTCGAAAACTATATCTGTTTCCTGTTTCAAAGCTTAAGCTTTAGATTTTTTATGTAACTTCGTAGATTAAATAAATATAAGATATATCTGCCATCCTATTGTTAGAAAGCAAATGAATATTATACGGACTTTGTTCATTCGAAAAGTAGATGGGCATCTTAAAGTGTATTTTTATGTACTATCGCGGCCGAAAAAAAGTAATCGATTTTTTATCAAGTAGTATGTGTTTTTGAAAAATTTTGCTTTGTAAATGGGAGTTTTTACATCAGTTATGTCAATTGACAAGAAATCATTGGTGGGGTCGTATTTATTTAAAAAAAAACTAATAAGAAATACGTTGTTAATATTTTTTAATTATAAGAAAACAATTAATTAGTATGGTTTTGAGAGAAGCATAAAAAGGCTACATCATCACCAAACTTGGAGAAGAGTAGTTTTTTAACAACGCATAGCAAATGAAATTAATTGCAGCAAAGGCACAATTCAAAAACTAAACAAAAAGACAGAATACCTTCCGCTATTATCTGTTTTGTACAAATATTCTTCATCAAACTTATGACCCCTGGGACGTTGACCATTGTAGCAGGACTGAAATATCTTTTCTTTGGAAAAAACCACTCTCTCCCAGTAACGATCGTTTTCATTAATAAAAGTATTTGCAAACTGCATTCTTGTCTCTTTATTATCATCTGTTAGTCGGTGCTTTTTAGCATTGGCGTAGTTAAATAGACCTTGCTCTCGCAACCGTTTCCTTTCTGTCCTAACAGACGCTGGGAACTAGGTTTGCTCTTTGGCTTCAGTAGAATTAGAAAATGGGTTTAAATTCACATAGTTAACCCGTGGTATTGTCGTTTTCTAGAGTCCTCTCTTTCTTGGCCGCCCAGAACTTACTGCTCTGCTCAGATCATGAGTTTCTATCCACTTTTTTTTAGTTTTTGAACCGTGCTTTTGCTGCAATTAATTTCACTTGCTATGCATTGTTGGGACCACCCTTCTCCAAGTTTGGCGATGATGCAGCCTTTTTCTTCTTCACTCAAAACATGATAAAGCATGATTAAGTAATACAAAATTTATTTTTGCTTAATATGACAATGACGTTGACACTAATAAAACAAATATTTGGATTGATGCGACACTGAATAGAACCATCGTTACAACGGGAAAATCAGTCGATTACTTTTTTTCGGCCGCAATAGTACCTACCTACAATTATAGCTAAAGATTTATTTTTAGAGCTTTGGGCATTTTTACCATTATGTTTTGAACGTGGTTCTTCAACAAATGATAGGTACCAATAGTCAGAAAAAATAAAATTTTTGGGAGTTTGGGGTACGCCATTTACTTTTCGAGTGCACAAGGTCCGTATAATATCCATTTACATTCTAACAATGGGATGGTATTATATCTTATACTTATTTAATCTATGGTAACGTGTAGAATAGCACGACATAAAAAAAAATTGTTTTGTATCATTTCCATAGATACTTACCTTAAAAAATGTAATGCTTCTTTAAGAAAGGAAACAGATATAGTTTGCGAAACGTTAGTGCAATGTTTTTATATTATTTTAATTCCTATTAGATGTCAAAAACCACCCTCTAACTGCTTCTTTGACATCACGTCAAAGGCGTAGAGGTTATTTCCCAATATGGTATGCGCACATGCTAGATTTTTAAGCAAAATTAGTTATAAAAGATAGTTAAAATAATAAAAAAATTAATAACAATAAGATTTTGTCAGCAATGTATCCTATATTTATGTATTTGTTAATTAAAATTTATATTATTAAGTTTACGACCACTGGCCGAGAACAAACGATGGAATTCGAATCTCACCGTACTGGGCGTGACGTCGATCACTGGCGTTTTTTGACAGAATTTTAGAATCTTTTATGTTCGCCGTTGTGCATATATCATACTGTTTAGGTGTAGATTTCAATTTGCGATTTCGGTGTTAAATATTAACATTTTTCACGGAAAAGTGAGTGGAACAGATTCTGTAAAAGCCCAGAGAGACAGGCTAATGTTGTTCTTTTTGTTGCTGTACTACGTTTAAGTGGAAGGCGTCTTTTTCTACCAGCTTGACAATCAAAATACATGATCTTTTAAATATATGTAATTACCCATTAATTTAAACGTCATATGGTTTTCCATATCTACTTGAAAAAAAAGTGTACATAACCTAAAAATGCCTAAAATTGTATGATTTTAAAAAGGTACAAAATCACACTTACGTTGAAATGATCCTCACATACAACTCCTTTAGTGTTTTCCGATATATCAATTTCAGTCCTTCTCATGTTAAGTACGTAACCATAATTTTCGTTCTTTCTTTAATTTAGCGCTTGACCGTATATCAGTAATGAGACAGATCTTTTTTCTGGTGTTTTTCTTTTGGACGACTGGCACTAAGGTACAGGGTTATCCAACGAAAAGGCCCACCCTTATATTTTCTTTATTTTTCGAGTTAGGAAAAAATTTTTCAAATAAAAGTTGTAGTGAATCAAATGAACTCATTTAAAACCCCTGTAAGGAATATACAGGGTGTTCCATAAGAGCGGGACAAACCTAAATTACATTTTTTTAAATGGAACACCCTATATTTTTTTACATATTCAAAATCTGTGTTTTTTTGTGATTTCAAAAATATATATATGTTGTATCTTATCTTTTACTGTTTTTTATTTATTGCAAATTTCGTGAACAATAAAAACTATCAATTCCAATTAATTTCATAATTGGATTCGTCAAATACAAAATTACTAAACAATACGTTAAAGACGTCAAAAGAAAACAAATAATAATCACACACCACATTAAACAATTTAAAATTTTTAAAAAACACAATTATAATAATTTCACGTGGCAGTTCTTATGATTATATAGGTTAAGATTTGATAAAACTTCTTCTTCTATAAAATAATTTTTGTATCCATAATTCTAACCTCACTAATATAAACTACATACAAGTACAAAACGTAAATTAGAAGAAGAAGAGAGCATGAAAAATACCCTAACCAACAAAATTCTTACTAATTAAACTTATTTAACAAAGATTTATAGATCACACTTAAATTATCAACATCTGTTATTATATTAACACAATCTCTATTACCATTTATATGCATCATTTCTAGCAAAAGTCTTTTACCTAAATTTTCCTCAGTATCTATAATTTTTATTTCCTCAAAATTAAATGCACAGTTCTGTTCTACTACATGGTTAGCCAAAGCCGTTGAAGTTTTTTTGTTTTTTACATCATATTGGTGGTTTTTAACTCTCGAACTTAACCACTGTTTAGTTTGACCTATATATTGTTTCCCACAATTACACGGAATTTGATATACAACATTACTTTTTAACAACGATGGAATTTTATCTTTATTTTTATTGAATAAAGGTCTTAGTGATTTTTCATTATAAAACACCACTTTAATGTTATCATTTTCCAAAATTCTTTTTAAATTTTGTGACAAACCATTCACATACGGAATTTTATAATATGTCATATTGTTATTAACATTAGCTCCATTAGTCATTCTTGACCTATTATCTGAGAAAAAAGTTTGAATTAAACCATCGGGATAGTTATTATTAATTAAGATGTTTTTAGCTATATCATAGTTTCTTTGTTTGTATTCATTACGACATAACTTATCAATCTTAAATTTTATTGACTTTATAATCGCGATTTTTTGATTTAATGGGTGACTTGAATAAAATTTTTTTAAATTTTTATTCAAGTCACCCATTAAATCAAAAAATCGCGATTATAAAGTCAATAAAATTTAAGATTGATAAGTTATGTAGTAATGAATACAAACAAAGAAACTATGATATAGCTAAAAACATCTTAATTAATAATAACTATTCCGATGGTTTAATTCAAACTTTTTTCTCAGATAATAGGTCAAGAATGACTAATGGAGCTAATGTTAATAACAATATGACATATTATAAAATTCCGTATGTGAATGGTTTGTCACAAAATTTAAAAAGAATTTTTGAAAATGATAACATTAAAGTGGTGTTTTATAATGAAAAATCACTAAGACCTTTATTCAATAAAAATAAAGATAAAATTCCATCGTTGTTAAAAAGTAATGTTGTATATCAAATTCCGTGTAATTGTGGGAAACAATATATAGGTCAAACTAAACAGTGGTTAAGTTCGAGAGTTAAAAACCACCAATATGATGTAAAAAACAAAAAAACTTCAACGGCTTTGGCTAACCATGTAGTAGAACAGAACTGTGCATTTAATTTTGAGGAAATAAAAATTATAGATACTGAGGAAAATTTAGGTAAAAGACTTTTGCTAGAAATGATGCATATAAATGGTAATAGAGATTGTGTTAATATAAGAACAGATGTTGATAATTTAAGTGTGATCTATAAATCTTTGTTAAATAAGTTTAATTAGTAAGAATTTAGTTGGTTAGGGAATTTTTCATGCTCTCTTCTTCTTCTAATTTACGTTTTGTACTTGTATGTAGTTTATATTAGTAGAAGAGTAATAGCGGACCCGGGTCTCCCCCCACCACTTTTGCTCCCCCCACCACTTTTTTTGGGGTGGGGGGCAATTAGAGTGGGGGGTAATTTGTAATTGCGTAATTAGTAATTTGTAATTGCGTAATTAGTAATTTGTAATTGCGTAATTAGTAATTTGTAATTGCGTAATTAGTAATTTGTAATTGCGTAATTGGATTATTTCGCTGTAATTAGACTAGTATAATTGCAATATATCTAATAAATGTAATTAGTCTGGAGGGGGGGATAATTAAAATCCAATTATCGCGAGTAATGAAATTAATTGGATTATTGCGCTGAGAAATGAAAGTAATTGAATTATTGCGCTGTAATTGCGTAATTAGTAATTTGTAGATGTGTAATTAGACTATTTGCGCGTTAATTACACTATTTTATATAGTCTGGAGGGGGATAATTAAAACCCAATTGCCGCGAGAAATAAAAGTAATTGAATTATTGCGCTGTAATTGCGTAATTAGTAATTTGTAATTGCGCTGTAATTGCGTAATTAGTAATTTGTAGATGTGTAATTAGACTATTTGCGCGTTAATTACACTATTTTATATAGTCTGGAGGGGGATAATTAAAACCCAATTGCCGCGAGAAATGAAAGTAATTGGATTATTGCGCTGAGAAATGAAAGTAATTGAATTATTGCGCTGTAATTGCGTAATTAGTAATTTGTAAATGTGTAATTAGACTATTTGCGCGTTAATTACACTATTTTATATAGTCTGGAGGGGGTTAATTAAAAAACCCAATTGCCGCGAGAAATGAAAGTAGTTGGACTATTTGCACATTAATTACACTAAATGAATTGGAGCAATTGTTGTATATTAATTAGTGCATCAATTGCTAAATTATGCGCTCTTAATTGTCAAAAATATATGTCATTCAATATCACTAACAAGGGGTCTGGTATATTAGCATTACGTCTCGTATTGTTTTAGGTATCTAGCCCGAGCTCCCGATATTAAATTGAACGCGGATTACCCCATGGTCTGTAAGAGGATTTATTAAGCCTGTTAAATTTTCTAATGATCAAAGATTAAATCAGCTTTTAGTTTTTACTGTCGCATATCTTGAAACAAAATAGTTGGTTAAATTTATAGCTCCCATTTGCGACAGACAATATGTCTGCATAGAGGACCCAGCTACATAGGCCAGGTGGCTCACGCGAACGGTACCTGCCTGAAATCGAGGTAATGCCATTAAAGTCGGTCGACTTTCCCGTTAAACAATATAGCATAGGCACTAGTGCAGGCAGTACATAAGGGTATTACATTGTTATAAGACACTTCTTCTATAATGACTTTGTCATAGGGAATTAACTATCTCGTAATTATTAATATTGTTACATTTTATTGTTTGGTGTCTTTAAATCGGTTGGGGGTTTACTGTTGCTTTTGTATACATTTAATGACTACCTACATAGGGGTCCGTCCTTAAAATTTTAAGTTAGCAAGGTTATAGACAAAAGAAATTTGACGGATTCTACTCGATCAATATCAAAAAAAATTAAACAGTCCGCCTTTGTTGATGCATTTTCCCATGAGATCGAAGATAGACAAGAAATAGTTTATCTTACTAATAGGACAATAATCTATTTACACGATAAAGATCAATAATTAATAATAATTTTATTAATTTATATCCCTTTAGACAGTAAACGTCTTCGAAAATTCTCAATACTACTAAACACAGAAATACTCAGATACAGAATACAGAAGGATAACACTTAAAAATAAAAAATTCTTTTAGTAATTTTAAATAATTCTTCACTCCTGACAAAATGTTATTTATTTCGATACGCAACGAGATAAATATTCTATTGGCATGGTATCTCAAACCAGCTAAACCTCTTAAAACACGTTTCTGAACGATAAAAATAAGAGGAATCTTAAAACACGTTTCTGAACGATAAAAATAAGAGGAATTTCCCCAGAAGTAGACACCGTGTCTTAGACGAGATTCAAATTGTGCAGGGAAAATAATGCATTTTTTTTTCAACCTCCGGGTCCTCAAAGTCGAAATGCATTCATTTTTCTAAGGACAAATATATTGCACAAAAGATTAGCCATCTCCTATCTAAACAAAAGATACGTCGATTTTTACAAAACAAAGCCACACAATTACCTGAAATTTTAAACTTAAAAATAACAGGTGAGAGTGTAATTCGAATAGGATGGAAGGTTTAGAACTGCCTACTATAAAGAAGTCATTAAATGTCTTTATTGGTAATAATTAAATAGACAAAAGGCAACCCGCCTTTGTTGCACTGATGAGAAATTTTTTCAGTCCTTTTAAGGCAATAATGTCACAGCTTAATGGACCCATTTGAAAGTTAAAATATAGCTATTAGATTCATGCTTTGTTTTGCTGTCAAGGGTCGATAAACATAAATGTTTTAAATAGTAAAACTATTCAAAAGCCATTTAAATACAAATACGCTTGGCAAAAATAACAAAAGGACACGGTCAAGATCTTTCAGCTTAAATAAACAATAATAAAATTTTCATTGATTTACAAATTTTAACATACAGGGTGCCCCGAATTGTACAGATCAAACATATGTTCTAAAAAATATATATGGGGTGCTCCATTAAAAGACACACTTTCTATACTCTCCAATGTTGCTCTATAAAGAACTACTGATAATAATTGCAGGTAATTGATGTGTAAAAGATGATGGACAATAGGTCGGCAATACACAAAAAAACCATTCAACTCAAACATGAAGTCTGATAGAAGACATTAAATCTGCCATTGAAAGATTGTCTTGTAAACTAGATGACATAAGGAGGGATTCAAATAAAATACACATTAAAAGATTACATTAATTTTATTTCCTATTTTTTATTACACAACTAAAAACAGCCATAGTATAATTAAAACAGTTTTATTTTAAATACACAATTACATTTTTGAGAAAATAAACATAGACGCTTAGTAGATCAAACTTTATGGTGTGATAAACTACCAAAATAATATGAAAAAAGTTCATATGTAAATGTGGGCCGGGAACACATAGTTCCGAGATACAGGGTGTTAAAGAAACATGCAAATTTTTTTTTGTTGTTTGAAACACTGAAATGATGGCACACTATATTGCGCTCTAATTAGACTAGGTGCAATTTCTCGAAATTCTATGGTTTATTACCTTATAGAAAAGCAGTATATCTTAAGATATATTTACAGACCGGTATACGTCCAACTTGACGGCGTTTTAACAAAAGCAAGCGGAAACGATGACTACTTTGATAATGCATTAAAAAGCAATATTTTAACGGAAATTAGAGCGATGCTTTAATAAAGCTCTGGATAATTATATGCCTCTTTTAATCTGTTTTACAGAATAATGGGGGTGGCTCTCTTCAACCGTCTGTAAAACTATTTAATGAAACCTAGTTAAAAATTCAGTTCCATAAAGAAGCTATGATAATTTATGATATAGTTAATCACGATCCATTTTATTATTCAACTCAAACATGAAGTCTGATAGAAGACATTAAATCTGCCATTGAAAGATTGTCTTGTAAACTAGATGACATAAGGAGGGATTCAAATAAAATACACATTAAAAGATTACATTCAATTTATTTCCTATTTTTATTACATAGCTAAAAATACCTTATTATAATTAGATTTCTGTAATTGCAATGTATACGCTTGTATACTAAAATATAAGGGCAGGTAGTTACACCTTTCAACAAAGCATCAATATTTGTTAACTGTATAATAAATAGGCGAAATAAATCCACAAAAATCACCTGTTAGTACAAAGCCCATAAAATATTTTTTCTTTTGTAAAAGGGACATTAAGGAAGACACGATAGTCAGTAAATATTGATTGTTATCAAATGGAATCCCTGTCTTTCGATCGTCCTTCCCCACGAGATTGATTAGATAAGAAAGATACGTTAAGATACATTTATATCGGTATTTGTTTAACGATCAGATCATTTTTTTTTGCAAAACTTTATTTTCCCATAGCTTAATTAAAAAAAAAAAAATGCCTCGTCATTATAATAGATCTACAAATCAGACGGTTTATTGGTAATAATTACAGATGAACTAACTAAAGATGATGGACAATAGGTCGGCAATACACAAAAAAAAACCATTCAACTCAAACATGAAGTCTGATAGAAGACATTAAATCTGCCATTGAAAGATTGTCTTGTAAACTAGATGACATAAGGAGGGATTCAAATAAAATACACATTAAAAGATTACAATAATATTATTTCCTATTTTTTATTACACAACTAAAAACAGCCATAGTATAATTAAAACAGTTTTATTTTAAATACACAATTACATTTTGGGAAAATAAACATTTGCATATACATCGTGATTATTGTTGATAAAATGTTTTTACTAGACATCAAGAAAACCATTCTGAACCGAGCCATCTAATGCATTATAACTTAAATATGTATCATGAAGTATAAGTGCATACACTCGAGTAAAAAAAAGGCAATTAATGCTGCTAACAAGGTTTTGGCAATATATTGGCGTATCAAAGGTAGATATTGATATAGTTTTAAAACTAAAAAAAAAAAAAAAAATGGTTATCTTCATATGCAGTTAATGGTCATATTCTTTTATTGCAAAATATTGAAATTATATGATTGCTGTGGCTCTCTACGGCCCTGAGATTTGAGATGAACATTAAACACAAATAATACAAGGTTTCGTAAATAACCCCTACCTTATTTTATCGATTTCAATTCAAACAAATCTAAATAATTATATGCCTCTTTTAATCTGTTTTACTGAATAATGGGGATGGCTCTCTTCAACCGTCTGTAAAACTATTTAATGAAACCTAGTTAAAAATTCAGTTCCATAAAGAAGCTACGATAATTATGACTTAGTTAATCACGATCCATTTTATTATATTTTTTATCAGTTTAAATACACTAATGTAAACAAACAACATTACTCGTCTGTCAAAATTTGATACCAAAAATACGTTTTTTTATTATTTATTCCCTAGTTCGTTGAAAAAATATCAACCAATCTGACAAAGAAGCTAATGTAGATACATAAATAATGTTCTTTTATTTTTATTACCATATTTATTACATCAAATATTGTATGTATTATGTAGTTATGATGGTATATTTTATATTATATTATAAGGTTAAATAAATGAAATACACATTAAAAGATTACATTAATTTTATTTCCTATTTTTTTATTACACAACTAAAAACAACCATAGTATAATTAAAACAGTTTTATTTTAAATACACAATTACATTTAGCGGCTCGCTAGTGTGAACGTGTACGATATGATTGATGTAATTAAATTGCATTACCCAATTTATTGTGGATTACAGCAATAATGGTATAATTTCCTCTTCTTTGAAGTTGATGGTGATATATCAACATTGTTATTGGATGCCACATTTACATCGTTTACCTTACAATAGCAGCAAAACATTTTTCGAGGTATTGGACCGTCATTAGCATCAAAACTGCCTTCATGATCTTTAAGGTAATGTTCTGTGCAGTATTGATATTTTATTATATCGACATCGTTCTGAAGATGTGTAGGTAGCTTATCCCATACTAATGCAATTTCATGTGAAGCCAACCCAATCATCACTTCTTTGGGCATATCAGCAAGTTGTTGTTTGCTCATCTTCAATAGACTACGCAAACGGGAGAATGCAATTAGTGAGTGGCCCATTCGCTTGATATCCTCTCGATCCATTGCTGGGGTTATAGTTTTCAGCTCCATGGCGTTTTATATTTCTCTCGTAGAGAGAAACTTTAAACACAAATGTCCACACCACACTGTATTAAAATTCTGTACACGTTTGTAGTTATAGAATATTTGGTTGCCCCTCCTTGAATCGTTATTGAAACTAATTCTATAGGTGGGGGTAAATCACCAAAACTATCAAAGTAATTTACTAAACTACCTCGTTTTCTCCTTCAGATGTCTCACTTGAAGTCTTGTTCTACTACCTAGCAGTTTGCTCGTCAATTTTACTGCTCAAGTGCATAATTAGAATTGTTCAACGTAGAAAGTATCTGTTTATGCTAAATTAAAAAAAAAAATACGTAAAAACATCATGTGTGACTCATCAGTACCAACATCGCTAAAAGAAGCTGTCGATATGCTGCTTACTTCATTAAAATGTGGCTTAGGTGGTGAACTACATAAAGACAAATATAGTCTGGGCATAAATTATTGTGAACTTTATATCAGTGATTATATTACGCTGAATAACTTTTGTGATTCAATGGTAAAATGTGGTCTTCATGAACAATTAAAGCAATATGTTTCCAAGTTTATAACTGATGAGGTACTCTATAATAAATATATCGGCGACGATGAGGTTGACTTAATAGAAAAAGAAAGCTCTCCACATCTCATTGCAGAAGCAATTGATTCGCTCCGTTTTATTTTGAGTCAAAGCCTGCAACTATATACTAATCCACTTGATGAAAATCGCCGTACCTATCTGAATAAAATAGGAATAAAATATTGTGATCTTTATATCTGGCACTATATTACGCTAGATAAATTTTGTACTTCGATGAACCAATTGGAGCTGAATGATCTATTAAAAGAACATCTATCTGGACTTGTAAGTGATGAACTTCTCGATCTACTTCCCGATTACGAAGGAGCACTTTAATATAAATATTTAACAAAAATGTATTTTATATATGAATAAATATCTTGTAACAATATCTGTTTTTATTTTAAGTAAAAACTTTTGATTAAACTGTACATTTTACAGCTAATAATAGATATTTAAATCATAAAAACATGTAATAAAGAACTTTGTTTTTAACTAGGTATTTAAAATACATAACAGCAAGTATTATACTCATGTCTAAAGAAATTGTAGTATACTCATGTCTAAAGAAATTGTAGTATATATAATAAACTTAAAAATATTTTTATTTTTGTTTACATTTTAACATTAAGGAAATAAATTAGACAAACATTAATTGAGTACATTCGTTTTATTATTTATTTATTATACATAAAAAAATATTTCATATGACATAGCCATGTAATGATACAATAATATATTTTCTAGACAGTGGCAATTTTAAACAAGAGAAGCTCTATCAACCCACGAGTTGCGTTCTTTAATCTATGGGGTAAAAGAACTAATTAAAAAAGAGTAATTTTTTGTATAATTATTTATTTTATGAAAATTTACTATAAATATGTTGTTACATTTTCAAAAAATATATTTACAATAGATATAGTACCTATATAAACACATAAAATATTCAATATGTTTTACCTATAATTATGGCACCAACAATTTTTATTGTGGTGATTCCAGCTGCTATAAAATAAACCAACTCGATCACAAAGTATACTTGCTCCTGTCATACATTTCATGCACATATTATTCCAACAATCGTCTTCATATTTATTGCAATATGTACACCGCTGCCTTAATTGCGATCTATTTATTTTGCAGGCTTCACACACATCTCGACATATGCCAAAATTCACCCATTTGAGCACTTGTAGACAACTTCGGCATTGCATTCCACTTGGACGGCTACCTTGAAATTCTTTATTCTTCACTTTATTTTGTATGGGATTCTCTTTTAAACATCTTCTACATAGGCCGGTATATGGGTTAATCCTATCTTTACGCCAAGCACAAAAGCAATTATGACACATTTTTGACTTATTATAGCTGTATGGATGTGCAGCAATTAGTGGTTTTAATTTCCATTCCTTTGGTAAAACCATTATATTCCCCCTTTTAACGTTATTGTGCTATGTATGAAGTTTTAATGATGTTCGTTTTGTGGTTGCCACTTATTTTATAATAGGACCCTGACGTCATAGAAAGGGGCGTCACCACCAACTATACAGTGCGCGCCAGCCGACTAGGAACATGGGGCTTCAAAATGAATGGGAAACGCACCTCGATCGAGTCTCGTCCTTTGTACCGTTGTGCGTTCAATCCGATTCTCACCCGTAACGAGGACACTTTATCGAGTGCGGCTGCCCGTTCATTTCCCGTCCCGTGTTCCTAGTCGGGTGACGCGCACTGTAGAATTTGTTAAAGTTCTTTGTGCCCAAATTCATATCTCATAAAGAAAATCCGCATTTAAGAATAAAATAAGGTTAATGTCAGGATAAAAATTAAGGATAAAAAGGATGGATAAGAAATAAGGATAAATTTAAGGACAATAAGAATAATATGAGGATAATATACGGAAGACCTATTACTTTTTAGTTATTTGATGCCATATAGTGGAGGATAAACATGTATTATAAATGTCATGTTTGCAACAAAACATTCCATTGGGCCAGTAGTCGAAGTAGACATGCAATTGTTCATAGAAACATCTCTTTCCAGTGTGATTTGTGTGATAAAACATTTAATAGAAAAGATAATTTAATTACTCATGCGCAAAGAGTACATCGCGTCGATGAGTTGCATATTTCATCCAATAGTATGAAGGCGACCTGCAAAAACATTAATTTGCCACTTAAAACGACTGACGAGGAAGATCAAAGGGAAAATTACAATAATAAAGTGTCTAATGTATCCTCACCTAGAGAAAAATATTTATCTATTACAAGAAATAAAACACAAACAAATGGAGAGTTGAAAAAATTTGCTGCACCGTCTGTAGCACCTCGAAAGACACCATCAATCGAAGAACATGTTACAAAACCTTTGGAGAAGATGAAAAATGAAGAAGTATTAGACTGGGACTTTGAAACTAACCCACGAGATATAGTTGAGCCGATAAGAATTAACATGCGCCTAGGCGTAGATTTTCAAATATATATAAACACTTTACGACACATGGGCGTTATTGAATAAAATATTTTATTGTCATATTTTAGTGTTGTATCAAAACAAAACAAAAATACCATACTGTTAATGAATGCCTCCACTACAGTTGACGCATGAGGATGGACTTTGGGTAGTCAGCAGCGCAAGCCTTGCCAGCAGCGTAGTTCAACAAGTGTTTGACAGTCGAAATTGACAGTTCAATGTCTGGAGGTTATTAATACTTTTATTAATCTTTTTTTTTTTTAAAGCAAAAAGTGATTAATTGTTAAATTTCAAACGTTATGCACTGAAAACTCAAATTAAATATTTAAATCGAAAAACATGTAAATTTCAATTCAGGTTATCCTTTAAAGTAAACAAATATTCAGCCAAGATGTAATGATGCATAATAATGAGCGCTGAGTCATATTCAGCCAAGATGTAATGATGCATAATAATGAGCGCTGAGTCCTCGTGTGTTTTAGGAGGTGTTGATTGTTTACACTGGACGGTTTGCACGTTGTTTTATTTTCTTAATTTTCTTGAATGTAATTGAGCTGTGTAATCCTCATAGAGCGTCATATTGAAAGACAATGGTTTATCGATATTGCATGGTACCCGATTGTAAAAGTACTACGATTTCCACACCAGCAAAAAAAAAAAAAAAAAAAAACATTTATTAAGGTGCCATTAGACGAGAAGCATCAAAAACGTATATGGCGACCTGCTTCATGGCATCACCACCAATGGCAAGGCGTTTTCGTGTGACGTCAATTTAAAGATCTGTGTTTGAATTTTAAATGGAAAATTAGACTGGAAATTCTCTTTTCAAAAATATATGCGAAGAGACTCTTAAATTTACTAAAAGATGTGCTTTATTACATTTTTGGAAGTAAAAGAAATTATATGCAAGGTCCCTATTGTCACTGTCTAGAAAATATATTATTGTATCATTATGAATAATTAAGGATAATTAAAATATATGTCACTGTCTAAAAAATATATTATTGTATCATTATGAATAATTAAGGATAATTAAAATATAATTAAGGATAATTAAGGATAATTAAGGATAATTAAGGATAATAATTAAGGATAATTAAGGATAATTAAGGATAATTAAGGATAATTGAGGATAATTAAAATTTAATAAAGATTCAAATGGATTCTTTGTGGACTCTCTAAAGAATGCAACTCGTGGGTTGTAAAGAACGCAACTCGTGGGTTGATAGAGCTTCTCTTGTTTAAAATTGCCACTGTCTAGAAAATATATTATTGTATCATTACATGGTTATGTCATATGAAATATTTTTTTATGTATAATAAATAAATAATAAAACGAATGTACTCAACTAATGTTTGTCTAATTTATTTCCTTAATGTTAAAATGTAAACAAAAATAAAAATATTTTTAAGTTTATTATATATACTACAATTTCTTTAGACATGAGTATACTACAATTTCTTTAGACATGAGTATAATACTTGCTGTTATGTATTTTAAATACATAGTTAAAAACAAAGTTCTTTATTACATGTTTTTATGATTTAAATATCTATTATTAGCTGTAAAATGTACAGTTTCATCAAAAGTTTTTACTTAAAATAAAAACAGATATTGTTACAAGATATTTATTCATATATAAAATACATTTTTGTTAAATATTTATATTAAAGTGCTCCTTCGTAATCGGGAAGTAGATCGAGAAGTTCATCACTTACAAGTCCAGATAGATGTTCTTTTAATAGATCATTCAGCTCCAATTGGTTCATCGAAGTACAAAATTTATCTAGCGTAATATAGTGCCAGATATAAAGATCACAATATTTTATTCCCATTTTATTCAGATAGGTACGGCGATTTTCATCAAGTGGATTAGTATATAGTTGCAGGCTTTGACTCAAAATAAAACGGAGCGAATCAATTGCTTCTGCAATGAGATGTGGAGAGCTTTCTTTTTCTATTAAGTCAACCTCATCGTCGCCGATATATTTATTATAGAGTACCTCATCAGTTATAAACTTGGAAACATATTGCTTTAATTGTTCATGAAGACCACATTTTACCATTGAATCACAAAAGTTATTCAGCGTAATATAATCACTGATATAAAGTTCACAATAATTTATGCCCAGACTATATTTGTCTTTATGTAGTTCACCACCTAAGCCACATTTTAATGAAGTAAGCAGCATATCGACAGCTTCTTTTAGCGATGTTGGTACTGATGAGTCACACATGATGTTTTTACGTATTTTTTTTTTAATTTAGCATAAACAGATACTTTCTACGTTGAACAATTCTAATTATGCACTTGAGCAGTAAAATTGACGAGCAAACTGCTAGGTAGTAGAACAAGACTTCAAGTGAGACATCTGAAGGAGAAAACGAGGTAGTTTAGTAAATTACTTTGATAGTTTTGGTGATTTACCCCCACCTATAGAATTAGTTTCAATAACGATTCAAGGAGGAGCAACCAAATATTCTATAACTACAAACGTGTACAGAATTTTAATACAGTGTGGTGTGGACATTTGTGTTTAAAGTTTCTCTCTACGAGAGAAATATAAAACGCCATGGAGCTGAAAACTATAACCCCAGCAATGGATCGAGAGGATATCAAGCGAATGGGCCACTCACTAATTGCATTCTCCCGTTTGCGTAGTCTATTGAAGATGAGCAAACAACAACTTGCTGATATGCCCAAAGAAGTGATGATTGGGTTGGCTTCACATGAAATTGCATTAGTATGGGATAAGCTACCTACACATCTTCAGAACGATGTCGATATAATAAAATATCAATACTGCACAGAACATTACCTTAAAGATCATGAAGGCAGTTTTGATGCTAATGACGGTCCAATACCTCGAAAAATGTTTTGCTGCTATTGTAAGGTAAACGATGTAAATGTGGCATCCAATAACAATGTTGATATATCACCATCAACTTCAAAGAAGAGGAAATTATACCATTATTGCTGTAATCCACAATAAATTGGGTAATGCAATTTAATTACATCAATCATATCGTACACGTTCACACTAGCGAGCCGCTAAATGTAATTGTGTATTTAAAATAAAACTGTTTTAATTATACTATGGTTGTTTTTAGTTGTGTAATAAAAAAATAGGAAATAAAATTAATGTAATCTTTTAATGTGTATTTCATTTATTTAACCTTATAATATAATATAAAATATACCATCATAACTACATAATACATACAATATTTGATGTAATAAATATGGTAATAAAAATAAAAGAACATTATTTATGTATCTACATTAGCTTCTTTGTCAGATTGGTTGATATTTTTTCAACGAACTAGGGAATAAATAATAAAAAAACGTATTTTTGGTATCAAATTTTGACAGACGAGTAATGTTGTTTGTTTACATTAGTGTATTTAAACTGATAAAAAATATAATAAAATGGATCGTGATTAACTAAGTCATAATTATCGTAGCTTCTTTATGGAACTGAATTTTTAACTAGGTTTCATTAAATAGTTTTACAGACGGTTGAAGAGAGCCATCCCCATTATTCAGTAAAACAGATTAAAAGAGGCATATAATTATTTAGATTTGTTTGAATTGAAATCGATAAAATAAGGTAGGGGTTATGTACGAAACCTTGTATTATTTGTGTTTAATGTTCATCTCAAATCTCAGGGCCGTAGAGAGCCACAGCAATCATATAATTTCAATATTTTGCAATAAAAGAATATGACCATTAACTGCATATGAAGATAACCATTTTTTTTTTTTTTTTTAGTTTTAAAACTATATCAATATCTACCTTTGATACGCCAATATATTGCCAAAACCTTGTTAGCAGCATTAATTGCCTTTTTTTTACTCGAGTGTATGCACTTATACTTCATGATACATATTTAAGTTATAATGCATTAGATGGCTCGGTTCAGAATGGTTTTCTTGATGTCTAGTAAAAACATTTTATCAACAATAATCACGATGTATATGCAAATGTTTATTTTCCCAAAATGTAATTGTGTATTTAAAATAAAACTGTTTTAATTATACTATGGCTGTTTTTAGTTGTGTAATAAAAAATAGGAAATAATATTATTGTAATCTTTTAATGTGTATTTTATTTGAATCCCTCCTTATGTCATCTAGTTTACAAGACAATCTTTCAATGGCAGATTTAATGTCTTCTATCAGACTTCATGTTTGAGTTGAATGGTTTTTTTTTGTGTATTGCCGACCTATTGTCCATCATCTTTAGTTAGTTCATCTGTAATTATTACCAATAAACCGTCTGATTTGTAGATCTATTATAATGACGAGGCATTTTTTTTTTTTTTAATTAAGCTATGGGAAAATAAAGTTTTGCAAAAAAAAATGATCTGATCGTTAAACAAATACCGATATAAATGTATCTTAACGTATCTTTCTTATCTAATCAATCTCGTGGGGAAGGACGATCGAAAGACAGGGATTCCATTTGATAACAATCAATATTTACTGACTATCGTGTCTTCCTTAATGTCCCTTTTACAAAAGAAAAAATATTTTATGGGCTTTGTTCTAATAGGTGATTTTTGTGGATTTATTTCGCCTATTTATTATACAGTTAACAAATATTGATGCTTTGTTGAAAGGTGTAACTACCTGCCCTTATATTTTAGTATACAAGCGTATACATTGCAATTACAGAAATCTAATTATAATAAGGTATTTTTAGCTATGTAATAAAAATAGGAAATAAATTGAATGTAATCTTTTATTGTGTATTTTATTTGAATCCCTCCTTATGTCATCTAGTTTACAAGACAATCTTTCAATGGCAGATTTAATGTCTTCTATCAGACTTCATGTTTGAGTTGAATAATAAAATGGATCGTGATTAACTATATCATAAATTATCATAGCTTCTTTATGGAACTGAATTTTTAACTAGGTTTCATTAAATAGTTTTACAGACGGTTGAAGAGAGCCACCCCCATTATTCTGTAAAACAGATTAAAAGAGGCATATAATTATCCAGAGCTTTATTAAAGCATCGCTGTAATTTCCGTTAAAATATTGCTTTTTAATGCATTATCAAAGTAGTCATCGTTTCCGCTTGCTTTTGTTAAAACGCCGTCAAGTTGGACGTATACCGATCTGTAAATATATCTTAAGATATACTGCTTTTCTATAAGGTAATAAACCATAGAATTTCGAGAAATTGCACCTAGTCTAATTAGAGCGCAATATAGTGTGCCATCATTTCAGTGTTTCAAACAACAAAAAAAAATTTGCATGTTTCTTTAACACCCTGTATCTCGGAACTATGTGTTCCCGGCCCACATTTACATATGAACTTTTTTCATATTATTTTGGTAGTTTATCACACCATAAAGTTTGATCTACTAAGCGTCTATGTTTATTTTCTCAAAAATGTAATTGTGTATTTAAAATAAAACTGTTTTAATTATACTATGGCTGTTTTTAGTTGTGTAATAAAAAATAGGAAATAAAATTAATGTAATCTTTTAATGTGTATTTTATTTGAATCCCTCCTTATGTCATCTAGTTTACAAGACAATCTTTCAATGGCAGATTTAATGTCTTCTATCAGACTTCATGTTTGAGTTGAATGGTTTTTTTGTGTATTGCCGACCTATTGTCCATCATCTTTTACACATCAATTACCTGCAATTATTATCAGTAGTTCTTTATAGAGCAACATTGGAGAGTATAGAAAGTGTGTCTTTTAATGGAGCACCCCATATATATTTTTTAGAACATATGTTTGATCTGTACAATTCGGGGCACCCTGTATGTTAAAATTTGTAAATCAATGAAAATTTTATTATTGTTTATTTAAGCTGAAAGATCTTGACCGTGTCCTTTTGTTATTTTTGCCAAGCGTATTTGTATTTAAATGGCTTTTGAATAGTTTTACTATTTAAAACATTTATGTTTATCGACCCTTGACAGCAAAACAAAGCATGAATCTAATAGCTATATTTTAACTTTCAAATGGGTCCATTAAGCTGTGACATTATTGCCTTAAAAGGACTGAAAAAATTTCTGATCAGTGCAACAAAGGCGGGTTGCCTTTTGTCTATTTAATTATTACCAATAAATACATTTAATGACTTCTTTATAGTAGGCAGTTCTAAACCTTCCATCCTATTCGAATTACACTCTCACCTGTTATTTTTAAGTTTAAAATTTCAGGTAATTGTGTGGCTTTGTTTTGTAAAAATCGACGTATCTTTTGTTTAGATAGGAGATGGCTAATCTTTTGTGCAATATATTTGTCCTTAGAAAAATGAATGCATTTCGACTTTGAGGACCCGGAGGTTGAAAAAAAAATGCATTATTTTCCCTGCACAATTTGAATCTCGTCTAAGACACGGTGTCTACTTCTGGGGAAATTCCTCTTATTTTTATCGTTCAGAAACGTGTTTTAAGATTCCTCTTATTTTTATCGTTCAGAAACGTGTTTTAAGAGGTTTAGCTGGTTTGAGATACCATGCCAATAGAATATTTATCTCGTTGCGTATCGAAATAAATAACATTTTGTCAGGAGTGAAGAATTATTTAAAATTACTAAAAGAATTTTTTATTTTTAAGTGTTATCCTTCTGTATTCTGTATCTGAGTATTTCTGTGTTTAGTAGTATTGAGAATTTTCGAAGACGTTTACTGTCTAAAGGGATATAAATTAATAAAATTATTATTAATTATTGATCTTTATCGTGTAAATAGATTATTGTCCTATTAGTAAGATAAACTATTTCTTGTCTATCTTCGATCTCATGGGAAAATGCATCAACAAAGGCGGACTGTTTAATTTTTTTTGATATTGATCGAGTAGAATCCGTCAAATTTCTTTTGTCTATAACCTTGCTAACTTAAAATTTTAAGGACGGACCCCTATGTAGGTAGTCATTAAATGTATACAAAAGCAACAGTAAACCCCCAACCGATTTAAAGACACCAAACAATAAAATGTAACAATATTAATAATTACGAGATAGTTAATTCCCTATGACAAAGTCATTATAGAAGAAGTGTCTTATAACAATGTAATACCCTTATGTACTGCCTGCACTAGTGCCTATGCTATATTGTTTAACGGGAAAGTCGACCGACTTTAATGGCATTACCTCGATTTCAGGCAGGTACCGTTCGCGTGAGCCACCTGGCCTATGTAGCTGGGTCCTCTATGCAGACATATTGTCTGTCGCAAATGGGAGCTATAAATTTAACCAACTATTTTGTTTCAAGATATGCGACAGTAAAAACTAAAAGCTGATTTAATCTTTGATCATTAGAAAATTTAACAGGCTTAATAAATCCTCTTACAGACCATGGGGTAATCCGCGTTCAATTTAATATCGGGAGCTCGGGCTAGATACCTAAAACAATACGAGACGTAATGCTAATATACCAGACCCCTTGTTAGTGATATTGAATGACATATATTTTTGACAATTAAGAGCGCATAATTTAGCAATTGATGCACTAATTAATATACAACAATTGCTCCAATTCATTTAGTGTAATTAATGTGCAAATAGTCCAACTACTTTCATTTCTCGCGGCAATTGGGTTTTTTAATTAACCCCCTCCAGACTATATAAAATAGTGTAATTAACGCGCAAATAGTTTAATTACACATTTACAAATTACTAATTACGCAATTACAGCGCAATAATTCAATTACTTTCATTTCTCAGCGCAATAATCCAATTACTTTCATTTCTCGCGGCAATTGGGTTTTAATTATCCCCCTCCAGACTATATAAAATAGTGTAATTAACGCGCAAATAGTCTAATTACACATCTACAAATTACTAATTACGCAATTACAGCGCAATTACAAATTACTAATTACGCAATTACAGCGCAATAATTCAATTACTTTCATTTCTCGCGGCAATTGGGTTTTAATTATCCCCCTCCAGACTATATAAAATAGTGTAATTAACGCGCAAATAGTCTAATTACACATCTACAAATTACTAATTACGCAATTACAGCGCAATAATTCAATTACTTTCATTTCTCAGCGCAATAATCCAATTAATTTCATTACTCGCGATAATTGGATTTTAATTATCCCCCCCTCCAGACTAATTACATTTATTAGATATATTGCAATTATACTAGTCTAATTACAGCGAAATAATCCAATTACGCAATTACAAATTACTAATTACGCAATTACAAATTACTAATTACGCAATTACAAATTACTAATTACGCAATTACAAATTACTAATTACGCAATTACAAATTACCCCCCACTCTAATTGCCCCCCACCCCAAAAAAAGTGGTGGGGGGAGACCCGGGTCCGCTATTACTCTTCTACTTATATTAGTGAGGTTAGAATTATGGATACAAAAATTATTTTATAGAAGAAGAAGTTTTATCAAATCTTAACCTATATAATCATAAGAACTGCCACGTGAAATTATTATAATTGTGTTTTTTAAAAATTTTAAATTGTTTAATGTGGTGTGTGATTATTATTTGTTTTCTTTTGACGTCTTTAACGTATTGTTTAGTAATTTTGTATTTGACGAATCCAATTATGAAATTAATTGGAATTGATAGTTTTTACTTGTAGATTGGTAAGTGTCTTTAATATTTCTTGTAATCCCTATATTCTTACATGTTTAATAAATTATAGATTCTGAGGAAGGCAGGTTATTCTGCAGAAACCGGTCAATCTAAATACCGAAGGAGTAGTTTTTATTTGTCCTACGTCCCACGAAAGTTGTATGTAAAATAATATTATTTATAACACCAGCATCTGCATGCGTATCAATCAGTTAGCCATGGATGAAAAACAATTAATTTGACACTTATGTCTTACAAAATAATTGAATAAATTCAAAAAGCAAACTTTTCATCCATGGCTAACCTGATTGATACGCATGCAGATGCTGGTGGTATAAATAATATTTTTTTATTTTATATTTGCATTAAATAAAAAACAGTGAAATATAAGATACAACATATATATATTTTTGAAATCACAAAAAAACACAGATTTTAAATATGTAAAAAAATATAGGGTGTTCCATTTAAAAAAATGTAAGTTAGGTTTGTCCCGCTTTTATGGAACACCCTGTATATCCCTTGAAGGAGTTTTAAATGAGTTCATTCGATTCACTACAACTTTTATTTGAAACATTTTTTCCTAACTCGAAAAATAAAGAAAATATAAGGGTGGGCCTTTTCGTTGGATAACCCTGTACTTAAAACAGTACCTTGGATGCTTAATTACAATAATATCCTTCTTTTCCATTGTAAAATGCTGCATTAAATGCTATTTTAACAAGTTTTACACAATATCAAATATCAAACATTAAATTGAAATGACAGTGTCTGACATCACAACACCACAGCAGCCCTTTGCATGACGTCACCGTAATTTTTGCGACTAATTTTTTTTGGATAATGGGTTACATTTTAAGCGTTTTTTATTAGTGCGATACCTATTTAGTAAGTTAATTTACATAAATACATTTAATTCGAAAATTATGCCCATACCCAATTTTAAACTGGTTAATTTGAATACTTTTTTAGATAAATCAATTTTTTTGGATAGGAATTTCAAGAACTGTGGTAATAAATCCCAAAAAAGAAGACGATGAATGCCACGAGTAACATTTAAACAATAATAACGTACCTGAATTGCGAAAGAAAGAGAGTACCTAACTAAAGTGTAATGTTCATGTGGTGTTTGAATGCAAAGCAGATAAGAATTGTATTGAATCTGTTACGAGATCTGTTACACACATCTAGAAATTTTCTTCATTCCTTCGGGTTAATTTTTTTCAATATTGTTCTCAACTGGAATTTTGTTTTCTTTTTCCCTCTTCACGAATCATGACATTTCATAGGAAAGTATAAATATAGTTTTCTTGCGGAGTAGGTACCTACTTCTATTATTACTGTTACTATTATTTTAAATAATCGAAGGAATAAGATTAATTACGTAATAAAAGTAACATGTGATTAATTAGACAGCATGACACCATTATGTCCACAGTATAACTGAGCTTCTGTACACCCAACAACATTTCAATTGTTCAACATCTCTAGCATAATGAATCCTTTCTATATGTACCACTAACTCATGAGGTGGATAGGTCTGCTTGCGAACCTTATAATAAAATATAGCAACCAAGAGAGGATGAAGAAACAGAAGTAAAATAACAAGAATCAATCATATATACTATGTGACAATATACAGGTCTTCTAAAAAACGGCCAAAGCCATAACTGAAAATTGAATTATTTTATTTTTTAATTGGGGAATATATATTGGCCCACGAAACGCTCTTTTCAGCATATAAAATATGGAGGTACTACTTCCGGTTTTACCGGAAGTGACTTCATTGCCATTTTTTTAAATAGCACCCTATACATTTTTTTCGAAATCTCTACTAAGCGTAAAATTTCCTTTCCGATGATGTGTCACAAGTCAATATTTTCCCACCAATAACCTCCGAACAACTTAATTCTTCCCGAGGTAAGGCAAGTTGCTATTAAATTATCAGTTGTGCCATGGAAAGAGATTTTATTGTTATAACATCATAAAACAAAACAAAGTCCAAAAAAACTGTGAAACTAATGTTAAATGTCGATTTGTTGACATTTGTGTTTGTTTTTGTTCTTCACGGCACAATTGATAAATTTAACCCTCGATGCAGAGCCGGAATTTCCGAATTTTCGAAATTCAAGTTTCTACTAAGTTATTTACGTTCTAGATGACCTAAGCAACAGATAATTATAAGACGAATATGTTCTCAGATTTACTGTTTTTGAAATATTTGCTGTTGACATATGGCAACGCTAGGCTTTGGGGGTATAAATTAATTTGGTGAAACATAACATATTTAGAAATACAAAATCAGTAATATTACGTTTATTCAGTGAAAATGAACATGAGAATTGTTAAAAAGTAACAGAATGAAATAATTCAAAACACGGTATACAAATACCAACACTGCATTTCTTACATGCAGTTCTAACAATAGAAGTATGTTTTAGACAATTATTCTTGAATTTGTCAACAAATGGACGCAGTTTACTCATTTCATCATTTTTGTCTAATCGTGTGTTGTCTGCAAAATGAATAAATCGCATTATCTGTACAAATCTATCTCGGCGCATGGCTTCGGAAACTAATATATTGTGCAGTGAGAGAAATATTTATTTTGCCGATCTCACTGATGAGGACTCCGGGGAAGAGGATGAGGGAGGATTGGTAGACAATTTGGGTAGAAACCAACTATCAGCTCCGGCTGAAGTTGTCCTAGAAAATAATTACCAGAGCCACCAGTGCCGAACTACAAAGAATTTTATAATAAAACAGTAGTAGAAATGTTTGAGATGTTTCTAGATGTCGACATTATCAAGCTTTTGGTGGAGGAATCGAATAAAAATATGCAGGATTTCTGAATTATCCACCACCAAATATTACTAGCGAGGAAATTAGACGCTTTATAGCAATACTTTATAGAGGATATGTTGTCTTACCCGGTAAAAGATGTTACTGGGATGTGGGAACAGATCCCACATCCCAGTAACATCTTTTACATATTTGGTGGTGGACAATTCAGGAATCCTGCATATTTTTATTCGATTCCTCCACCAAAAGCTTGATAATTTCGTCATCTAGAAACATCACCAACATTTCTCCTACTGTTTTATTATAAAATTCTTTGTAGTTCGGCACTGGTGGCTCTGGTGATTATTTTCTAGGACAACTTCAGCCGGAGCTGATAGTTGGTTTCTACCCAAATTGTCTATCAATCCTCCCTCATCCTCTTCCCCGGAGTCCTCATCAGTGAGATCGGTAACTTCCGGTGGAGAAATAAATATTTCTCTAACTCCAACGTTTCCCATTTCTTCATCCGATTCCTCCAACATAGCTAAAGCTTGCTGAAGATCAAAGCCACGTCTGTAAATAAATATCGATATGAAATGGTTACCCAAGAACCTATCGTTGCCATACGGCAACATGACATAGAAACCATCATGGAATATAACCTAGATGAAATATATTAAAATAAATATAGTATACTTGTGACACAATATGTTTTTAACATAAACTGCTAATATCAGCATGCAACTATCATTCAAATAAAAAACAATGTACTTACTCCCATATGATGTCCATTTTTTCACACAGAAATAATCAGCCCGATTAAAAACACTCTGAAAACTTTTAAAACTTGTTAACTGCTTTGCAGTAGTGCCACCTATTATGTGGTAGTAGCCTCTAGAAACACTTTGTATAGTAGGCAAACCAAAATACACCAACGTTTAGATGAAGAGTCTATATAAGTGAAGTGGTGTTTTTGTTGCCATATAGCAACGATAGGCTTTGGAGGGTTTTAATAGCAATTTGTCTTACCTCGAGAAGAATTAAGTTGTTAGGGGGTTATTGGTGGGAAAATATTGACTTGTGATACATCATTGGAAAGGAAATTTTACGCTTAGTAGAGATTTCGAAAAAAATGTATAGGGTGCTATTTAAAAAAATTACAATGAAGTCACTTCCGGTAAAACCGGAAGTAGTACCTACATGTTTTATATGCTGAAAAGAGCGTTTCGTGGGCCAATATATATTCCCCAATTAAAAAAAATAATAATTAAATTTTCACTGAGTTATGGCTTTGGCCGTTTTTTAGAAGACACCCTGTATAAGCCCTCTTAACTTTTTAAATTTAGCAGATAGGGATGACTTTTGAAAATTCAATCTGGATAAGTTCTAATGTCCATGTGCATATAATTTGTTATGGTAAATGAAAACACAGTAAAGACCATAAAGGGAAATGTAAAATCTAATGTGTGCCACATAGACTTACCATATACCCACACGTCTCTGTTTGCAGTCTATTTTTGTGACATGATACACGTGTATGTCACTAAAAGTTAAAACAATCGCATCGTAAAATTTCAGAGAGCAATTTAAATTTTAAAAGATTGATTACAGTGGTTTATGAATTAATCTTCTTCTCAACGAATGGCCACTGTATTCGTATTGCCCTTCTAAGTTCCAACGAAAGTTTGGTAATAATCTTAAAGTTTTCTTAACTCAACCATTGTGGGTAATTTGCCGAAATCTCTTCTTAAACTTGCTATCTAACAAAGAAGGAAGCACTTTATCATATTTTGATTTTCACTTTATTCTTCCGAAAACGTTTCTTCAACAAACGTGTTCCGTAAGGAACGTGATAAACTGACTTGTGCGTATAATAATGTTATGTTTATCAACAATTTTTTTGAAATATGCCTCATAAAGATGCTCTTTAATCTTCATTTATAATTGAACTTTAGCTTAGTAGAGTGTGTTGACCATAAAATTTAATTAGTAGCGTTGTTAAGATGTTAAATATATTATGTACAGTAAATGAGTTTGAAAATTATTTATTTTTTATATTTCTTATACTTAAAAAGATACTTATTTATGCTTTATAGTTTAATGTACCAAGATAAATTTTATTTAAATTGCTTACTATAAAAAATTGTAAAACCATTCCACTGAATATCCGACATTAATCTTAATATTAAATTAATAGAAGTCTTAACAATCCGATGTGGTACAAAAGTTGTTGAAGGTGGTAACTTAAGAAACAAAAACCTGATAAAATAATTTGACATTCATTTTAGTAGTATGTTTAAAAAAGTATGAATGATACAGGGTGTCCGTAAATTGCACCAACAAACTATAACCACGCGATTCGACGTCAAAAAATAAGATGATTTTAATGATATAATTTTTTTCAAAAAATGTACCCTTACAGAAATACAGCCCTCCAAAGAGTTGAGGGTTGGAAACATTAAATCCTTAATATCTCGGGAACCGTTGAGGATTTTGTAACGAAATTCGATACGCTTATTTTTTATAATGTTTCAACAACCCTGTGTAATATGAATAAAAATATTTGGCTCTAAAGGGTAGTTTGGGGTCATAGGGTTTCATCATATTCATATATATAATTTTACACAATGTAAAAAAAAACCGCTGCCAATTATGGGATCAAAACCTCACCGTATGGTGGAGTTTATAATAAAAGTAATTTTTGACGTATTTTGTTTTTTGACGTAAGATTTTGTTTTTTGACTTATTTTTTTTGGCGTATTTTGTTTATTTCAACATTTGGACACAATATTATAATGGGTTTGTATATCACATCCTATTTATAATCGTAGTATAAATGCTGTGACACGCAGCAGTGTTTCCTAAATACGAATACCTGTCAAACAAAATGTTGTCGCGATTTTGAGTCAGCAAATATAGTCGCGTAGGCTCACGGAGTTCTGGTAAAACAACATTTGAATATAAAAGATTTGGCCATTCAGAAAAATGTTTGCTAATCCATTCTGGTCCTCGCCACCACAAGGTCACGTGTTGAATTTGAGTAGGATAGATACCGCTAGTTAAAAGCTTTGCAGGATTATATTTGGTAGGTACATACATGGTGCCATTCATAAGAGCTATTAAATTTTGAATTTCAGACAAGCGACTACTTATAAAAGTTTTTAGAAGATGAAGACTGGTTTTTATCCATCCAAGAACCATGGTAGATGTCTCGGTAGATGTCCAAAAAATATATCGTGAAAATTTTATATTTAATTATTTAAAAACCTTATCTTTTGATAAAATTAACGCTCCACAAAGCTCCAATCGAGGGAAAGTTAGTGATTTGAAAGGAGCTACCTTTGATTTTGCGCACAACAAATGAACTGAAACTTCACCTGTCTTATCTGCGCCTCTTACAAAAATACATCTGCCATATGTGACTTCTGAAGAGTCAGAGAATTCATGCAGTCGTACTTCAACCCGCTCTTTGCATAACATTAAACGCGGTATTTCTAGAGCATTGAGATCGGGGATTTGACGTTTAAAAGTGATCCAAATGAGTAGGTAGTGACACTTCCCAGTTCAGCAGTTTCCAGTTACAATTTTTGTATCGTTAATTTGACAATTATGGTACAATTATGGTAAATATGTTCTGAGAAATGATATAAGTGTATCTGTGTATGTGTAGATTGTAGATATAAGAGAATATATAATAGACTTGCTTTGAAGATGGACCATATTTGTGATGGGGATGGACATGGTAGTAAAAATGTGAGCACAAAAGTGCGGGCTGAGATGGTTTACTTATACTTATATATAAAGGGATGTATGTGCAGATTTTTAGCAGTATGCATATATTATATTATATTTAAAATAATAATAATAATAATGAAAAAAAAAAGCTACGTACTGTTTAGTTAATTACATATACAAATATATCTATTTTGCCCATACGACTGAATTATATCAGTAAGGTGGCCATTCGTTTCTTATTGTAATATCTGATAACGATATTACGATAACCTCAGGAAGGCAAATAATACGTAAACTATGCAAACGACTACCTTAGAGCAGTTAGGCATGGTTTGCGGATTTTGTTTTCTTTTTGTATATTTATATTCTATTACTTTAAGATAACTTTGTCATACGTGTCATTGGTATTATGTATTGTATTTATATTTATTAACAAATAAATTTTTGTATTTTTGTATTTTTGTAAGGTGACAAAAGTCCTAACGGATCAAAAATGTGTAAAATATGTGAAAGTATGGATCGCTTTGTAACATTCCTATTTTGCGCTGCCGAATCTATTTTGAACATGAGGTTATCTGAATTGCAATTTCAAATTAAGCCTAGAGTTTTTGCATTTTGCTCGGCACCAAAGTAAAATATCATGGGTAAGATTCGGAATGTAAATTTTTTCTAGAATTTTTGGTTCACTGGAAAACCACTTTCTCAATTCGAAACAACCTTTTTTTAGAACTTTAGTTAAATTTTTGCATACGTATGACGCCTCTTTGATACATCGGCGCCCGTGAGGTCATCAACATAAAAATCGTGTTTCTGACTTGAGCAATATCTGGACTAACTGATTCGCATTGATTAGCTAGCTCGAATAAACAACTAATCGACAGAAACGAAGCTGAGGCTTGACCGTAAGTAACGGTGTTAAGATTAAATATTTTAAGTTTGTCAAGAGGCGATCCTCTTCACAATATGCTATGCTACTGTTTAAATCATTATTTTTCTCTAGTATGGGTTCAACAGTCATAAATCTATTAAATGCTTGCTGTTTGGAGACACCTAGACTGTTTTAATTTGAGTTGCTAAATAAATAAATAAATAAATAAACAAAACAAAGCTTTAGTATGATTGTGAACTATAACCTTGTATTGCCGTATCTTTCACACAGCTTGTCCCAAGCAACATTGTAAGAAGTGGCTGAAAATTCGATGGATCTTATAACTTGAGTAGCACCGCCTTTGAGAGAGACCCTTAGGTAGTGGTATTTTTGCATAATGTTAATATTACTATTCAAATGTATAGGTGAAATGTATTCCTAATCGTGAATCAAAAGAACCATCAAATTTTGGTAGATCAATTGTTAGCAATTTGACATTACGAAATTCGTTATTTATTGATTACCCTGTAGAATATCTCTCCGTTCATAGTCTGCTACCCTCTTTTTTTGCATACGCTTTAATTGTATAAAAGGTATCAGCAAAATGCGCACCAAATATTCATTTTCAATATCGTTATTCTTTTTTTGGGATTTATTACCACATTCCTTGATTCCTATCCAAAAAATTCGATTTATCTAAAAAATATTCAAATTAACCAGTTTAAAACTGGGAAATAACCTCTACGCCTTTGACGTAATGTCAGAGGATCAGTTAGAGGGTGTTTTTTGACAACTAATAGGAATTAAATTAATACAAAAATACTGCGCTGACGTTTCGGAAACTATATCCGTTTCCTTTTTCAAACAATTTTTATTTTATGCCGTGTTATTCTACACGTTACATAAAAATCTAAAACCTAAACTTTGGAATGGGTGAAAATCAACTATGTTGATCTCATTTCCTTTTGTGTAATATGTCATAAATATTAGCACAATATTATTATTATTATTATTATTATTAAAAACTTATATCTTAATAAGAAAAATATTTGCTTTTACCCCTAAGAGGGTGAAAACCACCCCTAAAATAAGAAAATTCAATAATTAACCAAGTACTGAGAATAAATTATTGAAACTTATATTATTTATATTTTTTGAGTCGCTGATCACGAAAATGTGAAGTAAGAAATAAAACATTTTAGGTTGCATCCTTAATATGGCCGATATAAAAGGGGTAAAATAGATGAATTACTTAAGTAATAATTTTTTGTTTATTTTGAAAAATTAGGAATTTCTTAGCAGACTGTACATTTTGAGACATAAAACTCATCCCCTAATAAGAAAAATAATTGATCTTACCCCTAAGAAGATGAAAACCACCCCTAAAGTTATAAAATCAATAATTAACGAAGTTCAGAGACTAAATTACCACCAAACAAGTAATATCGTAATTTCCTAATGCGAGACGCGCTTGTTACTTCGGTACTATCTCCTTTGCTAAAAATCATCCAAAAGAAGCATTTTGAAGGTCTTTTAATCCTCTTTAAGGTCGGGTAGGTCAAAACTGTACAAAGGTTGTCAATATTTCTATAGTCATCTTAAATGCGTCAATTTAAAACAAAAAACGTTAAGAGTTAACTTCAAACACTTCTATCTCCTAACCTGTTATCTTTATCAAAAAAATAAAAACAGTAGTATTTTCCTTAATTTATTGCCATCATTTTATGTCTTTGGCAACATTCAGCTAAGAACCAAAAAAATTCAATATTTCAAAAATTTTCAAAATACTTACATTAAGTGTAAAATCTTTTCGATCACCTTCAAAAAATTTGAGCGTATACATAATAGTAATGACTAACAAAAAATACAATTTGGAATTTTTTTATTTTCAATTTGGAATTTACTGAAACAAAAAACGTGCACTTTTTTTGTAAAAAATCAAAATTTTGCCTTTATTTTCCTTGTATTCTTGATTTAGCAGGTATCAAAATTTGCCAAAAGACAATTTTAGGCTACCGTAATAAGCTTCAATTTGATTCAAAGTAGGTACATGTCAAAAGGTTTTTTTCTCGGTTTTTTTAAACCAGAGTTAAGACTGTTTGAAGCGCGATACCTTTTCAGTGCTACATTCAAATGCATCTAACCTCAACTGTATCTCGACAACCATGAGCCTAAATGAATTTTTATTTCATGAATTATTTTGGTTATTTCATTAGCTAACTTTTTTGTTATAGCAAACTTTTTCGAAAATGTAATCCTCTAAGTGATTTGCTTAAAACCTTTAAAAATTTGTGTTTTTTGCTTAAATATCAGCGTGTTCAACCCCTTTAACTTGGCGGGTATTAATGCAAAAAGAACATTATAGAGAGGTTTTTTAGGGTGGAATTCAACGACCTACACGTTCCAATAGTCACTTTTTTTATTTCTTCGAAAGTTGGGGTGAAACTCACCCGCAACAAAATAACACCCTTATTCCTTTTTAATATTTGGTATTTGACCCATTTTGAATCAAACTATCCAGAAATATTTTAATATAAAACAGCTATAGAATTAGTTCGAAGTGAGATCAGAGAGAGAAGAGAGAGAGAGAAGTAACTGTAGGTTAACTGAATTGTGTAAAAATCTGAAAATATGAATCCGATTTTATTATTAGGTATATTATTTTCCGCATTTCAATTATATCAACATCGTCAATACTAAATTTTGCTTGAAAATTTCTTATATGATTTGATAACGGCGTTAATTTTGCCTTTACAGCACCTCTTTATCTAACTAATGCCTTGCGTTATGCAATGTGCATCAGTCATTTTGAATTTAATCAGTTGCAAATGATTTAGATTCGAAAATAGCAATGGCAGTATATATTAGTATTTATAATAGCAAGTAACTTATTTAGAAATGAACGTTGATTTTTATTAAGGTTTCGAAAAAATAAATACTAAATATATTATTTAAGGAGAGATTTTCACTCTACAGTTTATTGCGTATCTAAAGAAAGAAGCAAATCTTATGGAGTTAGGATAGATTAAAAAGAGAAAGCTCACTTTTTTAAATCGTAGGTAGTACAGCCGTCCAAACACGTTACGGTATTCGTTGACAATTTGCAGTGCTAGGGTCTGCAGCTAGGGTTGCCACCTCTCCAGAATTGGCCTGAACTTTACATGTTTCAGCCCTCAGGCTCCAGGCTACGGGCATACGTCAATTTCTCCGAGTGAGATATTATTTAATACTCAACAAAGAAAATTTCCTATAATACCTATATAGTCTTTGAAATAGTATAGACCGTATAGTGTGTTTACTGTGTTTTATCCTATGAATAAATAAGTTTCTCTCAACGGTAACATATTTGTAGTGCAAAATGATACCAAACTGTGCAAAATTTTCTAAAATATTAAATGAAAATTAACCAATTTCGACAAAATGGTGAATGCGCCGTAAACAAATGCCTGGCGTTTTTATTTTTATTCTAGATACCACATACCACGAGACTTGCTTGGACTTGACTTCAGGGCATCATCGATAAAAAGGTGGCAACCCTATCTGCAGTAGAGATGACGTGGTGGTCGACTCTTAACTAGTTTTCACAATTAGTTTGATGTAGTTAATTATTAATTATTGCCACTTCACTTCATATAATACTGATATTGATCCGGCTCGAGTTATTTTAGTTTGTTTGAAACGTTATAGAAAGCAGTAATTCGAATCATTCCTGTAATTGAGAAATAAAACCAGTACCTAGTCTGTCCGTCTGTATGGTGGCCTGATAGAATACAAGACAATTGAGATGTGCGTATAAATCAACGTAGCTATCTTTCGGCCCAATGCGCTTGCCAGCGTTTGATAGGACAAGGGTCAACACCATTCTCTCCTCAGGGTTTAGAGGTTGTCTTGGGGTGCCAACACATTTGTTCGTTTTTAGAAGCCATCTCTGTTCGTAACCTCTCACGATAACAGTTTGTGATAAATACCTACAACCTTGTGGTGGCTCAGCGCGCTTGCCAACGCCGAATAGGTTGGTTTTTGATACAAACAAATCACGTTGCCGGCGTACGAATCTAAAAACACTGAGGTGGTTGTACATTGAGGTGGTTGTACAAATTGCATAGTTTTCTAAATTAAATAGTTAGACTTAAAGTTCGATCTGCTAGCAGTTTAATACTGATAAGATTTTTTTATTAATTTCTTTTGTTATCACTCGAAGTTTTATTACCGTTTCTTTTACTTGACTATCACATTTTCAACGCACACGTCTACCGTTTTAAGATATATTTAAGTAACTCGTTTTATATAAAATTATTTTGAAGCCAAGTGCCCTAATTGCTCCGTAGCTTACTTCAAGCCTTGCTTACCTACATCCGTTACCGTTTTCTAACCATCCTGCCGCTTACTTATTACTGCTACTGCATTACTTATTACTGCTACTGCTTTTCGTTATTTTGCATCCGATTATCTCTAGCTTTTTAACGTAATTGCACGGTAGCTTCTATGCACTGATACTTCCCATAACTCCAATTGTCGTTTACCTTTTTTTAAACTGAAACGTGCCGCTTGCACTTTTGCAGTTAGTTAGTTTTGCATCGGCTCTGCATACACACCTCCTCTTGAGAGTTTTCTTTTGAGTCGATCTTTTGTGTAGACATTTTGAGTAGCTAGTTTTGAGTAAATATTTTTATGAATAAATATTTTAAGTAGACATTTTAGTAAATATTTTTGAATAAATATTTCTTGGTAAATATTTTGGTTGTAAACATTATTCATTGTATTTTAGTATTATTGTAAATATTTGTTGCTTCGTAATTGTTTGCTTTCAATACTGTTTTGTGGTAAATTACATACACCTAGAATGTCAGCTTTTGATTTACTATCTTTTGTTATATGATGTATCATAAATACATTTGATAAACTTATTTTAACAAATAGTTTATGTTCTATATCAATAACAATCACTACTTATAATAACATCATTATAAACCTCTAATTCTCAAAGAATATAGTCAGCAGTCGGGCTCCATTAGAGCGGCAACCAGCAAATCTAGAACCCGGGCATACCGCGTCTTCACTGAAGTTATCCGGCCCTATCACACTGCTGATAGGTCAAAGTGGCATTCTTAAATAGGGATTGGCGTCCGAGGTAATCATATTAGCGCAGTCATTTTGTGCAACAAACACTTTATTGACATTTAGGAATAGACGTCACAATATAGCGCCCGAATAAAGGACGGGATGTCACAAGAGAGGGCTCAAACTAAATGTACGACAAAACCAGTAAATTATGAAAATTATTACATATTTATAAATATAATATAAACATTAAAAATAGTTTTTGTGCCTCAAAATTAATTGAGACAATTGGAGAAATACCATGCCGATATCGTTTAATCCCAAATAACAATTTGGTTTCAACCAAGACCAATAGAGTTATTCAGAAATGGACTGTGTGTATTCCAAACAAAAAAATCTTCCTCTTGATGATACTTGTCTTGATAACATAAATTAACGGCAAAAATATAATAAGGGGGATATAAATAATTAGTATATCAATCAATAATTTATTATGTTGGTTCTAGAGAAATAAACCAAAAAGGTAAACTAGCATTTTCACGAAACCTGTAAAAGAAATTGTTTTAAAAATAACTTTAAATTTAATAATAATATGTACACCAAAACATATCTATATAAACTATTTAAATCCATCGTCCATCGAATGATAATGTAAGTTAAATTTAATAAGATAATCTAAATACACGCAAACAAGCAACAACGAAATAATTTACAATCTCACTTGCGGTTATTATAGAACAAACAAAATCAGTCCGTGACCACGTCATTCACTTCCCGCACGCACATATCACGGACCATAGAACATGAGAAATAAAGTGATCGGTATAATTCGTTGATTAGATTCTGACAAATAAAATAATAACCCTGTGATGATTCTGATTAGAAATCATCAGTGTTAAATTAAACAAAAAATTTGAAAACCTGAAACATGATGTAACGCCGTTTCCTTTCGTTGAATAGATACTTACGTAACCTTTCTTTTTTATACGGAAAACTCGGGCGCCAGTTCTTTCCCTTTTTGAAGTGTAAAGAACAACACTTTTGTTTCCTGGCGGTGTCCAGGAAAACCCTAGATAGCTAACAGTGAAGAAACGGTTTTTTGCCAGAGGGTCTTGAGATGACTATTATGTCCGGACGACTTGAATAATTTCTCAAACGGGTTAATTAGAAATTTAACAGAAATGATAACTCGGAATTTCTGAAAGGTATTATAACAGATTTATTCAATATACAATTCGGACGTTTAATACAAAGATTTATGACGAAACAGAATAATATAAAATAAAATGCAGTAAAGCCTCAATTGACTACACAGTCGGCTATATACAAAAATGTGACAACTAATTTTCAGCTGGTAAAGGAAGCACAATGAGATTTCGGACAACGCGGGCTCGCAGTGCGAGAGAATCGAAATATAAACACGCTATTGATCGGCCGGCGTTGGCGGAAAGCAAGTGATAGACACCCAAATTAACGGAGTGCGGTGAACAAGGCACAGAGATTCTTTGACTTTTATTTCAGATTTGAAAACTACTTATTACACGCGGGTTTCTACGGCCTCCAATACAGAGTTTTGTTAAACAGGAAGTATATTTCCTTACCGAAAAATAAAGATTTAAACCATACACTGGGGCCATAAGACTACCAGACTGATTATCGAATTATTTTGCCAGTGTATGATAAATCCACGTTTTGAAAATACACTCGTTGGTGGCTGTACCCAACTACCAGACTGATTATCGGAAGGTACAACCGACGAATGTGTGATAGTTTAATGTTAATTAAATACAATTCAACGGAAACTTTAAACCGAACTCTGATTTGATTAAATAGATTTACAATGCGGCGATATTTACTCAATACAAACTGCAGTGAATCTCGGTGATTATTCAAGCTACGGAGCAGCGGTTGAATTACTAGTGTTCTTACCAAGATGGCTTACGGGAAAAAAATTGAAAGGAACGTTTCTGGTCGGACTTTGCTTTCGAATGCGTAGGTATCGATAATTCGATTGATGTCGATTTGACCGTTCCCGGTGAATTTAATCTTTTTTCGCTGACGTATGCGGTCGGCGCGCTCATACAATATGTAGAACTCGGACAGGTGGCTTGAATGTAGAACTCGGTTTACTAAGTCCGCGCGGGTTACGCAATTTATCTTATTCAACCGGGCTAACGGAAAACGGAAATGCATTGCTGATAATTTTTAAACTATATTCCAAAAAGAACCGGCTTGAAACGGACACGGATTAATATTTTAACAAGTTTTCGTAACTAATGATTTTTACTTCCGGCTTGAACATTATTTTTGAATAATTAACTGATTTAAGCTATACAGGGGACTATCGAAAATTAATCAATTAATTTACCAGCTGATTTTACAATAAATTGATACCTTAATTATAACTTAAATGATAACAGAGTTACAGGGTGTACCCAAGTGACGGAGATAGTGAAATAAAACAGGCAATCCTTGACAGATAAAAATCACTTCGTTACAATGAAAGCATTGATTAAACTATATTATTTACTATCTACTAAATTGTTAAATCACTTCAAAGGTATATTTGCGCCATTGCGCCTCGTTTTGCACCGTAAATATACAATATTTATTCTCGCATGTCTCCAGTCTTGTACAGGGTAGTTGCATATATTTTGACACCTACATACAGCCTTTATACTTAGAGACATGAAAAAAGTGTAGAGAAACTTGTAGATTTTGGTGTTAAATATCATTTGCCGAATAAATATAAAACAAAATAGCATTGGAAAGTAGAGAAAGAGGCATAACGTATGTTTTTTTTAAATGGAACACTATATTTTTGCATATTTTGAAAGATCATTTTTAGCCGATTCCAAAAATATTTATTTAAGTGCCATCTTGAAAAATAGTGTTTAAAATTCTATTTTTTGCTATTCAATTCAAAATTATATATAATTATTATTTACATTGCCTTATTTTTTTATTTATCAAATAAAAGCTCAAAAGCCACTTTAGTAATTTTCTCAATACGGTAAAGTATGAGGACATTCGGTCACTCAGATCTACTCCTTTTTTGGAATTGTTGTAATCTAAGACGGCACGAAGCTTTTTCACTGTATCGTTGTTTCTATTTTTCTTTCATGTTTCAACCAGCTTGTCGGTATGGATAAGGTTTGAAGTTATTATCGTAACAGGCCTTTTATCCACCCATTTAATTACATTGATTACCCTGTAGAAAATACCGGACATTCTTGTCCGTAAACCTGACCATTTTTAGAAAATGCTTTGGTTATTTCCTTCCTATTGGAACACAATGTACCAATGTACATTATTTTTCTTTGGTAGAATGTCCTCACTAATGGTATAGTAGAGTAGAAATTGTCGGCGTATAATATTCTGCCTTCGCGGTTATCAATACTTTCCAGTAGTTTATACACAACAAACTCAGTGTGTGATATTTCTTTTGGGGTAGTACCTTTAATAAATAAACAATAATAAATACACCACATGTAATTACGACCCCCTTTATCCCAGAAGGCTCTAGAAGAGCCTTGTGCGGGAGGGGGCTACACATTTAAAGACAAGGGACACACATCCAATATCCGTATGTAATGGAAAAATCCCTCTCGCAGTATTTTCCATTGCCACGACCGGGAATCGAACCCGGGACTTTTGGGTGAGAGGCAGGTACGCTACCATCTCGACCATCCAGTCATATCTTTACCAGCATAAATTATAAAACTATGTGTATATCCCTCTAACGTGCAGAGTTTATAGATTTTCACGTCATATTTATGTGTCATGTTAGGTAAGTACTAACGGAATAATAAACTCCCTCTAAATGGGATTATACTTCTGTCAATCACAATTTCCTTTCCTGGCATTAGAACGTCTTTAAATCGAAATGACAACATATTAATAAGCGGTTGAATTCTGTGCAGTCGATTACTTCCGTCCGTGAAGGTATTGTCTGCAAAATGTAAATACTTCAAAATCATCCATAAAACGATCACGAGGCATGATCGAGGAGACAAATTTATTGGCAAATATTCCGTCCTTCGACCAATAAAGATGCAGAGCTGGTAAAGGTACTAACCCCATAACCATTACAATGGCAAAGAATGTTTTAGCTCCTCCGCATCTGTATCCGTCCATACATTCTTTGCTTTATTCTTATTCCGTGATTGATCTGCGTACCTATTTGTTTCAAAAGCTATCATGCGGAGAATTTCATCTGTGACAAATAAGGCATATGCATCAATGGGTTCATTGAACTCATCAAAGTCAACATTTATTGTAGAGTTTGATTGTCCTTGAAATTCAAATTCTACTCTCTTTTCTTGGATATCTTCCATATTTAATTTTCATCGGCTTCATTCTGCATGTTATTTTCATTCGCTTCATTCTGTTCCTCAAAATCGGAGTCTTCAACATATGCATTTTCTTTACACTATTTCCCATGTCGTTTGAAATATCTGGTTCATCTGATGACGAACAGGGAAAATATGTTCGATCAGCTACAGAGTCATCGCTCGAGAAAGATTCATTTGTTTTATCAGAAAAATTATATTTGTCATTATTATCTTCATTTCTCTTAGAAGACATATGTGCAGCATTTGATGATTTTTCAGCGTCATCTTCAGGATGTGAAAGTGCACTTCCAGTCATGACATCCTGGCTTGAGAAAGAAGGTACGTTATATAGCAGCCCCATATTTTGAACATCAAATCAAGAAGTTTGAGTCGTGACATTTACTTCTAAAATTACCGTCTCAATCACTATATCTTGGCAGGGTCGGTTTGGTTTGTCGTCACATATTTTTTTAACTGTTTTATCATGAAACGTAATTACATAACTTACCGTTGTTTCGGAGCCATCACAGACTAATATACTGAGTACATTGCTAGAAGCAAGTGGAAGTGGCCTGGGTCTGATTTAGGTTAGCATTCTGTGCTAATTACAGCATTTTTAAGGTTGATGAGTATTTGCCATAATAATAACAATAAATAAGACCCAAACAGTACGCCGTCTTACCTCACAAATAGTAATTAAATTCACAACCGCCGGTACGAATCGTTTGTAAAGAATGAATTATTATTACTTAAGCGAAGTTGGTTTCAAGGCCAAATAAGTTTTAAAATTTTTGTGAATAATATACACCTTCATATGCAGATAAGTTAAAACATTTGACTCAATTTCCCAAATGATTGAAAGTTTATTTGAGTTTCATATGAATTTTGCACTTCGATTAAATAATGTAATAGGTACGATCCAATACACCGATCCTGGCGAGATGCGGTAAATACGTCACACAGTATGGTGCGTGCGCAACAGAAGGGCAATAGCGTGGACGAGAGAATAAATAGATTTTTGTGCACGTTCTTATATTTTTTCCATTTTCATGAAAACGGTTAACTTTATAAAAAAATCATAGAATGACTTTTTTATAGCAGACAAAATTTCCTTTCCAACGATGTATAACGCAACCTATATTCTTTTTGTATAACGACCCGGATACGTTTCAATTAAGGGGCTAATTTAAAAATTAATTCATTTTTTTACGACTCTTTAACCTTTGAACCGCTCTCACGTATAAACTATTGAATATAGATATATGCCATCACGGACTTTTTTATAGGAAATTTGATTCTCTATAAAATTGTTTATATGCATTTTGCCATAACTGTAATGGTTTCGGCAGCGTTCCGAGTCCAATTCTCAGCTGCAAGTCTTGGTAACTTTTGTCGGACAGTCCACCCATTTTTTTTTTTAAATGACTGCCATTTCAAAATTAAATTCTTTAAAGCTACCTAAACTTTTCCCCCACATCTTACTACGTTAAAATCACACGTAAATGTAATCATAATACACTTCGCACATAAATTATGGAATAGGTAAAAAAGTGAGTCAAATTTATACATTCATATTTTTGTTAATATTAAAGCAATTTCAATAATTTTTTTACTGCGGATAGGTCATTTCTTCTGCGGTTTAATACCGTATGTTCGATTTAACTACGAGTTTTGTTGTACAGGGAAACGCGAAAAGTATGAGGGCATGTAAATTCCCTAAAATTTCAAAATGATCTGTGGCAATTAGGAGCCTATGAAAATTTATTTTTATAAGTGTTTCGGTTACGGCCTCTCCTATTGTACTCACTGCGCCAAGCAATTTGCCATACGGTTCTTGGTAAATAAAAAATTGGTAATTCTTTGAAAATTTGTTTGTTGCGTGTTAAGACTAATTGTGTTAGAAGCCTTCAAAAATGTCGATCAAATGTTCATTCCAGATTTAATTTTAAGTATGTCCAATCGATGCCAAACTGTAGTAAATGCCAGGGGAGGTAATAACCGTTATTAGTTTGCATTATTGCTTAGATTTTTGTTATTGCTATCGTTCTTTTTCCTGTTAAATAAATTTATTAAGTTATTTTTATTCCAACTCGTATTATTAACCTCGATATTGGTTTAATTACTCTTTAATGAGAGGATAATGAAACAAAATCCACTAAAATCATTGTTTTTTAACAGTTATTGGCAACAGAACAATTTTCAAAGAATTGCCAATTTTTTATTTACCAAGAACCGTATGGCAAATTGCTTGGCGCAGTGAGTACAATAGAATAGGCCATAACTGAAACACTTATAAAAATAAATTTTCATAGGCTCCTAATTGCCACAGATCAAATTGATATTTTAGGGAATTTACATGCCCTCATACTTTTCGCGTTTCCCTGTATAACAAAACTCGTAGTTAAGTCGAACATACGGTATTAAACTGCAGAAGAAATGACCTATCCGCAGTAAAAAAATTATTGAAATTGCTTCAATATTAACAAAAATATGAATGTATAAACTTGACTAATTTTTTTACCTATTCCATAATTTATGTGCGAAGTGTAGTTATGAGCCATTGTATTTCAATAGAATCAGGCAGCCACGGTAAGCGCGTCTCTTCAGGTGCTAAGAACGAACCACGGATCGATTTACTGCGGCATTTTTGACTCGAAACGCTGCCAAAACCGTTACAAATATGATGAAAATGTATATAAACTAATTTATAGAAAATTAAATTTTCTATAAGAAAGTCAGTGATGGCATTTATCTATCTTTAATAGTTTAGACGTAAGAGTGGTTCAAAATTTAAGGAATCTTAATAAACTCATTCATTTTTGAATTTGTCCGTAATTGAAACGTATCTGGGGCCGTTATACAAAAAGCATATGGTTTGTGCTATACATTGTTCGAAAGGAAATTTTGTCTGCTATAAAAAAGTCGTTTTATGATTTTTTAATAAAGTTAACCGTTTTCATGAAAATGGATTGATATAAAAACATGCACAAATACATGCAAGGGTTCTCGGCCGCACAGTTGCCCTTGTATTGCGCAGAACGAACTACGCACGGCTCTACTGCTTTACTTAACACATAGTACGCTGTATTTATCTTTCTCGCTTGCACTACCTGGATAGGTCTATTATTAAAGCCGGAATAAAAAATGGTCGGATAACGGATTTCAGGTTATTCAACAAATTGAATTTTCCAATCAACAAATTAATTCTACCCTAGTGAACAGCTTAAAAATTTACAGTTATTGGGAATTTCATTATATCATTTCAACGGTGCATGTCGAATTTGCTATATTTCCTTGATTTAACTATATTACTTTCAGAAGACTGATACTATCACTTCGAAGTAATTATTAAGTGGAACTAATTAACAAATATTTAGTGTAGGTATATATTAATACTGATAATGTTTGGTATGTTTCATATTATATAGTTAAATTGGGTGTAAACATTGTATATTATCGGTGATTGAACTATGGAAATAATCTAATTGTTTACTTTTACACTTCCTCGGCTTATAATTTTAAATATTAATATTATCTAACTGATATGAATGACATAAAAACAGTTAAAAGCATTGTGAAGGTAAGAATTTGTACTTTAAAATGCTGGGGAGAGGGGAGATTTACGTTCGAAAATGTCTGCTTATATCCTATCTGGTTTCTAAAGTTTACTTATTTGTTACTCCTTCCGTGCTCCTTCTATGAAAATGATGCTCAATTTCTTATTTGACTAAAATTTTAATAATAAAGTGCCACGGCCGACTTTAAAAGTCAGTCGTGAAAGTGCCATAACCTATTTTTTTGAAAAACTGTTATTCTAATGGGTTTTGACTTGTCACGATTTTCTTCAAGTTCAAGAAAAGAAATTAAAGTGTTATCAAGAGTCCAAAATGATCCGCATAAGAAAAATAAAATTAAAAATTATAAAAGTTTCGTGGTAGGTATATTACCTACTACTTAAGAAGGACATAAATTGATAATTTGTTGTACAATAATGAACAAAAATATATTTTCGAACATTTATTTTTGTGGTGTTTATTATCTATAATTAAATTCGATGGTCTTCAGCTTACCTGTGTATTATAATATTGAATCTATTCAGCAACCAGTAATGCACGTGTGTTTGGAACCCGCATTTATACATCAAATTTCCGATTGTTTGAAAACAATCGTTGTATTGGTCAGTGTAATTATAATAATAATAATAATAATAATAATAATAATAATAATAATAATAAATTCGGACCGGCAACCTCTTCGCGGTGCACCCTGGGCAGGGAGGGGCAACCCTCTCTGGCTAATGTCGGACGTGGGATTACAGGGCTAACCATCCTTTAATCCCAAGCCCTCTGGTTTTCGACCACAACAGAGGACAGGCCCCTCACAATCGACCCCACTCGGATGGGGGTCAGAGACAGATGGGAGGGGCCATACCAGATGGTCTCAACGATGACGAACCTGCTATTGCACACGGACGCTTTAAGTGGACAGGGGAACTGAGGGATGACTTGCTGACCTGCTATGAGAGCAGCGAGCCTGGGCGTAGGGGATACATGGCGCGATTACGCCGGTTGTGGTGCGATATGCACCCGGAGTATCGCGCCTTCTCTCAACAACATCTGAGAGACCAAGTATCCTTCCTGCGCCGAACAGGTTACGTAAGGGCACCTCGTCAGCGTGAGGAAGTGCCTGCCGCACTTCCACCGCGGCAAATACCTGCTGACGAGGGTCATCCTCCACAGTACACCGATGTCGATTTAAGGACGAGGGTTAACCTTAACACCAGGGTTAACCCTAAGCCACAAGACCTGGCACGAATGGACTCGTTGATCAGTGAGGAGCTTCCAGAAGATGCCAACATCTGGCAGATCAACAGCGCGGTGTACGCTGCCGCCAAGCAACTCGTCCCACAACAGCGCCTGGCAAGCGCAGTTGATAGGGTCGAGAAAGCTAAGCGGCGCGTACAGAAGATCGAAGCTAAAATTCGATCAGCAAGGCAACACGCTTCTCGAATCCAGATTGTGGTGGATTATGTAGTCGCAGGTAGACCATTTACACCGAAGGTCCGGCGAGTGGCAGCCGGACTGAGACGCCAACACCACACTCTAAATCGCACAGTGCTGCAGACCATCAAGCAGCACTGTCTAGATAGGATTCGAGCGCTTATGGCTATTAAGAAAACTTTGGTCAGGCGAATGCGGAGTTTGGAACAAAACAAATTGTTTCAAACAAACCCGTCTCGCCTGTTCCAAGAGCCACAGCGTGTTGTCGAAAATCCGCCAACTGTTGATAATGTCGAAGCCTTCTGGAAAGGAATCTACGAAGTCGCGAGTCCATTCGATAATGACACTCCAGCTATAGCACACTTCGAGGCTCTCTGTCGTAGAGTCTTAGAAGAGCCAGACGAAGTGTGCCCGGCAATCAGTACGGAAGAGGTTCAACAAGCACTTGTTGGAACCAAGAACTTCGCTGCCCCGGGTCCAGATGGTATAAACAACTGGAGGTGGAAGAAGTTCCCTTCCACCCACCGCCATCTGGCCCGAGTTTTCAACTCATGGTTGAACGAGGGGCAGCAAATTCCGGACTGGTTTGTCGAGGGGCGAACTGTGCTAATCCCCAAAAAGGGGGATCTGTCTGACCTAAAAAATTATAGGCCGATTACCTGCCTCAACTCCTGCTACAAGTTATTTACTCGTATCTTGTATACCAGGATGTTGAGGTCTGTTGATCCGGTCTACCAGCAGATAAACGAACAGCGTGGTGCCAAGAAGGGCCTGGCAGGTTGCAAGGAAAACCTGCTGATAGACCGCTGTATTACACAGGATTCTGTGCAGTACAAGCGGAATCTGTCAATGGCCTGGATTGATTATCGCAAGGCATTTGATACAACATCCCACGAGCTTTTGTTACACTTGCTCGGATGTCTTGCGGTACCAGCACCACTAGTGAGATGCATCGAACAACTGTTGCCGCTTTGGAGAACTCGCTTCACCATAACATCCGGTGCCGAGCGAGTTTCGACAGAGTTGGTGACATTTAAGAGAAGAGTGTTTCAGGGTGACTCTTTGAGTCCGCTCCTCTTCTGCATCTCACTGCTGCCGCTATCTGTTGGACTCCGCCAAACCCGCGGGTATCAGTGTGGGCCACCCAGCAACCGGAGGCATAAGGTCACCCATCTATTTTATATGGATGACCTTAAACTCTATACCTCCGGAGAGCGAGAACTTCAAAATGCTCTCAGGGTGGTCGAGTAATACACGCGGGCAATTGGAATGGAGTTTGGGTTGGACAAATGCGCAGTCGTCCACCTCAAGAGAGGACGATGCGGGGAATTCCACGAAGATGCGCAGCTCGCAGACGGAAGCATCCTACGACATTTGGATGCCGGAGAGACCTACACATACCTGGGTGTGGAACAACGCCACATCCAGGATGTGAACCAAATAAAGGATTCTCTCCGTGGCAAGTACAGACACCGACTCCGAAAGATCTGGTCATCAGAACTTTCGGGGAAGAACAAGGTGTCTGCCACTAATATGCTTGCTCTACTCCTTTGGTGTAGTCAAATGGGGAGTAGATGAGCTGCGTCAATTGGACAGGAATACCCGCAAGATGATGAATATTCATAGGAGTATTCATCCTAGATCGTCCGTTCCTCGTGTGTACCTCCCACGTCAACGGGGGGGCCGAGGACTCTTGAGTCTGGAGTGCATGCATGGCAGAGTGGCATGAGTATGGCATGTAATGCCATCAGGAGCTCGGACCCACTCCTACAGTTAGTGAGAGATCATGAAGCTGTGGGAGTTGGCGCTTTATTGTTTAGGGCAGCACAGAGGGCCGCAGATGAACTCGGTCTCGTGTTCGACTACAGGCGAGAAGGCCGGCGAGGTGACTCAGTCACTGAGCTTCCGCCTAATCGTCTGACAGCCCACATCAAAGCTGCCGAACAGAGAAATCTGTTCAGGCAGCACGTCGATAAACCCCTGCACGGTGTTTTCTATAACAACATAGAAGCACTGGGTTTATCGACAGAGCTGACCTTCGCATTTTTAAGGTCAGCGGGGCTGAAGTCGGAGACCGAGGGATACATTGTGGCCTGCCAAGATGGTGTTATTAACACATTGGTCTATCGCAGTCGCGTGATAGGTGTAGAGGTACCTGATATCAACTGCAGGACCTGCCGTCAGGCGCCGGAGTCGCTCATGCATTTATTATCTGCATGCCCGATTTATGCGACTTCGGTCTACATCCAACGACATAACGCGGCTTTACGAGTGCTATACTACCATCTACGGCACTCGTATCAGATAGACCAAACACCAGTGCTGCCTTACGTCCCCGGAGATATCAAGTCCGTTGTCGAGAACGAGAAATGCCGGATTTACTGGAACTACTCGTTCCCGACCGTCAGGCGAATTCACGCCAATAAGCCTGACATAGTCCTCCTCGACCATCAGACCAAGGTGATGTATGTCATCGAGTTCTCAGCACCTGCTGAGACAAACATCGCCTTGAAGGAGGAGGAGAAACGGACTAAATACAGAGTTCTCCGGTACGAGCTCCAAGTGCTATACCCAGGCTACTCTGTCAAAATGGTCGTCCTGATAATCGGTGTACTCGGAGGTATGAAGCCCACGCTGCTCTCCGCATTGAAGACCATGCCTGCCTGCCAAACATCGTCAGAATGGTTGGCTGGTCAAATGCAGAAAGCGGTCATCCTGGGATCCCTTCGTCTACTTAGGGCACATGAGTCTGGAATCTACAGTGACTAACCCTGCGGGATGTGGGGAGTTGCTGTAGATTATTCGCTGGCGCTCTCTCTGTGTGGTGTTGGAGGCCACAGGGAGACTGTCCAGCAATTTCTTCCAGAAACGGAAAAAAAAAATAAATAAATAAATAAATCTTTATTGCTATAGATTCAGTAATTGAATATCAGCATTGTCAGGAAAAAAAAACAAATGTCTACATATGTTAATAAAATACGAAAAATACAATATAGTACGGAAAGTACAAAATAGTAAAATAGAAAAAAAAAACGTAGTACAAGGTACAACAATAATACAAGGTACAACAAACTACAACTAATTTATACCCCTATTACTATAATCTTGCTAGAGATCTCTTTGGCAGAATACAATACAATAATACAATACAATTTATTATTCCTCTTAATATTTACAAGTGATACTTGAACATTGTGGGATCGTCAAATATACACTCCCCGGCACAAAATTCCGCCACCCTAAAATTTTGGTCAATTTTGATGTTTCATAACATTTTTATTTTTCATCTGATTTTCATGAATTTTTCACCAGTTTGTAGATCCATTTATTGTTTGTCTTCTTAATTATTTTAATAAGTCACATTTTTCGTTTAGGCTATGTTATACAGGGGTAAATCAAAATGTTGTTTTTTGTCGTAAACTCAAAACACCCTGTGGGAAAATTGAGGCGAATAATTTGGTTTACAAACAGTTTGATGTAATCCTAGACGTATTTCGAACATTTTGTTTTTTTATTCATCCCATTATCTCATTTCATCTGCGAGCAGCAACATTTTAAATGAAACGCTGATTTGAAGCTTATTTTTAATAACAAAAACAAACTCTAGGGTATGTCATAAAATTAATCAACAAAAACAAACATTTTAGTAAAGTATATTTCCTCCTCTCGCAGCAATCACAGCTTGCATTCTTCGTGGCATCGAATGAATAAGATTACTTATTCTTTCTTGAGGAATAGTCTGTCAGCGCCGGTCGTAAGTCTTGCAAGGTTAGTGGTTGCACAGGACGACGACGAACTGCTCTTTTAAGAAGATCCCAAAGATGTTCGATTGGGTTGAGATCCGGGCTACATGCAGGCCATTCCGTGCAACGTGAGGTCTATCATTATCATGCATTAATGTAAATTGGTTCCCGAAAGGAGCAAAAGGAACAACAACGTCTTGGAGGATTTCCTCTATTGGGCGATTAGTGCTCCATTTTCAACAAAAACAAGATCGGTACGTGCACAGGTAGAAATACCCCCCAAACCATGACTGAACCGCCGTAATATTGCATTCGCTCTGATATAGTACAGTCTGCATGTCTTTCATTTCTACGTCTGTATACCCGTTCACGACCATCCGGCGACCTTAAACAAATCCTGGATTCATCTGTACTGTACTGTTATTTTTTTACAATAACCGCGTACTTAGCCAACGTCGAAAATTTTTAACTAAAAATACAGTAAAATTAACAGTGTTTCATTTAAAATTTTGCTGCTCGCAGAAGAAATGAGATAATGGGATGAATCAAAAATCAAAATGTTCGGAATACGTATAAGATTACACCAAACAATTTGTAAACAAAATGATTCGCCTCAATTTTCCCACAGGGTGTTTTGAGTTTACTACAAAATACAACATTTTGATTTACCCCTGTATAATATTGCCTAAACGAAAAATGTTACTTATTAAAATAATTGAAAAGACAAACAATAAATGGATCTACAAACTGGTGAAAAATTCATGAAAATCAGATGAAAAATAAAAAAGTTATGAAACATCAAAATTGACCAAAATTTTAGGGTGGCGGAATTTTGTGCCGGGGAGTGTATAATGGCACCATCATATTATATACATGCTTACAGAAATACTAATATTTTAAAAACATAGATAGGACATTCGACACTTTTTACACATTATTAATAAAAAATTCGTCTACTGAATAGTAACATTTAAAGATTAAAAATGCTTTCAATTCTGATTTAAACTTTGACATTTTTGTATTATTGTCAATTTTTTTTAACTTAGTTAAATTATTGTACATTTTAACACCTATATACTTTGGGTTTTGTTGGCCTACCGATAGCCTGGAGAAGGGCACGGCCATATCATTTTTTGCGCGAGTATCGTAATCGTGAATATCCTCACGTTTTTTTATAGAGCTTTGCAGCTTTCTTGTATGGATTATTAAAGAATATATGTATAGCGAGGGTAGCGTCATAATACCCAATCTTTTAAAATGGTCTCTGCAGGAAGCTGTACTTGGCAAGCCCAACATATATCTAATAGCTTTTTTTTGCGTTATAAAAACTTGAGTTGCATCATGTGCCTGTCCCCCGAGGGGCAAATCACTGACATTTTTTTGTACACCAATTCCATAAAATGCCATATATTTCCAAAATTCCAATTCCAATACCTCAATATTTCCAACAATTCCCCGAATTCCGTCAATTCCGTCATAATTCCGCCAATTCCGTTATAATTCCGCCAATTCCGTTATAATTCCGTCAATTTCGTTACAATTCCGTATATTTCCATTGATACCTACACCTATAAACTTACTATTTTCCGATTTTAACAAGAATTTTGAGATCACTAATGTCAATATGTATCTGAAAAGCGTAAATTATTTAAAATAAAAAAAATCGCAAACTGGTAGATTAGACTTATTTATGATAGTGTTAGAAAACACCGAGGAAAACATAATTATAATTTAAAAGAGACAATATTACTTAGACATTCCTGTTATCATCGTGGAACAAAAAGTTTCGTTTTAGGTACTTAATTTCTCGGTCAGGGTATGGCGTTTGGATTTTTCTTATAGTAAACCACAGATACCTTTTTTCCAATTTGAGACGTTTCGGTGCAGGATTTGCAACCATTTTCAGAAGAAACGACCTAGGAAACGACGTAACATTTAAATATAACATATACATAAGTATTAGGTATGTCATATTATGTCATTATTTGTTTTTATGTATCAATTTTTTATTTTCAACTTTTTTACCTTGTTATTTGCTCGGTTATTTGTTGGATGACAACTGAAATGTGACACTTCAGTTGTCATCCAACAAATAACAACATAAATAAGTTGAAAATAAAAAATCTATACATAAAAAGAAATAATGACATAATATGTATGTTATATTTAAATGTTACATCGTTTCTTCTGCCTGAAAATGGCTGCAAATCCTGCACCGAAACGTCGCAAATAATAAATTGGAAAAAAATATTCATTCATTTACTATGAGAAAAATCAAAATTTTACGTACATAAATAAATAATATAAGAAAGAGTAATAAAAGCTCATTATAAAAATACAAATCCCCTAAAAACATAGTCAGAGTAGTTATAAGTCATGTCTTTGTATTATATTATTATATTGGCGATCTGCAGGGCCGCTGAAACCGGGTGCCCTTTTTAAGGGGCGCTGGAATTACCAATTACATAATATAATATTTATACCGGAAAGTTTTTTGTCCATTACCTATAAACGAACCACTCTGGCAACAGCATGTCCAGGGTGTCAACTCTAATTTTGCCCCCCCCCTCTATTTCCTTATTTGTGAAAATACTTTAAAATTTTAAAATGTAGCCTTATCAGACATTTTCCGAATTTTTCAAATATAAAATTACCTAGAGCCAATACATACAGGGTGGTGAAAAAAAGTTGATTTTTTTAAATGGCATACTCTGTATATTTCTTAACAGGTTTGTAGTAGGTACTCTTTGAGCTGATTTCAAAAATGTATAACTCCCATGAGTTTAGATCAAAATAGGTCGAGATATTCAAGGATAAAGATGAGAAATATTTGTTGTTATTTTTATATCTTTTTTTTAATCTTTTCTTTGTTAATAAAATATATTTTTGATCTTGGAGAGATCTTTAAGTATTTGATATTTACGAGATATTTATTACCAAGGAACATTATTTTGACAACTAATAATCAACAATTAAGTCAGAATGCCAAGCCACTTCGAAAGTAAAAACAAATATTTCTCATGTTTATCCTTGAATGTCTCGATCTATTTTGATCAAAACTCAAGGGAGTTATATATTTTTGAAATCAGCTCAGAGAGTACTACAAACCAGTCAAGAAGTATACAGGGTATTCCATTTAAAAAAAAACTACTTTTTCTCACCACCCTGTATGTATTGGCGCTAGGTAATTTTGAATATTATATTAGAAAAATTCGGAAAATGTCCGATAAGGCTACATTTTAAAATTTTAAAATATCTTTACAAATAAGGAAATAAAGGGGGGGGGGCAAAATTAGAGTTGACACCCTGTACGTATTTTAAAGGGTTGTTTTAAATATATTACACGTTATTAATATGTATATGTTAAATATTTTTCATTCGAAATTAGGAAATAGGACACCAAAAATTTGGTTGCGCGCGGGCGCACTCAGCTCAAGCGGCGGCACTGGCGATCTGTAATTTTAGAGAAAGTTTGTTAGAAGCACCCGAACTATGAGATTTCTGTTTTATTACGCTCCTTCATTTCCAATTGAACTATAATTAATAATTATCTATTTATAAAATCTTAACTAAAACACTAAAACTTGGAGAAATATTTCGAGAAACATAGTTTCTTACGATGTTTCTTACATTTTCCTATATGTATTTATTTAAAGTATTTAAGTTTTGATTTTAAAAAGTGGCATACCCGAGGGCATACCCATACCATACCTCAACAAGACAACGTATTTTTTTGCTCTTATGTTTCATTTTTAATTAATTCGAAGTAATATTATTATTCCTCTGTGGTAATATGTACAAGTTACAATTTATAATAAAAGTATAGGTATCATAAAAAAAAAATTACCTGATAAAAATCACACTTTTAAATAAATTTTCCAAACCACACGTATTCTGTTGTATTTTAATATTAAATAGTCGGGCATACACACAGAGGTTTATCTGTGAAGTTTACCCGGCACAGTCAAAGTCTGTTGACAAATCTGTACGTTAGTGTGTGAGTCCGCGCCAGTCTTAATTCATGTGCAGACTTATCTGAAGGCATAAACCACATGTTAAGTATGTTGATGCCATAAATTGCACAGTCTTTTCCCACAGGTTAAATCCGCATGTTTAATATTTTTATTCAAAAAGAATATTCTGAAAGAATTGATACTCGTTTTATAGGAATAGAATTTTTAGTAGAGTTTATAGACATTTTTAAAAGTCATCCAACTTTATGGAAAATCAAATACACACACCACCAGTATTGTAAAAAAGTGTATCCTATAAGGCTGATGCAGGCCACAAGTCATAAGATAATTATAGCCAAACACAATGCAACTTGTTTCTTATTTATATTTTTGCTGACCATTTTCTCACTAACACAAAAATATAACCAGAAAAGTTAAAGATTTCCACTAAAAGCTTTTGTCAAGACCGAATTCCACAGTTTTGGTAAAGTCTGCAGATACTTAGGCTAAAGACTTCACCCATTAACAGACAGTTTTGTCTGCGAGCGATTAAGTACGCCAGAATTATCTACTGGCATGTCTTTTAAGTTAGTGGAGTGGCAATATTTAGTCTGTCACATACCAAGTCCGCGAAAGAGCGCAGACTTAAACTGCCCTGGATAAAGTCTGCAGATATACCTCTGTGTGTGTGCCCCAGCTAATAAGTACACATTTGCTTTACCGTTCTATGCTACTGTCTCACGTGAGCGTAACGGTAACATTCAATTGCTTTGTTATCTTGCCCTACTACCCGCAAGCCTACGCCTGCGTATAGCTGAAATGTAGCGAACAAACAATTCCATAATTCCGAAATAATTCCATAATAATTCCATATTTCCGTGAATATTTCCGTAATTCCGTGAACATTTCCATAATTTCACTCATATTTCCGATAATACCAGTATTTCCGCCAATTCCGTGACAATTCCGCATGGATGTACACCATAATTCCGCAGTGACTTACCCGTCGCTGTCCCCAGTAGATGATTCCAGAAGATATAGTGGATTGCACTAAACCAAAATATAAAAGTTTAAGAACTTCATTTGAGACAGTCCTCCTGATGTTTCTAATAATAAAGCAGTATGACTAAGCTTGGACACGGCTTTTTCAATGTGTCCAGGTAAGTTTTTGGTCTATATATAGACCTAAAAACTTGGTGCTGGTAACGTTAGCGATTGATTTGTCTTCTGTTTTTAGTAGTAGACTGACATCTATATTTTTGTTTTTTGTACAAAATTGCATCGCCATGGATTTTGATGAATTTAACATAATACGATTATCTTTACACCAGCTAGACATTGTTGTTATACAGCTGTTAGATTTGGTATATATCTCATTTATGCATTTGCCGGATACAAGCACGTTTGTGTCATCTGCATAGATTACTGAAACTCCATGGTTTTCAAAAGTGGCGGGCAACTCATTAATAAACACATTGAACAGAGTTGGTGACAGGCATGACCCTTGAGGAGTGCCTGTTGTAATTTCTATAATGTCTGAGCGTACAGAGTCGATCTCTACCAGTTGATTTCGCCCAAAGAGGTATGTCTTAGTCCAATCAGATGCTGGACCTTTTATACCTATATAAAATAACTTTTGCTTATGGTCAACCGTGTCAAAGGCTCGACTCATATCAAAGAATAATCCCATAATTTGGTTTTTGTTATTTAATGACTTAGTGCATTCTGTGAGTCGGACGAACATACAAATATTTGGGGAGTCAACCAAACTACCGCTCCCCCGTTTTCAAGGATGCTGAGAACGATGGTGATGTTTTTTCTGCTCCCCGAGTTGACCCTACCCCCCCAAGGGCCAAAAACCACCCCCAAAGAGGGGGAATCGCGTATTCTACGTCTTTCACCGGCAAAACGTATGCCACTCCCCGTTTTTAAGAATGCTGAACACGATGGCGATGTTAGTTCTGCTCCCTGAGTTGATCCTACCCCCCAAACGGTCAAAAGAACACCCCCAAAGGGGGATAATCGCGTATTTGACGTCTTCCAACGGCAAACCTGATGTCACCCCCTGTTTTCGTGAATGCTGAACACGACGGTGATGTTGGTTCTACTCCCTGAACTGATCCTACCCCCCAAACGGCCAAAAACCACTCCCAAAGAGGGGGAATCGCGTATTCTACGTCTTCCACCGGCAAAACTTATGTCATCCCCCGTTTTTGAGGATGCTGAACACAATGGTGATGTTGGATCTGTTCCCCGAGGCGTCAACCCCCCGAACGGCCGAAAACCACCCCCAAAGAGAGGAAATCGCGTATTCTACGGCTTCCACCGGCAAAATTTATGTCACCCCCCGTTTCTGAGGATGCTGAACACGATGGTGATTCGGGGGGTTGATTCGCCTCATTCGCCTCGGGGAGCAGAACCAACACCACCCTCGTGTTCAGCATCCTCAAAAACGGGAGGTGGCATAAGTTTTGCCGGTAAAAGACGTAGATTCCCCCTTTTTGGGGGTGGTTTTGGCCGTTTGGGGGTAGGATCGGCTCTGTGAGCAGAACCATGATCACCGTCGTGTTCAGCATCCACGAAAACGGGGGGTGACATAAGTTTTGCCGGTGAAAGACGTAGAATACGCGATTCCCCCTCTTTGGGGGTGGTTTTTGGCCGTTTAGGGGGTAGGATCAACTCGGGGAGCAGAACTAACATCACCATCGTGTTCAGCATCCTCGAAAACGGGGGATGACATAAGTTTTGCCGGTGGAAGACGTCGAATACGCGATTCTCACCATTTGGGGGTGTTTTGTGGCCGTTTGGGGGGTAGGGTCAACTCAGGGAGCAGAAAAAACAACACTATCGTGTTCAGCATCATCGAAAACGGGTGGGGGAAGTAGTTTGGTTGACTCCCCAAATACTTGTATTTTTCAAGGTTTTTTCCGACTCACAGAATGCACTAACTCATGAATATGTGTAATTGCTTGGTCTAGTGCGGTATAAGTAGATCGATTTGTTCGAAAACCGTTTTGACTATTAGATAATATGTTAAATGCTTCCAAATATGAGTTTAGTCTTGTATTGAAACAATATTCAAAAATTTTTCCGAAGTGGCACTGCAATGAAACCGGTCTATAATTTTTTATATCATTTTGATCTCCTTTATTTTTGTAGATTGGAACCACCCTTGAACATTTTAGTAAATCAGGATAGGTACCCTCTACAAAACTCGCGTTTATTAATATAGATAGAGGTACTGCTATTATGTCACAGATTTCTATAATGATATTTCCTGGGATATTATCTACACCGCTCCATTTTTTTGAGCACACTTTTTTTTATTACTTCTGATATTTCATTTGGTGTGGTTGGGTATAGATAGAACGACTGTGATGAGTTATTCAAATTATTCCCATCTGTAATGGGGGAACTACTATTGTTAGCGACATCCACGAAAAATATGTTAAATGCGTTACATTTTTCTTTGTCATTTTGGAAAAATTGCCCGTTAAGATCGTGTACATCCTTTAGGTTCATTTTATTATTTTTATTACTGTTTTCATTTATAATATTCCAGCACTCTATGTTTATATTAGTCGCATTTGCTAATCTCTTATCATTATAACACCTTTTTTCGTATGCAATTTTTTTATCATAATATTTTTTTAATTTCGCATATCGTGTTGTGTAGCTATCAATATTTATTTTTTTTGCTATGAATGCCATCTCCTTGACCAATTTAGATAGATCCCGTAGTTCAGGGGTAATCCAGTTATTTTCGTTTTTTTTTTGTATCGTTTTGACGTGAAAATACTTATCGGGAACAATTGTTAAATATTTCAAGGAACTTTTCATTAAAGGTAGAATATAATGAATTTAAGTTTGCATCAATGCCTAATAGTTGGGTCCAATCTACCAGAGCAATTTCTGTTTTAAAAGAGTCAATATTGCTTTTTTTAAAAGACCTACCTGATCTTGCCACCTTATTAATTTTATTTTTTTGGTTTAATTTTAGAGATAATATCTGAAAAGTGTGATCAGATATATCGCTATCTATAACTGAAGTAGAAAATTTCTCAAAATCTGTAAATATGTTGTCAATACAAGATTCACTCCTTAGAGATATTCTTGTTGGTTCCAGTATTGTTCGTTTAATATTATATTCCTTAAAAAAGTTTATCAATATTTTTGCTCTTTTGTCATTACTTACATTAAGCATATTCACGTTTACGTCACCGCAAATTAAATATTTATGTCCTAATTGACTAATGGTATCCATCAAAATTGAAAGTTTTTCCATAAAAATATCGAAGTCAGCACTCGGAGATCTGTATACGACACACATATTATTACTTTTTCATTATTCGGTAGACTTGCCACCTTATTAATTTTATTTTTTTGGTTTAATTTTAGAGATAATATCTGAAAAGTGTGATCAGATATATCGCTATCTATAACTGAAGTAGAAAATTTCTCAAAATCTGTAAATATGTTGTCAATACAAGATTCACTCCTTAGAGATATTCTTGTTGGTTCCAGTATTGTTCGTTTAATATTATATTCCTTAAAAAAGTTTATCAATATTTTTGCTCTTTTGTCATTACTTACATTAAGCATATTCACGTTTACGTCACCGCAAATTAAATATTTATGTCCTAATTGACTAATGGTATCCATCAAAATTGAAAGTTTTTCCATAAAAATATCGAAGTCAGCACTCGGAGATCTGTATACGACACACATATTATTACTTTTTCATTATTCGGTAGAACACATTCAACCCAACACATTTCAAACTCTTTTTCCTCACATATGTCAACACATTCGATTTTTCTAAAATCTAGTTCTTTTTTGGCAATAATGCACACACCACCACGTATAAACTTAGATCTACTATAAAAATTAACAACTTTGTAATTGTCGAAGCTTAGATTTTCAATTTCATTTCTGCACCAGGTTTCACTTACACACATAATACTTATATTATGTTCAGTCAGGATTATTTCCAGATGCTGAATTTTCCCAGTAATACCTTGGATATTAAAATGCATTATGTTAAATTTCTCTCTATTATCGTACGGTTTAAAAAATCTTCCTGTTGATGGTCTTCGGATTTTTCTATATTTGTCTTGTCTTCTTTTTGCGCTTTTGGGAAGAAATATCTATTTATAAGAGCACCTTTTGGCCATAGTTTTCCATCTAGTATTTTGTCCTTATGTTCAAACGGTACGCAGATTCTAAATGATGACCACTTTTTACTATGCCAGAAATTTAATTTCTCGCATTTAGTAACACACACCTTCGATAGCATATCTGTTACCTCGTCTTCAGTGAGGTCTCTGTGCATGTTAGTAGCGTATATCCAGGCATTTTTCTCTAATGCTCGCAACGTCGAGTTTCACTCGTCCCCTGTATAAATTTTGTTTGTTTACGTCTGTGTCTGTTTTTATTATATTGAACCACTGAGAATCCATCGTCGTCGGCGTTCTTGTTATTATTTTTATGTGTATTAGGTTTTTGTTGATTTATTTCGCTCAATGTAGAAGGTATTATCATATCGTTTTCGTTTTTGCTATGATTTATAATATATCTAATTGTGAATTTCTGTTTTGTTTCTCGGCATTATTGTTTTGTTTCACCGGTTGGACATTAGATGTCATCTCCTGTTCTGTAGTAGAGTTATTTTTTTGGGTCGGATCTTTGGTTATGTTATAAGCATATTTTTCCAATGATATTATTTTTTCAGTTTGTTGGTCAATTTTCTTACTCTGATTACTTACAGTTTTTTGCAAGTCGTCTACTGTTTTTTCTAGCTTCCTAAACAACGTCAGAAGAATTGATGAACTCACATTACATGCTTCACAAAACCATTTTAATTTTCGGCTTTCCATCAGGGATACAATTTCCTTTCGTCCTAAATTTGTGCACGGTTTATGGAACAGTAGTCCGCAAACACCACTGCACTTAATATGGGTATCTTTTGGCGTTATTTTTTTTAAACAACTGCCGCACTCTAAAACTTCAATACCTGTCGCCATTGTTTCACCGCGGATACCTATATACATAATAGAAAATATTTAATAGTATTTATCTTCAAGCTATGAATTCATGTATTCACTGTGGTTTAGGAAGAATTTTTTAGTTTTATTTTTAAATTGATTTGCATTAGTTATATCCTTGATTTCTGTGGGAAGATTATGATATGCTTTAATAGCTCTGTAGGTCACATTTTTTTGGAAAGAAGTAGTATTATGTCGAGGTATTCGTAAATCACTTCCACCTCTAGTTGCCATATTATTATAAATTTCATAGCTATGAGTGAATAGATGTATATTAGATTTTACAAAATTTACTAGACGGTAAATATATAATGAAGGGAGGGACATTATACCCAATGAATTAAAATAAGGTCTGCATGATGTGAGTTGAGATACTCCCAACATATTTCGAATAAACCTTTTTTGCATTACAAACAGTCGCGAGCTGTATGCATCGCCGCCCCAGAATATTACACCATAATTTAAAAGAGACTGGATGTAAGAAAAATAATAAATTTTTATTGAGTCAAGAGAGACTTGTTGTCTTATGAATCTGCAGGCATAGATTGCAGATTTTAATTTAGATATTAAACTGTCAATATCCACTTGCCAACTTAAGGTATTTTGAATAGTAATGCCCAAGAATTTTGTCGATTCTGAAAATAATTGAAAATAGATATGGATAAGATAGTTGACAAACTAGCAAAGTTTTCGGTTCTTATTAGTTTCCATCGGTAAATGATGCATTGAGGTGATTCTTAATAGGTCCTAAAATTCCAGTGTCCAAAGGTTGCATTATACGCGTACATTGAGGTGGAAAAGTGAGTAGGATAATATTGTCTGCAAAAATTTAAAGCTGCTAAGTCAATGTAGGTTTCATGATTGTCAAGCAATAACCATATACTTAGATCTTTCGACACAGCTTTTTGCATACCTCTGTATGTGTTTTAAAAATTCCAGAAATAGTTCTGTGGTAATCCAGTCTGTTTTTGAACCACATTGCCCTACCTGTTAAATAGACATCTTTAATCCTAACATGAACACATATGAATAGATGAGATACTGTATTTTCTGATGCAATTGCTGTAGCAGAAATTGTAAGTAACGTGTCTCGTTCTGCTGAGACAATTTATCCTACTTTTTTTTTCGATGTCTGTAAAACAATAGTGATGGCAGATGAATCTCTATTAAGAATTGGATCAAAAGTGAATTTAAATTTATTTTGGACTAAAATGTAATAATTATCGAAGAACTGCCCCATGTTATGTTTAAAAGTGGTCGCTGTTGCTATTTTCTGGTTTTTGATAAGCCAAATCTTTATGTCCTTTCATAATTGATCGCATCCAATATTTTCCGGTTCTTTTATTTGTATCCCATGAAAGTGGATATAGCACTTTCAGCTCGCAAGCCAACTCATAAACTAATGTCTATAGGACTGAAATATAAGGCCATAATGAATGTCAGATAAAATTTTCAAATAATCTACAAGTTTCTATTCATCATCAACCGAAAGAACTTGTCTAGATCAATATTTAGAAAAATGTTTGGGGTCATCAGTATCGCTTTCATTTCCAGAATATTTAACATTTGTTTTAGAAAAATTCTTCATGGGCCGAGTGTGCAGGGTAGATTTTTTACTTCCAAAATATATGGCCGCCTCACGAATTGGTATTTTGTTTTACAATATAGCATTCAAAGCCTTGTCGTAGTAGTAGTATTGTGGCTTTGATTTTTATAGAGAAATCATTAGCTCAGCACCACAAAGTCTTGTATGTTTTCATCGCTTTTGCTGACTCGGTTCGTTTTTTATAATTTGTCACCATATTCTGAAAGTAATTGAAAAAAAGTAAATTTTCTTAAGGAATTGATAGTAATAAACAACAAAGAACATAGGCTGAAAAATACTTACGGTCGTTTAAAAAACAAATATTTCACTATAATTTCGTAATAATATAACGCATTTTCTCTAAACTTATCACAGAATCTAATAACGCCACCTGGATTACTCTCACTGTATATAAGACTTTTAGACGGACTTTGAGGCGGGCAATTTGAAATATCCCAATGTGCACCGTATCCAAATGTGCCCCTCCCCTCTACTTGGTTTTCTGTTTCCTTATAAAGTAAATCAGAGAAGCAAATTAATTAGGTCTCTAAGAATCCTGTAATTGAATCGACACTTATGTATATAAGCTTTTAATGATTACTACGTTTCACATATTTTCAATCAGGTATACAATTAATGATTTTTCGTTTTAGATCTCGACGCTCGTCGGGAGCGGCGTCTGCGGCCACCTCTCAATCCAGAAACTTGAACCATGGAGGTAAGTTTTTACCATTTTATTTTATCAATAATAACTCTAGCTGCACAGAAAAGCTACCTCATCATAAAGAATATTAAGTTACAAACACTTATAGTGTTCTCAAACTGGATTTTTTTTCTTTTAATATTGAAAAGCTGAAAGTGAAAGTCTCTGTTATTGTTTAAATACATTTAAAGCTTTGAATCAATTTTTTTTATTCAATTGTAATTTATACGCAACTATTGTGTGGGATTTCTGTTGTGATTGGAAGACTGTTAGAATAAAATATATTTGAGAACCCCCAAATAAATATTATTTTTGAACGATTTTTGTTAAAAAGTTGACCAAATTGACTCATAATGAACAATGGTTTTTGAAAATTTAGAGAACACATTTCAAGGAAAGTCATTTCATCACTGCGCATTGACTTTCGAAAAATTCATTGTTTTCTAGTCATAAACATTGTCATAAATAGACAAAAAAGAATAAATCATCACTATGTTTGAAGACTCTGGGTAAATCGCGGGCTTCCACTAATGAGACAATCTGAAATGTGAATTTAGTTTCACAATATTTTCTTATCATCATGATATCAATGGAATAGCATATGCCTGTTCTTTTATTTGAACTATTATCCACCAATTAATATAAAATATCGCAAAGGTTCAAACCCCGTAAATTAAAAAAGAAAAAATAGGTAAACAAATTAGGGAAAGCATGAAAAGAACAAGAATGAATTATTTGCCGTACGCTTCTAAAAATGAGTAACAAATAGCTACGGACAACGAATATTACTTTCAATCTGAATGCAAAAACACTTAGGAAATAATATAATCTTTAAAAAGTAATAGTATTACATGCAATATTCGAAATATCTGGAAACAATTATTATACTACAGTGACTTAAGATTGTTGATAGTTTTTTACAGAAAATTCTCCTTGCCACTAATATTTTATTTTATTTATATACATAGTATTATTTTGCCAATACCAAAAATTAATGAACCTACTGCATATTCAGATAGATCTCCGACATATAAGCATTCACCCAACTTTTTCAAAAATTATTGAACGTGTCATGCATGAGCAAATTGATGTATTTATTAATACCAATAACATTCTTACTTTGCAGCAGTCAGGATTCAGAAAAAGTTATGGTACTGTTAGTGCCTTGCTGGAAGTTACTGATGATATAATCCGGAGTGTGGATGAGCGAAAAACGACGGTATTAGTGTTGCTTGACTACAGTAAGGCCTTTGATACAATAGATCATGATTTACTTTACGCTAAACTTAATTACTATGGATTCCACTACATCGCAGTACATTTTGTACATAGCTATTTAGACAACAGATTCCAAAGTGTAATGTCGTCAAATAACGTGTCGAATGCCTTACCGGTTACGTCGGGAGTACCTCAAGGTTCGATTCTGGGGCCGTTGTTTTTTGTTATCTATGCTTCGGATATTGGGCGTCAGCGTTTTGCAATTATCATCAACATGCTGATGACACTCAAGTATATTCCAATTTCAACAAAAGTCAGGCCACTACCGACAAGCATAAACATCAACACCGATTTAGAAAATCTTCATACATACTCTCTTAGAGATCCTTCTAAGTCTAGTGTTATGTATATCGCCTCTGATTCTGACTGAAACTTAAATTGGTAAAAAATTACCCGTAGATAAGGTGACAAAAAGTCTTGGACTTGTCCTCGATATTAAATTAAGATTTCGAGAACATACCAATAAGCTCGTTCAAAGAAGTTATCTTGCCTTAAGAAACTTATATAGACATCGAAGTCTGCTAAATGAAAAATTAAAACAGAAACTCGTTAAAGCGTTAGGTTTATCTATTTTAATTAATTAATTATGCTGATATTGTTTATGGTCCAAGTATTTAATAACTGCAAGAAGATTACAAAAAATACAAAATTACTGTGTTAGGTTAGTAATCTTCCTAGACGTAATCATATCATGTGACTATTAAACTTAATGAACTTGGATGGCTCAATATGAATAATCGGCGGCAACTTCACTGCTTGTTTTTTACAAAAAATGTTTTTTTCACTGTACAGAATATCTAATAAAAAAATTAAAACAGCGATCACGTTGTCATAATATTAACGTCAGGCGCTCTCATCAACTCACCATTCCTAGACACAGAACTGCTTGCTCTTTTCAAACATTCCTTATGTTATTTTACAACAAAACTCTATAATAGTAATCCATTTCACCATTGTAACAAATTATGTAGGAAATATATAAATGTAAAGCACTAAATCGTATAATGTTTTGCAACATTTAATATAATCGTGTTTAATTAATTTATATGGCGTGGACTTCCTTGGCCAACAATGGTAACATTCTGAGATCATAACCCAACGTAATGTTCCATTTTTATGCATTTTAAGTAATTTTTTTCTCATTTTCTGGCCTTGCATACGGTGGGCTTTAGCCACAATTTTAAGTAATACGTTCGTATATATAGATAGGATTTTGCAATGAGAAGTGTGCAATTTTAAATATTAATAAAATTTAGTTAAACATCACTTAATGCCACATCTTAATATATTGATCGAAATTCAGAGAGTTCTTTAATTCGAACACTATGTTGTCGTGAATTGGGCATTTACGGAGAAATGTGACAAATGATAAATGACGGGAAAACGTAAAGCAATTGGTCCTGAATTCCTGAATGTATTGGACGTGTAAGAAATACGAAGTTCCCATAGATCCGCAAACAGGCTAAATTTAATTTCTCGACAGGTAATCCTTATTGGACCTTGTAGAATCATGTTAAAACTTTTTTCATGTCAAATTCTAGTGCCACAAAGACTAAGTAATCGAAAAAAGTACGTCAGATTCATATTTTAACAAATCGTAAATATACAATATACATAGTCTCTCAACTTTCAATTAAGGATAAAAGGACCGTGCGGATTTGTTAATAAACAAATACTTACCTACTACTTTAATATAAATTTGCAAGAAACTTATACGAGCCATTTGATAGTTTTTAAGTTGTGGTTTTGAGTTTTCTCACATTTTTGGGTCTTAAAATGGCATCTGCACTCTGTACGTTATATGAAATATTGTCGGAATTCTTATGTAAGATACAGTAGCAACAGAATATACTGCCGCCAGAAATAACATGAAATTCATAGAAACAATGTTTGGTAATCTCCATGTTATGTTGTCAGTTAAGTTACTACATTATGAAGCCGCGACCCAATAAAACCATATATACATATTCATAATATGTATAGCGTATGGGACATAAGTTTTCAGAAAAAAATCGACGGGCAAATCAGCAAAATAAGGAAATTTTATTCAAACTTACATATTAATTGTTATTCTTACATCTTTTGACAACATGAAACCTAGTTTACATAACTGATAGCGGACCATGGTCCGCAATGGCACGCAATTTGGCTAAGACTCGTCTCATCTTCCTTTGGACGATGTTTGGGTCCACTTCCCGAATTTTTCTAAAATTCGTGCAATTGTTACTAATTTTTTGCCTCCCAACCGTTTTCATAAACCTTTCGACACAATAATGACCAAAATTCTTTAATTGGCCAAGCTTGAGGGACATTTGAGAAGATAGCAATTGCATGGATTTTATCATCAAACCTTCGAACCATTTAATATTAGACAGATACAAATTTCCAGGCACGACACATGACAAAAATCGTCAAATCGTCAAACTTAACCCCTCTATAATTACAAAACTGAAAAAAATTAGAATTCGCAAAGACCAGACGATTTCTGTTCTTAGTGGAAACATTTTTGACAGTCAAGCCAACTTGATATGTTCATCCCCCTAACCCCTAGCAACCCCAACTTTAAAATTTTAAATAGAACTACTTCTAACACATTTTAAAGCTCTTTCCATTGCGAATACACTGGTGCATCATTTTTGGGAATCGGTTGAGATTTGACAGACTTATTGGCCAAAAACGAAAAGTCGACATTTGCGTACTAATTTCTACAGAAATAAGATTTTTATTTACTACGCAACCACATTACTTTTTTTATGTGTATTCTAAAGGTGTCCCAATGTATGGTATTTTCCAGGCATACATTCATTTTTTAGACAAATTCAAACTTTATCTTTTTTAAACAACAAAAAAGCCACTGATGTTTTTTGTTTGTCATCAGAAAATCGTTAGTTTCAGTCTGTTGTTAAAAGTGTAAATGTATTTTCGAAATGGTTTATTGTATCGCAGAAGGAGTAGAAATTGTTTCAATTTGATATCGAAATCACGACTGCGCTAAAGCTATCTAAACGCTTCTAAACAATAGACGCGAAGTAAATCGCCCAGTTCGAAATGAAGCAGTTGAAGTGGCAGTTTTGGATCACTTGCAGATGGACAATAATCAGTCAATCAACGCGATGTCTCAAGCTTCTAGCGTATCCAGTTCAAGTGTTCATCATCGAATTTTGAAAAAAGTTTAATTCATTTAAGATGATGCTGGTTCAAGAGTTACATGAAGACGATTTTGATCGTCGTACCCAATTTTGTGAATATTTTAGTGAGCGATTTCTACTGAACCCAAATCTTCTCTACAATACGTGTTTTTCAGACGAATGTACATCTATGTTGAATGGTGAAGTGAATAGACACAATTGTTGCTATTGGAGTGATACTAATCCTCATTTAATCATCAGAAAATTTCATACTCAGACTCTTCAAAAATTGAATGTTTGGGCCGGAATTTTGGCAACCAACTTATTGGACCGTTTTTTATTCAAGGAAATCTCCGATTTACAATTATTTTAAGACACGATTGACCCTATGATAACAGAAATTTTAGAGACTGACGACAATTTAATAGAAAAGGACATAACTTTCCAACAAGATGGCGCACCCCCTCACTATGCTGTTGGTTTGCGGCAATTTTTGGATGACCATTTCCCAGGGCATTGGATTGGTAGAAGAGGTCCCGTCGAATGGCCACCAAGATCGCCTGATCTATCCCCTTTGAACTTTTCCTGTAGGACCATTTGATATCGCTAGTGTACACCGTGCATCCTGAAAAGGCTTATTAGTGGTGGGCAATGTGGGCATTTCTGTAGAAATTAGTACGCGAATATCGGTTTGTCAACTTTTCGATTTTAGCCAATAACCATGGGCGTTGCCAAGGGCGGGCAGCATATTCCTAAATAACCGTCAATTCATCCATTCGGCCGCAGCCGAAGGGAGAATGCTAAACAACATACTATCCATCCTCGGCTGATTCTGAAACGTCGGTTATATAGACAAGACGTGCACAATAAAAAATTCACTTTGTTATGTTATAACCCATGCATATATTAATTTATTGTCGTAATGTAAATAAACTACGTATTACTAAACAACTTTATTTTCTTCATTAACGACATTAACTACTAATAAAAATAAAAAAGGCATGTAGTACTATCTCTTTTGTTTTGGGTTTGGTGAAGTTTAAGTACGGCCGATTTTTGATATTTTCTAAAAAGCAGTAGATGGTAAAAGGCTTATAGAACAGTAAAAAAATCATTGAATGAACCATAATATACAGGGGTGAAAAAAATTAAAAGGTAATTATTTGCAAAGCTAGATGCTTAAAATTCGCTGAAATTTTGGCTACTCCCTAAATTGGGTCTTCTTCTGAACACGAATATTTTTTTCTTCGGAAACCTATGGTTTTTCAAAAAAAAAATATTTTTACTTCCATTTCTATCACTTTATACACTTTAAATACGACTTTTTACACAAATTATAAATCCGCGTAAAGACGTTGTAATTTAATCATTTTAATATATCATGATATAACATAACCATGTTGGCACACCTAACCTAACCTCACGAAATCCATATAAAGACGTTGTAATTTAATCATTTTAATATGTATATCATTATATAACATAACCATGTTGGCACACCTAACCTAACCTCACGAAATTCGTATAAAGACGTAATTTAATCATTTTATTATATCATTATATAACATAACCATGTTGGCACACCTAACTTAACCTCACGAAATCCGTATAAAGACGTTGTAATTTAATAATTTTATATATTATACAACATAACTATGTTGGCACAATAAAACTAACACGAAATCTACTCGTTCCATATTTAAATGTAGTTTAGAACTTTATCAATGTAAGTGAATGCATTAATTATACCACATTCTAAAGTACACCTATATTTTTAACGAAAAAAAATTTAAATGTCTTTACCGATGATACGTCTGGTCACTCGTGATGTGAAAGTAATATAAAACGGGGCTTGAATTATAGAAAAATTATGCTCTTTAATATTAAAAATGCGTAAAAAACACTGCAAATCAAATCAACAGGTACTTGCCACGTCACGTTTTACGAAGAGAAGAATATTAAATTGAGATTTTTTTGATCCGCAAAACTTCGATTAGGTAACAGAAAACTACCTCGTATCCTATCGAACCCCCTTAATACTGTGTTATACCTTAAATTTGTTAAAACACACACACACACAAATTATGAATAATTATAGATTAATATTTACCTCAGCTTCTTCCTTTGTATAAATTTTCAATTTATACGATTTTTCGGTTAATTGGATATATTCTACACGTTTTTGGTAAATGTATTTTTAATTTATTATAGCTAATTATTTAATAAATATATCAACAAACTATGACTTATCATCTACTGTCAGAATAAAATAACTGACATACCATAAAATAGCGTCGATTGGTGGATTAGTTGCAAATTTGATTGACTAAACAACCGACTTTTCGGAACGCGAAAGTGACCCAAAAGTATGTTGTTTGGCACTCACCGTTCGGCCCAGTTCGATTGCGGCCCAACAGACGGATTGACGGTTATTTAGCAATATGCGGGCGGGCAGGGGGGTGGTTGCCCCCCCCCTAGCTTTTGAGATAGTGTTAAAATTGGCTAAATTAATATTCACAAATAAATTTTATTGCAATTTTTCAATCATCCATGTATCAAAGGTACCTACAATGAAATTCTTTATTTAAATAACAATTCGGTATCTTTTTTTCCAATAAAAGCACTAAGACATTTCTAAAAAAGTTTGCTCTGCCCCTCCTGGATATTTTAAAGGCGACGCCTTTGCCAATAACTCAAATCCCAACCGGTTCCCAAAAACGATGCACCAGCGTATTAGCAATGGGAATGGCTTTAAATTGATGTGTTAGAAGTAAGGTAGTTCTATTTGAAATTTTTAAGTTGGGGTTGCTAGGGGTTAGGGTGGTGAACATATCAATCATGGCTTGACTGTCAATAATGCTCCTCCTAAGAACGGAAATCGACTGGTCTTAGCGAATTCTAATTTTTTTTTCAGTTTTGCAATTAACGAGGGGTCAACTTATCGTTGAAAGACCCTGTATAACCGACTCGGTGGCGTAGTGGGCTAGAGCATGAGTGACAGTCATGGTTCTGGCCACACTGCTTATATAATTGGTTCGTAGCTTTGGGGATAAAATATTTTATTTTTTAAAATCTATTTACTAGAACTAGTTCATTTAATATTAAGATTCAACTTTAATTTTGTAGTGCATTGGTATGCACAGATCAAGTCACAGATTTCAAATTGGTAGTTTTATACATAGATAACTGATTATTACAGGCTGTATTATTTAACTTTAGTTATGTATAAATTTTATATGGATTACTGTCCTATGACCTGTGTAAGATGCATTGCAGCACCAATAAATATATAATATGTGCTTGATATTTACAAAATTCTAAATAAAATTTTAATCACTATTTATGCAGATCAAGAATGTTCCGGTTTCAAATAAATTTTTCGATCTAGATAGTCTACTATATTATTGTTATATTTTTAAACATAATAATATATTATAATTTATATTAAGTGATTATGACCCTTGATCATATACGTATACATATATATTTTTTACATAATCTCTAAATAAAAAATAAGCATCACCACTTTACTTCATGATAATTTTTAAAACATATTTTTGTTAACATTGTTAATACTGACATTATATAATCAGTTGAAAATTATTGAACTATAATGTTCTTCTAAATAGTTAAAATAGGTTGTCAAGGCCTAAAAGTTGTATATATTATGTGGTCAATAATTTTAATCAAATTTCACGCTGTAAATGAGTGGTGCTTGCTGACGCACTTCTTGATATTAACAAATCAGTTATGTTTGTTTTTAAAAATTTAATGTTCTAGAAAATGATTTTGTTTTGTTTTTGTAATATAATATAATTTACTGTTGTGAGTTCTGTAGAGATATCCAATAAATCTATCAAATATGATTTACGTTGGGACTTAATGGGTCTATAAGACAATGTCCACACAAATTAAAATCGAATTTTTAAACAGAATTTTTAAACAGCAAGTTTTTTGTTATTTCCCTTTTTTTGGATATTATGTTACCCAACAGCCATGTATAAAATACACCGTACCCTCAAATACTCAACTATTTATTAACTTATAATCGCAATATTCTGAAATCCTCGATTAAGTTGTCACGTGCTGACTGTTAATCCCTCTTCATTGATACGTATATTCTCGTCTTTTTTTCCAACCTGAGTGGTGAAACTTTTAGTGTGGGTGAATGTTCTTTTTCTTGTCTGGAGCCTAGTATTCTATTAGGACTCAGGTCACGGTGGCCTAACAGGAACCAACATTGTCAATGAATACTGTAAAATTTCATTCGATATTCCTGATGGTTTCTTAATATGGGTGATATGTGGCTTGAAAACTTTTCCATCTGTTCTTATTTTGACATCATTTACTTTTCTCTCCATCATAACTTTCGTTTCCAAATCTGCCTTTCAGTTTATTTAAGACATCTCCCAGTTTTATATACCAACTAATTTTCCTGCCCGTGTGACCTTCTTGCTCTGTCTTCTCCAACTTTTCCATTGGAAACATCCCTATCTTTAGCTTCTTCGTTTCCTTCGCCGCAAATTAAGGTCCATTATAGCCAAAATTGTATCTCGTTTATGCTGAACAATAAATACAAGATACTTTTCTGTACTATGTTGGTGAAAATAGACTTTCAATCTCAGTTTATAGCAGTCAGTTTTATTTGCGTCAAATATTTGTAAGCGTTTGAAAATGACTTTACCTAATACTTTCTACCTCCCTATTCTCAATATTATTATGGATTTGCAAAATTGTTTAAATTCGTTGCGGAAAAATTGCTTGCTATTGTCAGCTCAGACACTCAACTCGCGAAAGTATTTATTTGCACTTAACGATTTCGACTGATGGGAATTTCTTCCTTGCCACTGGTTGAGGTTTGTGAAATGTGATACGACCAAGCAATTTCGAATTGTTTTTTACGTTTCCTTCTCTATCTACTAAAGGCTATCACGAATTTGCTCGCAAGCGCCTCTCATCACCGTTTGTTCAGTGTCTCATTATCTTGATATCAAGATATCAGTATCCGTATAGGAAATGGCTATCTGTCAAACTTTCTGAAACTTTGAATTCTGGTAATCCTTGATAAGCAGATCAAAAGTCTCCATGGGCGCTAAGTCATAGAAACTCATGGTTTTAAGATGTAGTCCTCTGAAATTGGCTTTTTGTTATATCACAAGAATTCATAAAGATATTTTTCATTCCATCACTTCAATATTAAAAATTTTTTCACCTTCCTGAAGCGCCCTGTTACTTGTATTTGTATTTAGCAGTCTAATCTGGATACTTAAAGTTATTTTGATGTCTCGCATAGCCTAAAAAAACATAAAATAGGGACGACAATTATGAGCGCATGTGCCCACAGTTCTGGCTCCATATTGACATGTATAATAAACCACTGATGAGAGCATGGGCTTTAGCATCATCAGCATCATTTATACTATATACATGCAGACATACAAACTTACAGTAGCTTAACGCTACTGTAGAACGCATGAAAAGCTCAACTTCAGAGCACTATATCTTAAAACCATGAGTTTTTAGGACTAAGCGATCATGGAGACTTTTGATCTGCTCATCAAGGACTACCAGAGTTCAAAGTTTCAGAGAGTTTGACAGAGATCCGTTTCCAACAAGGATTCTACGGGGTCCTTTGTCCGACGTATATAAATAAAATTATAATGTAAAGTAAACAAACATACTAGAGAAATTAACAACAATTAATTAATTGGAGATAAGTCAAGGAGCAGAAAGGTTTTCTAAAAAAAATATGGTAGTTTATAATGTGTAGTTAACTGAGAAACTGATAATTTGTCCTCCAAAGAATTTTATCAATTTATTCCTGTGCACCGATTACAATAACACTTTCTTTATGATGAACATAATATACTCCCGAGCGCTTCACATTATATCTTCCAAGAATTTAAATTACCATAATCCTCCATATACATACGTCATAACTTTTATGATATGGGTAACGATATCTTATAATACGGACATTGTTTTGAATATTAAACAGAACAATTATTACAGGCTCTTATTAATATATCAACATTTTTCACAAATTTCGATAGAAAAATATGTCATTAAGAGTCAGATGCAATCTCGATTCTACCACACCCCGCACAGGTCAGTTTGACATGATGCAGTCAAACCGAAACTACCGCGACCGCAGGTTGCAGCAGGTGCATATTATGTGTTTTCGCAAATTCGTGCGAGATGGCAGCACTATTAAGCGTTAGACTTGCACTTTTTGTTTTTCAAATAAATTAATTTACAACTCATACCAAGAGTTGGGGAAAATGATTAAAAAAGTTAGTGTTAATACTTTATAAACAATGATAATATGTTGATTTTGTTAATGATAAACTAGCGACATCTATTGTTTAATAAGAGAGTTAACAAGTTGTTTTTTTTAATCAGTTACCTCTCCTATATAATCAATAACAACGATACTTTTTTTTTATATTATGATATTAATAATTTAGTTATTCTGTAATCTTTACGTTTATAATAAAACGACGTACTCTTCACACCTGTGGTCTGTGTATTTATTAACAGGTTATGGGCCCAGACCGTATGCTGTAACTCTATTTAAAGTTCGAGTAAAATATGGCAAGTGGGGGTACAAATCCTTTGGCGGCTGTTGAAAAGCTTGGCGGTATGGAAGATTACAAGACCTGGAAGTTTGCAATGACAATATTGTTAAAGCATGAAGACCTTTGGGATTATGTAACAGATACAGTGGCAATAAAGGACCCAAAGAAGGATGAGAAAGCAATAGCAAAAATTTGTTTAATGGTTCAACCTTCTCTGTATGTTCATGTTCATACTGCAAAAAGTGCTAAAGAAGCATGGGATAATCTGGCGACAACCTTTGAAAATCGTGGTTTAGTTGGTCGATTAAGTTTATTGAAGAAACTGTTCAGTGTGAAATTTGAAAATTTCTCAAATATGTCAAAATATGTGTCAGAAATAATGGTTTTAACTCAAAAATTGTCAGATATGGATGCGGCTGTTGATGATGAGTTTGTGGGTGTTATACTTTTAAGTGGCCTACCATCGTCATTTGATCCATTAGTTATGACACTTGAAAGTAGTGGACAAAAAATAACCAGTGAATTTGTTAAGACAAAACTTTTGATGGAAGATCATCGTAGGGATACGGATGTTAAAGAAGCAGCATTTACAGTTGATGTACGTTCAAAAGTATTTAAAGGCAAATGTTATAATTGTCATAAAGTTGGTCATATGAGGCCTGATTGTCCTGGACTTAATAAACGTGAAACCAAATATAAATATACCAATAAAAAGTATAACAAGAAGTGTGGATCTACTGCTATGTTATCTGCATTGGGTGTCAATAGTAATACGTCTAGTGTTGGCTGGTATGTGTGGGGATATACTTTGTGGTTGGCCCTGCCGGCAAGATGTCGGTTGTCAAGGATACAGTAAATAAAATGTTATGTTTTGAAAAAGTATATCATAAAAGTTGTATTGCCCATTTGATATATTATAAATAAAGGTTTAGTTATTAATCTACAACGTATTTGATATAACCCAATTAAAGACGTACAAACGTCACAATACAGTATGTGGACTCGGGAGCAACGTGTCATATGTCAAATAGACGAAGCTGGTTGAAGAATTACCAAGAGGATGTAAATTTAAAAGTTACTGTTGCCAATAATGAAAAGGTGTTCACAAAAGGTAGTGGCGATGTCTGTGTCAATGTAAAAGAAGGTGTTAAGACAATTACAAATGTAATGTATGTTCCAGAACTTTCAACTAATCTTTTGTCGGTTTCAAAAATGGTTGAAAAAGGTCATATTCTTGTGTTTTCTGATTGTGGTTGTGAAATATATCACAGAAATGACTTTAATGTTGAAGGCGATCTCAGATTTACGGCTACAAATGTCAATGGTGTTTATAAATTGGACGAACTTTTGAATACATGTGTAGAAACTGCAATGCCTAATTCATTTTTGGATGAAGAATCCGAAATTGTTGCTAATGCTTCTTCAGTATATCCATCGCAAGAATTATGGCATAAACGTTTAGGTCATTTGAATCGAAAAGCAATGGGAAAAATTAAAAATATGGTAACTGGTGTGAATTTCAGTAATTCGTGCATATCCTGCATCCAAGGAAAGCATGTTAAACAATCTTTCAAAAGAAGTGGCACGCGAGCGAGCAGTTTACTTCAGTTAGTCCATACTGATCTCTGTGGGCCTATGGAGGAAAAGTCATTTGGAGGATGTCGATATATGCTTGTGTTTATTGATGATTTTTCAAGAAAAATCTTTGTGTATTTTCTCAAAGAAAAGAATGAAGTTTTCAAGAATTTCGTTAAATTTAAGGCTGCTGTTGAAAATGAAATTAATAAGTCAATTAAAATACTTAGATCAGACAATGGTGGTGAATATATTAACACTCAATTCAGAGATTTTCTTGTCAAACATGGCATCAAACATCAAACCACCATTCCTCATACACCACAACAAAATGGTGTGGCAGAGAGAACCAATAGATCTATATGTGAGAAAGCAAGAACTATGATGCAAGACGCTAACTGTTCTAAACATTTTTGGGCTGAAGCTTGTAACACTGCGGTGTACTTGAAGAATCGTTCACCTCATGCTGCTGTCTTAGGAAAAACTCCTGAAGAAGTGTGGACAGGAGTGAAACCTGATTTAAGTCATTTGAGGATTTTTGGCTCTAAGGCGATGGCACATATCCCTAAAGTAAAGCGACAAAAATGGGATGCAAGAAGTGAGGAATGCAAAATGGTTGGATACTGTACTGAGTCAAAGGGTTATAGATTGTTGGATAAACATAACAATATTGTCAAAGCACGTGATGTTATATTTCTTGAAGATTTTAGTACAGATGATGCTCCAAAGTCAGATGCATGTCATGAGATGAACAATTTTGATCAGTTGTTATCTTGGGATGATTTGGTATCTGGTTCAGATAATGATGTTCAAAGCAGAGAAGAACCAATTGAAGTAGAAATGGTTTCGGAAATTGAAATTACCCCGGAACAATCCGAAAAAGATGAAAATATTGTAATAGCTGACATAAGGTATCCTTTACGTGATAGAAAGAAGATGGAATATTCTGGTGCTGTATTGTATCATACTGTCAGTGAAATATGTCAAGATCCGATTTCTGTCAATGATGCTATGATGAGAAATGACAAGGAAAAATGGCAGGAAGCGATGTTAGATGAGTACAATTCTTTTTTGGAAAATGAAGTCTTTGTGTTAGTTGATAAACCTAAAGATCAAAATATAGTGTCTTCAAAATGGGTTTTTAAACTAAAAAGAGGTTCTGATGGACAGTCACATCGATATAAGGCTCGGCTCGTAGCTAGAGGCTTTACGCAGCAGGAAGGTGTAGATTATGATGAGGTTTTTTCACCAGTGGTTAGACGAGAAACAATCAGAGTTTTGTTGGACTAGCGGCAAAATTGAATTTGGATATCAGTCATCTTGATGTCAAAACTGCATTTTTGAATGGTTCATTGGACGAGACAGTATATATGTGTCAACCTGAGGGATTTATTCGAAAAGGATCTGAAAATAAAGTATGTCTTTTGAAGAAAGCTCTCTATGGTTTAAAGCAAGCTTCAAGAATGTGGAATATAAAAATTCATAATGTCTTGGTTGAATTAAATTTGCAACAATCCGAACACGAACCATGTGTTTATTTTAAAATATCAAGCAATAAAATTCTGATTGTGGCATTGTATGTAGATGATTTTCTTGTATTCTCAAATAGTAATGAAGAAACAAATCATTTGACGAAAGAGTTAACGAAACGATTTAAAATGCAAGATTTAGGGGAAGCTAAGTTCTGCTTGGGCATGAAAATTTGTAAAGATAAGGCAACAGGAGTAATTTCGGTAACTCAGAAACATTATATCATAGAACTCTTAGACAAATTTAATATGTCAGTGTCAAAAACGGCAAAAACTCCGATGGAAGCAAATTTGAAATTGTCGAAATCTGATGGTTCAGTCAAGCCTGATGTACCTTATCAGTGCCTCATAGGATCACTTACGTATCTTGCAACATGTACACGACCTGATATTGCTTATCCGGTCAGTATGTTGAGTCAGTTTAATACGTGCTATACAATGGAACACTGGAAGCACGCTAAACGAGTTTTAAGATACCTAAAGGGGACATTGGATAAATGTTTGGTGTTTAACCCAACTGAAGATAACATAACTGGTTATGTAGATGCAGATTGGGGAAGCGATGAAACTGACAGACATTCTTATAGCGGTTTTGTTTTCAAGTTTGCTGGTGCACCAATTTCGTGGGGTAGCAAAAAGCAAAAGTCAATTGCATTATCAAGTACGGAGTCAGAATACATGGCTTTGTCTGAAGGAGTAAAGGAAGCAATTTATCTTCAGAATCTGATGTGTGAGTTACAATACATTCAGAAGCCAATTGTGATTTATAGTGACAATCAGTCAGCTATTAAGTTGTCTAAAAATGCAATCTTTCATAACCGTACTAAGCATATTTCAGTACGTTACCATTTCACTCGTGAGGCTGTTGAGAATGGAATCATCACTTTGCTGTACATGTCTACAAGTGAAATGATCGCTGATGTTTTAACTAAAGCATTGTGTAGTGTTAAACACAACAAGTGTGTTCAAGATCTTGGTTTGGATGATCAAGTGTGAAATAAGAAAATTTTGGACTCTTATTAAAATTTCTTTTATGTCTCTAGTTTAAGGGGGAATGTTAATAATATGTTGATTTTGTTAATGATAAACTAGCGACATCTATTGTTTAATAAGAGAGTTAACAAGTTGTTTTTTTAATCAGTTATCTCTCCTATATAATCAATAACAACGATACTTTTTTTTATATTATGATATTAATAATTTAGTTATTCTGTAATCTTTACGTTTATAATAAAACGACGTACTCTTCACACCTGTGGTCTGTGTATTTATTAACAGTTAGAAGCAATGAATAATGTCGGAAAGTTAGTAAATTTGGCCAGAAGAAATGCAAAATGCATGAAAAAAAAAAAAGGAAAAAAATAACTTTCCTACATTTCATACATATTTTAGATTAATCTGGTAAAAATTGCATTCAAATCGGATAAGTTTTAAACGAGATATTCGAAAACTACGATTTAAGTGGGTATATAAAAGACTTTTAACAAATAATGTTTTAATGATGGGAGATAAGCGTATCCCTCTGGTGGTCAGTTGCTACTACCTGTCAAGAGATACAATGTCTCTGTGACAAATAGCGACTCTACTAAAGTACCTTTTAGAGCAGGCGACCTTTAGCCTATATTTTTATTTAAATAATGTTTTACTATTGTACTATAATAATACCTACTCTGGTCGGCGACCAGATAGAAATAGATTCCGCCCCATTAATTTTATGGTACCGCAGAACAGTGCACGCAATAGTCACTTTTACACGATGGAATTAATGAAAGTTGTGATAGCTTCAACAAAATTTGATTAGTATTATACGTGTTACACTTTATACTACAGCTTTACTATATTTTTATAATGTTTATACCCATTAAAGCTTCTATTATACATTTTCAATTTTGGACTTTTAAAAATAATACTTATTCCCGCAAAAATTTAAACGACGTTTCTTTTATTTTATTAAGTCCGCACTGCGCAAACTCACAATACTTTTATTTTAGGCCTCGGCGATCTAGACGGCCAGCTGATTGCCTGATTTGTTTATGTTTGTATTCGTTTTTAGGTTAGGTGCTTTCGCGAGTTATTTCCACATACCTACTTAAAATTATTGTGCTTAAAAGAACGTACGTGGTATTTCAGGCAAAAATGTTTAGTTTGTGATTTACTGTAACAATTTCACATAGGTTACTCCAATGGATAAACTCTAATGACTCCAATGCAAGCTACTCAAAAATAGTCATCATCATGTTTATTTATTAATATAATAATAATAATAATAATAATAATAATAATAATAATATAATTTATTGCAGTTAACAGAAATACACATTTACATTATAACAAAAAGTATATAATATATAAGTTAAGTATATAATATATAAGTTCAATTAACTACTATCGTAAGATTACTTTCGGTTCTTTTTACGAATAGTCGTTGAATGTTCAAGCAATAAAAACTATACAAAGTCAAGTACCTACATCTCGTTTTATTTTTATCGAGAAAAATCTTTAAAAACCCCATCATTTGCTAGAAATCAAAATATTGACTGTTGAAACGTTAAGTAAAAAAAATTAACTCGTATATGTACTTCTTCCTTTTTAATTAATTACTACCAACCAACAATCAATGATGTTATTATCAACTTCGCAGAAAGTATAATATTGTATTTGTTAGATAATTATTTCTAAAGGAAATATGAGCCTTACAACAAACATTTTGAGACTTGATCCACTTGATCATTTTTGAATCTATGTTATATTCTTCTCCCACTTTACCTATCTTTATGCTATTTAATGTTTCGTCTATTTACTACTATTATGTCATTTGTTCTTTCCTCTTTCTTATCTCTTGTGGTGTTATTGTCGATGTGCTTTTGAATTTCTCAGTATAATGTTCCCTCCATGTTTCCAAAATTTCTTGAGTGCTATTGAGTTTGATGCATTTCTAATTCCTCTCGCTTCTCGCTTCTTTGTTCTTTTTCCCCTCATATTTCGCACTTTGCTCCAGAATTGTCTATCGCTATTTCTATAGTTTTCATTCAGTTCTCTTCCAAATTTTTCCCAACTTCTTCTATTTGCTTCTTTTCTAGCCTTTTTAACTTCGCCCCTTATCATTAGACGCACGTTCACAATGAAAGGAATAAATTCAATATAATCTGAACAACGTGGTTTTACCAAATACACTCGGACACGTCGATTTGTAATTTTGAGTTGGCACATTTTGAGTCATACGGCAAGTCAATGTCCGGTTTTTCCGGAAGTGACATCAACTTTATTGTTTTAATGCAACACCCTATATTTTTGTAATGATTTATATAGACGATAGCCAAAAATTCCCGGGTTCGATGCCCGGTCGTGGCAATGGAAAATACTGTGAGAGTATTTTTCCATTAAACACCTATATTGGGTGTATGTATCACTTTGTCTTTAAATGTGTAGCCCCTCACACACAAGGCTCTTCTAGAGCCATCCGAGATAAAGGGGGTCGTAATTACATGTGGTGTTATTATTACTATTGTTATTATAATCATAACTCTCGAGAGCGAAAAATCCAATTGTATTGAAATTTTATCTGTTAAAAGTATTGGACGGAGAATCATGTTGGTTTAAAAAAAGTAAATAAAGTAAGGAATATCTTACGAGACTTTCAACTTTTGACATTATACTAATGTTGAAGTAGTTGCTCTGAATATAAAAATGTTCACCTACAAAGTTAGCATAATCAGGAGATGATGTAATTCTATTTTTACTTAAAACATCTGGTGAGTTCTTGCTTTCAAGAACTATTTAAAATAATAAGAATATTTGCAAATATGGACTGCAAAGAGTATTCAATAAAATTGATATGACTGATGGTCGAGATGGTAGCGTACCTGCCTCTCACCCAAAAGTCCCGGGTTCGATTCCCGGTCGTGGCAATGGAAAATACTGTGAGAGGGATTTGGAATGACATATTGTCTAATATTTGTAAATTCAATGCATTTTATAAAAGGGGCACGAACGATTACTGAGATGTTAGTTAGTGCAGCGGGCAAGTCATTTATGAGAGATGCTGGAGATGCATGACCGACCACTTCATATCTCCTGAATTTGAAACTCTGGGGCAAGTGGTGATGTTTTGAGTTTTGATTCTAAAACTTTCGCGGCACTGCTGAATTGTAGAATGGTTTCGGGCCTCTCTTCTGCTTTGATTATTTTGAATACTTGACATTTCGACCATCTCCTGGTCTTTTTTTGCAGCGAAACATTGTATACTTCAAGTAATATTTGCAGTAGAACAATTTGCATACATTTTTTGTTTAGTTTATCAGGATAGCACGTAGTGGGCTGTTTTCAAATGCATAAAATGTTTACTAAGATTACCTCATCCTTATGAGAACGAAAAATACTAGTTGCCTTTTCAGTTCTGAATAAATACCCTTATGATTATGGTAATACTGTACAAATAAACAAGATATATGCCCCCACATAATTCAAATAAATAGAAAATCTAGTGATTTTCCATACATTGTTAAGCACGTGTAATGCGTATTATCATTTATTTTAATAGGTATGAAATAATCAGATATAATCTTGAAAGCAACAGTATATTAGAATACACAATAATATTTACTGCTATACTACTAGAATATTACTATACAATATTATGTTGATGCCTGAATCGATTTAATTTACGAAAAATAATGAGGATGTTACTGTTTTATCCTATATAGAAGAAATTTATTTATAAAAAAACTCGTGATATGTCCTGTAGATACGTTAGGTATCTACAGTATGTCCACAGTTAGAGCGGAAAACTTATTCTACATAAAAAGTTTTGCTTTTGTTGAAAATATGATTGCCGTGTAAGTTAACATATCATGTACACGGTGTTCAGAAAATTTAAAATCTAAAATTATGCAAGTAAACTACGTTCAATTTTAACGATATGAAAAATTGTCAGTTGTTTAGTGTCAGAATTCCAATTTGTAGATAAATCTGTCTACTTTTTACGATAGTTAATAATGACGCAGAAAATGATGTACAGTAAAATGACAAATGGAAAATAAATAAATGTCACTGTCAACCACAAGCCATTTCCGCAGTTATACAGTTTTTATTGTATACCACTTGATATTTCTGGAAATTTTTTTAAAAAGTCGAATTAGGCAGATTTATCCACAAATTGGAATTCTGGTATAAATTTGATTCTAAACAACTTTTTTCATATCGTTAAAATTGAACGTAGTTTACTTGCATAATTTTCAGATTTTTTAATTTTTTGAACACTGCGTACATGACATGTTAACTTACTCCATGACAATCATATTTTTAATAAAAGCAAAACTTTTTATGAAGAATAAGTTTTCCGCATAAAATGAGAAATAAAAAAGTTTACCCTCTTATCCACTCTAACTGAAGATATACTGTATACAAATTGCAAATTAATAAAGTTTGAGGTAATTTTTAGGGGATACCTTGTCAGGTAGTTTAGGACATTTTTACCCAGTTTATTGTGTTGCAAATATGCAATAAATCCACGAAACTTTACGTACAAAAAATGTAATATGATGTTACACCATTTAGCTTGGGAAAAGTTTTTTCAAGTCCAATTTAGGTGTAGTTTTCCCGAGAGTTTTTCTTGTAATGTAGATCTGTGAAAAGTGCATCCCTGTGAAATATTAATTTTGTAATAAAAAATAGCAACCGACTTTGATATTTTTCGGGATCGTAATAGCGGTTTTTCTTTAAATGCCTTAAACTGCTTTCACGCTAGGCATAACTCCGGAACAGAATATATCGGCGGCATTTTTTTAGACAAACACAGCACATTTACAAATATTTACGATAGTTTTGCTGGTTTTCAACTGTTAAAATTTGTCGACTAAGTATTAACTGGAAAACTAGTTTATTTCTTCAACCAATTACTTCAATGTGCTGCTAATAGCCAAAAATAATGATCCAGAGTTCTTTTCTGTTCCGGAATTCCGTTTGGAACCCGAACACATATACACCACAACAAAACCAATACCTGAGATACCCAATTGAATTAAAAATTACTGAAATGTCACAAATAACATTTAAACAATGTTCCAATTACGATTCGAGTTCAAGAGAATGGTTGCCTCCGAGGTTGCCTCATAACCCCCTGCGTTACCTATTCCAGATACATTTGTAACGAATTTCATAAAATAATCCCTAATTTGGAATTTTGGAAATTAATTAAAATTAAAACTTTGAATTTACCAACGAAAATCCACTGACCACTGTGTATTTTTAAAATGTCTTGACTTAACAATCTGTCAAGTGCACATTTAATTTTTAAAACAAGTAATTATTATTTAAATTTAAAAATTTTATTTTTCTCGACGAAGATCCGGAAATATTTTATATCGCTGTGGACACTGTGTACTCTAATTTCAAATAAAAAATTCGGTATTACGATTTCTACAATCGGATATAAAGTAAACTTTTTACTGAGGTAGCTCCAAATTAATTGGAGAACACGGTATAGTATTTATCTGTCTATCTATCTATCTAGAAAAAAAAGATTGCTCACAGACCATTTAAACGTAATTAAAAAGATAGTGGTTTCGTATTAGAATAAAACTTTAACGAAATTTCACATTGTGTACTTTATACAATATCATGTTTCTTAAAACTCATTTATTGTAAATCTGTCAGTTATGATAACTTGATAAAAATCTACACGGTTAGCAGTTTATGGTAATTTCTGTGAGATTTATTTACTCCTGGTATTGAAGCTAGATTTTACAAGTGGTTAACATTTTGACGGTTTCAATGTTTTTTGTTCTGGATCTTTAAAACTCAAAACTGCTAAAGTTTTTTGTATTTAAATAACAATTACTATTGGAAACAGTTTTATTTTGTATTTAAATAACAATTACTATTGGAAACAGTTTTAATTGTTTAGTTGAACATTATAGTAGTTTCCTTTATCGGGATTCCTTCTTATTTATAGTACGTTGGCCCGTAAACAAAACTTTGTAATTATTTATTAACAACTGGACAAAATAATAAGTAAATCAATTTTCTATATTTAGTTTACTTATATATACATTTATTTATATTCATAATGTTGATTATTCGGACATTAATTTGTTCGAGGGTTAATATTAATTTTGGTATTAATGAATTTGATTGTTTTATTAATACGTCTGGTTTATACTATAATTTTAATACGTCATGAGTGAACTATTATTATGCACAGGCTAAAATATTTTAGTATAAACCAATTCTATTTAAAATAACTCTAGGTATTTTTAGTAAATTTATTCGTAGAAAAATGCACGTCTTAAATTAAGGTTTCTGTAAATGCCTATAGTTATTTTCTTAACAAGTGCGGAAAGTGGTACTTTTCCGCACGCGACTCGGTCAAGCAGTCGAGTGCTAAAATAGTTATTTTCCTAACAAGTGCGGAAAGTTGTACTTTTCCGCACGCGACTGCCGTTGGCCGAACGACGCGAAGCGGAGTTCGGTCAAGCAGTCGAGTGCGGAAAAGACAGTTTCCGCATGTGTTAGGAACTATATTTTTCCTAGGAGCGTGATCACATTTTCAAAATGTAATTATAACTTACCCAAAAATGCAAATAAAAATATAATTACTTTTCCGCACGCATTTTAGTTTCGAAAGTTGCACTTTTCCGCACTAGTGCGGGAAAGTGCAACTTTCGAAACTAAAATGCGTGCGGAAAAGTGGTATTTTCCGCACGCTCGTAGGAAAAGACAGTTTCCGTATGTGTTAGGAACAATATTTTTCCTACGAGCGTGATAAGTACGTTTTTCTTAATAAAGAAACTAGGCTTTACTTTAAAAAGATGCTACTGTTTGACGTGACGTTGTTAATTATTGTTATGTAACTGAGAAACGTTAAAATCAGACAGTCATGGCTACAATATCGTTTGATTTGTTTTCTACGAGCGTGCGGAAAAGTACCTACACTTTTCCGCACTAGTGCGAAAAAATGTATCTTTCGAAACTAAAATGCGTGCGGAAAATTGATACTTTCCGCATGCGTAAAAAAATAATATACATTCAATACATTGTAATAAATTTTATAACGTAGCAAGAGGAATCTTTGCAATCAACTACAACGTATCTCAATGTATCGAGGTGCCTGCTACTCGCTAACATTCTGAACATATTTGTAACCACCAATACTGACATCTATATAAGAATTATTATGTGTTCACATTTAGTTCCGATCATAACCACATTACAGCTTCTTGCTTTTATCATTCCTACAAAATGAAAAGCAAAAACACATCAAGTCTGACATTTTATATTGCAGCTCAGTGAAATGATCTTCGTAACTTTCATCATATATCCATGGCATGATTGACTTCATCGCAAATTATCCTTTTGCATGTTGAGCATTTAAATGTATTACCCATTTATACGTAAAAAGGACTGTAGTGGCGTGTGTGAGTCGGACGAATGGTAAATATTTTAAACCGGAATGAAAATACCTTCCCCCCCCCAGTTTTCGAGGATGCTGAACACGATGGCGGCGTCAGAATTTCTCTTTGGGGTTGCGCAACCCATCAAACCGACCAATAACCACCCCCGAGAGGGGTTAAACGCGATTTATTAGGTTTCCCTGCAGAAAAAAGTACTTTACCCCTGTTTTCGAGGTTGCTGAGCATGGTGGTGGTGTTGGATATCGCGTCCGACCCCTACCAACCCTTCCACCGGCTAATACTCACCCCCGAAAGGGGTGAATTTTTTTTTTCGCAATATCAGCGGCAAATATATGTTCCCCCCCATTTTCGAGGATGCTGAGCACGATGGCGGTTTCAGAATTTCTCTTTGGGGTTGCACAACCCCTCAAACCGGCCAAAAACCACTCGAAAACGGGGGGAACATATATTTGCCGCTGATATTGCGAAAAACAAAAATTCACCCCTTTCGGGGGTGAGTATTAGCCGGTGGAGGGGTTGGTAGGGGTCCGACGCGATATCCAACACCACCACCGTGCTCAGCAACCTCGAACACAGGGGTAAAGTACTTTTTTCTGCAGGGAAACCTAATAAATCGCGTTTAACCCCTCTCGGGGTTGGTTTTTGGCCGGTTTGAGGGGTTGCGCAACCCCAAAGAGAAATTCTGACGCCGCCATCGCGCACAGCTTCCTCGAAAACGGGGGGGAACATATATTTGCCGCTGATATTGCGAAAAAAAAAAATCACCCCTTTCGGGGGTGAGTATTAGCCGGTGGAGGAGTTGGTAGGGGTCGGACGCGATATCTAACACCACCACCGTGCTCAGCAACCTCGAAAACAGGGGTAAAGTACTTTCTTCTGCAGGGAAACCTAATAAATCGCATATAACCCTTCTCGGGGGTGGTTTTTGGCCGGTTTGAGGGGTTGCGCAACCCCAAAGAGAAATTCTGACGCCGCCATCGTGTTCCGCATCCTCGAAAACGGGGGGGGGGGAGGTATTTTCATTCCGGTTCAAAATATTTACCATTTTCGCGTTTTTTCCGACTCACACACGCTACTACTGGCTGATGGAATCCTTTCAAGGCAAAAACAAACAAAAAATATGTAAAAAGGAGATTACACAGTTTAATGCCAAATGTACTAAAATATATCTGTAATTAGTGCAACTCATAAAATGGTGGAATAACAAACCACCAGCAAATCTATAATTAATGCAGTCAAGAATAATGCAAATTTCTATCTCAAATGAAAATCGGAAAATCTCGATCGTGACCACTGCTCTAGGGAGAACTTATTACTTTTCCTCGTCATTTGGGAAAAAGTATATCAGCATTTCTGTCAGCATAGAAATATTTTCGCCTAACTCGACTATGGTTCAACTAAAACAGCTCTTTTTGACAATTTGATGATAATAAGAGTATTTCGACATATCAATTTAGGGAATGTTTTCAATAATGGTATCGTTCTCTGCAAATTTTTTGTACTCTCCTGTGAACTTAACGTGTTCTGGTTTAATCGAAAGATTTGTCGAGAACAGCCAATAAAAGAAAAAGAAGGGCGTGCGTCGATCCAAATAATGTGCGGACCATGCCGTGCTCTCTATATTTTTGAAAGTAGGTAATGGATATCATAATCAACATACAACTGTTGTCAGTAGAGTAGTAATGGCGGAGCTGGGTCTCCCCCCACCCTTTTTTTTTTTTTTGTGGTGGGGGGTAACTAGGGTAATTAGAGTAATGTAGGTAATTAGACTGATGTAATTGCAATAGAGGTAATTAGAGTATTGTCGGTAATTAGCCTGATGTAGTTGCAATAGAGGTAAGTAGAGTAATGTGCAGTAATTAGACTGATGTAATTGCAATAGAGGTAATTGGAGTGGTGCAATGCAATTGTAGTTGTAATTAGTGTATGTACCAATATGTGTATGAGTACTCCAAGTAGTGGTGGTGGGGTAGCTCAGCTAGACTGCTATAAAGAAGATGTAGTCGCAACACAAAATCATTTCTATCGTGTTCTATCGTGAACCATCTACAGCTAACAAATCAGCCTAGTGCAGTCAGTGACTTCAGTTATTTCAAGTGAGCAATATCTTATATTACTCTTTATAATTCTTTCATTATATTCATTTTAAATATGGCAATTTCCGAAGTTGACTTATTAGCACTTAATGAGCTAATAAATCAAGATATGCAGGTTTTAGAGCAAAGATCCATTTCAGCGTTAATTTTAAATAAACCTTATATCATAAAAAAAATATCTTTGGTTAATACAAGATTTGGAAAATCAATCATAGTAACTTTGTTTGAGGAAAGTTCAATTACGACTTTTAAATCATTTTTACCGAAACGGTTTGTGGAAATTATATGTGAGAACACTATCGATAAAATAAATTCGTCAAATGGTAAAGTTACATTGACATATTTAGGACAAAGTTCTCCAGCTTATCCTGGAGCAAAATCTAGTCCATTAATAAGTTTCGGTGTTTAATTCTCAAACAAAAATAATCGTAAAGTATTTAAGTTAGCTAAGTTTAAGTATTAAGTAGAAATGGAATATTGTGGAAGAATGCTAGGAGTATTATAGAATAGTATCACTTGTTAGCCTATAAAGATTCTGATATATCTAAATTGACATTTGTACAACATATTTTTACTTCGTGTACACCAATAGCTCAAACGTAAGTCCATTTAGTGCTGTTTTTTATGTATTTTTTTACATTTCATTTTTTATTTGTAGGTACGCAGCAAAGATGTGGATGCAATATTCAACCCAAACATGGACCCCTGCAGAAGACATTAAATCTGCCATTGAGAGATTGTCTTGTAAACTAGATGACTTAATAAGGGATGCATTGGTTTCATTAAATTATGATATGAATATCTGCTTCGACGCTGAAGAAGTTCGACGGGTTAAAGAAGCTTCTAAAGCGTATAGCATTGGTGTAAATCTATGTGGTAGATATTCCCGTGGCTTCTTAAATTTGGATGAGTTTTGTGAGCATATGGACAGAGTGGAACTAAAACATTTTCTATACGAGATAATGGAGTACCTACCTAAGAATATTATTGAAAAATATCAACTCGACCAGTCTGATGTAGAAGATAACAATGTAGATACATAAATAATATTCATCTTCTATTGTCATATTTATTACACCAAATATTGTATGTATCTGTAGTAAACAATATTCTGTATTTTATATTATATTATAAAACTGAATAAATAAAATACACATTAAAAGATTACATTCATTTTATTTCATATTTCTTATTACACAACAAAAAATACAATCATAGTATAATTAGAACAGTTTTTATTTTAATTTTATATTTAATTCTACAATTACATTCTGAGAAAATAAACAGTTGCAAGTACATCATGATTATTGTTGATAAAATTATCCAGATATCTTGATAGAAATAGGTTGCACTACTTAATTCCACAATAATAAATATTTTCTTTTTTTACTTGACATCGAGAAAACCATTCTGAACCGAGCCATCTAATGCGTTATAACTTAAATATGTATCATGAAGTATAAGTGCATACACTCGAGTTTGTTCCGGAAATTTCGCTTTTCGTGTTTCAAATTCTATTTTTATGTCGACAGTAGATGATTTCACTGCAACAGGTTGGTGTGAACAATCAATGACAAACAAAGGATTCTTCCTGAATTCCCCAAGATCCATCATGGGTTCGCTCATATCTTTATCATAGTAACTACGTTGGAAGTTCTCATAAGCATAATATGCTGCAGAATCGAGCTTCTTATCGAAATCTAAATTCCAACGTTCATATGGATATACTTCAGAGTTTAGAAATAGTCGAATATTATTTATGTCTGCGTGTTTGAACTGTGTAACATCCTTTGTTCTATCATTGGCCTGATCAGTGCCTTGAAAGCCAAGAAGGATGAAAAGTGGGCTTTCAAGACGGGTGGAGAGTTTAAGAGCCCATATGTCATAGGTAGTATCGCGTAGACAGGTAAGCTCATAAAAATCCCACGCACGGTAGACCATCTTAACTTTGGTATTATTACCACTTTTATTAATTCGATTCAATAATTTTAACTTTTGTCGATCTTCAGGTACAATGTGCCTTATCTTCCACTCAATTTTGCTGATTTCCAACTCTGCATCAACCTCACCGATATAGGAGTCTTTAAATGAGCGTGCAATTATCATAATTAATTCTTGCTTCACATTCAGAATGCCTTTGGTATAATCTTCTGCAAAACCCATAAGGAACTTAAGGGGTAGTTTGCCACTGAACACGTGACTGGCGGTATCTAAAATATCTTGTCTCGTTTGAGTGAGACCCCAACCTGTTGTTATTAATGAGCGTGCATGCGTTTGCCCATACGACACCATAGTTTTCATTGTGGTAGTAATACCAGGTCTTCTAACTACTGCTACTTGTTCACCACCCATTTCCAGTCGTATCTCTTCAAAGAGAAATGTTAGTGCATTATTGGATAAATAACAACGCTTTGTGGTGTCGCTAGGAGTAAATTTTCCCTCTATGTATATATAACTTTCTGAAATGTCGAGTATAACATCTTGAAAATTGATGGGAATACGTATTTCATCAGAGTTTCTGTAATATGGGGATCCATATGGTTTATATGTATGCTCATGTAGGCTAACTAGGGAATGATCTAACACAGGTTCATCAAACACCTCAAGTTTGTCACTAGTTGCAGTAGCCACCATTATTATGACCAATTTTTTCGCAGTTTTAATCCAATAGATTTTAAAAAGGCTTGATCCTCAACTGACAATCTATGTCTTAACTGTTTAAGGTATAGACTTTGAATGAATTGCTTTCCACATCTCCCTTTCTTTTTATCTATACTGTTGTTCGCTACAGTATCATACTGATGGTGATGTACTTGCTGTCGCTGTTTATATCTAAAACCCATTTGGTTGGTGATATCCGACTTTCTTCAATTCTAGCCTTACAATAATTTTCTCACCTCGAAAATCGATCAAATCACCGTTGTCGTCCAGTATGCGTAGTGTGATGTTGTCTATTAACTGACACCCTTTAGGTCTAACAGGTAAATATATGATATTTTTGGGTTCTCTAGTAAGTTTGTAGCCAGGCTCAACGTCTATGTCAAATTCAAAGAGAGTGTGTGACTCTTCTGCATTCAGATAAGCTCCAGAAATAATATTGCAATCTACGCGTATCATCCTTACTTTCATAATATCAACAGGCTGTGTTGATTCGTAATTTTTATTTGGTTGTAAATATATTTGTCCAAATCCCAACAGACTTCCTATTGAATTTGGTTGTCTAAAATCTACTTCATACTTTGACAAAATCTCGCACTTTAAGGTATTGTTGTTTGCCCTTAAAGTGAATATTTGCGTGTAATCCTTTCCATCAATATTCATAGCTTTCAACATTGCAGCATAGATTTCATCAATTTCATAAGCCCCCAGAGGTATGTGAACAGTAGTGAATGTATCTTTAGCACTAACCCTATATTGGAAGATGTTATTTGTTTCATCCACATTGTATATGGAGTTGTAAGAGTAGAATCCAATTAAACCTAACCCATGACGACTGCTCCTATCCAGTTCAATGGGTGGATCAAAGTTGACACTTAGCTCACTTAAGCGGCTCGTTAGTGTGAACGTGTACGACATGACTGATATAATTAAATTGTGTTACCCAATTTATTGTGGATTACAGCAATAATGGTATAATTTCCTCTTCTTAGAAGTTGATGGTAATATATTTACATTGTTATTGGATGCCACATTTACATCGTTTACCTTACAATAGCAGCAAAACATTTTTCTAGGTGTTGGACCATCATTTACGTCAACATTGCTTTCATAATCATTAAGGTAATGTTCTGTACAATATTGATATTTTAATATATCGACATCGTTCTGAAGATGTGTAGGTAGCTTATCCCATACTAATGCAATTTCATGTGAAGCCAACCCAATCATCACCTCTTTGGGCATATCTGCTAGTTGTTGTTTGCTCATCTTCAACAGACTACGCAAACGGGAGAATGCAATTAGTGAGTGACCCATTCGCTTGATACCTTCTCGATCTATTGCTGGGGTCATAGATTTCAGTTCCATGGCGTTTTATATTTGTTTCGTAGAGAGAAACTTTAAACACAAATGTCCACACAACACTGTGTTAAAATTCTGTACACGTTTGTAGTTATAGAATATTTGGTTGGCCCTCCTTGAATCGTTATTGAAATATGTAACTAATTCTATAGGTGGGGGTAAGTCGCCAAAACTATCAAAATAATTTACTAAACTACCTCGTTTTTTATATGCCACCCAATGTGTCCCAGGACCATATATACTATCCAAATTGATTATTGCGGATTCATTGTAATGTGGCCCATGTCTTGGTAGTGAGTCACGCATAAATACACCTCGAAAGTATGCTACCTTCATTTTATTAGCATAATATTTAAGATCAATGTCGGTAAGAGGTCTCCGAGGTAGGGAGTCTATTAGTTTTTTGAATTCTGTTTTAGATAAAGACCCATCCCCTTTCGGTATGGCTTCATATACATCCCCTTACCACTTTTCATAGCTATTGCTTCCATACTTCTGTTGTGCCGATTTGCTTCAGCTAATTCTTCTCTACCCTTTTTCACATCATTTACAGCTTTAGCAATACCAGCAGCCGTACCAGCCAAACTACCCAATGCAGATAATCCAGCAAAAATGGGTATTAGAGGTAAAATACCACCAACTTTTGGAATTGGTATAATTCGAGGTGTTTGAATATTGCGTTTTCCACCGGCCTGTTTTATATATCGACGTGCAGCTTTTAGAGCAATTTCAACCACCTTCTTTTGGTCTTTTACTTTTTTGCCTCCAGCATTTCGCAGTGTGTCACGCACTTTTCGTACTATCCCAGATCCAAACGCTGTCTTTTTAACATTCTTCTTACCTTTCTTTGTTTTCTTGATGATTCGTTTCCTTATTGGATTGCGAGATATTGTTGAATTACATCCCATACCAAGACGTTGTTTTCCCTTCATTATAGTTGTGACTAACCAAGCAGCTGCCTTTTCTCCACGTCCTGCGTCTTTGGATTTCACCCGTTTCCACGCAGCCTGTTCAAGCTGATAGTCTGCTTTATGGCGGGCTGCTTGATTACTGCTATTTTTGTCGTATGCAATATCGTGTTGCTTACACGCTTTATCGAGCTGATTTATGCCAGAATCACCTCGTGCTAACCTTTTATTTAAATCTGTGCCTGGACCACAAAATTGATAACCTGGCAAATGCAACTCGACGGGGAGCTTATTAATCAGGGAATTAACTAATCCTCCACCGCGCTTCGTACGTTTTTCACGTGTGTATCGTATCGTAGAAACCATTTAAATAAGAGTTGTAAATCACACATCTACTTATATAACATTTAGCCGCGGTACAATGCACATTGTGAAACAGAAACAAACGCTTTCTATAGATAATTTGGATGAAAAAGTTGGGCGTGGGTTAAGTGCTGATAATCGCCATGGACCACTACTACCTTCAACTGTACGTGCCCTCATAATAGGACCCTCGAATTGTGGGAAAACAAATGTCTTAATATCTTTGATCACGCATCGTTTAGGTTTACGTTTTTTAAATATTTACCTATACTCAAAGTCTATAAATCAACCCAAGTATGAGTATCTACGTAATGTATTAGCGCCGATTGAGGGGTTAGGATTTTATACATTTAGTAATGGTACGCAAATAGTGGAACCATCCGAGGCAAAGCCAGAGTCTGTGTTTATATTTGACGATGTAATATGTGAGAAACAAGATGTTATAAGGGGATATTTCAGTATGGGCCGACATAGAAATGTGGATTGTTTTTATCTTGGCCAGACATACTCTCGAATCCCGAAGCAGCTAATAAGAGACAATAGTAATTTAATTGTTGTCTTTAAACAGGACGACATGAATCTGCATCACATCTTTTCCGATCATGTGTCACCTGATGTAACGTTTACAGTATTTCAAAATATGTGTGCAAAGTGCTGGAATGACAAATATGGATTTCTAGTGATTGATAAGGATAGAGAAGTACAAGGTGGGCGATATAGAAAAGGGTTTGATAGCTTCATATATCCATAATGCATTTTATTAAAAACTTCACTTGAATTACATACGTCGTTAGGATTACTTCGTTTACGTATGCGCTAAGATGAAGGTTACCAAAGATAATAAAAAATATAACAATCTTGCACATCCCAGTAGCGAAATAACACTCAAGCGACAGCTGATTGAGGCAACAGATGCTGTGCGGAAGAAGTTTAACTATATCAAGAACAAAGATATGGAGATGCACGTAACACTTGAAAAGATCTACCAACCGATAACTGAACCTTTAAATGTTATATCTTCAGCAGCAGAGAACAAATCTCATATCCAACAATTACATTCAAAACCATCATCATCAAGGGTGTCCACCCAGAGGGCTGTATCATGGGAGAGTGCTTCTGAAGAAGGATCCGATAAGTATGTAGGTGGTGATGATGTTCCACATTATATCCCCATTATGGAAACACCACCATCGTCAATAAGAACAACCCCTGTATCCGAAACTTCTCCAGCTAGTAAACTAGAAAAAAGACATGAGGTTGTAAAAAGACATATACAAAATTTAAAATCTGGTGATTCCAAGTATGATAGTTTATATGGAGTGCGTGTAGATCCCAAGACAGGCAAACTGCTGATGGGCAATGCCGAAATACGTTTTTCCCATGGAAATATTACGCTATGGTATGGCAATAAGAAACTTGGCGTGTATCTAGGTAGTCCTAAATTGTACGATCTAATATTTCTAAAACGCCCAACAATTTTAGATGATAATAGAGAGGGTGTTCTCGATGATGAATGGAGTAAGATATATGGAGAAATACTAAGAAAAACAAAGGCACCTTACAAAAAATTCGATGTAGCGAATGGCTATAACACTACTAAGCGTGGAAAATTTCACAAAATTATCAAACCATTAACATCTTCTACAATTGCGACACGATCGTCAACAAGTGGTCACGGCTTAAAACGTGTACCTACCCACAAATTGTACAGAAATAAAGATAAAGAATATATTTTTTGGAATAAACCCAGCGAACTCGTGGATCGTCTACGTCTACTATGGAGTTCGAAAATAGCGGGAAATAACAACCACGACAATGAAATAATAGAAATAATATCAGAACTTAGGGAAGAAAAAATAGTGTATTAAAGATGAAATAAAACATAGTATCATTATACTTAATAAGTATTATATAGTCTGAAATTTTATAAACTGGATCAGATGCAGTCAGAAATGTCTACTGTAAACACTATCGACAAATTTGGACGCAGCAAAAGAATTAGTGCGAGTAAGTTAATAGCCCATCGTGGATTACCTGGCGTGGGTTTTAAACTTACCAGAGATAATCACTATGATATTGAAAATAAGCGTTTAAAAAATTTAGGGGAACCTGTCGATGATCAAGATGGTGCAACATGTAATTACGTTAACAAGCGTCTACAAACAAATGATGAAAATGCTGCCAAAGCTATTTTTGATACAACCGATGTAATTATTGGGGAAATGAAAAAATATGTTGATGTGGGACTTATAAGAAGTGGAGAAGAAAATCGCGCTATTTTCAATAAACAAAATAATGAGATGATGCAGAAAATGAAAATAGAAATGAGGAAATATGATGATAAAGCAATTTCTGAAGTTAAACGTTCGGCCATAAACAATCGCAATACTTTAATCACTAGAATCTCTAAATTAGAGCATATTGCCACCGAACTCCAACCAAAGAAGGTGCAATCCGGAGGCCTAGCATTTCCACCAGAACTAATGCCTGAAGTTGATATATAGCTGAAGACAATTTTATAATGGAGGTTAGCAGCGAAAAATTACAAGTTGTTAACGAGTTACATAGAAATGCTCGACGAAATTTTCGTAGAAGGCGAACCATAATTAAGGGGTTTGGTGATTTGTGGCAAGCAGACCTAGCTGAAATGCAGCCATACGCTGATAAAAATAGAGGGTATCGTTATATTCTTGTAGTGATTGACTGCTATTCCAAGTACGTATGGACCAAACCTATTAAAAATAAAGCAGCTGTAGAAGTTACCAAGGCTATGCAGACTATTATTCAAGAAGCAAATTATTCACCGAGAAATTTACAGACCGATAATGGTACTGAATTCTATAACAGAAAGTTCTCCGCATTAATGAAGCGGCACGAAATTAATCATTATTCTACGTATAGCACAAAAAAAGCAGCAATTGTTGAGCGAGTAATCCGCACATTAAAAAATTGGTTGTATAAAGAATTCTCAGCTATGGGTAAATATAAATGGCTCGATATCCTACCAAACGTTACAAAAAGTTACAATGACAAAGTCCATCGTACAACTGGCAGAAAGCCCATTGATGTCAAACCAACTACACATTTAAACGTATATAATTATATTAAGATTGCTCTGAAACCGAAATTTCATCTCGGTGATATAGTTCGTATTAGCAAGTATAAAGGTGTATTTGATAAAGGGTTTACACCGAACTTTTCAACAGAACTTTTTAAAATTACCAAAATAAACATAACAAATCCCACAACTTACCTGATAGAAGACTTGTTTGGACACCCAATCAAGGGATGTTTTTATGAAATGGAGCTACTAAAAGCAAAATACCCCGATGTGTATCTAGTTGAAAATGTATTAAAGAAGAAAGGAAATAAAGTGCTGGTAAAGTGGTTGGGGCTATCTGTAGAACACAATTCGTGGGTTGATATAGCTTCTATTGTTTAAAATTGTCATTAACTAGAAAAATATATTAATGTATCATTATATAGTTATGTCGATTGAAATATTTTAATATGTGTCACAAATGAATAATAAAATGAATATACTTTATTAATATTTATTTAATTTATTTCCTTCATTTTAAATTGTAAAAAAATTAAAAATAATCATTTTTTTTTTTTTTTTTTTTTTAACACTTGAAAGATAATAAACATACACATAAATGTTTTAATTCCTTTTTATTTTCCTACAATCTATATTATAAGAATGATACAAATATACATATAACATAAAACATAAAATTAATTAAATATAATTAAAAATTAAACAAACATAAAAAATAATATAAAAAGTACAAACTAGAAAATCTAATATTATTATATGGGTACTGTTCTTTTTCCAGTATTATTGCACACAAAACAACCTTCGATGGCACCGACTGTCACTGTGTCATCGCCACAAGCTTTGCACTTTATGGTAGGTACGTCCCACCACTCAACCGTGTTGTGCAGACTTGCGTGTTGGTGAACAGCCCCCTCTACGACCATGCGAGAATACGATACGTAGCACCTAGTGCACATAAAGTATTTCCCCTGGTCAATGCTGCATACCACAACGAAGGCCGCTGTAGCACACACCTTGTCCATTGTACCAGCCACCATATCTTTTATCTGGAAAGCCATCTCGTGCTGGTCTTCCTCGATGAGGTCCGCAACATCGACTTCTATACCATCGTCCACCATTTCGTCGACTCCATCGTCCACTATACCATTTTCGCCGCCTTCGATGACTTCCTGGATATCGATGTTGGCACCATTGGCATCAACATCAGCAGGTGCTCCAATCTCCACAGCCTCAGCAGGTACCCCCATCTCCGCAGCCTCATGATTAAACAGCATCCAATTATTGGAATCTTCTTGCGCCAACCGTCTTAGAATAGATATAATAGATGGATTTGCCATTTCGATACGTGGTATATAGATAGAAATAGTAAATGCAACTAAGTTTGGTTTAATATTACTCCCATATATATAGTAGTGTGGGGAGGGAGTCACTCTAAAATAATAGAGGGGGTATTCATATCCAATCATAGGATACGTGTTATTATGAATTTTAATTAGTGAAGTTTGACACCTTAACCACTCGGCCAACCTGACTTATTCATTGATTCAGTAAAACACTATACATTAAATGTTTACCCCCTCTCCATCATCAATAATAGAGGTGCCTGTAAAGTAATGTTTGTAGGAGGCGCCACTGCTGGGGGTGGAGATTAGTTTGCTTTATATAACACACAGCAACGCTCTTGTTTGTCAGATTTAAAATTATTAACATCATGGACACTTCTCAAGTAAATTGCGTCTCCTCCAGCACCGACTCAAAATCAACGTCATCGACCTGGTCAATGCCTAGTGAATACGACCCAGACAGCAGTGATTGGTGGGAACGGTCACCTCCATCGTATTCGATAGACGAAGAGGACCAGGAAGACGAAGAGGACCAGGATGACCAAGCTACCCCAGATAGCATTGACGACAGACCAATATCACCTTCATCTTATTGGATAGGTGAGAATCTAGGCGAGGACCAGGGAGACCAAGATAACCCCCCGGACAGCAGCACTGATAGGGCAACATCACCATCAGCATGGTCTATGGAAACGGTGTTCTACGATCCAGACGGCCAGCCATCACCTGACCAGAGCCACTGGTCAGATTATCAGCTCTTGATAGAGTGCGATAATGTCTGCGAGGGAACAGATTAGGCATCCATATAAATTAAACATTGTAAATAATTTAATAAATAGTTTTAGTAAATAAATTAATTGTAAGTCATTTAATACATTTATTTACTTAATAAACTCTTAAATATTTATTTAATTTATTTCCTTCATTTTAAATTGTAAAAAAATTAAAAATAATCATTTTTTTTTTTTGTATAATTTTAAAAGTTTCCTACAAAATAATATGTTATTACAATACTAAAAATATATTTACAGTTTATGGTTATAATATATATTACATACACACATACATATATACAAATAATATAATTTATTTATAATTAAGACACCAACAGTCCCTATTATGGTGAGCCCAACTACTATAAAACACACCAATGCGATCACACAAGATGAGTGCCCCTGACATACATTTTATGCAAATGTTGTTCCAACAATTGTCCTCGTACTTACTACAGTACACGCATCGTTGTCTTAATTGTGGTTGGTCTGCTTTGCAAGCTTCACATACGTCTCGATATATACCAAAATTCGTTCTTTTGAGTATGGTAAGACAATTGCGACATTGTGTTTCATTTGGACAATTGTCTCGAAATTCTTTTTTCTGCACTGGGTTCTGAATTACACACTTTTTGCACAGTCCAGTGCATGGGTTGATAATTTGCTTCCTCCATGCAGTATAGCAATTATGGCAAATTCTTGAATTATTGTAACTATACGGTTGTACTGCTATTATTGGTTTTAATTTCCACTCTCTTGGTAGGACCATTGTATGCACTTCTGTTTTAAGACACGATTGTGTTACGTAAGAAGTTTGAATGCGTTCCTCTTGTGGTCACTCTTGGTTTAAATAGCTAATAGTAAACTTGACGCAATAGGAAGGGCGTCACCGTCACGAATTATAGAATATAAAACGGAGGAGGTTTAACATCAAATCAGTTGAGTTCCAACATTTAAAGATGGCTTATAGACGATTCCTCACTGAACTGGCAGAAAATGATATGGGTGCAATGGTGTTACACCGAGATGGTGTAAATCAAGAGCTTCAGGACTTGAATCAAGATGGCAACCTGGTTCCCGTCAGTGTAGATGAAGGTCTTGGGGATGATGTGGAAGACGAAGCGGGAGAGTTAGCCTTCTCCGGAAAAATATTAAACAATTATGATGATCGGCGGAGACTATATTGCACGTCAGCGTCTTTTGTCATAATCAGAACCAGGCCGGATGCAACCAAACACTTCCTGTGTGGGCTATGTTATATATCCTATACACGGATAGTGTCCGGACGTCACCAGCATGTAAATATTCACAAAACGACGACGTTGGATGGTGCAATGATAACGAAATGTAAATGTTGCAGCACAAACTTGGTGCAATTGCATCGAATTGAAGTATGTCATACATGTAATAATGTAAATAAAACAATTGCGTGAACGATACAACGTGTTTTACTAAATTTGATTCGTTATAAGTAGTATTTATTAATGTAAATTTATATTTCATTTTATTTTTAAGTTTAATTGTATATATTTTTTAATTAATAAAAATATTTGTGCCACCCTGTATATTACAAGTTGTGAAAATTAGTAAATCATATAAATATTAAAACAAATGAACATATGAATGATTTTATTAAAAAGTATTTTGAAAAAAAAAATGGTTATCTTTTATTTATTATTATTTAAATTAAATTAAAATATCTCAAGATATAAACTGATTCAAAATAATACAGTTGTAAATGTATAAAGCCGATAGCTTGGGTTGATTTTATAGCCTAAGGCCATGCGACCCTGCCTGGTAAATACGGATCGATGAGCAGGTAGTTTTTTGTTGAAATTAGGAAATAGACCTAACTCTTGTGGGGCGTTCGAGTAGCCGAGCGGGCAAATACGCGTCGATCTTGAGGTCACTCAGAAGACCACAGGATCGAATCCTCGGACGCCCCCCGGAGAAAGGAGGTGGTGGTTCTCCGGTTTTTTTTTTAAATTTGACCTTTGACCTTTCCTAATTAACCATTAATTTTGATTTTCATGTGTTTAAAATTCGATTTTTTTAATTTTTTTTTTTTTTTTTTTTTTTTTTTTTTTTTTTTTTTTTTATGTTGTTATTAACCTATTAAACTCTTTATTTATTTAAATTAATTAACCTTTACATTATGTGTTTATTCATGTCAAACATGTACTCATAATATGCACAATTAATTAATTACATGTGGTGTATTTATTTTATTAACTAATTAATTTTTTTATCATTTTTTATTCACTTTTTAAAATTTGTTTTAAACTTTTTTATATTTATTTTTAACAATATATTCTTACATAATAATACACAGTAATTTATTTTTTATCATTTTTTGTCTTTTATTTGTATCATTTTTTTGTAATTATTTGTCATTTATTTTTTTGACAAACTTTTTAATTTTTTTTTAATATTTTTTTATTAATAATATATTTTAAACCTAATTAACAATCTTATCTGACTAACAATATTCTTAAATAACTTAAAAATCTAACTTAATTAATTTGCCTTTATTTGTATGCTCTTTTAATTATTTTTGTCATTTATTTTTTTTGACAAATTTTTATTTTTTTTGGGGCATTTATTTTTTTAATTATTTTTGTCATTTATTTTTTTTGACAAACATTTTAAATTTTTTTTTTTGCATTTATTTTTTTAATGTTTTTTTATTAATACTATATTTTAAACCTAATTAACAATAATCTTATCTAACTAACAATATTCTTAACTAACTTAAAATCTAACTTAAAATAACTTTCCGCCGCGTGTGCGCAAGTGCTCAGCCACCCATTTGATCCGAAATAAACCTCATCTGCTTTGCAGTTTTGTCGAGAGCCTCCCTTTGTCTCTTTACGTCGGCCTCTAATTTTGCGGCTCTTTCCCGCATATCAGCAGCACGACGCAAGATTTTCGGATGATCCCGACAAAGCCTCAAATTTAAATCATGTGTTCTCTTAAGTTGACCGTATATTTTAAAAAATTGTTTAACAGATGTTTTGGTGTCAACTTGCGAGAACACCTCCGATTCAGAATCAGAGTCCGCTTGTGCTGGGAGCGGATTCTCATTAACAATCGGAGCTACCTCTGGCGGCGGTGGCAACACCGCATTAGAGCAACCCGGTTGTTCTAATGCGTCATTGCGTGGTGGTGGCAACACCGCATTAGAACAGCTTGGCTGTTGTAATGCGCTATTGCCAGGTAGAGGTACAGCCACAAACGACGCAGACGGTTTTACCTGCCCTTTACCTGCCGAAACCTTATTTTTTTTTGGTGAAGCAGGTAGCGGACTTAGAGGGGCAGGTACAACTGTCTGCGCGAAATCCATTATCTCGTCCCATAAAGTCGCGTCACAGTCTATGGATTGTGTTTCTGTACGTCTACCTTTACCTTTTGATGGCGCCGACGACGACTTTGTGTTTTTATTGTTGTTTACATTACTAGGCAAAAAGTCGTCATCGGAGTCATGTGCCACCAGAGACATAGATGATTTGCGCGGATGAGATGCGCGTACATCCTGACACCCTGAAGTAGATGGTGTGACTTTAAATTTTTTGTTTAAAGCCAAACCATGTAATTTCGGGGTATGAACGGCTTTACCTGCATTACTCCTGGATACGGTGACATTGACGGTATTGCCGAGGTCACCATCTTCAAGGTGCAAAACAGGTAAATCTGCGCCAGGATGTATATTGCCGTGCATCTGCTGATGGTGCCCATGATACGCTAGCTGACTACCGCCTTCGTTAGAACACGAAGCGCCCCCAACGTCAGCAGCAATACCATCTTTAACAATAATGTTGTTTAAAACATTAACCCTGCCAGAGGATGGATTTTTTATTGCTGACTTCACAGCACCGCCATTAATGGCGGAACCTGACGCCGTAGATGCGTCAGGTGATGGTTTAAACGTAGCCAAATACGTCATTAAAGTCAAGGGCGGTAAAGTTGGTGGCGGTGTCGACGAGCGCCTTTTACGCCCACCAGCAGATGATACATTTTTAACGGTTCTTACCATTTTGTTCACAAAAACTGAGCAATGAAATTCACGAGAGCACACTTGCACACACTAGCACAGGCGAAGACGGAAAGAATCTTGTAAGCGTCCTCAAACCCAAGCCAAGCTAACTTCCCCCTCCAACGGTAGGGAGTGGGTGACCACTCTCGTCTCTCATTGGTTGGACGACATCACGTGATTTATGCAAGCCAAGCTTTCACCCCACTGTTGATTTTCTTTGTCTCAACAGAATCCCGCTACAAAGTGACGTCAAACTTTTCTAAATGTCATGCGCACATCGAATAACTGACGCAACAACTTTCTATTTGAAATGACATCACATTCCTGACTGCAGCATAAAACGACATTTTAGTTTTAGCAACGTCACCTACTCTTACATTGTAAAACTGTATCATTACACACACCTCTTCAAGTCACTACCTACATTATTTATAATTTACGATTTAACCTAATCGATATTTAACTTATTTTGGGAGAAAGGTTTACTAATAACAACACTGTGATTTTTATTTAGATATTTTTATTCTATTATTTGAAAGTACTTAAAATTATCACAATAATTTTGTATTATAATGTTACAATTAAATATTGGTGAAATTTTGTAGTTTGAATTTTCCAGTTTAGTAGTTCATGTATTCGAATTTTCGACCTTTACGTTAGAAGATGAAATAAAAATTTTAAATTAATTATTGGCTTAAATCAGCTATTGCTGCAAGTAAAGCGTCCAAGTTTTCATTTTTTTTCTCCATATTATTTATGGCAACTATCAGTCGTTCTATATTTTGTTCTTGTTCGCTCTGAAAAAATGATATGTCACGGTGCCCCCACGGTAATGTTTTAGTAGTATTAGGAATAACAAAACGTTTGTCATCGTGTTGGGACAAGGCCACTTTGTTCTTTATTTCTGTGTAAATGTCATGCAAGCAACTCCGAAACGTATTCATTTTTCTAAATATTAAACCTCCCCGCTCAACGATTTTCTTATAGTCATCTATTGACAGCTGCTTTCTAATAACAGATTTCTTCACACCTTTAGCTTTTTTGAGTTCATTATCCACCGATTGTATATAATAAGCTTTCGCACCCGTACCATAAAAACTAATAATGGGATCAGAGGGGAACTCGTCTTTCATTTTACCTAACACCGACAAGCCCTTATGAATATTAAATTTATTTATTTCTTCGTAGTTAGATGTATCGAATTTGTCTGGATTCTGTATTATGAAATTATAAAAGTTATCTGTAAATGTTTTTATAATCAACGAATCCGTATCTGTATACAGCAAAGAAGCATTATCGCCGAAATGTTTTTTGATAACGTCGTAGAAAAAGTTGTATAATACTGTCTTAGACAACTCCAAGATACAAAAACCAACGTAAATTGGTTTGTTGTAGACTACCTTTAGTTTACCCATATGGATGGCTACAAAATCATCAGTAAATATTGAGCATGATTTAAAGTTAGGGCGTGTTATTAATGCATTTGCACCCATACTCCGCCTAACGCTCTCCCAGTGGGTAACTAATTTTATATCCATTCTATTATCAACATTTTCCATTGTCTTACCGAATACTGCGTTATTTAATAATTTATACTGATCTTTTTCAAATTTATTCTTAGCCTTATTTCTCATATCGGTGTTTAGGTCAATATATTTTTTAAGCCAAGGTGATTGTTTGAATTTAAGTATTCTATGTGTTTTTATAACCATTAACCCGTTATCTAGCGCTTGTTTCAAATTTATATAATGCACAATATATCTCCTCTTATCGTTTAAATTTGGTATCAGTTTTGTCAATTTCGATTTTGATTTTGGTGGAATAATATTTTCTACTAAAAAGGGTAGGTCTGAGTGTAAGTCGTGTAAATCTTGTGGATAATGTATGTCTACTTCGAGAACATACCCATGGGTGCTTTCATCTGAAATGCTCGTAATATCTAAATTCATGATTTCTTCTTCGGACAGCCACACGAATCCACCTGTCGGCAATTGTTGCGACATACTATGCCCATATAGGTTCGTGGCATCTAGATATGTGATGAATGAAGAAGGTTCTTTGGGGTCGTAGTTAGGGAGAAATTTGTTATTCGCAATATGTTTCCTTTCCGTACACTGGCTTACTCCACCACGTATTCCCTTTTTAAAAAAATGGATCATATCAATGTCCGTTAATAATTCCAACTCCACTTTGGTTAGTTTTAACATAGCGTCCCACGAGAGACCCGGACAAGTGTAATACTGAGCAGGATCAAGTTTATATTTTTCCAAACAAATTTTACGAAAATTTTCAAATACGTCACACAAAAGGAGTACGTCTGATTTTAAATAAAGATCTGAGTAATCGCCCAAATTCTGACAATCAAACAAGTTCCACACATCGTTAGCCCTCTGATAATCTTTATCTGTTATATGTTCTTCATTTAGGTTATCGTAAAATTCATCTTTCGAGGGTAACTCTACATTATTTAGTTTCTCTAAACTATCCATAAAACTATATGGAAATACACCCTTTTGCCTCATTAAATTAAATTTTTCCTTATCTGTATAGAAACTTCCCGTAACAAACAATTGGTTATCAGTTAAGTTGCCCCCTAAATTTTGCAACGATGTTGATAAGAACTTAAAACTATCGATGAATCGTAGTTGTATAAATTTCCGTTTTTTCTCCCCTTTCTTATTGACGTAATCATGCATATAAAGGTGTTTCGTGAAAGATATATATTTTTCTTTATTTTGTGCTATAACATCAACTCTGTCCTTATGTGCACAGAGCTGTTTTATAAATAGGTGACTGTCGTAGCCACTCATATTGTGAAATATGATAGGTACAAAATTTGGTAATTTGTAATTTAAGTTACATACAGAGTGTGCGGCACCAAATCTTACTTTACCAGTTATATGACAATGATCTCTAACTTTTACATCCTCTACTTTAAATGGTTTCTCACATATACCGCATACGGTCGCATTCAGGAAGTCTTGTCTTTCTTGTGCTGTGAGTTTAGCCATTGGGACTATATCTTTCATATATCTGTTATAGATTTCCCTTACATCGGCTTCAATACGCGATACAAAAACTTTGGCTACATCAGATCCTCGATAGAGTTCAAATTTTGATAAAGAATTGTCAAAAGAACATTTTATGAAATATGCGAAGGAGTAAGGTTCGTGTATAAAAGTTTTATTTGTATAAGAACGTTCGGGGTTCGGTTCACAAGTATGAATAGGTTTCAGAATTGATTCAAAGTCTGCATACACTACAAATGGTACTTGCATTTGTCTTTCAAAGTTTTCAAATTTTAATATATTTTCAGGTACTTGTTTACCATATTTATCAATCCGAAATTGTGTCGATGGTGTTGTTGTATAAACATGATTACAGTCATTTCTCTGATGCTGGAATAACTGACGCTCATTATTAAAATATAGTAAGCAACCATCACAAAAGTACTTTTTATGATCATGAGCTGAAATTTGAGCGGAAACTAGCTTAGACAAGTTTTTTATCCAACAATAGTGATTATTAGCGCAATCTTTCTTACAGTGATGATTTACACCACATTCACCGGAAAGTAGTAACAAATTTACATGCATAAATAGTTTTTTTTCAGAATAACGTAAAGGCCCAACAACTTCATACTTTATTCTATTATTCTCAAATTTTTCTTCTAACCCGTACACGTTAATTGAAATATTATTCATCTCCTCAAATTTTGAAATATCCCGCAATTTTACTGGAAAATTCATACCTGATAAATTTAAAACTCTTGAAAAATGTGGATATGATGAGGTCTCAGATGTGCAGCCATTTGCAGGATACAACGCTGAAGTTACAGCCCAAGCAAAACAATACTGATCCTGGTTTTTTACATTTACCACTGCCTTCTTGTTTTCTATGGATTTTGGCAACTTGACATATGATGAACCACCCAGAGGACTATATTTATTCACATTGATTTCAACAAAAGCAATTCGTTCGAGGGCCCATCCTAAAATTAAATTATAATTAGTCATTTTCTTTCCACCTTAATGTATGTTTAAATACCTGAATCACGTTCCAGGAACTCCGTAGTTTGTGTAATCATAGCATCCACAAAGGTGTCCAAAGTATTGTTCAAATCCATAGCTTGATCCAAGATTTTGTTGGAAGTGTTAAATGATTTCATTTCAGATAGTTCCTGTGTCTGTAATACGTACGTAGCAAACGTTTCCATATTTACTTTTACTGTATTATGAATACGTAACACTTCCTCGAAGAGATTTAATATTTTTGATCTAATTTCATTGAAGAACATTACATAGTCTTGGTGATTATTTTCGCTATATACTCGATAGGTTACAATCCTGTATTTGAAAGCGCTCTGCACAATTTCTACACCTTCTATAAACGGAACACATGAATTTGTCCTATGCTGCAATGTCCTTCTATGGGAATTCATTTGGGTTGTGCTTAGAGTCACATTACAGCAATTACAAGTTTCCATATTTGTAGATGTTGAAGGATTACATTCCAGTTTAGGATATTTTGCTTGCGGACCACTATCATGTATCTTCTTACAAGATTGCCTCTGATGTCTTCGCAAATTGTCACCACGTGTAAAACTTACACCACAAGAAGTACAAATATACATTTTATGTCTTTACTCTGGGAGACTAGCACCACAAATGGCTGTGTGCTCCTCATCCTCATTTATATACACGGAGTGAAGCTGCCCCACCACCTCTACTTGAAATACTCATACACATATCAGTACATACACTAATTACAACTACAATTGCATTGCACCACTCCAATTACCTCTATTGCAATTACATCAGTCTAATTACTGCACATTACTCTACTTACCTCTATTGCAACTACATCAGGCTAATTACCTGCAATACTCTAATTACCTCTATTGCAATTACATCAGTCTAATTACCTACATTACTCTAATTACCCTAGTTACCCCCCACCACAAAAAAAAAAGGGTGGGGGGAGACCCAGCTCCGCCATTACTACTCTACTGTTGTCATCTAGAATCACAAAGATAATAAAAGAGGGACAAAAGTTTTAATTTAAATCTTTCTTCTTGATAGCATAATTATTGTTCCCTAATCTTTTTCAGAAAAAATAAAAGGTTGTTATGCGGCCCACCACTCTTAAATAAGTATTTCTGATAAATATTTCTCATCAATTTTTTATGTTCCCTATATTTATAACAATATTTTAACGCCTGATCATTTTCATATAGAAGACTAATAATTTAAATTCATTATTCCTATTATGATAACATCTGTTATGTAATCTGAGTTTTTATAATGTATATACCTATATTTTGCTCAATGTTATTATGACTTGATTTAGCAATTCTATATTCTACATGGAAATAGTATTCCACTGACTGAGAAAAGCTGCTTACTTCCAAATTCATTATATTCAACACATTAAGCTTTTTGACATAATGGACTGGTAGAATGTAAAAGCATTTATAATTAGATTTTGACTTAACAGCTTTATAAATAGCTACTTGGTACAAAATAAAACTGAAATATGACAACAAATTTTTTTTATTGGAAAGACAAAAGTTAAGCAGGATAGTTAAGTTTATATATTTCTGAAATATTGCTAAGTATATACTATTAGATTATGGTTTAAAAACTATGGGGCTGTTTTCTTAACTGAATATAAAATATAAAATCATTTCAAAAGCTTCTTATTACTTTCTTATATTTCATTTTTTTTTTCTTTTAGAACATGAATACACTGTTTTAGATTTTGCACTGAAACTGAAACTAGGCAAACTTACGATACGAAATATTTTTACCCCATTAAATTATTATGAAAGGGATGTTGAGAGATATATTTTATAAATGTTGTAATATTAAAATAATTCTTTCACACATAAGCTTCAGAATTTTTATTTTATTTATTTTAAAGTTTGCAAGTAAGTAACCCTTATACCAACAAATGAAAGAAATAATATTTTCAAGTTAAGTAGCTCATGCCATCATATTGATTGTAATTTTTTTGGTTCTTTAATATTACTATATGTCGCACTTATTTAACAACTACTATGCCCAATGGAAGCTTAGTCCTACTGTTTAACGTTTCAATTTGAATTTCCTTCATTTAATATCAGCGTTGATTGAATCAGTTAATGTTGCATTAGAATTTCTCAAATAAATATTTGGGGTGGCTAGGATTTTTCCTATTCCTGATAAATGATTGTATGTGATCTGATATTTCTAGCACCAATCTTTTATTTTTCTCATTTTTTGATTGACGGCAGATAAATAATATAAGAGAAGCCCTTTTTCCGAAGTGTAAATAATACACTTTGAAAGTTTTGTTTATGTTTATATTAGAACTTGCAATTTAGTTTCTACAATGATACTGGTGATAGAGACAACGAAACCAATTTATTTGCATGTTGTAAGAATAAACTACAAGCCATATACAAGCATCACTTTCACAATCATGTCAATATAACATCCTACATATTCAAAACTGATTATTACTTACGTGTCGAATATTCCGAAAAACTGTAATTAATTATATGTATAGATTAGACTAGTGTCTGATATGTTGTTTAAACTACTAGATACTGTTGATTTTTATTTTTTTACGGAAGAATCTGCAGATAAATAATACAGAAAGTTACTGCGCATACACAAAACACTGTAGTATTAATTATGTCCGGCAATTTGGGACAATTTCAGTCATATACGAAATTTTTTCATGACTTCTTGAACCATTAATAGTTTTGCTATTATTAGAAAACTAGAATATACATGTATTATTTTTATAAATTTTTGATGTTGCTTACATATATCAACTGGCCATAGTTACTAAACAGATAAGATGGATTAGGGTGGAATATAAAAATGACTTAAAATTTCATGTGTATACAACTTACTTCAAAACAAACTTGTTTTGTTTTAGTAGCTAGCTGGCAAATCGGTAAAAGAAATATAGCTGTTGCATCACAAGAGTTTCAACGGGCATTTTTCTTTAAAATATAGGTAATCGGTGGGCCACTTACCCAAAACATTAATAAAAAATTACATTAGAATGGTAACTTATGCGGGTGCAAGTTGTAAAAGGTATTTAAAATCAACAAAAGTCACTCAAATAAAATATTGATTTCCGAAAAATTTTAATATTCCTAAAAAATGGGTGCATATATCGCTGTAAGAATCAAAATTGTTATAACAAATGATTACCTACTACAGAATTATTCTCATAACCAGATGCAAATCTGCAAATTCTTGTTGTTTGTATTATGGAATATGGATACAGTTTAATGAAATATTTATACTTCGTAGCTTATGTAAAACGGCTAAAAATGTATTTATTAAATGAAATAATTCTAAAGCGGCAGTTTCACATGGCAGTCGACTGCTATAACATCTGAACTGTTTGCTGGGGAATATTTCTACTGCGATAGTTTTACTGCTATGTACTGATTGACTGTACTTTTTAAATGAAATAATATATATTTGTTTAAAATGGCGTCGAATACAGAAATAGTGATAAAGGGTGTGATTACCTGTTTATTTCCATTAAATAAGTTGCTCTTATTGAAGCTATCTTTTTTTTGACAATTTCTTAATTGAAACCCATCTTTTCCGCAATGTTTGCAAGTGCGGCTTTCCTTTTCATGTTATTTTTGCACTGTGGTGACTGTATGTTCCATAACATTAATTTTTTCGATATAATTGTATTAAATGAAAAATTTGGTCATCCGAGAACGCAATACGTTTAACAGATTTCGCCATTTTATTCCTCAAAGCAGTCGACTGCGATAACATAAGTAGAAATATTTCTAGTCGATAGCAGTAACTGCCATAACATTCAATTGCGATCGAAATAGTATGATTCACATAAATAAACACCTGACAGTGTAGAAACGCCCACCTAACAGTCGCTGCTATAGCAGTCGACTGCCATGTGAAACTGCCGCTTATCTGAGTTACCCGAAACTCAACCCAGCAAGAGGCAATATTATATTATGTTGCACAAACGTCTGTTACTTTATCTCTATTTTAGGATAGGTATCCCTTAATTTTAATAAAATGTAATGTTTGGTTGGTTGAATGTATTAACATCTAATGCATAGTGCTTACAAATGACTATTATTTTATTTTTACTAGCTAGAGATATGGTAGTTTATTTAAAAAAAATATATTTGTGATAATTCAGTTTTGAAAACAAGATAAATGAGATGCATGTGTAAGCTGTGCGAAAGAAATTAATTATTGATATTGGCGCTGACTAATTATTGATATTGGCGCTGACATAATATATCTTGTTTCTGTATATGGTGACATTCGTGACTAAAACTAGAATATGTATAGAGTTTTATGTCAATTGTAAATGCTTGTACTTTATATTCGCAAACAACCAATAAAATGGTGTATTGTAAGTTGTAAGTCAACAACAACTACTGGAGTTTGCCAAAAATAGGCTATCGCACTATATATATAAAACATTGCTGTATGGGGTCAATCAGTAGAGGCAAACAGAGTTTTTATCATCATACTTAAGGTTAAGTGTAAGAATATAGTCTATGTACTAAACTTCGCCTTATAAATAAAGACCATTAATTATTATTATGTAGAGACACCTTTAGAACAAAGAAAATTATGACGGTTACTTGCATTTATATTTTTTAAATTTCTTCTTTTGTACACAAAAACTTTCATAATTATCCCACCAGAAGTGCGCAAGAATTACACATAGAAAGTTTCAATCTCAACTAATATAAAAAATCAACCTATTGTGCTAACATATACACTATTGGTAAGGACGAATCTGGGAGGCCGATATAAATGCATCAGACGGAGATAACTTAAAGCATTTACAAGTTAAACAGACAACGCGGTATCCCCTACCTCCCACCTTCCATTCTTTACAACACGCAGTCGAAGGGGACAACGGAATCGGCCAAATGTGTCGTCCGGCCGCGAAGTCGCGCCCAACAAAGTTATTCATCAATAAGCCTTCCTCCTGCGAAGTACAAACTGTTATTTTTAAAATATAAGTTTTTATTTCGTTTTTAGGTTTAAGGCTAATAAATAACATCAACTCTTAAATCGCTGTTGTATTGTCAAATGCAACAGCGATAAACATGATAAAAGAATGAATACATCGTAAAAATATCTCACGGCCGTAAGCTGAACCGATGGCTATCGTCGCACACATCCCCTCTTTAGTAGGAGTGTAGGAATGGTTAGGCGTCTCTTGTTAACTGAAGGCTTTGCTTCTATGTACCTTCTCTCTTAGTTGCATTACAGATGTCGCACTCCTAAATTAATACTTGCCAATAGTGTATAATAAAATTCCTTTAGAAATAAGATCACTAAATTCGCTCAAGCTATTCAGATACAAACTACAATATTTCTGACCAAAAATTGTTTCTACAGCATGTCCGAGTTTTTGATCAGTAATAGAAATGATTTAAATTTATTTATTATTTTATTGTGAGTAGGTACCCCTTTGTCATTGTTGTCATAATTTACACCTAAATATACACACACATGTTTGTATATTCTTCACTATATGTTATTTGTAGTCCTATTTCTGTTTCAGATACTTTTATTTTTATTTATTTGTAGTTTTATTCTGTTTTATACACTTTTATTATTATTTATTTGTAGTCTTATTCTATTTTATACACTTTTATTCTGACAAAACTATATTGTTCATGTAACAAGATTTATAGTGAATAAAATATATTTTATTCTATACATATAGTTGACCTACACACCAACAAGCCAAATGTTTCCTAAAGGTATTTACATTTAGGTTTAGGTTAATGGAAGACTATATAAACGATGCGATTCTGACATCATCACTCACTTATTCCGACTAGCCCTTACCCCTCGTGTTAAATCTGTAGAATCAACCCTTCATCAGGTCACAGTCAAATCTCAGAAGGTGCTGGAGCGGATAGAGGAGCACAAGATATTTTCAAACAAATATAAACTATAGTATGTTAAATCCGTTCGAAATTTGAGAGTAAACTGAAGTACTCGTAATCCTAAAAAAGGATTTAATGTGGCTATCTCTGACGTGACATAAGACGAAGTTGTCATGGCACCTGCGACCTACTTTGGTACCCTACGGAATTGTTTTATTTATTTTTACTTTTTTTAAATTGTTACTTTTAGTAGTCATTTAAAGAGAATACCAAAATTATCAGTATTTAACTTGACCGACCCATTTAGAGGAAAAATATTTGCAATCCGAAATAAACTGCGTGTCACTCCACCAAAGAAAACCGTGAGCAGTTCATACTTTCAAAGCAATATAATTTCTACACCCCAAGTATCTCTAAAATTCTGTCTACTTTGGCACCCTATAATAATTTTCTTCCTGTAAAATCTGTAATTTCCGTTTTACGGTCGTTTGCATTGGACACCAAAATCCCTCGACACGACTCGCATCATCAGGAAATTATTTAAATTTATATAATCCAACAGAACAACCTGTTTATAACTAAACTGTTGCTATGGTTCGATAAATTAGAAACTAGACTCACCTATAGAGCTCTTGTCACTATGTTTACATTTTGCAGCTTTTAGTAGTCATTTAAAGAGAATACCAAAATTATCAGTATTTAACTTGACCGACCCATTTAGAGGAAAAATATTTGCAATCCGAAATAAACTGCGTGTCACTCCACCAAAGAAAACCGTGAGCAGTTCATACTTTCAAAGCAATATAATTTCTACACCCCAAGTATCTCTAAAATTCTGTCTACTTTGGCACCCTATAATAATTTTCTTCCTGTTACAAGCATTTAATACAAACGAGTTAGTTGACAAAGTAACTGAATGCGTCAAATTTTTATTTGTGTTATCATTTGAATGCCTGGTTCATAATTGTCCAATAGATGTGTTTATTGGTTGTTGTTGTTCGAAAAAACACATACTGCAAATAGATCCTTGTAATGTAACAAATTTCTGACTCTTGAAACTTTGTAACAAGGCGGAGTTAGATTAAATTTCATATATCATTCATTCATTCATTTTTCTTAAAACATTCTCGTTTATAACATACATAACATTTTGAGTTTGCTCACGTCATGATAATATAGAAATATTCGTTATCATTAAAAATGTATTATTTTCATAAATATTTTGTTTTGAATTAATTTACAAGGAAAAAAATATTCGGCATATTCTATTATATTGATATGAACTTTTGATAAGAAAATGAAAGTATAAATTAAGTTATTAAAGAACAATGTACTTTGGGAACAAACAATTAAAAGTTCTTAATTAAATAAGTTAGATGATTTGTTTAGAATTGGTTTTTGGTAGGTTTGGTTTAATTAGGATTCGGACTTTATTGTTTCAGCTAAGAAAGTCGAACAGTTTGTTGGTAAATCTAAACTTTGATTTTAAAGTATATTCCGGTTAATCAGTTTCAGTGGCGCTCCCCATGTAACCTAAACCCTACATCTGCATTTACTTACCGCACTACTTATGCTAATAACTGCACTCTTATCCCAGTAGTACTTGAAACAGCACTTACTCCTTACTCCTGATTTACCCTGTCCGTCAGTATAACTGCCGCCACTTATTGGCTTTGCCACATATTCTTCAAGCTTCAAGTATAAAAAGCAGAAGAACTTTCACTGTGTAAGCATTAAGAGTTTTGAGCAATGCCCTATACTTTATATGAGAATGTTCATGATTTCTTTCTGAAGTTCCCATCCCAGTAAAAAAAACTGAAAAGATAGAATGATTCTTAATTTTGAGAAGAATAGAACTTAATTTCTTAAATTTACATTCCATCACGCATTTCCCTGAAAATCCGTAAATCAAGTCTCGATTTAGTGCAGTCATAGTTGTCTAGATGTTGGCATGATACCGTGCAAAATGAGTTTCAACTATTTGATTGAAAATGCGTGATTGATGTAAAAATAAAAAATCAAATTCTATTCTTTACAAAATTGGAAATCATTCTATCTTTTCAGATTCTTTTTGCTGAGAGAGCCTAAAAAAAAATCGCGAACTTTCCCATGTGAAGTATAGGCCATTGCTCAGTTTTAACTAAGAAACTACAAGCTACAGATATTCATGCTTATGAAGAAAGTTCCAATGGATAAGTGATTATATTATGAATTACCGCAAATTCTTGAGGTTCGTGACATTACTGGTATTATATTATATAATACCAAACCATATTTAATTTTATAAGTGCTGTAAAATACTTATAATTTATATACTTATGTATAAAATTAACCGTTTTAATTAAATTTATTAAAGTAACAGTCGAGACATCTTTTCAGTTATTCAGTTTTATAAGGAAAGAAAAAATATGTGTTGGAATAATCATCACTAGAGACACAATCTGAAAGTGTCATGACGTCTAAATTCTCTAAATTAGGATAGGCTCTAGATACTTATACGAACAAATATGACCACTTTTATCTACATTAATACAATGTCTTATATTGTTAAACGACAGAAATTAATATCAATTTTGAGAATATTTCTCACCTTACAATGTTTTAGAACTTTATTGTATTAAATCGCTTACAGTTCTTGAATTGGTAGTGTTTAGTTTAGAAGCAGTTAAGTTCTGCACATTGAATAATCTTTCTCCATTTCGCCTACTGTATAACACATTTGCTACTTTCCTGCACCAATGATTAATTATTTCATAATAGTAGATAAACATTATAGTGTAACGAACCACGAATTAAGAAACGTTTGCTTGATGTCGTTTACCTAGTAAAATATTTCAATATTTCTTAAAATGATTTCATATTACCTACATCAAATGTTTATTTTCTTTCTTTCCTTGTTTTGAATTTATTGCCATATATTCTTGAATATTTTGAAATTTCAGATAATCTGGAAAATAATTGTATTTAAAAAAAATAACTTTTACGCCTGACTGTATATTTCACAAAATATACAAATTATTCTAATTAAAAAAATCTAAGCATTGAAAAAGGAAACAGTTTGTGAAACGTGTAAAAAGTATTATTTTTATTTATGTTTTATGCCAACCCAACTTACTATTTTCCTCTATAAAATGTAAGTAATCTTGACAACATAGTGATAGTATCATAAAAATGGTAACTCACGTTTATTAATTTATATTCTAGATGTTTTTCTTATAAAAACTAACGAAAATGTTAAATAAACACATCACATAAATTAGACCATCAGATAAGCAATATTAAGCATAGTATTACCCGTTCTACAAAATTTCTTCAAATTCAAACTATGTATTAATATTAGACCCATCTAACCCTATATATTTGTGGAGGCAATAAGACTAGGAATAATAATTTTTAGTCGGACATAGGGTGTCCTATTTAAAAAATTGCGACTTGCTATATGAATATGGACCACCCTGTATAAATAAAACTGTATGATGAAGAACACTAAATGTCTAGTAACTTTCATATGAAACTTTTTTTGATTTCTCTTATGGCTTCTGAGTAAATGACGAGGACACCGTGACTGGACCACCCTCTATATACACTGTACAATAATTACAAATTATACAGTTTTAAATAATGTACAAATAGTTGCAAAATAATATTATTATTTACAGGAATTATTTTCTGATTAACAAAGACAATGTTTCTCTTACGATAACTTCTATTGTATATAATATTTAAATGTTTTCTTCATTTGTGTTTCCCGTAATGGTATTTGCAAAAGTTCTAATGTAACTATAATTACTCTCCTTTTATAGATGAGGCTTACATGAAGCTAGCGTTGGAAACAATGGAAGAACTGGACTGGTGCCTGGATCAACTGGAAACTATTCAAACACACCGATCTGTTTCTGACATGGCATCATTAAAGGTAGGTTTTCCAAAGAATTCTCTTTATACATCCTTAATTAAGTTTATTATATTTTAGTATGCGTATTATGTGGTGTTGGCTATATTCATATAATATTAGTAATACAGTATTGCAAAATCAATTGAAATTATTCTAAAATCAGTTACACCTAAGAAAATATACTTTGATCCAGAGTGAACATCATCATTTTAACATTGTGTCTATGGTATTTGATACCAGAAAAAACTAGAGTTCTGCTTACTTAATGGTACAGTATTTAGAAAAATTCGGTTAATTTTACAAAAAGGTACTTACGTCTTAAGTTAATGGTAACTTGACAACCTAATAGAAACAAGAAACACACGAGTGTTAGAGCAAAGTGGCGCGTTAAATTAGACTTCCTCCCCCTTTAAACAGTGAAATATATTCAGCTCATAGTTTTAAGAGTCCATAACTCAGTAATGGAAAGCCGTAGGAAAAATTGTATAAGACGTACTGGTATTTTGACCCTATCTTATTTATTATTGATATATCTCCAAAAACAATTTGTATACAGGTAATATATAGATATAAAATTGCCAAAAAGTAAATATTTATATGTAGTTGCAACTTGCTATTGCTATTGTTTGCTTAGATGATTTGAAAGATTGTATTCACAATTCATTTATATTTTATTTAATAAGAAATAATGGTGGAACATTATGCGTAAAATTTATCTCAGATAGTTATAATTTGTCAGCGATGATTAAAAGTATAATAGATATATCTCGTACTAGGAAAGAGGAAAGTTGCAACTGTGATTGTATTTTATTGCGAGAAAAATGACGGGCTGTTGTAAAAAATATATTTTTGTCTGTAGGACACCTGTGTTTGTCTCTCTGTCGATATGCCAGGAAACGAAGGCTCAAGGTGGAAAACTATACTTATAGGATTTTATTTTTATTATTTTTCATATTGATCCCGGATGCTCATTTGGGATCTGAGTTTGTGGGACACAGACAATACTAATGATAAATAAAACGTATGGCAGTTTGTCACCGATAAATACCTAATTTAGGTGGGTGAAAGGGGATGTTCCGGGAAGAGCTGTGTTCCACAAACTCAGATCCCAAATGATCCCAGGATGAATATAAAGATCCTAGAATCAATATAAAAAAAATAAAATCAAATTCTATATAGTTTTCCATCTTGAGCCTTCGTTTCCTGGTGACTATCTACCAAAGCGATTTAAACTATCAGTATGAAACTAGCAGGTCACATAATAACCGACATTTTAATTCAAATTGATCAATCCAAAATATAAGTTATTGGATTAATATTCAAGTATTCGTGCTTATGTTCATTCTAATTAAATTAATCAAAAATTGACGTGGACAGGTTATAAAATTAGTACAATTTGAAACATTGATACTTAACTTGTTCAAATATGAATAATTGATTTAGTCCTACTTTACATTTGAGGATAGAAAATTGCATTAGCATGAATGCATTTAATTAGTCCTAAAAATTGATTACATAAAGCGTTGAACAAAAACCCTCGAGAAAACATCACCATCAGTACATACCTATTTTTTATTTCCATTTTGTAATGCTATCTTTAAATTACCTACTTTATTTTGCCTAAACGATTTTAAACTTGTTGATTCCGATTATGTTTTAAAGGAAGCATTTTTCTCATAATGTATTTTTTGTATATCAGACTTATGTAACCTAACTATTTCCCTTAAGCGGAATTGTCTGCATTTTTATATATTTTATAGAAATAAACATTACAATTTTGACCAGTATCACAGCATTTCTCAGTGATGAAGGGTGAATCTAAATTACCCTGTCAAAAAATTAATGTATGTCTAACCTTTTTAAATTACTTATTAATCTGATGACTCACATGAATTACTATTTTTTTCATACTAATGGAGTGTCATCAGTGCCTCCCATCTTGCCATGAATCGCTGCATTTTTTATAATTTTGCGTTATTATCCTTGAATAAGAGAAATCATATTTTGGATTCAACGAAAACGTCAAGGCATGTTAATAACGAGAAAGGGAGCAACAAAATAAATTATACAAAGTTTATCCCTCAATCCTCTTTGAATAATCTAGTGGCATGTACATACATAATTAAAGATTTATTGATTTTGACTTATGAAGCAAAACTTTTTAAACACATTGACTACCTATATTGACTTAGTTTTCTAGGTAACTTTCGAAATGTATGTCATATCAGAGTTTTGTTGAGTAATTAAAATTAGGAGATATAATATATTTTAATGCATTTGTTTTAAAACACTTGAAACGCGATATTACTTATCTATTTATCTTTTGAGACATACTTTCTCATAAAATTTAGTTAATATTTCTATTTTTTTGCCATTTTTATACAACTGAGTTATCAATAACTTAATTCATGGGCTCGGGTGTAACAACAAGAGCTTCTTTTTTATAATTTTACAAATACGGAATATACAAAATTCTTTCAGCTTTCATCGGATAGAGTTTATTTTCTTTCGTCTGGTATGGATTATTAATTTAGTTTGATACACATTATTATCATGTAGACAACATTATGATTGACGAATAGCGCCCGAACCGCGCTTCTTGGTAGGTGGTGATGAAAAGTCTTTCTTTAATTTCACTTGTTAGGATTAAATCTTGTAATTCAATGTGTACCTACTTCCCTTAAACACTGGTATCAGCACATTTGGAATAAAAGTGTGGTGCGTAGATATTGAAGTGTCCCTTTTATATTAATTATTTATGTATCAAGGGCGTAAGGTAAGGCCGCGGCGTGAAGATACGGGAATAAAAGTAAAACAATAGAAATAGAATAGATTTTTTAGGTTTATAACAATAATTTTTTCCTTTGAGAAATGCTTTAAGTCTTGCATCATTCACAATATTAACATAATTTTGGATCATTAAATCATTTATTACCTCTTCTGCAGCTTATTAAAACGCTCATTTTTAAATTTAAAATTGTGACACAAATTTAAATGACGTTTTGTAAGTATTTTTAAGTTATATGTATGTCAAAGTTCTAGTATATTAGAATTCCCGTACGCACATACTGATTTATTTTTTTAAATAATAATTGTATTAAAATTTGCGTTAAGACGAGGTATTAGCAATTCCGGCGATGCAAAAAGTAGCGTAACACGAGACTAAAGTGCCTTTTAATCCCTCATGTGATTGTTCACACTCAGGATGGAATGGCATACTTTAGTGCCTTGGTATATAATATACTATTATGCACGAGCGGTTTATAGGGTCAGTTACAAAGTTTGACATATGACATGACATATGACATATAAACTCTATTCGAAGTCGTTACCTAGCAACGGTCAAACAAAGCCAATCTTGTAGTCGCTATATTTCAATAGCTGGTTATAAAGTTACTTTGTCGCCCAAGGACGATAATAGGGATCGTGGGCCATAAAGTTCTACTTAACGCCCAAAAAACCGGACGGTAAATTGTACTTTAGTACCCGGCCGTGCATAAAAATATTTATGCTCTACGTATTTTGATGTGACTACTATGACTGCAATATATACTTTATTTATATCATTTTGTCTAATTAGTAATTGTACATAAAATTTTACAGTGAATAGAAAAACAAAAGTACGGACAGACAGTATCAAAGTAAATGGTTTAATTGTGTTCCTTGCGCACGAATATAACAATTTCATCAACGACAGGATGTTATTGTTATTACTTCATAATTGTTTCTAATTTTATTTGGATAAAGGTAACAAACAGGACATATATTTATATAAACTTTTCTGGTTATAATAACTTTCACTATTTTAATTACTGTAAAAAATTCCTGTAGTAAATATGTCAATTTAAAATGTTGTTTCATAAATGTGATTTAAATGTAAATGTAATGCCTTCTTGAACTACCCTGGTATAAATAATTCACCCTACCTAAAATTAAAATTCAGGTGTGAGTAACTCTATTGACAATATCTTTAAAAATTTAGTAAAGAAGTAAAGTAAGTTACATATAAAATAATAATAATGGTAACTAAAAATATGAAACCCTTTTCAAATATTGAAATGAAACATCAAAAGTTTCATATGGAAATTACCTACACATTTTGAACGTCATTGTTAAATACAGGGTCATCCAACGAAAAGGCCCACCCTTATATTTTCTTTATTTTTCGAGTTAGGAAAAAATGTTTCAAATAAAAGTTGTAGTGAATCAAATGAACTCATTTAAAACCCCTGCAAAGAAGATACAGGGTGTTCCATAAAATCGGGACAAACCTAACTTACATTTTTTTAAATGGAACACCCTATATTTTTTTACATTTTTCAAATCTGTGTATTTTTGTGATTTCAATATATATATATATATATATATATATATATATATATATATATATATATATATGTTGTATCTTATCTTTTACTGTTTTTTATTTATTGCAAATTTCGTGAACAATTATTTATACCACCAGCATCTGCATGCGTATCAATCAGGTTAGCCATGGATGAAAAACAATTAATTTGACACTTATGCCTTACAGACTAATTGAATAAATTCAAAAAGCAAACTTTTCATCAATGGCTAACCTGATTGATACGCATGCAGATGCTGGTGGTATAAATAATATTGTTCACGAAATTTGCAATAAATAAAAAACAGTAAAAGATAAGATACAACATATATATATATTTGAAATCACTAAAATACACAGATTTGAAAAATGAAAAAAAATATAGGGTGTTCCATTTAAAAAAATGTAAGTTAGGTTTGTCCCGCTTTTATGGAACACCCTGTATACTCTTTGCAGGGGTTTTAAATGAGTTCATTTGATTCACTACAACTTTTATTTGAAACATTTTTTCCTAACTCGAAAAATAAAGAAAATATAAGGGTGGGCCTTTTCGTTGGATGACCCTGTACATAAGCTAAATATTGACTTTTATACGAATTAAGAAATACTAGGAACTATTTTATAAATAAGTAAGCGAATTCCAGTGAATTTTAACTATCTTAATTACTATATACAATTTTGTCTTTAGGATAAATAAGTTGATTTGAAACTTCAAAAAAAATTCTTCTGAGCAAGCATATCATTGACATAATTATCTTTGGAGTCGTCTGCCAAGCATAATTTGATTTTCTCATGAATTAGCGGCTCAAAGTTTAAAATAGACTGATGGAGAAGCGCCACAAATTTCATTAATATACTTTTGGTATAAAATATTTTTAAACGTTGTTGAATGTTAATACAGGTGTATGTTAGTTTAATAGGTGATTTATCGAAATGCGTAATTATGAACAAATTAAAATAGTACTTGGATATAATAAATCCTCTTAGAAATTTTTGAATGGTTTACATGAAATACATTTAGGCTGCATACGCACTGCGTACCTACGTAATACATAAAATATGGTTTGTTTCAAATATAAATATATTTAATTATATCCTGAGATCTCGCTTAAAATGAATTTGCAGTCGGAAACTACAACCACATGGATTAATCTTCTCAAAAGTGTATTTTTTATTTTCCAGCGAGCACAATACAATTTTCTACAACATTGTATTAGTCATAGAATTCTGAACAACATTCAAACTGTTCGTTCACCTGTCCTTCTATCTATTTGTCTGTTCGTTGGTTCGTCTGTCCGTTACAATTCTTCGAAACACGATAACCGAAGAACGAAGTCCGTTTTAAACCAACAAATCCGTTCGTCTGTTACATGTTTTTGTTATTACAACATAATATGGAAAGTTTGATCAGATTGAAATTTGGACAGTAAGTGATAATTAAAATAAGAACCTTAAAGAATCTTAAATTAACAATAATATTTAGGAAATTATAATTGAGAAAATAATCCTAAAAGGCGACCTTTAATGTGATACATAAACAACAATTACTTTGATTTGTCGATTTCTTGGATTCACGGTCATATAATTAAACGAAGAATGTAATTTGTTGCAAATTTTTTACAATTCTGAGTATTATTGATTCATTCTTCCATTCTTGCTCCTAGTTGTGGGGGAGTACAGCTAACATCACTCTCATCGCCACAATCCATCGTAAGAAACGAAAAGGATACCTAATTTAATTTTTATGAAACGCGTTTATTTCAAATGTGAAGCGTTGTCATGGAAACGTCAAGATAGCTGTTGATTACATTGTGTCCAATGTCCAAGTAGAAAATAATTTACTCTAAAGCGGCAAAATTGCAAAAACGCTCGCTGATGAGCAAATGACAACTTTCTGATCTCAAATGATAGTTCGAAAATGCCTCTTTCAATGTCAGTCGTCGAAAAATAAAGTTGTAGACAATACGTATTAAGCAAAGAAAATAGATCGCTGATGAGCAAATGACAACTTTCTGATCTCAAATGATAGTTCGAAAATGCCTCTTTCAATGTCAGTCGTCGAAAAATAAAGTTGTAGACAATACGTATTAAGCAAAGAAAATAGAATAATTTGTTAAAGAAATATTCCACTTTTGAATATTGTAATTTACCATAATATTCTTATTTCTAACTCTTTAGTTCTATTTTAGTGCTTTATAAAAGTAACTATTTTATTTGTTTGCATATTTTTAACAATAAACAAACAAAATTGCTCAAGGGTCAACCAACTCTTGATAACGATAATTAGAGAAGACTATATTATATCCTCGATTATACTCGACCAAACTGAAACCTTGTAGGTAATAAATATCTTTCTGTAAACATCGTTGGTTTATTTTTTAAAATGTTATTTGTGCAAGGAAAATTTCCTTTAATTTTAGAATGTATTCAGCTATACTTTTACTACACAAATTTTCCTCTGATATAACATATTCAACGTTCTAGTCACTTTTCACATTAACTCGTTTTTTAAATGTGAATGGTAACATGAGCAATAAAAACAGTTTTATAGGTTGTAAATTCATTAATATACACTGTTGGCAAGAATCGACTTTGGAAGACGAAATCTGTAATGCAACTAAGAGAGAAGGTACATAGGGGCAAAGCCTTCAGTTAACAAGAGATGCCTAACCATTCCTACACTCCTACTAAAGAGGGGATGTGCGTGTAGCGCGCTCGACGACATCGTTTCAGCCGACCTAGCCGTGCCACAGGGCCCACAGGTGACCTGTGCCGCGACACCGCGGCCGCTCGACACATTCGCCCGATTCCGTCGTCCCCTTCGACCGCGTGTTGTAAAGAATGGAAGGTGGGAGTTAGGGGATAGCGCGTTGTCTGTTTAACTTGTAAATGCTTTAAGTTATCTCCGTCTGATGCATTTATATCGGCTTCCAAGATTAAACGTTACCAATAGTGTATATATAACCGCAAGTATGCTGGAAAATCTTATATTTTTCGCAGAAATAACACACCTTGTCATAACTAAAATATAAAATAGGTTTTTCTTTTACTATGTATTTGTTATTTTTTTTTAACAATATTCTTGCGTGTTTATGTCGGACTGTCATCGTTAACAAAAAATTAGTTAGGTATAACAAGTATAATTTTAATGGGAGTACCCGAATGATACTTATAAATAAAAATAAATTATGAGAATTATTTCAATCTGGTTTCAAATGGCATTCAAATTTTATTAGATATATTAAAGTTAAAATATAAAGTTAAAAAACGTGACTGTGATCTCTAAGACATTTCTTAGGCAACCAAACCACAGTTAATAAAAGTTAGTGAAGGAGAACAAGAAGCAGATTTTATAAGTACAATTGACAAGGTACAAGTAATAATACGAAGTTTATCTTCCAATATGTTTAAAACCACCACTGCTTTCTGGAATTGAAAAAATTAATAAAATTAACAATACCTTGATGATGATGATTGATTGATTGATGATGATGATGATAGGTATATACTATCAAAGAAATGCAAAATATAAGCCGTCATTTTTTGTGATTTTATACCGATTGTGCGTTATAGAAGAAATGAAGAAAAATGTGCTATTTAGTAATTGACGAAAAAGAGTTGTAAAAAATAACTCCACCTTTCCCAAAGTCCCTAAATACCTAATTCAATTTGAGCTTATTTACTTACCAAAGGCAGAAATAAAAAAAATTCTTAAATTTTTAAAAATCCGTTATTTGTCTCACAACCCGTAGCTAAATATTAAAATTTGAATTTATGCATAGAGAATTCTCTATAAAGGTATGTATTAGTATAGAAGAACAAAATGTATCCTCATTATTGGTTTATTTGTCATGTTGACATCGTTAACACAGTTTATATTAAATATGATCATAATAAAATGTATAAGACTAGTCTATAAAAATTAATACCAGGCCTTAAAAAGATTGCCTGTATTGAGAACACTGTTTTTTGTGCATCCAAATAAATTGACATTTTAAAAAAAAATTAGGGATTTTAAGATTTAATTTACAAATATGTATATCAATAAATTGACTTTGGCCGCTTCACTATTAAATACTACACTATAAAATAAATAATATAAAAATATAAACTATTTAGAACATTAATAGGTAAGAGATTTTGCAAGATTTGGTTGTTTATAATAATAGATAATATAATGGAGCAACCAGATAATAATAATTTATAACTTAATCCAGGTATACAAAGAAACTTTAATTTGACGGTATTAACAGATTGACGCAAGTGATCTGCTGTTTATTTCTTGGTGCAATTAATTGTATTCGGACTTTGCCAACAATGGATATATCAATATCGCAAAGATCAATAATCGTTACACTTTTAAGACAAAATTTCATTTCTTAGCAGGTTTATCGCGCCCCTTAAATAAATACAAGTTTGTTACACAGGGTGTTCTCGAAATGAGGACTTTATTTTTGTTATGTTAACTTTGAAGTATGTTGTGCACATTTTTTTCTTTAATAGCTTTCGGTCGTAGACCATGCAGTTAGTCACTTCATGAATAATAATCATTTCGCTCAAGTTATATTACTTAAAATGGTTTAAAAAATAAAAAGAGATATAAAATAACAGAAGATGACACAAGATTCTCATGATAGAGGTAAACTGAACAAGACATTGTTATTAAATCAAATACAACGGAAAACAATATCGAAAAGCCATAAAAGTTGAAAACAGAAAGAAAAATAGTGAAGAATGGTATTTAAATAGTCAAAAATAGTCTATGTGAGGTTTATGTAGTTCAAGATAAATATGCTGTGGTGCCTGAACGGTGTGAAATCTCAGGAGGAAACCTTCATGTGTAGAACAGTCTCAAAATTTTATGTGCATTTAAAATTGGCATCATATTCTAAACTGCTCACTGCTGCAGATAAAATGGTAAATAAGGTCATGTTTGGAAATGCTTGAATCTTGAGTGTGGTAGCAACTAAGATTCAATAGCAAGGAAGTACGGTGTTTTCTTTTTAAAAATTAAAAATTGTATGCTCAGTATGTCATCTTACCTTAGCATACATTAATAGCCTCTTCAACGAAGCCGATGAGAATTTTCAGTGCTTTTTATTTGAGAGTTTTGTTTTTGATTTAGGTGGTTTTAGATGCTAATAAATATATGTGTACAGCAATTTTTGTATCTAAAACAAATAAATATAAATACCATAAAAAACTTCCTCTATTAGTTCTAAATAATTACAAACTGCTTTATCTTCCAGAATACCTCTTTTCATCGAGATAAATTTTTCCATAAATTGAAACCAATTAATATGTACTTACGTTTACTGTTAATTCGGGATACTTCAACTCAAAATCAATCAATCAATCTGTAAATAAAAGTATACTTAGTATTTTGTCATATAAAAATAGAAAGTATCCCATTTAACACACAAAATATCTTTAAATTTTTTTTGTAATTTTTAAAAGATTTTTCAAAAACTAGATAAAATATGAATTTCATATTTGGTCTACTCATATCTCAAACAATAATCCAGTAACATAGAGATTCTTTTAAGTTAATCACTTAAATTTAAAATAATGTACGACCCCTAAGTACATTTGTTTCTTTGAAAAAAGAAATATATTTTTTAATTTTGTGTCATTTCATACAATAATGTATAGTAGAAGCTAGAATTAATAAGTGGTTGACGATTGCTTTGATCGTACTACTGTTATATCAACGAATTAGGGATCAGTTTTATTAGTATAAAATAATTTGTTTAATAACGTCAACCATATACATATAATCACACACAAAAGGCTGTGAGATACTTCTCTTCTCTAAAACTGGGAAAACAATGACGTATATAGCACGGCCACGCACGGCGCACAGTGGTAACTGCGTTACCGACTGACTATTCGTATAGGCAAAGATAATGGGTCTATATTCGGTCTATATTATCTTTGGTACAGGGAATTGATGGAATAGGATATTGATTATTTTGTGTGCTGTCATTAGTTCTTAATAGTAGAAAAGAATAAAATTTGTTGTTTCAAATATTTAGGTAATGGTGACCACAAAAAATATTTGTCTTACTGCAATATATCCCATTTTGATATCCTATAAAAACGACTCTTAAATAGAACAAATAATAATTATTAGAGTAATTGTTGTAAATAAACATAAACATAAAAAAAAAAAAAAAAAATTATATACTTTTTTTATTTTAACCCACATTCATGAACAGACTAATAAATTCATTATTTACCATATTTATTTAATCATATTTTTTTGAGATTAAAAAAAGCTACATTTACGTCATACAAAGTATGTGTCAAACTTAAATACATTATTTATTGGCTTCTAAAATGGCCAGTATTTGAAACATGTTAGTAATATTTTGAATTAATATTTTTTTTAAATAAACACAAAATTAATATAATAATATTGGTAAAATAAAACCGTTTTTACCACAGAGAGATCCAAACCTATATTTCTTTTATAATAATGGACCTATATTTCTTTTATAATAACTCATGATTTTTCAAGATCGCAACCATAAAAGGACCATAATTAGGATATTCAGAAAACCCTCTTTGAAGGGGTTTAAACAGCATTATTTTTTGCAATTATTACTTTTAGTGTAAATAATTTTTGTTTCGACCCAGTATATCATAGATCATTCAGAACACACCTATTTGATTATTATCAAATCAATATGAACAGGTACATAAATTAGCAATTCTATTGTTATAACATGCACACACTACTTGCGTATTTGAAAATAACACTTTTCTAAGAATTTATATTGCTAATTGATTTAAACAGACATACATAAATTTAATTACTTAAATGTTAATGAGCATATTTCTCGCACATTACAGTGTAGGTACTATCGCGGCCGAAAAAAAGTAATCGACTGATTTTCCCGTTGTAACTACGGTTCTATTCAGTGTCGCATCAATCCCAATATTTTTTTTATTAGTGTCAACGTCATTGTCATATTAAGCAAAAATAAATCATGCCTTAGTGAAGAAGAAAAAGGCTACATCATCGCCAAACTTGGGGAAGGGTGTCTCAACAACGCATAGCAAGTGAAATTAATTGCAGCAAAAGCACTATTGAAAAACTAAACAAAAAGTGGATAAAAACTCATGATCTGAGGGCAGTGGGTTCTGGGCGGGGAAAGAGTAGTCCAGAAAACGACAATGCCCTGGTTAACTATGTGAATTTAAACCCATTTTCTAATTCTATTGAAGCCAAAGAACAAACCAACTTCTCCAGCATCTCTAAGGACAGCAAGAAAACAGTTGCGAGAGCAAGGTCTATTTAACTGTGCCAGTGCTAAAAAGCCCCGACTAACAGATGTTAATAAAGAGGCAATAATGCAGTTTGCAAATACTTTTATTAATGAAAACGATCGTTACTGAGAGCGAGTGGTCTTTTCCGATGAAAAGAGATTTCAGTCCTGCTACAATGATCAATTTTATTGTGAGTTTACCGTCCCAGGGGTCATAAGTTTGATGAAGAATATTTGCACAAAACAGATAATAGCGGAAGGTATTCTGTATTTTTGTTTAGTTTTTGAATTGTGCCTTTGCTGCAATTAATTTCACTTGCTATGCGTTGTTAAGACCACCCTTTTCCAAGTTTGGCGATGATGTAACCTTTTCTGCTTCTCTCAAAACCATACTAATTAATTGTTTTCTTATAATTAAAAAATATTAACAACTTATTTCTTATTAGTTTCTTAGTAAATACGACCCCACCAATGATTTCTTGTCAAAATAATTTAATTGACATAACTGATGTAAAAACTCCCATTTACAAAGGAAAATTTTTCGAAAAAACATACTACTTGATAAAAAATCGATTACTTTTTTTCGGCCGCGATAGTACATTATCCTTGTATATGTAAGAATACATATACAAGGATATTATACAAGTATACAATAATTTACTCGTTGAACTAAAGCGACGTCTTCGGAAGGTTCCAGAAGTTTGCAGTTTACCCTCCTCCTGTAGAATACAAAAAAACATAATACATATCCGGTAAATTATATTGATATTTAATAGTAAGTAAATATTCTCCACATTTTTTTATAAATAAGTTTAGTTATATCAACAAAATATAGATTATATTAGGCTCTGTAAATACTATTGCGCAATTGTGCATATGTGCATAGTGCTACTATACTTCTACTAAAAGACGTCGTTAAGAACTACCAGAAGTAATAAACGAGAATATTGCAGGCGCCCAAAAACGTTTATATATTTTGAAATAGGTTTGATTTTATGAGATTGAATGTTTGCGTGATAAAAATGTTTATTGCAGGTTTTTATTGATGGAAAAAATCGATTCCTACCAAGAAAATATTACATGTATAAAACCTTTGGAACTTATGAATGTCCAAAATTGAGACCTCAAATAAACATTTGCACAATTCGCTAGTTCTTATACAAATACCCTTAGTAAGATATCTGACGCATACGCATACCTACTATATATCAACAGATGACTTAAAAATTTACAACGTATAAAATTCGTACAAGTTTTACGCACTTATATTATAAATTCAAACTGCTCAAAAAATAAATATAACCCTTTAAAAATTGTCTCCAAACCACTGACGAAAACTTTGGAAATCTAGAAGAGGATAAGAGGAGATGGGACATTTCAGTGGGCGATATTATGTGAATATTTAAAATTATAAAGTTATTTTAGCTAGACGTATGACTGAGACATAATATGATGGGAAATATTCCCAGGTTACAAATTAAATAACGCTAACCCCTTATAGTGGAGTCAATAAGTCGGAAGAGACCTGCAAAAATAACAAATATTTCCGAATGCAACGAAAGATACTTCTCCCCCTCCGAGGGTGATGAACGCGAATATCGTAGCTAGAGAATTTTGTATCCACTCCTACCTCTGCAAACGGCCAAAATCCACCCCTATTCACGACTTTCACCGGTAATCGCTCCGGATACTGTTTTTTTGCCAGAAAATTGGTTATGATATCATCGGTGATGAGGGAAGAGACTGGAGTGAGGCTAGGAGACCAGGGAAAGCCGCGTAAGAGCCCTTGGGAGCTGATAAGAGGAGATGGGACATTTCAGTGGGCGATATTATGTGAATATTTAAAATTATAAAGTTATTTTAGCTAGACGTATGACTGAGACATAATATGATGGGAAATATTCCCAGGTTACAAATTAAATAACGCTAACCCCTTATAGTGGAGTCAATAAGTCGGAAGAGACCTGCAAAAATAACAAATATTTCCGAATGCAACGAAAGATACTTCTCCCCCTCCGAGGGTGATGAACGCGAATATCGTAGCTAGAGAATTTTGTATCCACTCCTACCTCTGCAAACGGCCAAAAACCACCCCTATTCACGACTTTCACCGGTAATCGCTCCGGATACTGTTTTTTTTGCCAGAAAATTGGTTATGATATCATCGGGGATGAGGGAAGAGACTGGAGTGAGGCTAGGAGGCCAGGGAAAGCCGCGTAAGAGCCCTTGGGAGCTGATCCTTCCCTATCTAGAGGTGGAAGGTGGAAAAGTGATATTATCGATACCGCTGTTTTCAAAATTTACCCCCTCCCCGTTTTCGAGGATGCTGAACAAGAAAAAAATAGTGTCAGGAGTGGCAAACCACTCCTACTCCCGCAAACGAACAATATAAGTTAATGACGAAGATGATAATTTCTAAAATCTGTTAAATTTTATCCCTGAAGTTTCTATTGCCGATTCTCATTCAGAAATGGACGATGTATGTGATGAAGGAGGAGACGATATCATCGAATGTGCGATATTCACTTCGAGGAGCATGAAGAATGTAATGTTACTTGTAAGTGCCGTAAGTTATATTATGTATTGTAAAAAATAGTTCATTGTACAGAGTTAGTATTATTAATATAAACCCCCCATTTTTATTTTTATCTTTGACGGATTCCAAAAATCAAAAAACCGGCCTTACACGGTTTTTTATGTAGATTCCACTCCTGCTAACGGATTGACAGTACGGTTTTAAATATACAGGGTACGCAAAAAAGTTTAGTTTTTTAAACGAAACACCCTGTATATTTTGACAAATTTGAATTCCTCCAATCATTCTGATTACAAATATATACACATATTGCTATGTAATTATTTTGAATTATATATTTTTGTTTATTTGAATTTATTGCCCCACGTTGGTGGCGGCCATTTTAATTGTACTGTAATTAATTTATTGTTGATTTTTAATTTTTAATTTTTATTAATGTACATAACAATTTTTTTATATAATTATAGAATATCTCACCTTTCTCATATACCTTATTATTTTACTTACTTACTCTTTATCTCAGGCTCATCTGGGTTCCTGGACGATAATGAATTTGTTTTTAAATCTTTACTTTATTTACACTGGCTATATGCAATTATTTAAACTCTATTCTTGCAATTTGTGTTGCCTAACTCTTGGCTTTACTATTTTATTTTTTTGTATTCAATGTTGCATAGCTTATCATGGACAAATAAATAAAAGCTTTCTGTTTTACCTCAATATCGTTTTACTTGCATATGGTTATTTTGCATTTACATAAACAAAAACATTCGAGACTGTTCAGTTTAGTCTACAACTAATATTATCCCTGCTAACTTAAAATGAAGAATACGAGTGGCTATTTAAGAATTCTGGCATAATAATTGATTAAGTGTGAATAATTTATTGAAACATGGCTTTATAAATCTGCCCTTGAATTTTTAAATTGCCTGCTGCTTAATATTTAAGGTTATGTCTAACTTATTATAATAATACCACACAGTTTATAGTGCTTCCTTGCATTGAAAGTTCTTTTTGAATAATTTACGATTATTTCGGACTGTTTATGGTTTTCGATTGATGATTGATTTATTTCCTTTTCATTTAACAACTTTTATAGTTCTTGGTAAGTACTTTGACTTTGATTAATTTTTATATTGACTCTTATTATGCTCAATTTTAATATGAAACATTACTTTCTTACGCTTTGTTGTCTTCTTTCAGGTTTTGAAACTGGTTATCTTAATTTTCTCTTTTCTGTTTCAGGTACTTGGCTGCATATGACTTTCTTATCACTTTAATCTCTGGACATTCAAACTTTTGGACTGGATCGGGATGGATTTTCATTAAACTCTGGTTTTTACCATAATTACTTCAGTTTTGGTTTCTTCTATAATTTTTTTCACCAGGCATCATTTTTATTTTCTGCAGAGAGAGATTCAACAACAACCTAACAACCTTCATTTCTTTTCCCTGGATACCAAGTTTTTTTCATTTCATGGCTGGCTTCTTTATTACTGTCATTTTCTATGGCTGGTAAGTAAATGTTATTTTATTTTTTTATTTACTTTAATTATCTATTGCTTTTTAATACTTGTCCTTATTTTGTTGCTTTTAATTCATTTATTTAATGTTTCATTTCAATCTGTCATTATTTTCTTTATCTGTCATTATCGTTGTAATATTTATTTATTATGGACTTGTGTTCCTTTTGCTTCTTTTCTGCTTGTTTTTCGTTGCACTACACTTATTTTAATTCACTTTTAGAACCTTTAGCTCTATTATTTTCACTTAACATCATTGCTTAAATTATTTCTTAATTATATGTGACATATTTTATAATTTCTAACAATTTATTTTCTGATTTAGGTTTTTCTCTGAACGTTTTCATTTTGGAATTTGGATTTTAATATTCCACCTATGGATTTGGTTTGCCATACTGTCCATCTATACAACATTGATTACTCCAGTGAACAATAAGAAAATTCAACTCCGAAATGACTTTACTTTTGTATATTAAGTTAGTGAAACATTCTATAACATTTAAATTAGGTAAACTTTTATATTTTATTCTTTTTCTTGATTAAAATTCATTGTTTTTACTTATGTGTGATTTTATATCACTACAATATTGTATAAACGCTGTACTGGTTTTGGAGTTATTTTCACTTTATTATGGATACGTTGAAACAAATGCGGTATTTTATAAATCATATTATAAATTAATAAATAGAATAAATCAAAAACAAAACAAAATATATTAATTACTAAAACAAATTTTACAACATTTTCATCATAACCAACCACCATTAACTTCGATACATTTCAAACCACGTTTAATAAAATTCGAAAGAATTTTTCGAAGAAAAAGTGCTGCATCCAAATTTAGCAAAGTTATATTTTTTACAATTTGATTTTTTTATTGTTTAAAATTTTCCACTGGTTCACTGTAAATTTTTTCTTTGAGCGATCCCCAAAGAAAATAATCTACTGGATTAAGGTCTGGACTCCGTTCGAATTTTATTAAACGTTGTTTGAAATGTATCGAAGATAATGTTGAAAGTGTTACGTAATTTGTTTTAATAATTCATATATTTTGTTTGGTTTTTGATTTATTCCATTTATTGATTTATTATATGAGTTTATAAAATAACGCTTTTGTTTCAATGTATCCATAATAAAGTGAAAATAACTCAAAAATCAGTAAAGCGATTATACAATATGTGTATATATGTATAATCAGAATGATTGTAGGAATTCAAATTTGTCAAAATATACAGGGTGTTCCATTTAAAAAACTCTAACTTTTTTGCGTACCCTGTATATTTAAAACGCTATAGCCAATCCATTAGCAGAAGTGGAATCTACGTAAAAGACTGTGTAAGGCGAGTTTTTTTATTTTTCGACTCGGTCAAAAATAAAAATAATAATGGGGGGTTTACATTAATAAAACTAACCCTGTACTCAAGAACATATTGTGTATACATAATTTATTTAAAGAAAAACGAATTGTATAACATTTTATTCTCGTGTCTCACTTTCAGGAGAAGAAATATTAACTTGTCATGCTGAAACACTCTTGTAGATATTTTTTTCTTCATCAGCATCCTCGAAAGCAGGAGAAGGGTAGGTATTTTATTCGGAAGGAGGAAATAAATTAATTTTTCACCCCTCGTAGGATAGACTGAACCCCAAGGTTGTCCTGGGCCATGCCTCACTCTTTTCTCACCTAGATAATTTCATTAAATTCCCGGATATTCCCCTTCAAGCACGCGTTGTCGAGCGTTATGGCAAGAAACCACGATAAAGGATGGTTTTGGCCGTTTGTGGGGATAGGAGTGGATTACCACTCCTGAATCTATTTTTTTCTAGTTCAGCATCCTCGGAAACAGGGGGTAAATGTTGAAAACACCAAAATCAATAATATTACCTTTCCACCCCCAGACAGGGTAGAATCAGCCCCCAAGGGCTCTTATGCGGCACTCCCTGGCATCACCCTACTTCCTTCTATCATCCCCAATGATATCATCAACACTATACCGACAAGAAACAGCATCCCGAGCTATTCCTGTGAAAGTCGTGAAAAGGGGTGGCTTTTTGCCGTTTGCGGGGGTAGGAGTGAATAAAAAATTCTTTAACCGCGATATTCGTGTTCAGTACCCTCGAAAATGGTGGAAAAATTATCTTTTCGTTGCATTCGGAAATATTTGTATATTGCTCCGACTTATTGAGTCCACTATGTTTTCCGTACTGCATTCGTAATGTTTTTGACCTTACGCCAAATAACTCAAAATTTTGGATAATAGTTCACTGTTGTGCATTATGTTGAATATTTAAGTTTGAAATAAGAAATATTTTCTCAGCTTGCTCTAAATAGTTACCATATAATACTCGCATTTGATTGTAACAAACTTCCTGTTTTCTATTGATCTAGAAATGTCGACTTTGTTGTGTTTCTTATGGTTTAAAAAATAAAAATATACTTACTTCCTTCAGAATCCTTGTATTTGAAAAGCACAATAATGTTGCCAAGCCAACAAAGTTCAGTGACCTTAAGCAAACAATATTTTATGTGAACATTGTTTATTTAAAGTTCTACACTTTCGGTAGATTATAGTGTATTAAACTTTCACACATCTCCACATTTTTGGATCTTAACAAAACGTAATTCGCACATTTGTGCATGACTTTCACGTGCTATTCGAATGCTACTCTGATTGTCATCTTTCGAATGATATTTTAATTTGCATATGCAAACAAATTCCGTACCATCTTTAGTTAAAATATAACATAAACTGTATTGCATCTATTTATAGAGGACAATTGTTCATATTAGTATTATAAAATTACAATTTTATTGGACGTTGAAAAAAAATCATCACTTTTAAATCCGGCCACAAATACGCAAACAAACTAGTACAGAGGAAATGGGAACATATTATAGTAATAGAACAATATATTTTTTATGTGAACTATACTAACCTGATAATGTATGTACGTATGTTTACTCACTTCCCGATAATATCAGCTGGATTTTCAGAATAAGTGTAGTATTAAAGTTTGGTTTGAGTGTTAAATTTTGAATATTTTGCTCCCTATTGAAAACTAGCCATTTTCCGATTAGGCTAACCTGACTTTCTAAATATCCATAGTGTGGAATATTAATTAAAATGTTTAAGGAAACATTTTTAATTTGAAAATTATAATTTTTTCTCGTATTGATAATATATAATCGATTTATTTAAATATCTTTATAGTTAGTATGATTCAATGATTTAATTCTGTATTATGAGGATTGCCAATCTTCACAATAATCACAATCTTCCATTGACGCCTTTTTTGAAAATATGTCATCGTCCTTCTAGCTATTAAAGCTTAATAAGTATTGGGTATTCACAGACAGTCACAAATAATTCAAGACCGGGACTATTCCTTTAAAATAGCCCCAAAGAATAAAATTGGAGTATAAATAAGCCGGAGAAACTAACTAGGATATAGCGAATAATTTTGCTGACTTTTTTAAAACCACATATAATTTGCCTTCTCAAAATTATGACTAAAGTACTCAACACAGTAAGAACATGTATTTGAATTTCAGTGAATTTTCTGCCGATACTGCTCTTTCTGCTTTGCGGCAGCTTAAACCTAAAATTACTAAAGAACCAGACGAAATACCTAAATTTGTTATTAGAGATTGCGCTGATGTTCTATTGCTGATCCACTTAAAATTATCTTTAATTTATCAATTAAAACTGATACATTTTCTAGCATCTGGAAAAGATCCCGAATTTGTCCTGTTCACAAAAAAATGTAATACTTAGACACGAAATTGAAAATCACCGCCCGATTACAAATATTTGTAATTTTGCAAGAAATTGCTATATATACAGTTATAATAATTTACCCCTACATTAAAGGGCAGATTGTACAAGGTTTTGTAAAAATAGATCCACTGGCACCGTCACCAATTTAATGTGCGTCACTCAGTGCTGGATTATACATGAGGCGCATGCCTCAGGGCCTGTACTGCGGGGAGCCCGACGAACGATGTTTTTTGTTGATTTTATGAAATATGTATATACTTTGTTTTGTTATTATATGCGGCTTGTGTTTTTTTACACGTAAGTGTATAACAAGTAAAAATGTCACGAAGGGGAAAGGGGCCCGGAGTTTCTTTCGCCTCAGGCCCAAAAGTCCCTTGATCTGGCCCTACGTCACTCAGTACATATCACATTACCTTGACATTGGCACTAAAGTTGACGTACTTTATACAGACTTTTCGAAGGCCTTTGACAGGCTTGATCACGATATTTTATTACATAAATTAAATGCCGCGGGTTTTTTCACAATTATTTATTATGTTTTTTAATCTTACTAAGTGGTAGAACACAATATGTAGAGTACCGTGGTCAAAAAATCTTTTGGCATTGCCGCAACTTCAGAGGTTCCTCAGGGCTCGATCCTAGGGCCTCTGTTATTTGTGTTATTTATAAATGACATTGTCGTCGGTTTGGAAATTAATGTCTTGCTATATGCAGTTGATGTAAAAATTTTTACTAATAATAGAAAAATTGTTGTCTCATGTACCACGTCCCGGCACACGATATCATGTAACTTTTTCCCTTGCTACACCTCGGACAAATGCTTTAATTTTCTCTCCTCTGTACTTTGTTTGTAGTACTTACAACTGCCTGCAACAAAGATTTGATATTTTTAATTGTTCGCTTACCTCTATTAAAAAAATTAAGCTGTGATCATTTTTTTTCTCTCTGTTTACATCATTGGTATATTATATATATTTTTTTATACATAATTTCTATTGTTCTGTTTTGTCTTTTGATTTATGTACACTTAATTTACATTGTTTTTTACTGATTTTGTATATTCATGTACTGATTATTTTTCTTTGCTTTTTTAAATGTTTTATATTTGTATTATACTTCTATAGTATATTTTAATGTATCTCGTCCAGTAATTATTTGTCTTTGACTGTTGGATGATGTAGCTAAATAAATATATAAAGATTGTAATATAACTATGCTCGCTGTACACACGGTATATGTCCGATTCTAAATAGATTTAGGGAGCTCATATAAAATTTTTTATCAAGAAGTTAACAAACAAAAAGTAGATGTTTTTAAAAACTGAGTCAGGGTTCATCAGAATTGATAATGTATTGATTTTTCATTATTATCATCTACTAGGCAGTCTGGAAAACATACGTTTCAAATTTGTACATTATGATTAGTCTGTTTTGCTAATCTTTAATTTAATTTAATTGTACTTAAATTGTTACATATATAATATGTAACCCCCAGTCTTCTAAATCGTAACGTCGCACTTTTAAAATGGTAATTTAAAAATTGTATCCTGCTTTCTAAAAATAAATGGATTCATGGTTAATTATCGTCATAGTTCAAAAGTCTCCTTATCAAGGAATTACTTGACCTATTACTCCGCTAGTTAAGAATACCAGCTCTCTGAGACAGTTTGGTGACGCACGTAAATCTCAGATAACTTAGAGATACAGAATAATGAACACATTTACATTTTATTTTCACGTGATATAAAGTAACTTGTGTACTCACAGCACGTGGTATATTGCAGCAAGCTTTCAGGACCATTTCTCCAGGAAATTGTTACGTTATACAAACAAGCTAAAATATTGCCTATTAAAGTAATTATAGAATAATCGATAACTTCAATTTACTTTTCAATTTGTTTATAGAAAGGATAATAATTAAACTCTATATTTTAAAATTAAGCAGACAATATTTTATATGACCTTTACTAAATACTTTGACATTTTCTAGCAATATATTAAACAAAGCTATTAATAACCATCCAACTTCAGACGATGAGGATTTTTGTTGCATTTATAATATTTTAAAATAAGTAAAATGTATCATAAGAATACACGAGAATACGTAAAAAGTTCATCATCTTCTATGACATCTTGATTTATTATATAAATCTCATGCATTTTTGGTAATGAAGACGAGTGAAAGTTACTAGGACAGTGGGATATATTTTTTATTAATATATCGTAGAAGAAAGGGGTGAAGTTTATGTATATAACCTTCTTAATTGCTAAACTGCTAAAGATCGTAAATTTATTTATTTTTCCAATAATTCAACTTTTTATATCATTATTTGTAATCAATACTTAAGAATTGCGTCTTATTAACTTGTTATATATGTTATATATAACAGAAATTTCGTCGATTATCATTTAAACTAATGTGATATTAAATAATTGGAATATTTAGAGTGGCATGCTTGATTGTGTACCATTGCTGAAGCATTGACGAGCCAATTTCAGTCTTTACAAATTTTGTACTATTGAGTATATAGGTTATTTCTTGAGGATTACATTGCCCCAGCCAAACAAATTTGGCAAAAGTATATATCTAAAAAGATATATTCGATATTTAGCCATCACTGTGAATTTCTTACACTTTTACCATGGTATAAGGAGAATGGTATGCCCGCGCGCAGGTACGGTGACGTCACTCAGTTTAAAAAGCGGCAGGGATGACGTCACAATTAACCTCAAAAATATGTATTTTCTAAAATTTTCAAATATAATGTCACTTTTATCAAAATTTCTGCTTAGTTCCTGTACTATTAACTAATATCTTGTTCAGTGCATTATTAATAAAGTTTTATTTGGCTAATCTAATAAATAAGATGCTCTCTGTTAGTTGGAATTCTAACCTAAAATTAGTAGTCTATTTTTTAAATTTTTTCCAACCTAAGCGATCTATCACAATTTATTTTCCTTTTACAACAGTCAAGAAACAGCCCCAGACATATTAACAGTTGGAACTGCATTAGTTCTTAAGTTTCTACTGTTTCTGGGGGGAATACAACAACATCTGGCTGTATTAAAGAAATTTCAAAATCTGTTGATTCTGTTGGGTTGAAATCAATAGAAGAAATACGTGCTATAAACAGACAATAGGCAATGAAAAGGATAAACCGGCGAAATAAAAAATTAACCTGCTATTTTCCAAATTAATTTCATCGTTGATCCATATACTTTCGCGAGCTTTTCAGCGCGAAGAAATGTAAAATACTTGATGCCAGTACCTTTCTGTCTTCGTGTAATAATTGTTACACCTGGCCACAGCACAAGCAGGCATGTTACTATTCGTTAACACTATTAAAAATATTAAAATAAAAATTAAACGTGCGAGATTACAACTGACTTTCGACGTTTTTTAAACTGAGTGACGTAATGCGCAGTAGATACACAAATTGGACGGCAACCTGACATACCATTCTCCTTCTACTATGACTTTTACCAACAACAGACAATTGTTTCGACCTGTTAGGTCTCATCAGTGTTGTACAGGTTTGGTACGGGTATATCAGAGATATCCCAAGTGAAGACATTCCAGCGTAGTAAATATCGAATGTATCTCAGTTTGGATCCGATGAGAATCGGACACTTATAACTTGCGCCATCTAACAGATGAGTAAGGAAGACATATATTCCAGGATTTTTACGGTGAGAGCACTGTTACATGCAAACTCTCCAACTGCATCGCAGAAAAAAGCCTAGGTATATGCAACCCGTTACGCACAGCTACAAGTCGTTGCCTAACCATATAGGTTAATTCTTGAGGATTACATTGCCCCAGCCAAACAAATTTGGCAAAAGTATATATCTAAAAATATATATTCGATATTTAGCCATCACTGTGAATTTCTTACACTTATACCAACAACAGACAATTGTTTCGACCTGTTAGGTCTCATCAGTGTTGTACAGGTTTGGTACGGGTATATTAAAGATATCCCAAGTGAAGACATTCCAGCGTAGTAAATATCGAATGTATCTCAGTTTGGATCCGATGAGAATCGGACACTTATAACTTGCGCCATCTAACAGATGAGTAAGGAAGACATATATTCCAGCATTTTTACGGTGAGAGCACTGTTACACGCATGTTACATGTCTTCCTTACTCATCTGTTAAATGGCGCAAGTTATAAGTGTCCGATTCTCATCGGATCCAAACTGAGTACATTCGATATTTACTACGCTGGAATGTCTTCACTTGGGATATCTCTGATATACCCGTACCAAACCTGTACAACACTGATGAGACCCAACAGGTCGAAACAATTGTCTGTTGTTGGTAAAAGTGTAAGAAATTCACAGTGATGGCTAAATATCGAATATATCTTTTTAGATATGTACTATTGAGTGATATTCAAAGACATTTTGACGCAAAACTTACATTTCACCATAAGGCAGGGGAATAATTATTTTAAACGGACTCCGACTGTAATTGATACACATATGACAAATAACATCCCCTACTCCATTAAGTCTGAAATTTTGAGTAAAAATTCCTTTTAAAAAGTTCAGCACCCTGCATTTCAAAAACGGTAAAAACGGTAGGTAAAAAGTATGAAGCATGAAGCATGAAGGACCCAGTACAGTATAAGAAGAGTAATGATAATTAAAAAAGCAAAACCACCTAAAATTCGTTCAAGTATATACATATAAAGAAGTTATTCAGTGACTTGGCAAGCGGTTAACAGATATTTTTAAACTGCCGCAGTGTGGGTGTTGAATATAAAAGTTAAGCCCTAATCTGCTCAAAGTCCTATGCTGGAGAGAATTACGTCAAGTAAGACCCTTTTTGGGCCTACATTTCCTGCGCTAATACGCCTAAAATGTATTTACTGAAGGTCGGATAGAATATTTGAGACTTCACATTCATTCTCCTGTCAAATAAGCTTTTATTACTTGTGTTACATCCATTTTATTTTTTTTAAGTGTAGAGTTTTGTCAAAATAATCTTTCTTAATAATTCGAGAATTAATGTTATAATACCTTGTATAACCAGCCTGGCAATATTAAGGAACACCCAAATATACATAGAAATAGAAATAGAAAAATTTATTTACAAAAGAAATAAACGTACAATCCAAATACAAATATTCACAATAGAAAAAATAGGTAATGAGAGATAAGTGCATCCCCCTGGTGGTCAGTTGCTACTACCAGTCGAGACATCGACGATGTCTCTGTGACCGATAGCGGCTTGCCAAGCAAGCACCAAGAGCGGCGACCTCTAGCCCTGATGGACTAAAACGTGCATAATAAATAGGATTATAGGAAACAACTACTGGACGGGCAAAGGCCCCTACTCCCATTGAATTATACCTATAAATCCAAATTGGTAGCCAAATTTGTTATTTGTCTTTTCTCCACCAGACACAGACCGGTTTCGAACTCTTTATGTTCTTATCAGTGTGCCACAGGTAGCTGATGAGAACATAAAGAGTTCGAAACCGGTCTGTGTCTGGTGGAGAAAAGACAATAACAAATTTGGCTACCAATTTGGATTTATAGGTATAATTCAATGGGAGTACGGGCCTTTGCCCGTCCAGTAGTTGTTTCCTATAATCCTATTTATTATGCACGTTTTAGTCCATCAGGGCTAGAGGTCGCCGCTCTTGGTGCTTGCTTGGCAAGCCGCTATCGGTCACAGAGACATCGTCGATGTCTCGACTGGTAGTAGCAACTGACCACCAGAGGGATGCACTTATCTCTCATTACTTACTTGTGCTGGGTCTGCCATAGACTAGTTTGGTTTGTCTTTGTTATTTGTCTTTTCAGCTACCTGTGGCACACTGATGAGAACATAAAGAGTTCGAAACCGGTCTGTGTCTGGTGGAGAAAAGACAAATAACAAATTTGGCTACCAATTTGGATTTATAGGTATAATTCAATGGGAGTAGGGGCCTTTGCCCGTCCAGTAGTTGTTTCCTATAATCCTATTTATTAGAAAAAATAGGTTGTAAATAAACAAAGGGACATCACTGAAGGCCGGTGTTTTCTGTATTTTCTCGACATAATATCACAAATACCCTGAATATTCAACTAGCGATGTATACATTTTCAGTGAAGCCCGTTGTAAAATATTTGGGAATTATTTTTTATAAAAAACTTACATGGAAACCTTTCATCGACTCAATCTGTACCAGATGCAATAAAGGCATAAACTTTTTAAAAATGGTCACGAAAACTCTATAATTGATTATGGATGTGTAATATATGGATCCGCAAGTGTATCTGCCTTAAAATGTTTGGATAACATACAGCATAAAGCTCTCAGAATTTGCCTTGGTGCAATGAAATCCTCACCAATTGATGCTCTGCATGTAGAAGCGTTGGAACCACCGCTGTCAATAAGAAGGGAAAGTTTAAGCGCCAAATTCCTCCTAAAACAGTCCTTCTATTGTACACCGTTACTAACACAGATATCCAATCTAAATACATATGACCTAACCAATAAATACTGGATGAAGAAATCTTCCCCCCCATTGTGTTCAGCTCTCAGGGATAATAGCGAGATCATTCTAAATGTAAATTCAACACATATATCTGGAATTAGTTTTTATAGCCTATTCACTAATATAACCGTCATTATACCAAGTTATAATGAGAACTCTTGTATTAGTTCAAATATCTTGCGATATGTGCTGGACCAATTTGATACACCAGAACTTATCTACACAGACGCCTCAAAATCTGAATCGGGAACCGGTGGAGCCTTTATAGTCCCATCTCAAGGAATTGAGACCAAATTTAAATTAAACTCCCATTGTTCTATTTTTACTGCAGAAGCAATTTCTATCTATGAAGCACTCAAGCATGTTGAAAAGACTAACGCCACCGTCTCAGTTATTTTATCGGATTCTCTCTCTGTTCTCCATGGCATTAAAAATACACACTTTTTTGGTCACAAAATCAACCCTTATCTGTTCAAAATAAAAGAGTTAATATCCCAAATAAAATCTTCTGGAAAGGATGTCAGTTTTGTTTGGGTTAAAGCACACATTGGACTCGAGTACAACGAACGAGTTGATATTCTGGCTAAGGAAAGCTCTAATTCGGGACCTCTCCTGAATGAACAGTTATGCATAAATGATATATCCAATATAATAAAATTAAAGTTAGGAAAAAAGTGGGAGCATTTATGGAACCAGTTTTGTTTCACAAATCCTACGAAGTATACCTTTATTCACCCTGATATCCCGAAAAAATTTTGGCACGATGATTTACATTTCCCCAGAAAATATATTACAACTCTCATACGCTTAAAGTTTGCTACCCGGCCCACCTGTTCAAAATTGGAATTTTTTTTTTTTTTTTTTTTTCCGAGAATTTATTGGCCTTGAAAAATCTCCATCAGCCAGCTTCACAGGTACAGGACTCAGGGAATAGGAATCACATATTTCACGCCCAGGGGCCTATCAGGGCGACTTAAAACACAAGTAATCAGACCACGGATTACAGGATCATCCACAAAGGAATAGTATAACGGGTTATTAGGGAATATTAGACCATGTATCCTAAATAACTATATTACACTGAAGCGAAAAGTTATATAATAGTCGATATGCTTCTACCTTTTTGCTTTCCAGAACACAATTAATATTTAATGGCACCGGGAATCCTAATTTTATCAGTTCGTTCACTAAGGCTGTTGATTGAACAGTGTGCAAAGGGCATTCAAAGAATATATGATTAACATTTCCCTTTTGGCCACAATTACATAAGTCACTCTCTTGAACACCGATCTTAAATAAGTGCTCGGGGAATCTCCCGTGGTTAAATTGTAGTCGTGTAATAAATGAATAAAATGGTCTTGATATAAAAACATCATCATACCACCTATAATGGGTGATTAAGGAATTGGAATTTTCAACTCGGCAAACTGTCAACACTGTAATATGTTAGGAGATCTGGATCACCTTTTTTTTGGCTGTGATAAATACAAAGATGCAACTACCACACTAATACGTAGTATTGCTCGAGATTGTGATATCTACGCTCCTTTCAATTTAATTTCCTTGTTAGCAACCGGTTTAAGAAAAGTATATAACATTCTTATACATTTTATAATTGATACCAAAATAAAACTTTAATAGGTGAATATAATAACATAGCTTTGCTTCCATGTGTTTAACCATGTGTATCTCTCCTCCTTTTCCGTGGTCTGTTTTGTAATGTGTAATTTATAATGACCTGAAAGACCCCAGGTCGAGAAGCGAGTGCCCCTGTATATCCTTTTGTTGTCTTACTCAATATTAGATTTTTGTGTTAGGTCGATTATAGGTTAACTTAATATTTTAACATCGTTTAATAGGTTTAATCATAATTCACTCCGTGACTGGCTGCATGGTCTACGACCTAAAGCCCAAAAAAAAAAAAAAAAATCACTGAAGGAGTTATATCGCCTAGTATGTGACTAAAGGTCGGATTGGCAGTTAATCTGTAAGTACGTCTGTACAAGCCACAAATTATATGACTTATACGGTATAATAACATTACTATAGTTATCACACATAATTCTTAATTGATATGACTGAGGATTGGATCAAAGCATGGTTGTGTATGTGTATGTTAAGTTCGAGTAATATAATGTCAAGTCCGAGTAATATGTCAAATCAGGTAAATAGGTGTCATATTAGGTAAATACGTCTTATGTAGTTGATTGTAAGTTATTATTTTTGGTTTATTATGTCATGAAATATGAAATATTCTAAAATTGTTTTGTGAACTAAAAGGTAATTTATTTGTGAAATTACCTACTTCGTAGAATATTTTTCAATATCCTTGACTTCGGGCGACATATGGCTTTCAATAATCTTGTGGTCTTTTCCAGTTTTCTGGTTTTTTAATTCTTGGATTCTTAGTGATGATTTACCTCCTACAGCTAGATTGCTTCAATCTTCTTTTTTTTGGCTTCTTTTTGGTTTTCATCAAGTTGTTTTTGTGTTTCGTTCTCCTTCTCGCAGCTTTTCATTTTTGTAGTTTGTGTAGAGGGGGCATTATTATTTCGATTTTTCTGATTTTTTTTACCTGCCTCCCCACCCACTTGTGCAATTACTATTTCAGGATCCGAGTCTTCTTCGTTTTCTGTTAACTGTTGAGCAGTATGAACTTCATCATTTATATATAACTTGTTCGCTTTTATGTAAGCGTTTAACTTCTTTGACTTTGCTTCGTGCTGCCGTAGGATTTTATTTATTTTTCTCTCTTCAGTTCCTCCGATATGATTAAATAAATAATAATAAAATAAATACATCACATGTAATTACGACCCCCTTTATCCCAGAAGGCTCTAGGAGCCTTGTGCTGGAGGGGGCTACACATTTATAGACAAGGGACACACATCCAATATCCGTGTATAAAGGAAAAATCCCTCTCACAGTATTTTCCATTGCTACGACCGGGAATCGAACCCGGGACTTTTGGGTGAGAGGGTACGCTACCATCTCGACCATCAGTCACATATATTATTTTATTTTTCTACTATTATTTTTATTCACTTCTTTCAATTTATAAGCATTTTTTTTTCTTGTTTTTTTAAGTACGAGATAAATTTGACTACTATTGGTCCATTCTTTGTTTGTTTTGTTTTTGATAAATATCGTTAATGTCATTTGGATTAAGCTGAAGATTTAGAATATTATTTAGCTTTTCTACAGCAAAATCAGGAAACTGGTTGTTTGTATCATTTTCCAGACCAAAAATTATTATATTATTTTTCTTAGGGCTTTTTCTAGTTTTTCGTATTTGTCTCTTAATTCATTATATTTTTCTTCCAATTAGTGCTTTTTAGTTATGTCTTTATTAACATCACTTCTAAGTGCCTCAATGTCTCCTTTAATTTGTTGCATCTGCTTTTTATTAGCTATTTCTATCGATTCTGTTAGCTTCTTGTAAAAATTTCATTCAAATTAATAGTATTTTCATCTTCCATTACTTTAGGTTGACCCTGTATGGTGTAACGAAGCAAATTTTTAAGCCTACAGATTCAGCTGGTAGTTGAATAATTTACTCGTTACTATTATTATTTTATCCGCTAGTATTTCTTAGTTCACCCTGTATAACCGGTTTAGTAAAATATACGAATTATTAAACCCTAGAATTCCGCGTTCTGTTTATTTTCAGTTAATAAATTTATTTATTGTTTATTTATAGTTAAATTCGGGTACACCCTGTATAAAGGGGTAGAGTAATATCAGTACGTATTCAGGTAATCACCTGTGTTATAAAACCGGTCCGTGTACAGTTGTTCAATTTATTTAAACGTGTTATAAATAAATAAACTTATTTATTTTTCTAGTTAAGTAATCCGTACGTTATTAATTCCATTTCTTTCACTGTAATGCTCAGAAAAATGAGTAGAATCTATTCCGCCGATACAGGAGTCCGAACTAGAATTGTTAATAACAATTTCCGTTCGGGATTAATAAATAAATGAGCCAGAACGCGACTTAACTAGATAGCGACAAGAAACATACATTTCACGTTATCAGCGCGAGAAGCGAAGCGCTCCGGCCGTACCGATGTTAGTAGGATCCGGGAATCAATTTTAAAAATCAGTCTATACCGACGATCGAAATCCTGCAGTCCTGTTTAGGTAAATATTAAGCATTCGGCATATTTACGGTACTTGAAGTTAAAACATAAAACCGCGTTAATTATTTGCTTTTCAACTCACAATATTGAAATAATTTGCGAATTATTTCAATATTGTGATAGAGAAATTTATAGTCAATAATTAGTAGAAAGAATTAATTATAAATTCAGTCCGTGTGTTACAATTGATTTATAATAAATCATTGTGTATTATAATAGCTGTAGATTTGCGTGTTTTAAGTTTAAGTAAGGAATAAAATATTTCATTGGTTTTGAAACGTGATAGAAGGTATTAAAGCTAGTCATTTCCGTAATTTATTTAATTAAATAAATTTAGTAATCCGTCTGTCTGTATGGTGGCCCGATAGAATTCGAGACTAAGGAGGTGTGTAAATACCAACGCATTTATCTGTTGAGAGAGCGAACTTGCCAACAACGGTATTGCAAGGGTTAACACAAATCTTCCCCTCAGGTTCAGAGGTTTGTCTTGGGGGTGCCAGTACAGTTGCGTTTTATTAATCAGATTTGTTCGTAACTACTCAGAATAATAGTTTGTGGTAAAAACCCCAAAAACCTTGTGGATACGAGCGCGAATTTGCCAGTGTCTAACAAGTTGGGTTTTGACATAAACGAATCAGGTTGCCGGCGTAGGAATCTAAAAACACCCTGTCGTGAGTGCGCTGGCCAGCGTCCGGGTGATTAGATTAACACGGATAAACCTGGTTTGAACATTATTCCTGAAAGTGGTTGTATAGGGGTTAGCTATTACTTGTAGAATTATTTAAAGTAAATATTTAGTCTGAAAATCCGACTTGCTAGCACGATAATACTGATTAGGTTTTTTTTTTTAGTAATTTCTTTTGCTACCGCTGGAAGTTTTTACTGCCGTTTCTTTTACTGTACTATCACCTTTCAACACACACGTTTACCGTTTTGAAATAAAATTCATTCATTGTTATCAAAGGTAGTTTTGAAAACACGTACCGTAATTATTCCAAAGCTTACTTCAAATCTTGCTTAGTTCCGTCACTGCTTGTTAACCATCCTGCCATTTGCTTACTACTACTACCACTTTTTAGATACCTGCGTCCGATTAATTTTAGATTAATACCGTAATTGCACATACGATTACCCGCTTTAGTACTTTCCATAACTCTGCTAGTCGTTTAGTTTCTTCAAAACTAGAACCTGCCGCTTGTAGTTAGTTTTGCATCCGCTTTGCTTACACACACCTCCGCTTGAGAGTTATCTTTTGAGTAGTGAATTATAAATAGTTCCTTTGAGTAGAATTAATTTCTATTAAATTATTTTTGTAGTAAATACTTGAAGTATTGTTGTAAATATTTGTTGCTTGGTTTATAGATATTTTAGAATACATATTTAGTTGCTTACATACTGCTTGGTGGTGAATTAGCCGTACTTATATCTACCACGTTGATTTGCTTTCTTTCGTTTATCAAACGATGTACAATAGATATTTATTGTAATAAATTTGGTTTGTCAAATAGTGTTTATACTTCAATGGACTGTATTTTCTTCTATTTTCTATTTAATAGGTAGTAGACACTAGTAGATTTGATTTTTTAACACTTTATTAACATTAGATTACAGAGTAATAAAATATGCGTCTTTCATTACAAAAGGCTACTACCACTCTCTTTACACAATCAGTAGTACCAACTTATTACCAAATCATACAGTTGTGCTAACTTACAAAATATAAAGTTACTAAATAACAGAATTTAAACAAACGTTCGAACATGCCCCCCACCTTGAAAGGACATCCTTTCAACATTTTGTTTCATTTATAGGCAAAGGGCACAGCTTCGAAAAGGCACGTTTAATTGTTCCGTCTACAGTTTTAATATTTGCCACTCGCGCCACTTTATCCTTTCCTTTGAAAACACTTATCACTCTACCCAATTTCCACTTCATTGCTGGCAAATTGTCTTCTTTGACCAACACTAAGGCACCTTCCTGAAGCTGCGTTTGGGTTGTCTTCCACTTGGTCCGCTGTTGGAGTTCGGAGATGTACTCTTTATTCCACCGCTCCCAAAAATGTTGTTGAAGTTGTTGTATTCTCTGGTAGCGTGAGAGCCTATTCTCGTTTATAGCCTTGAAGTCAGGGTCTGGAAATGCTGTTATTGTTCTTCCAACCAGGAAGTGAGCCGGGGTTAAAGGTTGTAAATCGTTAGGGTCTGACGACATAGGAAAAAGGGGACGGGAATTGAGTATTGCTTCAATTTGCACCAATAGCGTGTAAAATTCTTCGAAAGTCATTGCTGCATTTCCTAAAACTCTCCGTAAGTGATGTTTTACGCTTTTCACCCCCGCCTCCCATATTCCTCCGAAATGAGGTGCATGGGCAGGTATAAAGTGCCATTGAATCCCCTCTTTTGTCGCGGAATTTATTATAGACTCTGAATTATTAACAAGACAGCTACCCAAAGCTTGAAGTTCATTTTTGGCACCCACAAAATTTGTGCCGTTATCGGAATAAATGTGTTTCGGTTTACCCCGACGAGAAATAAACCGTCTTAATGCCTGTAGAAATCCCTCTGTGGTTAACTCGCTCACCAATTCCAAATGAATTGCTCGCGTGCAAAAACAAACAAATAAAGCAATCCAACATTTAATAACTTTGCAACCGCGGCCTTTTTTATCCTTAATTTGCAAAGGTCCAGCGTAATCTACACCCGTTATTTCAAAAGGTAGCCCTGGCTGGAGACGAGATGCGGGTAAATTTCCCATTATTGGCTGAAAGGATTTTGCATTAAACCTTGAACATTTTACACAATTTCTAATAATCTTTTTCGAAAAGTTACGCCCAGAAATTGGCCAGAAATTATCCCTAATTATCGATAATAGTAATTGTGAACCTGCATGTAAAAGGCGTTTATGTTCAAATTCAAAAATTAATTTGGTTAGATGATGTTTGCATTTAATAATATTGGATGTTTCTTATTGAAGGGAAAATTAGAATTTAATAACCGTCCACCTACTCGAATAATACCATCCGTATCCATGAAAGGATTTAAACTAGCTAAATTATTGTTAAATTTGATTGACGGATTATTTGTAGATAAATCAAAATATTCTTGTGGGAAGGACTCACGTTGTGCAACCCTTATTAATACTTTGAAGGAATCGTTTATTTCAGTTACACTTAAGCTTTCGTACTCACGTGTCTTATTTGGTAGTCTACAATTTTTAAGAAATCTCATGACATAAGCAAAACATCTTTTTAATCTTGATAAATTCGAAAATCTGTGAAATGAAACCAACTCTGCACCTTGCTTAGCTATTAATGTATTAATTTTAGTCTTCATTTCAGGTAATTCGTCATAATTTAAATTTAGATTTGGCCAATCGGTTTCTTCTTCTAATAAAAATTTTGGACCGAACCACCACAAATTATTGTTTAGTATGGCTCTTGGGTTTACGCCCCGAGAAACTATATCTGCCGGATTGTCCTTAGTTGGCACATATCTCCAGGTATATAAATTAGTGAGTTCTTGTATTTCTGCCACTCTGTTGTTTACAAATGGCTTAAGTAAATTAGGTGGAGTACGTAACCAACCCAGAACAACAGTGGAATCCGACCACAGAACACATTTTTCCAATTCTATTTGAATAGCATTTACTACTTTCTTGGTCATTCTAGCCAGAATTAGAGCAGCCGAAAGCTCGAGTCTGGGAATTGTAGTCGGTTTTAATGGCGCTACCTTTGACTTTGCAAATAATAATCGTACAAAACTTTCATTTTTATAATTAGTAGATTTTATATAAATAGATGCTCCGTAAGCATTCTGAGAGGCATCAGAAAATCCATGCAACTCTATTCTTACTGCGTTTTCACATACAACTTGTCTAGAAATTTTTAAATCATTTAAAATAGGTAACTCATTTTTAAATTCGCGCCAAATTGCATCCAAGTTACTAGGCAATGATTCGTCCCAACTAAGTTTTTCAGCCCATAATTTTTGTATTATCATTTTCGCTTGCACAATACAAGGGCTAACTAGACCAAGCGGGTCAAAAATTTGTGCCACGCATGATAAAATTGACCTTTTCTTGACTGGTTCCTGATCATTCAAATTAATTGTGTATGTTAAATAGTCTGATTCGCATGACCATAGCAAACCTAACGTCTTACAATTTGAATCCTTACCTAAAGAAAATTCTATCTGTTCTCTTAAATTTGTAACATCAGTTTCAGTAGTAAGATTGATATTATTTGATCTCCACTTCCTAAGTGGAAAACCACCTTTAGTCAAAATTTTTGAAAGTTCATTTTTAATAGTCAGCGCTTGTTCTAAATTCTCGGCGCCAGTAAGCAAGTCGTCGACATAGAAGTCGTTTTCTATTATTTTGGAAATGTTTGGATCTATAACTTTATTATCAATACCTAGTTGCATGAGACATCTTATCGCGAGGTAAGGAGCTGACGCTTCCGTAGGTTACCGTATTTAATTTGAATATTTGGATTTCATCGTTTGGTTCGGCTCTCCAAATAATTTTTTGCAAAAATCGTTGCTCCGGCTTAATTAGAATTTGCCGATACATTTTAGCGATGTCAGCGGCAATCACAACGTTATGTTTTCGAAAGCGAATTAAAATCGATACCAAATCCTTCTGAATGGTCGGCCCAACCATTTGCAAATCATTCAATGACAAACCAGTAGTCGTAGAAGCCGACGCATCAAATACCACGCGTAATTTAGTTGTAAGACTTGTTTCGCGTAAAACCGCATAATGTGGCATATAATAACTTAGTTCTGAATTTATTTCGGTTTTGACTTGACTCATGTGGCCCATTTTCTCGTATTCAGTTAAAAAAGATATATATTCTGCACGTAATTTTTCGTTCCGCGATAACTTTCTTTCCAAATTAAAAAATCGCCGCATAGCTTGTTCCTTTGAATCTCCTAATTTACGCACGTCTTCTTTAAAAGGAATAGAAACCACGAATCTTCCATCTTCTTGACGACTATAATTTTCTATAAAATGTTTCTCGCACGCAATTTCCTCATTTGAAAATGGAATCTGTTCGGTACATTCCTCTAGCTGCCAGAATTTTGTTAACTGTTCTTGGATGTCTAAAACCTGACTTACATTGCAACTTATTTCATTACCAGTCAAGTTAAGTGGTCCTGATACGATCCACCCTAACCTAGTTTTCTGTAATGTTGGATTTTTTGTACCTAAGTCAATTTGGCCTACGCATAGCAGACCCCAGAAAATCTCGGCACCTAATAATATATCTACTTTGCTTGGAAGATAAAATTCTGGGTCCGCAAGCTTGATGTTTTGAGGGATATTTAACATATGTGGCTCAAATCTCATGCTCGGAATATGCCCTGTAATTTCTGGAATTACAAAACAATCTATATTTGTATTGTATTCATTATTGATTGCCTTTACATTTACAGAACATTTATGCTTAATGTTAGAGACGACATTGTTAATTCCAGAAATTTCTAATTGCACGTTTGAACCTTTCAAATTTAATTTTTTATATAACTCATTGGTCATAAAACTGGATTGCGAACCGTTATCTAATAGAACTCTAGCCACATGTCGCTGACCATTAGAATCCCTAACATAAACTCTTGCCGTAGATAACAAAACGTTCTGTGCTAGAACATGACGCGAAATTATTTTATTATTTGAATTACCTTCGGTTGACACTCCGCCACTGGCTTGAAACGCTGCACTATCATCATTTTGAAACGACGCCGGCGATGTTTCGGTTGTCGTACTGTTGACTTGAGACTCGGTGCCTCCGTGCGCTCTGCGCGACTCATCGTGGAGGAGAGTATTGTGCTTAGCTCTGCATTTACGACATCCACCGAAACGACAATCTTTGGTAAAGTGACCAACTCGAAGACAATTTACACAAAGCCGATGTGTTTTAACAAATTCAATTCTTTTTACTACAGAAAGTTCGATGAATTTTTCACAAGTATACAAATAATGCGGTTCTTTGCAGTAAGAACATTTTAAATTTGAATTTGTAGCATTTGCGGTATGCAAACTTTTACTTGAATTGTCCCTTTTGGAAAACCGTTTTTGTGAACTATTTGCTTCTATCGACTCTAATAAGTCCGCCTTGTCTTTTAAAAACCTTTTTAAATCGTTTAAAGTCGGTACGTTGTTGCCAGATTTGAATTGTTCCCACTCACGGGACGTCTGGGAATCTAGTTTATTTGAAATAATGAAAATTATTAGTGTGTCCCAGTGTTTAACCGGCTGTTTCAATTGTTCTAAAACGCGTAAATGCTTAGAAAAATTGTCCATTAGATTTCTTAATTTTAAAGACGATTCTTTTTGTATATTTTCGAAATTAAAAATCGCCTTAACGTGATTCTGTACAAGTAACCTAGTATTGTCGTATCTTTCTTGTAAAATGTCCCAGGCAATCTGGTAATTAGCAGACGTAAATTCTAGTGATTTAATAACTTGTGATGCATCTCCAGACAACGCCGCCCTTAAATAGTGGAACTTTTGGATATTATTTATTTGCTTGTTTTCATGAATCAACGACTGAAAAATATCTTTGAACTCAAGCCAGGTATCGTATGAGCCGTCAAACTTGGGCAACTGTATTGTGGGCAATTTTATTCCCTCGCATAGCCTGGTAGCGACATTTGACCGGTTACTATTTACATTTTCGCTCGATACACTCGATACTCTCGATACATTATCGAAATTATCATCGATTATTTCTAAACTCGATAAAATTGTTTTTGCCAAGGCCATCGTATCGTAAAATGAATTTTCAAACAGCTCGCGTTCTTTATATTGTGGTATCGGATCGTCTACTAACAATTCAATATTATTTTGAATTTCCTCGAATTCCTGTAAAATTTGTTCACCTGTTACGATTCGTTGCCTCAATTCAGATACCTGCACATCACTTAATTTAGCAGATTGACTTGTTTCTTTTGATTTTGCTACGAATTTTAAAAAGTTTGTGAATTTAGCCATTATTGAACCTCTTTTCCTTATCAAAGTTGTTAATTCCGCCATATTGGTACAAATTTACGCAATAAAAAACAGGATAGGAAAGGAATATAGAGAAAAAATGGAACACTCACCCCTGATTTTGTTTTGTTGAATATTAAAATGTAATTTTTCCTGTGCTAGTCACCGCACTCTCGATACTTGTTTTTTAGTTGATATGATAATTAATAGTGGATCTCCCGCCGTCTTAACAATGATGGCACTTGTCTTGTCAGTTGCTAGCTCGGCATGCGACAAAGAAACGATAATAATTGTTGATTTATTGCATTATGCGGCTCGATGAACCATATGTTTATACTTCAATGGACTGTATTTTCTTCTATTTTCTATTTAATAGGTAGTAGACACTAGTAGATTTGATTTTTTAACACTTTATTAACATTAGATTACAGAGTAATAAAATATGCGTCTTTCATTACAAAAGGCTACTACCACTCTCTTTACACAATCAGTAGTACCAACTTATTACCAAATCATACAGTTGTGCTAACTTACAAAATATAAAGTTACTAAATAACAGAATTTAAATAAACGTTCGAACAAATAGTTTATGCTTTTTATATCACTAACATTACTATACCTTATAATAACATCAGTATAATCCTCTAACTCTCAAAGTTTATACAGTCAGCAGTCGGGACGCTCCAGTAGAGCGGCGACCAGCAAACCTCGAACCCGGACATACCGTGTCTTCACTGAAGTTATCCGGCCCTATCATACTGTTGATAGGTCAAAGTGACATTCCTTCACGTTAAACAAGGGATTGGCGCCCGAGGCAATAATATTAGCGACAGTCATTTTGTGTAACATTAATTCACTATTTAGGAAAAGGGACGTCACAAATGACGTCCGAATAAGATAGCGTCACAATGGTTTACTTCTTCTTACCAATTTTGTTTTTGTCACGTTATTTTTGCACAGTACTATTCGTGAGAATATCGATTTATTATTAGAATATATTTGCCTTTTATTGTTATTATTGTTTATACTTAAGGATAAATTTATAATTTCTTCATACACATAATTTTCGAGTTTGTATCACTTTTAAATAATGGTTTTCCACAGGATAACGAATAGATACAGCCGTTCGCTCGACGAACTTATAGAATACATATTTTGTAATATAAGATTTCAGTGAGTCAAGCATTATCTCGTGCTACAGTATTACAACCTAAAAAATTACCAACACGATGCATTAATTTACATCAGAAATCAACATGAATTTTGTTGACAACGCCGCGTCGCAATTATTTTATCCGCAGGGTTTAATTTTCCAACCCAATCAGCTTACCCATCATAAACGTCAGGTTCTTATATTTTATTTTTAAGTGGAGCTTCGCAGCGCATGTTCTGTATTCTTTATAAAACAATATCTGTAACGCGGTAAAACCACGGAGATGCTAACGAATAAATTAATGGAAGACATTTTCGTTTGCCGGCTATCTACTAACAGAGAGGGATTGCTCAACGGCTTATTAGTCCGTCCATCAATTAAAATAGTCGATTAATATAAACAATTTACATCTGACTACGTGATGGATATTAGCCATGTCTGCCCCTCAATGGTTTTCTATTCAGAACTTGTTACACAAAGTAGGCAGTGCAATTTCGATCATATTCTTATATTCATATTCTTATTATCCTTCAGTCAGCAATTGTTTTAAATTATTTAAGTGTAAATACACTGTTCCCCAATAGAAATGCATAAAATATATAGGTATTATATTTTTTTGTTTTGCGTTCGCATAAATAAAAAAAAAACACGTCAACTAGTAATATCAGATTGTCCTATTTTGTACGTATGGTCAATTTGTTCTACTACCGATCGTAAAGTACTAACTTTCCGCACGCTGTAGAGTGCGTAAAGTTACTAGTGCGTAAAGTTAAACTTTATGCACTGGTGCGTAAAGTGTTTTTACCTTACGTACTAGTGCGTAAAGTAACATACTAAACAATTGCATATCTATTAGAGCACCTATAATAATAATATCTTATTTTGAAAGCGTTAAATGTGGTTATTTAATTTTATGTATTCCATTTATTTAATATCACGGCATTATTATAAAACATACTACCTAATTTTCAGTATTCTTTAACAATAATGATCGAATTTTTTACAATTCTGAAGTTTCATTTATATTCTTGACATTGACATTAGACAAAGAAGTAATAGATATTGATTAATTTCACTCATTTAAAATTAAGTGGGCTATAACAGTATTCTGATTTTTAAATGACATGAAGTTTTGACGTAATAGGTAAGTTTTGACGTTTCACATTATTATTAGAGAATTTAGGTCCATTTCGGTAGTAGAAAAAATATTGTATGCAATTTGTGCGAAAAGTGAGCTTTTTTCACTCGTGGGATTGTCGCATTCCCATTGTCGCAATTCCCATTCGTGAAAAAATCTCACCTTACGCACTTGTTGCATAAATAACTATTTTGACATCTTTCACATATCTGTGTCGTTATCGGTATTTTTTTTTTAAATGGGATACCTACTAAGTATATTATTTTATTCTAAAAATTGATAGATCTTTTACAAAGAAATTCAGTTATATAGGTATATGCTATTCACATTTTATTTACATGAGGGGAGGCTTTGGAAAATCTGAATTCTGTTGGTATGAATGACTGTTTTAATTACTGAGGTTATGTTGAAAAGTCAAAAACATAACCACAAATTCGAATTGGTTCTACATAGTTGCCAGAGTGATACCCTAAAGAAAGCACAGCAATGTTATCAATAAAAAATTTGGCAATTCAGCCAAAAATAAATGACAGTGACGATCAATTAAATCTGACACTTCAATAATTTGTCAATAGTAGACAACCCTGAGACAACCTATGAAAAACATATCATAGCCTCCCCTCATGTAAATAAAATGTGAATGGCATATACTTTCTGTTGTAAACACTAAACACATCTTAGTAAAAACTTCATTTTCAAAATTTTATTTTCTATTATTACAATTCAAAACTTTATTTTTATTACAATAAATGTTCAAAATGACCAATTTATTGTAATAAAAATGAAGTTGTGAACTGTAATACTTAATTATAATAGAAAATGAGTTTTGCTAATGAAATATTTCCTAGGATGTGTTTGCAAGAAAAAATATATCACTGAATTCCCTTGTAACACCCCTATTAATTTTAAGAATAAAATATAGGGTGACCCATGTCAAAAAAATATCGATGAAGTCACAAATATGTGAAAAGTGTCTAAAAAAAATTTTTTCTGACGTACAAATAGAGCAATCTGATATCACAACTTGTGTTTTTGTATTTCTTCGAACGTTAAACAGAAGATAAGTTATGAATTTTATGCGTTTTATGCGATTATATTTCAGCCACTACAGATTGTATTGTATACAGAAGAAAAAAAATAATAAATGCGGTTTGTTGGAAATACATTAAGTAGATTTTTATTTCCAAGTCTTTTTCGGAATTAGTTGGTGTTGGTTAATATAAAATTTAATTTTAACAGAAGCAATGGTTTTCCCCATATACCTACTTCCCCAATGCTCCATTCCCGTTTATCCTAATGTGCTTCCGGCTGCAATATTTTATACATCACTGAGACCCTTGTTTTATAGATTTTTTTTTCACGGTATTAATATTAAGACATTCATGAAAATGTTGTTTTGCCAGCATGCGGTGTGCGAACGAGGAATTTTACACGTATTCACATATTATGCTTTATTAAATTTTATCACAGTGTTCTAAGGCCAGACCCAACGTGACAAGTGATTTTTTTTAATACGAAAGTTTCAATTTAGTATCACACATTTTTATTACTTTACATTTTATATATTGTGATGCTAAGTACTAGTAAATTCATTTATATAAATTAATTTATAGGTTTGTTCAAGATTACTCTCCTTCACTCGTACAACAGCAACACAAGAACACAAGTTTTATAAACATTTAGAATGTTCCTCACCTATAAACATTACTGATAAAATAAGAATTCTTTATTTAATCATACATATCAAACGTGGGTTCATTATCAAACACGGTCAAAATGGTTCCATAAGGAAATAAGTGAATTTGAAATAAACAAAGTTAGGGCACGTTTTTAATAATTGTAATGGTAGGACTTTTGCGCTCCTTAGTACGGTGCGGGGCTGATAACATGTTTACCCTCAAGTACCTTGTAGAAGGCTGAAGTAAATAGCTATTATGTTTATAACAACGACAACCGACAACGTGATAATTACACACTGTTCTACCGTAATAATTTTGTTGTGTTTAATTGTGTGATACTGTGGAAGCTCTTAATACTCGTCTTATGATGTTAATTGTTTTATTACGTTATTTTTATTAGATATAATAAGAAATAGTAAAGCATAACAACCATTGCAGCTATGAGAAAAATTTACTCTACAGCCTAAAGGATTTGTGTATATCTTTATTTATAAGTAAGCCATTACACACTAAGTACTACCAAAGACGATATGTATAGACCGCTCCATCGCGTGCTAAATTTTATTAACACTCTAAAACCCAGTCAAACCTCCGAGTGATGTAGTTGTATAACAGTCAACACGAGATGTCGCCCAAAAATGTCTAGAGTTCTACCGTTTCATAACTAATACATGGAATTCTGGCCTAGCAATGTTGCCATATTATTTTATAATACTCGCGGTGGTCGAAGTCGTAACATAATGATTATATATTTATTTTTGAATATATTTCATAGTATACATACAATATATTTATTTGAATGCATTTCTTTGACATTATGACATGAAGTTACTTTAATTATTGTTGTTTAACATGTAGGTATTTACAAAATTACGTTTTAAAGTGTTCTTCATTAAAGTAAATGATGACCACCTGCTATTGTCAGGAGATAAAATTTTTTATTAGTTGCAATTTGTTGAGTATTTCCAATTTAGTGCTTACGAAATTTTTGTTGAGTTGAGTATGTGCTGCAAGAATAGCTAGGCGGATGAATATTGGCATTCTATCCTTTACTATCCTATAGATACTAACCAGTGTGCAACAGTGGGCGAAGATTGCTTCACCCGCCTAGCTATTCTTGTCGCACTATACGCTTGCAAATATTATTTGAGTAGGTACTGTGTGGTTTTTATGTTGTTTCTTAATTAACTTATGATTTTATTTTTTATAAAGAACATCATTTCTGTGTAAACCGGAAGGGATATTTAAAATTTACTTGCATTTTTTTACTAACCTTTATTAGTATAGTCACTTTTGCTTAAAACTCCACAAAACTTGACCTTCTCTTTTATTATAATTATATTTGTGAAAATACTGTAAGTTTTAACTCAACCTATATATATATTATTATAAATAAGAAAATAAATTAATTATTGTGTAAGAAGTATTAATTTTTGTGGTTTTTATTTGTTTTACGTGGTAAAGTCCGGCTCATGAATGTTTGCCTTTTTGCCTATGACTTATTAGACACTTTAAGTTGTTCGTGATACGTAGATCCAGATGTGCACGTTAACGTACAACTTAAACTTCGCGAATTATCGCCGCCGCATCGGTACACTTCGGTTAGCGTACGTTACCGTTTTAGGTACACGTGAGGATCCGTAAGATAACGTAGATACGTAAGACGATAACGTGAAAATGTATGAACTGCGCAAGCGCGACTACCAAAACGTACGTTTACGTCTACGTTTTTGACACAACTTAAAGTGTCTATTATTTACTGAAGGCATACACGCTCTCAAAAGATAATCAAATGCAAAAATTATAAAAAAATTTAAAACAAATAAATATACATTTCACGTGGTACAATGACGAATTTGACTAAAAATGCAAAATACCATTATAAATTTATGAATAATATGAATTTGCATATTTTTGCAAAAAAACTTACTTGTTTAGGTAATCATAAACTATAAAAAGTGTTATACTTGTTGAAATCATGAGAGAATAAGGCTTTTATAAAAATTCAATATGGCGGAACGAAAAATAATTGACAAATATATCATTAATATTTATAGAAAATAGACTAAAAATGTAAGTAAAAGCAAAAAAGGTTAGTAAGAAAGATTTAGTCATCTAAGTTCAATCACCTATAATATTTGTGTATCAGAAATCAGAAGACAAACGAACGTAAATGATATAGGACAAACGAACACCACATGAGCGTGGCCTTAAAGTGGAATCTGGGCAACTATTATAAAAACTAAAATTGAGAGACACTACATGAAAGGGTTCCGACGCTTAGTGAAACGACTGATTCACAACAGAGAAATCTATGTCTCTGATTCACAAGTGCTTTACTGCTCGTACATGTCCGTCCTTGGTCGCCGTATGCTAGCATCTCGAACTGTTTACAGATTAGAGCTGCGATACTAAACAAAACTAAGCGGCAAATTTAGGTCCTATGTCAAGATGAGGACTTTCGCAATCTGTATATGACTTGCGATGGTCGAGATGGTAGCGTGTACCTCTCTCACTTAAAAGTCCCGGGTTCGATTCCCGGTCGTGGCAGTGGAAAATACTGTGAGAGGGATTTTTCCATTATACACGGATATTGGATGTGTGTCCCTTGTCTTTAAATGTGTAGCCCCCTCCCGCACAAGGCTCTTCTACAGCCTTCTGGGATAAAGGGGGTCTTAATTGCATGTGGTGTATTTATTTATTTATTACCTTAATTTAAGATTTTCAAAAATATTTCCTTACATTATACCGGGTGACCACGAGATGAGGTTACACTCTATAACTTCTTTGTTATTAAACCGATTAATTTGAAATTTACAGGTGAGGCATAACATCTAAATGCGCAACTTTTGACACTTGGTGGCTTTATTTCTTACTTCCGATTTAGCCGGAAGTGATATTAACTTTCTTATTTTAAATACAACTCTACCTGTTTTTGTAATTGTAACCCCAGACTGAATAAATCTAATTTGCCTTATGGGCTTCTGGGTTTCAAAGTTTATTTTACCTGTCGGCTGCTCAGATTTTTCCGGTGGGTCGTGAGTCAGAATATGGTGTTTAATAAATTAACAAACTTATTATTAAATTTGGTTAAAACCCTGATTTGTTAACAAAAGAACTTGAAGAGTGCACTTTAAGTTTCTAGCTTAGTAACATTTAAAACTGCAAGTTATAAGAGATTAAAAGTTAAGGAATTATTTATCAAGTAAAATTAAGATAAATTAAGATAATTTTTGGGCGCCAGCTACTAAAAAAATTAGTAACAATTTGTATATCAGATTTTCACAATAAGAGAAATAAAACGATTCAGCTCAAATAAATAGTATATTAACAAATAGAATAAATATTAACAAAACAAATTACTCTTAACAATGATAAAAAAATATAAGTGCCTGAAGGGCTATCACAATAAAAAATGAATGAAAGGAAAAGTATTTTATCAACTGCAAGGCTTACATTTACAAGAACAATTACTGGCAATTATTTGTTACGCTGGAACCGAAGACCTGATGATGGAAATATGTTCTACCACAGACTTACAGACCTTAATTTCCAAGGATTTCCACGATGATCTATTCCCTTGCCAAGATGGCCTATGCTGGTGTATACTGATCTTCTGGGTCTAGCTAGACTTCACCTGCACCTGGGAAAGATGTAACCAATCCTGGATAAGATAATAGGATAATCTGGATTTCAGTCTGATGTGGTCTGGTAAAGTTGAATCTGTCGAATCCTCTTCTTGGTCTCGTTCAATAAAACATAAATATACCAGTGTCAAAAATATACAAAGTAAAGTTGGAAATATGCAAGTTAGCTTACGGCTGATAAAATTAGAAAAAAACTTACTGAAGGCAAGTTTCTTCTAGGAAAGTTGACTAAACAATTTAGCAAAGATATGAATTATAATAAATCAATTATTATAATTACAAAGATATGAATTTATTATTTTATTTTAAAAATAACTCAAGATATAAATTATAATAAACTAATTATTATAATTTCGAAACTATGAAATTTTAGAAATTACTCTAGATATAACTAGACAAGATTAAAGCAATAAAAATAATTCCTTTGAATAAGAAATTATGTTAGAAAGAAATTTGTTATATTATTTAAATTTAATAACAGTAATTAAATAGACAAATCACAATAAGACACTCAGAAAATTAAGTTTTAATATTGCTAAAACGCAATCTTTTCACAAATAGAAAATGTGTGAATCACAAAATAATTCAATAAGTAAGAAAGTAAAAAGTTAGGTATTCTGATTTTTATAACTAATTTAATTAGATTATTAATTAAAGTTAATTTCTACTATTTAATGTAGAACGATAAGAAACAATAAGTTTATTTAATTCTCCCAATTGGAGTAAGAAATGGTAAGGAATGCTTTAATTATTCAATTAATTTACGATAATTAGATAATAACTATGAATTTTAATTAATTCAAATCGTATTAAGATATAGCAGGGAATAATTTAAATATTAAATTAAATTACGAAAAATTACAATAATCAAATTGTGAGATAAGATAAAAACCAATATTTTCCGTTAAGCGAAAACTATTAATTTCGAAGAGTTTTTTACCACCTTCCGCAAACGAAAGAGATCTGTGTAAGTGCATATATTTTATGAATAACTCGATAAAGATAATAACGATAATTGCAAATTTTAATTGCAAAAGATAATAAGGAACGGTAATAACATAAGTTAACTTGCAAGACGACACCACGTGTAGATATTTGCATGAAATCAATCACGCGTGGAGAGCACTAAATTTGGCTAAAATGCCGGCGTCAAACACACCCAATTGATAAATTCGATTTAAATCGATATTTACCACATTTGACTGTAATAAATAACCAACATGCTAAATATTTACTAGGCTACGTATTGCAAATAATACTTTATAACGATAAGATACAGAAAAATTCTACATCCGAGAAAAATAATTAGATATTCATAAAATTACGACTTACCAGTACAGAAGATAGGAAAAAACTGGTGGAGGAGGAATGCTGTAGGATCGAGAACGTTTCAGTGCCGTCGACGCGCGCATAACATAGCTACATTTAATTGTCTCCGGTAGAAACCAGTTGTAACCGTAATTTACCAAATTATCGTTACATAATGTATCTTATTCGTTATAAAATTTACAATATAATGATATGTCACACAATGACATTTCATTTCAAAATGGCCGAAAAATTAAATTTTTTCAAAAATATTAAAATGTCAATTAAAAGATATTGAAAAATTATTTTTTTCCAAAGTTGGCCGTGAAATCAAAAGAGTAATGAATTTGACATGTATAATTTTTAATTTGTACAAAAATTTCGTTTTGGCAGAAAGATATTAGCAAAATAAGATAAATATTTTTCTGCAATTTTTAAATACTCAAAACTATTTTTTTTAAAATACACCTACCTGACTTTTTTTTAAATTTTGCAATTGCTTGTTTCTTCTCTTTGATTTAATGCCATTAACAAACCGAATTATTCACAAAATATAAAAATTAAATAAAAATTTCTCCTAATATTTATTTTATTTTTCTAATATCTTGCCGCCAAAACGAAATTTTGATGCAAATTAAAAATTAAACATGTCAAATTCATTACTCTTTTGATTTCACGGCCAACTTTGGAAAAAAATTAATTTTCAATATCTTTTAATTGACATTTTAATATTTTTGAAAAAATTTAATTTTTCGGCCATTTTGAAATGAAATGTCATTGTGTGACATATCATTGTATTGTAAATTTTATAATGAATAAGATACATTACAAAAACAGGTAGAGTGGTTATTAAAATAAGAAAGTTGACATCACTTCCTGCTAAATTGGAAGTAAAAAATAAGGCTACCAAGTATCAAAAGTTGCGCATTTAGATGTTATGCCTCACCTATAAATTTAAAATTAATCGGTTTAATAACAAATAAGTTACAGAGTGTAACCTCATCTCGTGGTCACCCGGTATAACGACAGTGATGTCATCAACGCTTTTTTATAAAAATAACTAGTTTTTCACTGTTTTAAACTATGTATATTAATTTTTATTATATTTAATTGTTTTCAACATGTGAATTGTTGGAAATGGAAATACTCAAAAATGAATGTAAATGTTAAAAAGTACCAATTTCAAGTCCCAAGAAATTAATCATGAAGTTAAAGTTTTCCAAAAAAATATTGGGCCATGAAGCCCATTATAACAGGTATTGATTTTAAATCGACGAGTTGCAGGCCATGAAATGGTCCCAACTCCCTTAAGACGCATTTACAGGCCTATATTTATAGAAACTTCTTTTTATATTTAGTCACGGAGAATCAGCTTTATTGGCATGGATTTCAGAAAAACCCTGTACAATAATTCTGTGCAAATGTGGACGACGATTTTTTACCATCACAATACTTTCGTTATATTAGGTATACATAATATTATATACAATCATAATAATATAACAAAGTAAAAATTTATTAAGAAAATATGCATGTTTTTATAATACCAATGTTACACCTATATTTTGAAATATTTTGATATTTTCATTAAAGACAATTTCACCTCCTCTGGCGTCGCCGTATTTATTGGCTATTTTTTTCATAACTAACTTGGCGAATATACACATAATATACCTACCAAATCTCATGAAAGTATATTAACGCTCTCAAGTTATCATGACAGACTACAGACAGACCGACCGACCAACGGGCAAGTATTTTATAAATTGTTATTTGGATATTTGTTACTAGATTTTTTTTCAGAATAACATAATTTTTTAAAGAGAAAAGTTTTTAATCAAACCGTAGTTTTTTTTAAATAGATACAAAATTTACGTATGTTATTACTTTTATTCACGTTTTTTAAATGATTTTAGATCAATTATTTTTAGGCAAATACGAAAGGAAAGAAATTTAGTACCTAAATGAACGAATTACTAACAAGAAAATTATTTATAGACAAAAAATTATTTCTACTGAGTTATTCAGTTACAAAATATTCCCGTGATGTAAAATAAACGAACACGTGCGGCGGATCAACTAGCTACTGGTGCTAATTCATTGGCCATGCCATGCGCGTTGAGATACACATTTTATATTTGGCAACAACGGAATAACTACTAATGACCTTTACAGGAGATTTGCTTTCAATTCCAAATCACACCCAAATAAGTGAATGCTCATGACATCTGCGTTTTAAAAAGTTATTAAGTGTCCTGCCATAGGAATAGAACAGTCTATACATATCGTCTTTGGTACTACCTTACAGTTTCCATTTTTTTTTATTAAGTCCTATAATAATAATAATAATAATAATAATAAAATGTAATTACGACCCCCTTCATCCCGGAAGGCTCTAGGAGAGCCTTGTGTGTGGAGGGGGGGGGGGCTACACATTTAAAGACAAGGGACATACATACACCCAATATCCGTGTATAGTGGCAAAATCCCTTTCACAGTATTTTCCACTGCCACGACCGGGACTCGAACCCAGAACTTTTGGGTGAGAGGCAGGTGCGCTACTTCTTGACCATCAGTCATGTAAATATGGTCCTAAATTTGATAGCCATTTTGAGCGCAATAATAATTCATAGAGAACTTAAAATGGTACATGCAGTGAGTAAAAGGTGTCCAAGTGCGTATGTATGTGCTCTGGACTCACTCTTCCTGATTTTTATTTCCCTTTTTACACAAAAGGAATATCAAAATGTGCCTGCCAGAAACACAGACCGCCATTAATAAGCATAACAGAGTCACGTAACATACTTTTTACCACCTGAGTTTTTATACAGGGTGTTTAAAAAACATGGGCCAACGCTCGGGGGCAGATTCCTCACCTAAAAACAAGATTATTTTTTCATATCAACATGGGTTCGATATCGCTTGGCTCCTTAGTTACAGGGTGTCAAAATTTAAAAAAAAAAAATGTTTTTCCCAAAAATCAAGATTTCCACTTAAGGGAATTAAATGAAATTTGGACAACTAACTATTTACAACCGAATACACTTTCTTAGGTATTATGTTGAACATGAGTTACAGGACCGGACTTTCTTGCAAACTCTTGGATTTAATCAAAGAGAAATTTGGCTCTCCGATGAGATTTCTAATTTATAATTACAAGGGTTAAAATCTAGCTCAATTTTGATCAAAAATTGCCTCTTACTATGTTTTCGTTTTCCCTTGAGTTTTCGAAATAAGGGCATTTTAACTTTGACACCCTGTAGCTAAGGAACGAAATCGAACTCATGTTGATATGGAAAAAGAATCTTGTTTTAGGTGAGAAATCTGACCCCGGGCGTTAGCCCATGTTTTTTAAACACCCTGTATAATGCGAGTATTCTAATAGTAGGTAATAACAAAGCAGTCAACAAATCTGAAACTGATGAATAATAATGATAATTAAAACAGTGAAACTAATGAGCCATGATGAAGAAGATACCTAGTGAAGATTAAAAAGGCCGATTTCCATCTAAGCAGCGCAGAGCAGAGCGGCGCGGCGCGGCGCAGCGCAGAGCATGAGCAGTATTTTCTTAGGTATTCCCATCTAAGCAGCATTTGGAAGCGACAGCGCCGGCAGCGGCAAGCAAAGCAGCAGATCGCAGTGTTTGAGCGACAATTATTGGCTGTTCCAAGCCAAGGCTGGTAAACTCTAAAGGTTACCCAATCTGAACCTGACCTATCTCAATATATCATACGTCATTAGGCGACCGTCGGTATATCCATCTCTGTTCTACAACAGCAGAGCAGTGTTTAGTGTCTCTTTTTAGTATATAAAATAAATGACAGACCGCGGTCGCCAGCCCTGCCGCAACCCGCATTTTCCTCGCCCTAATGCTGCTCATTGAGGCAACCTGTACAAAGTCTATAAGCCTTGGTTCCAAGCATCACTACCTTTACTCTTTGCTTGGCAAATATGATATCTTACTTAAACAATTATAGTTTTCCACTAGTTTTTCTTAAGTTTTTTCTAGTTTAAGGATGGATATGACGAAAAATATAATATGCACCGTGGTCCGTGAGTAATACGCAGTGCGGTTTTTTGGTACAATTACGACTCTTGGTACATAAATAACTATAAATATGCAAACAAAAGGAGTAGGTATTTTAATAGATTAAATTAAACAATACTAAACAAATATAATAATGTTGTTTTTTATCCTAAGTATTACCTAGTTGATTATTAAATTTACCTCAGCATTACCTTTAATAATTTTTAGTAAAAATTAAAAAGAAAAAAATTGTCATTTCTTACTTATCTGTTACTAACTTCAATCTTTGGGAGATTGTGCCATTCAATCAATTAAAATTCAGCGTACAATAAAGACGTAAAATGAGTGTGAGATGAAAAAGAATATTAAATGTGATCTGTGAATTCAATTCAAAATATACAAACAATGTTAATGACAGTTTTTCGCTATAAAAAATTTGATTATCTAATGCTCGTAAACATACAATATACAGGGTGGAACAAAAGTATCAAATAATGGCTTTAATTTTGTTATTTGCAAAGTTACAAAAAAATGTTCAATATAAAAGTTGTTTGGTTCTTTACCGAGCATGTTTTGAGGTTTTTAGTTTGTTGATATCTTCTTCTGGTTTGTTCCTATGGCAACCAACTTTTTCTTTTTAAATGGCACCCATATTTTTTTTTTTTGTCAATTTGAAACAAGCATATTTTTCTCTATTCAGTTATAAAATTTTGCAATTTTTGGAATAAAAATAAGCGTGAAAAAAATATTTATTACGACTCAATCGGAACTAAATTAATTAATTTCACAACATCACAACACTAAAATTTAGTTGTTTGTTTGTAAAAACTTAATTGTCAAACTTCCATGGCATTCTTTACCAAAAGTAATGTTTGTGTTTTATAACTGCATGACTTTTTCCATGACCTCCTTTATTAAGAGGCGACGAGTGAGTCGTAATAAATATTTTTTTTCTCGCTTATTTTTTTTCGAAAAATTACAAAATTTTGTGACTGAATAGAGAAAAATATGCTTGTTTCAAATTAACAAAAAAAAAAATATGAGTGCCATTTAAAAAGAAAAAGTTGGTTGCCATAGGAACAAACCAGAAGAAGATATCAACAAACTAAGAAACTCAAAACATGCATGGTAAAGAACCAAACAACTTTCAAATTGAACATTTTTTTGTAACTTTGCAAATAACAAAGTTAAAGCCATTATTTGATACTTTTGTTCCACCCTGTATATGGTAACTTGCCGACATATTATATTAATTAATCGTCCCGTATTTATGTTTGGCTTTGCCAAGTCTTTGAATATCTATGCTAAAAATAAAATATCTTCAGAAAACTCAATTACTTACAAATTTATTTACGTTGTAAAACTACAAACTACAATTTTGTAAAATTAGGTTATTTCCTCGAACGTAAACGACTTTCGCAATTTTTCTTTAATTAAGCAATTGTTTAGGACGAAATGAGGAAACATCGTCGTAATTAACTTGTCGGATCAACAAATAGCTTCAGGAATTTTGACGTCATCTAAATAGGGAAAAACATTTTAAATAGCCACCTTTCTCTTTATCTAAAGGAATATCAAATGACTTAATTTTAAATAGTAAGAGCCAGATTTAATTTCCGCTTTCAGTACCTTTGGTAGAAGCGTCATTGCAACATTTTTATGAAGTTTACCTATACCTACTATCTGTATAATCTCTTTAGCTAAGGTCATCCATTCATATTGTACTTACCTAGAAGTTATTTATATTAAGCGTTGCTATTTGGTTTGGTACAAAAAAAAAAAATGTTTTTATAACTACCTCTCAAGTCACTGAAATATCTACGGAAAATCCAAGGATTTTTGGTAAAGATAGACTATTGTTTATTGTCCACATCTGGAACATCGACAGTTTTCTCTTATATTTAAGTCAGAAGCAAGTCATAAATAAATTATTTAAATTAACCAGGTTAAAATCGAACCACCGATCTTCGCAATCAACTAAATAGGTGTCAACATAGTGACTTTTTAGCCGCATATTCATAGTATATTATATACACTAGCCGAAGTGTACATTTACACAGCGCGCTATGCGATACGATGCCGTGCTATGCGATGTAATGCTATGCTATCAATGGTTGCTATGAAACCAGATGTGTTCACAGACGATTCAGTTTAGCGTTGTGCTGTGTTGCGAGCTGTCATGAGAAAACGTAATATTTATTTCTTAGTTGAAAACTCTGCGTTAAAATATACATACGTTTCTGAAAAACAGATTCAGAAAAAGAAATAACTGGGTCCATAAAATTAACAAGAGCAGATTTAGTTTTGGGAAATTTCACCACCTATTTAAGGAGTTTCGAAAATATCCTCAGAAATTTCATAAATATTTCTATTATGGTACAGCTTTGATCATTCGCCTTTCATAGCTCATAGTGAAAACATTCATATATTTACAATTATTGTTTGTATTGTTTTTCATGTAATTTTAATGGAATTGTATCCTCTACATACATTTCATGTATTTTATAACTTGCCATATATACGCTATATGTATCCAAATGGTTAATAAAGTATTATTATTATTATTATTATTATTATTATTATTATTATAGGTACTTGAATGTTTGTTTCATAGCATCGCATCGCATAGCACAGCATCGTATCGCATACCGTGCAGTGTGAACGTTCACTTTTAGCAAAGACATACATATCGTCTTTGCTTTTAGTAACGAAACAGTTGGGAGTTACAAAGTCAGCCGTGCAAACCTCTTAATTAAGTTCATTATAAATTCATTTGAATTTAATTTATTCCTAGAATACTACGGGTATACTAGGAATAAATTAAGTTACAAAAAAAAAAATTAAGTTTAGAAAATCCATATTTATACTTTTATACACTTTTTATTATTTATGTAAAAATTATTGGCTAGTGACAAAGAAAATATTGGTATCCGTAACAGCTTTTCATTGTTATAAAGCCAGTGTAGTGGAGTTGACTGGCCAGGTTAATAACAAAATAGTGTAAAGGCTATTCATGTATATTTATTACAAGTGAATTACTAACTTGTAATTAGTCTGAAAACTCAATTTACAACAATTACATTGTTAAGTTTTAGCAAGACTTGCCTTAGGCACGTGCTAAGGGTGAGCCGTGTTTCCAGTGGCTCGCGCTAACAAAACATGGAAAGACGGTAGAGTTCTACCACAGTTAAATTACTCCAAAAATGAAAATCTGTTGTCGATATTTTTTTTTAAACTTTTTAAAATTGTCTTCAGGTAGATATACACATGTCTAATAGTCAACATCCAAATAAACAGGGTGCAGCAGACTTGATAAATTTTGGGTCGAGTAGTAGGGTAATGAGTAGGTGTAAATTGTCATTACATTAATTATGTGCAGAAATACTAGGTTTCCGAAATACAGGGCATAAAAGTTTCCTGTTCCAATTTATATTTTCTCTCTAGGCATAGACTCTGTTTGAGGATATTAAGAATATAATGTGAAGTACAAAATCACTTCTAGAAAATTATTTCGTACATGGTCAGGATTAAAAAATTTAATCAGTTTTTCCATTCGATGTACAAGTTAGAGGTGAAAAGAGAGGTCAACCCTTGTAAATGAGAACTTTGGAACTGTATCTTAGAAACGAAACATTTCTAAACATACCTAAGTTTATAACTATGTATATTATTTCTCATTATTCTATCCCGAAGTTATTGAAGTAAAACTGATTATTATTATTATCATTACTGTATATTTTGTAATTCGAATATCCCATCTTTGTCCATTGCATCTTTAGGAACGAGTTTCTATGATGTCTGTGATGACTGTGAAACACAATTTTGAAGAAAAGACGTTTGCCTTCCTTTTTATTTTTTTTCTAATTTTAATATTTGCAACCACTGATATTTTTCGTAATTTCTTTGCACTTGGCTTATCAAAAGCTAGCACCTGTCCGAACGAAGTTATAGTACTATTTTCGTCTCTTCCTTTTCTTTTTTTGGATTTATTACCAAATTTCTTGAAATTCCTATCCAAAAAGTTGATTTATCTAAAAAATATTCAAATTAACCAGTTTAAAACTGGGAAATAACCTCTATGCCTTTGACGTAATGTCAGAGGAACAGTTAAAAAATATTTTTCGACAACTAATAGGAATTGAAATAATACAAAAATACTGTGCTGACCTTTCGGAAACTATACCTGTTTCCTTTTTCAAAGTTTAGGCTTTAGATTTTTTATGTAACGTGTAGAATAACACTAATTCCTATTAGTTGTCAAAAAACACCCTCTCTGGAATTACGTCAAAGATGTAGAGGGAGGTTATTTCCCAGTTTTAAACTGCTTAATTTGAATATTTTTTAGATAAAACAACTTTTTGAATATCCCATCTTTGTCCATTGCATCTTTAGGAACGAGTTTCTATGATGTCTGTGATGACTGTGAAACACAATTTTGAAGAAAAGACGTTTGCCTTCCTTTTTATTTTTTTTCTAATTTTAATATTTGCAACCACTGATATTTTTCGTAATTTCTTTGCACTTGGCTTATCAAAAGCTAGCACCTATCCGAACGAAGTTATAGTACTATTTTCGTCTCTTCCTTTTCTTTTTTTGGATTTATTACCAAATTTCTTGAAATTCCTATCCAAAAAGTTGATTTATCTAAAAAATATTCAAATTAACCAGTTTAAAACTGGGAAATAACCTCTATGCCTTTGACGTAATGTCAGAGGAACAGTTAAAAAATATTTTTCGACAACTAATAGGAATTGAAATAATACAAAAATACTGTGCTGACCTTTCGGAAACTATACCTGTTTCCTTTTTCAAAGTTTAGGCTTTAGATTTTTTATGTAACGCGTAGAATAACACTAATTCCTATTAGTTGTCAAAAAACACCCTCTCTGGAATTACGTCAAAGATGTAGAGGGAGGTTATTTCCCAGTTTTAAACTGCTTAATTTGAATATTTTTTAGATAAAACAACTTTTTTTTTTATAGGAATTTCAAGAAATGTGGTAATAATCCCAAAAATGAACAGGAAGAGAAAAAATGTATGAAATGCCACAATTAACAATAATTATTATAGTACCTACTATTCATTGAACTTAATTCTGGGAATCACGCCAAATTCTAAAAAATAAATAGAAATAAGAAAATTGCCAAAATATGTCAAGGTAAAAGTGTAGTATCAAAGGCAAACCTCAACAGTTTGCCCCAGAAAACCACTGTATATAGTTCTAAATGAATATAAAAGGTTTGCCTTTGATACTACACTTTTATCTTGACATATTTTGGCAATTTTCTTATTTCTATTTATTTTTTAGAATTTGGCGTGATTCCCAGAATTAAGTTCAATGAATATTAACTATCCGCCACAAATAAACTACAAACAATAGTACCTACTATTAATATTAAAATACTTCAGCAAGCAAAACATTACAATTTGATATTACTCCTATCAGAAGTTCTTGTAATAATGTGATTGTACATTTTTTAACTGTGCTCACCATTAGCCTTTAATATAACTTCCAATGTATCAGAAACTTTTGTGACACAACGATTTTTTTATATCCAATATTTTTTTATTTTTATTTATTCAAACTTATTCCATTTAAAATACTGGTTGTTGTTAGTTGGCATCAAGGTTATAACATTAAATTATTCTTTCGTTAAACAAACTACACATTAATGCAAAGCAAACATTACGCTGTGGTAACTTCATAAATAAATGCAAGAAAAATATTTCCTGGCAAGAAGAGACTATAAAATTATATGGAAATTATGTATAGCAATGACGAAGAGAATAAGCATGAGTGATTTTAATAAATTGCAACTTTTTAGTAAATCAGTCTCATGTTAGGCAATGAAATAATGAGTTTTAATTGAAGGGAGATATAGGTGATAATTATTGGACGTTTTACCTTCCAACTACATAGGTACATAATTAATTACTGGTATTGAAATAGTAACGTATAAAAATAATCACTAATAAATCATTAATATTATATCTTGTTTTAAAAGATTACACAATTCCCATAAATAAAGCAATAGTAATAAATTAATACAAATTCTAGTCTATCATAAATATCGCTGATATGTAACTAAATTTTTTACATTTCTGTGTCCAATTTTGAAATGCCTTTTCCGTTAGACATTGTCACTTTTTTCAAGGTACACTTCTAATCTTTCTAACGCATTCCTTATTTTTAACGAATAGAATTTAGAGTATGTAAATATATTTATCATACTTATGGAATGTGTAATAGTTAAATAATTACATTCTTTGTGTATCACTTAGAAATTTACAGCATCATACCTTCTTAAAATTTAACCTAATTAGGAATTACCAGAGAAACTTATTACACAACGTTTGCTTTATTATTAATAATATTAATAGTGTCATATAATAAAAGTTGGATACGAGGCTCATGTGGGAATTGCCATTTTCTTTTTACCTGAACACCACACTTTTTTATCTTATTCCAAAGAATTTATGTCCATTAAACAAATTAAAAGTGACCTTAAATTGCTTATTTACTACGTAGTGATAGTGGGTACGTGCCATAATGAGCATATCACTTTTTAAGAGTAGGTACAGTTCTACTTTAAACTCAATTGAGTAATAGTGAATTAGTTGCTGCAATACTAATAGGCAATTATTTTTAGAAAAGTGCGTGGGTTTAGCCAGTGATGTGGTCAGCCGCACAATAGATGAGAATGATTGTATTTATCCGCGGTGATATATTTTATCTAATATTTGAATCCTAGCAAAATTATTGATATATTTCTATGGTAGCATTTTACCTTCAAATGTTATAAAATTAGTTGCAAGTACCCAGACTTGGGTTGAAATTTACAAGTCAGAGAAATCAGATTTTATTTTTATAATCGATGTTTTGTTACTAGGACTTTATCTTTTTAATAAAATGAAGCCTTTGCTTCCGACATCATTTGCAAAGAAGTACTGGTTATTCCTTTGAATAGCCAGTACTTCTTTGTAAACGATGTTGAATGAATTTACGTTTTGTACTAGAATGGACGAATTAGTAGACACCGAATGGCTCTACCTGAGACTAAGACAAATAGTTTACAACATTTAGAGTTAGTTATTCATGTTGAATTAAACCTGACCAACCTACTGTTCAATACGGTTCAATAGTTGTACATCGTTCGAGTAATCTAAATTATAAAGATATATTTCATAATTTTCTTCCGAAACTGCAATTTCCAATAATACCTACTTCTTTATTTGTAATAAATTCATTCTTAAATATGATAACTTTAGTTTAGAATATTTAAATACTTACAATAATTTTGGCTTATTTGGACAATTTATGCCGTATATTTTATTAAATTAAATTTACTTCCGATTATTTTTTTCTTTAATCACTTATTTAACGTCTGCATATTTCCGCTACCAGGACCAATCACCGACGCCAGGAGACGAGCAACCCCCAACTTGGCAATTTTGCCGAACCTCATATCTTACTAAGAGTAGGGATTTTTTATTTGCCTAACATTTAATAGACAAGAGAGTCAAGAGACAGAGACTGTTTTACATCCAATCCGAAGGATGGTATATTCTCAATACCCTGCATATTTTTTCATTTTTAGAATCTCTATAGAAATCTAATTTCAAAAACCTATATACTACTAAGGGGCTAGAGTTCTTAAGATTTATTGTCATATATTACAATAAAATAGCAAATGAACAATAAATAATAACATAAAGAATTAACTTAAGGTCTTGAAGAAGTGGTAGTGTTAAATGGCCACCAAGGTCACTAGACCCCGCTAGATTTTTTCCTTTAAGGTCACCTAAAAATCGTAGTGTAGAAGTGTAAACCTGACAGTATTGAAGAATTAAAAACAAAATCAGATTAGAATGTAACATTTCTCAAGAAACTATAAATAAAGTTAGGTATTCGATTAGATCTTCTGTGGCTAATGAAAACTTGCCAAACAATGCCAAACCTCTAAAAATAAATAAATCAATAAAGTTCAGCAAGAATATATTGATTTGAACATTTGATTAGTACATTCATTGTTATTATTACTATTCTATTATATAATATTCTATTATAGTGTTCATTTGCTATTTTATTGTAATATATCACAAAAAAACAAGAATTATTTAATTTCAAATAATTATATTTTCAAAATAAATGTCTGTAGCTCTAAACTTATGAACTCTAGACCTTAAGTAGTATAGATCTTTGAAGTCAGCAAACTTCACAAAATTTCATGATATCATTAAGTTTATCTAAAGGTAGATATAATAAAAAAATAAAATAATCTATCAAGGTATTATTTTTGCTAAACATATGTTATATAAAACTTATATATGAATATGAGATAAATTTAAAAACCATCTTACTTATTTAATTTCTTAAGTGATTTTAAAAAATAAACTTCGTATATTCGAATAAATATTTCCCAGTATTTAAAAATTAAGCATACCAGAATCTGTCGCATCGATTTTTGCCCCTTATTTAAACTTTTAGACCATTAACTAAACTCAAAATCTGAATAAACCCATGTCAATCCCATAACAACAATAATTTGACAGCTTTCGACTTGCCTTGTCCCTGCCTTGCGGCACCGAAGTTTCAAGGGATTAATTCACCATTTCACCCCGAAGGTCCATTATAATAATGTTTGTCTCATTAATGTATTCCACTCACTTTCATGTATATGTAAATAGTTTATTTCAAAACGAAATGTATATAACTTGAAATCAATGTAATTACATAATTGTTCAGCATATAAGTTGTAAAATAATAATTTTTAGAAAAATATAGAAATAATATACATATTTGAACTTAAATACACATTAAGAATATTAAGATGTATTAGCATAAAGTAATTATTAATTAATATAAGACGCAATAAGAATGCACGGATCAAAAGAAACATTCCGACTGCCAAAAATACGCCGATTGGTTGGCAGGTAAAATGTAGAAGCTAGGATCCTCCGTCTACTATACTCGGGCCAAAAAGAGTAGTCAGTAGAGCCAGGGGCGTACGGATTTACGAATTTCATAAATTCCATAATTCGAACAAATGAAAGCGGATTGTGTTAATTATGCATGAGTATGAGTTACCATGTCTTAAATTTTAAATAATATGCTTACATCTGGCAACATTATCTCCACGAATTAGGTATAGCAACGCAGTTGAACAATGCACATCCGTTGCGTTGCAGCATATGTGACGCCACTGAATGCGCTACGATAGACTTGCTCGACGACCTTCCTAGTAGTCGAACAAATTATTGGGTAGAAGGCGCCACGTTCAAACATGTACTCTATTTGGTTGACTATAGCAATTACACATAATGACCTAGTTGTGGTTTTCGTCTCTGGTAGGCGGATAAAACTTGATATATTTCTTTGAATTATATGGGATTATATGGTAAAACGAGCTGCCGCTTCTGTATTCCATAACAGCTAAATGCTTTGAAGAATTGCCGATAACTTTTTGCTCTACTGACTACTCTTTTTGGCCCGAGTATAAGCATTCGATTCTAGAATTCAGTCACTAACCTTTCTAAAATATCTATTATCAGGTATCACTAATACAGTACAGTAGCAATATTTTGGTGAATTCGCCATTTAATACTCGTTAGTTACAATTTGGGATAAATAGCACGATTAGAAATCAGTTATAGAGGGTAATATGCCAGTAATATAATGTAAATGGTTTTATATACGTCAGGAAACGAAGGCTCAACATGGCAAATTATATAGGATTTTATTTTTATTAGAGAGGCAAATAATGAATGTTCACATATAACATAGAATAATTCAGCCTGATAGACAAGGTGTAGTACTATTTAAAACATTTTATAATGCAAAGATACCATTTTTTGATTTTACAAAAAAAAGCTGTTCGAAACGAATATGGCCATCCCAGAGTTTCTTATTGTGCCTTACTTTTATTTATTTTTTATTTCTATTGCCAATCAGTTTAGAATGAAATATGTAAATTCTAGTAACAAATTATTATCTTCTAAAAATAGGTTCCAATTTTATAATGGATAACATTTACAAACTCGGAAGATAGTTATTTTCATGTGAAGGGGCATGAGGAATTATGAATGAAAAATTTTGTAATCAAACTACCATTAGTATAAAATTAAGCTCAAGTTAGGGGGCTAGGTGATCAGACAGATTCACACTAAATCCCTTTCTTAATGAGCTTGAGAAAGAAATATATCTAGTCTTGTAGTATTTTTTGAGAGAAATTAAATTCACAAGAAATATGATAAATCAAAAAATGTACGATACGATAAAAAAAACAACTTTTATATATATAAAAAACTATACAAACAAAAGTTGTACATTTTGGTGTGAACTATCTTTTGTTGAAAATAAATGGCGTCAGATAGTAGAGATAAAGACACAACATAGGGATTTAAGAAATAAAAAACAAACTTTCGGGTCTATACAGGGTGTTTGGTAACTAGTTTGCCAAAATGAAATGTCATGTAAAATCGAATTCTAAGCATAAAACAAAGAATAACTTTTTTTCATATCGGGCCTCGTTTAAGAAATATTTAAAAAATGTAAAAACTAAGACAGTTATGAAGTAAAAGTTTGTTTATTATTTAAGGTCTCCGGACTCTCCGGATCTTAACCCTCCAGACTTTTACTTATGGGGTCACTTACAACAGTTAGTTTATATTGAGCCAATTAATACTATTGAGCAATTAGAAAAATATAATTTTAAATTCAGTACATACTATTCAAAACACTGTAAATTTTGCAGAAGTATACAATTGTCTTGTTTTGCGTTACCAGATCTGTATCGATGTAAATGCTGGCATTTTTTAAAATCTACCCTAGTTTTTTTACGTTGTAATAACTTTTATGAAAATGTGTTTCTATTATTGTTATCATTACAGAGTGTTGAATAAAATTAATAAAGTATTTTTTTAACCTCAATATTTCCTAAACGAAGCCCAATGTGTATAATATGTATATTACATAAGTGCATTAACAGTAAAGTTATTATATTTGTTTTTCTACGACTGCCCTCGAAAATACAAAAAAACCCACAGCAACCACGACCCGTAACTATCATTTTTCACAACATGATATGTGCAAAAATCCGAAAACACAGTACTGTCATGTTTTTCACACAGTCCTGTAAACAAAGAACGCTTGAAGCGTACGTTGAAGATTAGAAATTTAATTTGTGACGTAACGGTCATCTCTCGTGATTTGAAGTATACGTTATTTGTATTTTTTTAGGTAGGCTAGGCTTATTCAGTTTCATAGTAACCGACTTGTAATTTTAATATTTAATGTAATTGGATTTGTTAAATGAAAATATCTATCAAATTGATTATTTTTTTCCAATCGTAGAAAAAATATTGTAAACAACACGTTTGAAAACATCTTTTCAGACTCATTCGACGTGTGGGCCTCGCCTTCGGCTCGTCCCACCAAACTGTCTCGTGTCAAAAGATTCGTTTTCAAAACTTGTTATTTAAAATATTATTTCATAAACTATATACTTTTTGTATCATAGTGTTTCACGGATTTTTGAATAGTCTTAAGATGACAACAAATATATCTACGAAATCTTCTATATCTACGCTACTGACTATTTTTTATTAAATAACAGTTCTACACAAACTAGTTTACAAAAAATCGGTTACTATTTGAACCATTTAACATTATGTATCTCAGAAAAATCAATTCGGAATTTTGTTATAAGACAAAGTCTCGGACAAAGTCATATTATTTTTCGATGAAAAAACGAAACCGATGTTTGACCAGGAGGTTTGGAGACACCCCTGTATAAGAAAATAAAAAAACTACAAATACTAAAAAGTTACGTTTTTCAGTTACTCAGAAGTAATTGGAGATATATTTGCACGTGGGTGGATATATTTTTGAGGAAACCTCCGTACTAACTCATTTGTCACTTTTGCGTAGAGGAAACATACAAATAAGTTAAGATTTTAATTTTCTTAATCATATACGTATTTTCATTTTAAATTTAGTTATTAAATACGACGCTTCCGTTATTGCTATGAACAAGCACCTCATATATCCGTAACATCTTTTTAAGAGTTTAAAAGTCCCGTGGAGGATAAATTTCTTATTGCCGTTGTTAAAAGTAATTTTTTGTTAAAGCTAATCAATAAATTAGTAAAAGTCCAAAGTTAAAGGTAACTTCTCAAGAGGACTATTTTTATGAGTTCAAAATTGTATCATAAATGTAGAATTATTTAAAAAAAGTTTTTGAGAACATAATAATTATTGAAAACCTTATTGTATTAAACAAGGTTATTAATACAAAAGCACATTTAGTATATTTGGGTTTCTTCTGTCTTCTTTGCAAAACAGTTTAGTAAAATGTTGAATTTTTTTTCATAAAAAAATGTCTTGGTAAAAGTCAAGATTTTCAAAAATTATTTTATCAACATTTCTGATACAACATACATACACGTTTGGAATCAGAAAAATACTGTGCCACAGAAAATATCAAAAACTACATCTATTACTACTAAAAGAAGTTACCCTGTTCTTACCCCTGTCCTTGATTATAATTATAATCTAAATTAACAATTAATATAATTCAAAATAATCTCATAATATGCACAAATATACCAAATTTGTTATCTAGTATATTGTAGAGATCATTGTTCACGTTTTTCCAAAAAATATATATCGTTGCTGCTGGCAACCATCTGGAAAAAAAAGAAACCTTTTTTGCCTGTTCGTTCTACCCTAAACTTAATTCTTACCAATATTGTAGGGAATACAGCCTTTGGTTAAATATTTATTTTTATTTTTAATTTAATAATTTAAAAATATATATAAAAAAAACACCATTTTAACCATCACTTTTTCCCAGATAGTGGCCCTAGGGACAACGACATTTTTAGAAAAAATGTGAATTAATAATTATTGTGGGAACACTCTCAACAACATTATATGTATACACAAAAAAATTCGACCCAGAACTATAGGATGCCTCTTTTTTCCATTTCAGATTGCAGTAATCTTCTAAATTTGTATTTAATTTTTTTCTTAGTTACTTTAGATTTTACAAAGGCCAGTCAAAACATTTGATACGGATACCGTATATCTTGAACCTGGAACCTGAATAATTGAAGGAGGTCATAACAAACACAAATTTTAAATGAAATGTTACAATAGTTTTGGAAAACCTAAATATATACTAAACTGTAAATTGTGTAAATGGGAAATTTTTAAATATGTTTATTATTTTCTCATTCTCAGTCGAACATAATATGTGTAACACCAACGCTTTTATTCTCAGTACTTTAGAAACAAGATCAAAGTTTAGCTAGAAATAACTGGCAGTGACTTTATTTAATACTTCTGGGAAACAAATGAAGTTAAATTTAAAAATCAAACAATCGAGATTAAATCAAGATTATTTGTAAATTTACAAAATAATCATTAGGTCAGTTCAGTATTTTACAGTTATTCTTGTGAAAATGAGCAAATATCAAATGCAATTTACCCTTTAATTTACGGACCACTGCAACTGCAATAATGTAAAATAGAAATATTGATAGGAATTAAATAGGAAACGGATACTAATTGAGGATTCTTCACTTTTTGCTATTATTTTGTATGTATTTGTTATGTCAATAAATAAAAGAAATGTACCTCAAAAAAATATCATTTTGTTTTCAAAATAGTATTTATTTTTATTTAATTACCTAACTAAAAGAAACCTTCTACTAATTAAAATATTCGTACAATAGGTAATTATTTCTAATAAATCGTAGATTTCTTGGGACACATAAACTAAAACGTCGACATTATTGTGTGGCAATTATTTATTTCAAAGGTATCCTTGGATTGTTCTGGGCACAAGTTAGAATGAACTAATAACAGTAATCACTACCTACTATATCCGCCATTTTGAATTAAACTGTAAAGTTGCCGTTTAAGACAAAAAAGTTTTTAATTACTATATGTTTTATACCTATGCAATCAGGTTTAAAATAGGTATGAGTTTTCATACTCTTTTTATACAGATCAAATTTTGGGGGATGATTTGATTTTCTGTGTATTCAATATGTTTTATTTTTTCTAGTAAAAGAACATTTGAATCTGAGTTGCAAGAAAGTACATAAATCAAACGGAACTATTTTGATCATTGTGTTTATGAGAATAGGATTTGTCGGGGAAAAAAATATTGATAATTTATGTGTTCTAATTAACTTTTCACAAATGATTTACGATGGTAACTTCTGTACGTGAACGTGCGTTCCATAATGTTTCTTAGAAAACTATTGTTCTAAAAACTAATAAATTTAAATATATTTTGTCACCTGATTAATTGGTAATTTATTTCTAGAATTTTAGGACGAGCAGGATTCCCTAATGTTGTATTGTGTGTGTTGGAAATAGCAATGTGTTGTATATGTTACGGTAAATGTTATAAATTGGTTAATATGTATAATAACCGGTTATTATTCATATTCACCAGAAGCCTTGGTGAATATAAGAAATATTTGCAAATTATTTACTTTTACCGGTAATTTTATATAGTTTCCAAAATAAATTGGTTAATTTAATAAATACAGGTAAATTTATTACTTTTACCAGTTTTTTTATAATTACCCATGTTTATTCATTAAATTCATTTATAGTTTGATAACAACATTGTAAGGTAAATATTTTATTATTGAATTTAAACAACACAGTACAAGCAGGTAATTTTACAAGTATACGAACATATCATAGGCATGCTATAGAAAATAAAAAAAAAATCATTTTAAGTAAACATTGGATAAATGATGAGTACCTATTACAAATTGGATATTTTAAAAATGAGGTGAATGATTTAATTTCGAAACAGAAAACTATGTACAAAGTAGAACAATACATAGGCAACAAAATACGTGTAGGTAATTTGACAAATAACACTTCTGAATTAACATTAAGTAGTATGCTCTAGTAGTAATTTACAAAATAAGCAAATTAATTGTATAGTTTGCCAATTTGCTACAAAATAAAATGTACTATTATTACCTATTTATTATGGCATGCTATTGTGACATTTGGAGTTCCATAGCTTTTCATTTTTCTTGCATTTGCATTTGTCTGAATTGCATTTTCCCTTGCATGCACATCGCTGATACCCCTGACCACCAGACTGAGATAATTCCCTAACACATTCTCGAAGAGACACGCTCAGATTTGGAACGTTGTCTACCGAAATAAATTGTTCTTCGCAAGTTGTAAATTGGTTTCTGGTATACAATTGCGACAATCGACCTTCCTTTATCCCTAGCTGATAAAATGCATTATTTTGAACTTCTAATATTACTGCTAACATATTTCGTGGGTCGCTTCTTGCTCTATCAACTGTGTCGCCCCACTTTACCAGGAGGAAATTTTAGATTTGAAATTTTCTGCATCTTCTTTGCTTGTGCTTCTAGACCTTCCTTGGCACTTGATCGTTTCTTTTTCACAGCTCCTTGTGTATTTATAATGGCACACATAGTTGAAGGACCTGCAGTATTTTCATATGGACGTTCGTTAGAAGGTGTACTGTTGCTCTCTGAACCCATGCCATCTACAGCAATATTGTTATCTGAAACATCGTCATTGTTCACTGTTTCAATTAGGACCTGAAGGTCTTCTTCAGTGTTAACATTTTCTAGGGTATTATTGGGAAGACAACATGTTTTTAAACCTACTTCCACAGGCGAGCCAAACATTGCTTCATAAGGGCTACACTTGATGCCCTCATGAAAGGCTCTATTTTTCATCAGCTGTACAAAGCGCAATCCCTCAGATCATTTATTAGTTTGATTGCTTTCCAACCAAGAACTAAGCATGTTCTCTATGTCTTGATTTGCACGCTCGACAGAACCTTGGGATTGGCTATGTCTAGGTTTACCATGCACGGTCTTAAGCTCTTGCCACATTGAACACGCTTCTTCTATGATTCGGTTGCTGAATTCCCGGCCATGATTCGGTTGCTGAATTCCCGGCCGTTGTCAATCTGCAACATACTAGGGGCTCCAAATATAGTAAAAATGTCAATTAAAACATGCGCAACTTCTTCCGCACGCTTACTTTTTAGCGCACGCAATTGCACAAATTTTGTTAGATGATCTTGGTACACAAGTATAAATTTAAAGTCATGATCTGGCTGAGATTGCATATCGATTAAATCTACTAATTGGCCTAACTACAAGTTCTTTTTTGGGTACCTTGGATTTTTTCTGGCAACTTTCACATACATTTAAATAAATCATCACTTCCTCGGTAGTACTTCTTTTGCAATTCTTTTAACATCCTGTTTCGTCCGCCATGACCTATCGCGATATGTGCTTCATGAATTAAAGTAAAAAGTTCCTCAGTGTGTACGTAAAATCTAATACCAGAACTCTTTTCATTTACAGGATAAATAAGTTTGTCAACATCACCTACCCTCATAATATCATATCGTTTTAGTCTTTGATAGTCCTCCGGTTTTTTGCCACTAATTTTGGATTTACTTTCCTTCACTTTGTTTACTAAATCACGGTATTTTTCCTTACTAAGAAAACTACTGTTTTGTTTTTTATTCCTCATTATATTTGACAATTAAGAAGTAAATCGTTCAAGCATACACTCAGACATTGTGTAAATTGCAGAAGAACACGGGATGGGCTAGAAAAATACGTCCGAACTACTAAAATAAGGACTAAAGAAAGCAGCAAGCAGACAAGTCGATTCCTGTTTGCAATGTTATTTATTACATTGGATTTACTTTCCTTCACTTTGTTTACTAAATCACGGTATTTTTCCTTACTAAGAAAACTACTGTTTTGTTTTTTATTCCTCATTATATTTGACAACTAAGAAGTAAATCGTTCAAGCATACACTCAGACATTGTGTAAATTGCAGAAGAACACGGGATGGGCTAGAAAAATACGTCCGAACTACTAAAATAAGGACTAAAGAAAGCAGCAAGCAGACAAGTCGATTCCTGTTTGCAATGTTATTTATTACATTGACCTCTCTGTATTGGATATTGGATACTTTGTATATTCACCAGTGAATGTGATAAATTAAACAAAATTTTAAGCTGTTTATTACATTTACCACTGCGTTCTAGCTATTATATATAATTGCCGGTTAATGTAATAAATTTAAAGAAATTTCTTACATTCACACTATTTACTGGTGGTTATAAATAATTACCGGTTATTATGCATAATTCCCGCATTATTTACTTTTACCGTAACATATACACAATAACTACAATACACCTGTTACATCAGCGAATGTATCTTGGATAACATTTAGAAAAAGGTACAAATTTATTCTCAAAACTGAACATTCGATTAGTGTGCCATACGAGTTTTTTTTGTAATATGCTTCATTAAAACACTGCCGGTTATTGCTTGTTTCAATACAAATACATTATTGAAAGGATGAAAACAAAAATATAATCAATTGTAATGAAAATATACCTAACTATACTTCAGTTACAAGAGAAAAAAAAAATCTGTACAAGCACGTTGTTTATTTTTGGTCTCAGCAAATTCTGGAAGTAGAAAATAGAAAATTTTTCGTAAAACCTAATACAAACAAATTTCTCAAATTATAAAATCGGTATTAGCAAAGAAAATAAATGAAATGTGAAAATATGAAAATGAAATGTAATTAAAACTACAAATTATCATAGATTTTCATTGCTGACTTATCAATATTATTATTTTTGCACCCTTTTTGAGACTTCATTTTATCATGTCTGCATATTCGTATTTCCTGTTTTTATTCGATTAAGGATTATTTAATTTTTTTCCCTGAATAAACACACTGGATAAATATTTAAGTTAGATCCGAAATAAACATAAAGCTTTAAAACAAGCGTTTGCACCAGTTTAAAATACTTATCTGAAAAAAATATATACTGAAACGCGTTCCTGGATAATTTAGAGATATAAAAATAAACATTATATTTTTTATGTTTTATTCTGTACTACATAAATGTCTGCTGAAAATATTTTTGAAATACACATTTTTAAGCGAATTTTAAAATAGTACGTATGTCTACAATAAAGTATACCGGCTGTGACTGACAATAACTCCTATATTTTTTGTTTGTTGAATGGTCATACTTATTTTTTTTAATCACTTATTTAACATTGGCCTATTTCTGCTACCAGGGCCAATCACCAATGTCAGGAGACGAGCAACCCCCAACCTGAAAATTTTGACGAACCTCTTATCTTACTAAGAGTGAGGATTTTTTACTTGCCTAACATTTAATAGACAAGGGACCGACTGCTTTAGATCCCCTCCGAAGGATGGTATATCCTCAATATAACTCTCGCCTACAGTTGTATAGCTTCTACGATATAGCTGATATACAAGCCGCTAGAATTGGGAAAACGAGACCGCGTCCTTCCCCGGATAGTCACCCATCTAACCGCGGCAGCTGTTGCTTTACTTTCGTATTCGATACGAGTGGGACACGTAAGAAAATCATTCGATAATATTAAAAAATATAAGCGTATATAACTGATTGATCAAGACACAAAGAGCACTTGCCTCGCGCCCAGAAATCCGATTTCAGACCCGACCGATAACATTAAGAAGTATCCTGAAAAATGTAAAATAATAGAAATACGAAAATTTTTCTTACTGCATCTTTCACAACAATTCGATTTCAAGAGATAGATGAAAAATAATTATTTTGGTTCTAAAATATAAATAACTACAATAAACCATAAATTAAACACCATAGCCAGCTTAGAATTGACAAACAAATATAAGCCATAATAATCGGCTTCGATGCCTTCGATATATTTGCGCTAAGTTTTCTGCGAGGTTTTCTGTTTCTGAGAAATTGCTCGCTTGGTTAAAAAATAATTTCCAACATATTTCCATTGTATCTTTAAATTTCTAGTTACTATTTTAGATTTAGTTAGCTCATAGTCCTGTTTATATTAGAATTGCACTAGTTTGTATATTGATCACAACAATATAAAAATTAATTGTTAGTGATAATTGTTTTCCAATATGTAATACATATTACTAAAAATGAAAAAATTATATGACTCTTTCACTTCCAGAAATTGTGTCAATAAATAAGAATTAAAATTTATTGCTGTAAGTATACATTTTATAGTCCAAATTGCTTGTGAGTCTTTCTCCTAAGAATAAAGATACAATTATTAATATTTTCTTACCCACATTTTGGACAATTGAATTAAAAAAATTATTTTATTGCAAACAAATAAATAATTACAATAATAATTGCACTCGCATATAATAATAATTTTCATGTATCTTTGTGCAAAGTTTGTCCGCCACCACATTATTTTGTTTGTTACAAAGTAAATTGCTACCTATCTTCCCGTACAGTTCTTCTTTTCCAAGAGTTGTGTTAACAAGTTTTTTAATAAAAGTAGTTCAAAGTAAGGACTTATATATTATTATTGGACACAATGTAAAGGACAACAACTATATTTTTTTTAGGGTTTTTTTTACAAATTGAGGTTTTCCAAAAATAATGGAAAATAATCCTATTTTTAGAAACTTTGCTCTTTTTAAATACCAGCAGCTTTGTAACAACAAATTAGCCTTTACTCTTTATGTGTACTATTATTAGAATAATAATATAATAATTGATGTAAAATTCTCCTGTATAATTTATTAAGTAAATCTAAATTTAATATCAGCTGATATCCTAGGAATCATGATATATTCAGTGATTTAAGATATACGATAATTAATAATATAATAAAAATCATAATAATAATTTAGAGGTATAAGTATTCCTAATAATGATATTTAAAGAATCCATCTTATCTCATATCTCATAAAAATTGCTTCTCGTAAAAATTATTTGTTTTAAATTCAGCCGTCAAGAAATTCACATATTTGTTATTTATTTATTTCATTTTCATTTCTATAAATATTGTTTTATTTTATTGGTTTCAATTTGTAGGCTAAAAATTTATTTAATCAGAGATTGAATCATATTTTTTAAACCATAGGTAATATTTTACATAATTCGAAAATACCTTCCATCGTCCAAGATATTTTTAAAGTTATTAAAAAAAAATTCTTATTTTAATTATTGGGATTGTAAATAAAAAATACTAAAACAAATATCGTAAAAATTATTTGTTTTAAATTCAGCCGTCAAGAAATTCACATATTTGTTATTTATTTATTTCATTTTCATTTCTATAAATATTGTTTTATTTTATTGGTTTCAATTTGTAGGCTAAAAATTTATTTAATCAGAGATTGAATCATATTTTTTAATCCATAGGTAATATTTTATATAATTCGAAAATACCTTCCGTCGTCCAAGATATTTTTAAAGTTATTAAAAAAAAATTCTTATTTTAATTATTGGGATTGTAAATAAAAAATACGAAAACAAATATGTATTTAATATCTCTGTAAACAAAATTTTTTTTTTAAACGAAACATTCTGTATGTTTTGAGATTTACATTTCTAATTATTCAACTAATTAAAATACCTTTGCCTCCTTCAGCCTTCTTGTGATGAAAATTATTGTATCGGAAATTTTTATTTGTGGGAAATCCGGCTTGTATAAGGAATGTTCTGTATTAATGAAATTCAATGAAAATGTCCTCGCTAATGTTCGCATAAGCGTATTATCTATATTCTAAGTACCTAATATTAAAAGTATATACAGTGTGTCCACGGATTGAGAGCATATAAGGTGTAAATGACAAAAAGTTCCAGAGTTAGGTTTCATATTCTGGGGATCGATCCTGCTTAGTCTTAAACTAAGATATTGGAAAAATGAGCCAAATCAATTAATATAGGTACAGGGTGTTCTTAGGCCGAATTCTAAAAATTAGTCAAGAGTAAACTGTCTTTATTTTTCAAGGTATAACACAAAATGTATTAAGAAAAGTTGTTAAGAATTAAAAGTTATGGGAGATTTACAATTTTTATACAGATCAGCCTACTTTAATTTTCTTTCATCAATATGAGATTTTTTATTTGTGGTTTAAGTGACGCATACATGAAGAGTAACTGAACAAAGTTCTTGAAAAACAAATAGTTATTTATTTCCGAAATACTAAACCTTCTTAACTAACATAACAAATAAAAAATCTCATATTGATGAAAGAAAATCAAAGTAGGCCGATTTGTATAAAAATTGAAAGTCTTCCATAACTTTTAATTCTAAACAACTTTTCTTAATACATTTTTGTTATATCCTCAAAAATAAAGACAGTTCAAGAGTTTTTAGACTTCGGCCTAAAAACGCCCTGTATATTAATTTAGACTTGGCTCATTTTTCCAATATCTTAGAGACTAAGCAGGATCGATGAAAACCCAACTCTAGAACTTTTTGTCATTTCCACCTTATATGCACTCAATTCGTGGACACACTGTAAAGGGGTATTCACGAGAGATTTTACCCCCCTTAACTTTCTTATTTTTTATCCTAGTAAAAAATGGTTAAGACAAAAGTTTCAGGAAATTTTCTTATCATCTCAATGCACCTATCGCTGAAACAAATGAAAATCGTATTTCGGAGATACTGACCAAACTTATGATTTTTTTATGGAACACCTTGTATATTTTTAGATTTTTGAAATCAACGTTTCGTCCTGATTACAAAGATATATATATGTTATAATTTGCTCCAGCCGTTTGCGCAATGTGCCTAATTCAATTAAATGTTTCGAATTTTGCACAAAATCAGTATTGCCACGGAAAATGTTTTGTTATTCTGCAGCAACATATTGACAATTTAACATTTATTAAGTAGTGTATTTACTGTTTGTGCTAAAGTCAAAATGCCTTATTACACGGGCCCCATTAGTGAAAAAAATGATATTGTGGAGAATATACAGGGTGAATTTAAAATACACTGAATATTTTTAATCTGTAATTTCTTATAGCATAATTAATGAATTCGCGGTGTTTTAATTTCAAAATTCCATAGTTAATGTTTCAACAGAAAAACCCTAAACTCGTCCCACTGGGGATACACTGACCGGTGAATTTGACATTGACTTGGTTACGAACAAATACCTTAACGCAGTATTCGCAGTGTTTACCAAGTAAAACCAAAACTGAAATCTAAAACACTAGGAAAAATTCACACTTGACATTATGGATGCACAGGCTGAGCGACGCCAACACAACAACACGATGGCTAAGAAGAGTGGGGATACAGGCATTTATGTCGCTACACACATCAGCTGTTCTGCTCAGGAGCGTCGTGAATATTTAATAAATATTCAAAAATTGTTTTCTTGACTGTATTTCATTTATTTTTGCAAATGACTATTTTTAAGAATTTTTACGGACCATAGAGCTTAACGGATTAAAATTATTCAGTGTATTTCAAATTCACCCTGTAGAACACCTTCTTTAAAATTTTTTTGTTAATAATAAATTTATATTTTCCAAATCGATTGTATTTTATTATAAATAATTTTCAACTTTATTAGTGACCTTCCATATATTTATTTATTTTTTCTTGGATGGTTGGGATAGGTCATAGATCAAATAATAAAACTACTTTTTTAAATCAGTCGACGTTTCGCTAAATTTATTAGCATCTTCAGGACTCTAAAATAAAATTTATACAAAAAATAATTGGACAAACATATTGTGTAAAAACAAATAAATACATAATACATTTTAAAATTTACGATAAAAAAAAATTGAAGGTATTTATAATATTAAAAATTTTGAGAAATTGTACTAATTTTATAGATACTAAAATGAAAATATTTTTGGAAAGTAAAAATAGAATATGAGAATACTATTTTAAAATAAAGATGTATATGAAAAAACATTTTTTTTTATAAACTTACGGTTAATAGGCCAGTCAATAAAACCATCATACATCGCAAACGCGCATGTATCTACGATTGTTTTATATGTTATTAGGACCCCTGAGAGTAGTTTATACCCAAGTTTGCAACCCTGAAAACCATGTGCTACTCCCGTGGTGCTCGAAAAACTGCGAAATTCTGGCACTTGTTGCATTTTTTTTTGAAAATAATAACTTAAGGAAGCGTTTTTCGGGTATATTCATTCTATACTTTTTTAAAGTAAACTAAATTTGCTACAATTTTAGCCCCACCAGAGCTCTCTACGTCTATTGGTTGCGGAGATAGAGCCAGTGCAAGATGGACAATTTTTTCTAAAAAGTGAAAATTTATCATTAGAGTAATTTTCTAAGACACGTGCCGGCTAAACTAATGCTCCTAGAGAATAGTCGTGAGTAAAGAATTTGTAGAAAATTGAATTAGCTTCAATATGATCCCAAAATGGTGCATCTGGGCCTCCTAGTTTCCTCAGAAACTAAAAAATAGTAAAACATCGGATTTTGGGTAAAAGATGAAAACATTATACTGAATAATGTTGGTATGTATTTCTTTAAAAAAACGTGCAAGAATTTGAATCTAACATAACGTACACACAAAATAAACAACGTAAACATAAATGTATACTATAAAATACTATTTACACAGTCAAGCACAAACACCTCAGTAGTTTAAAACTTCGCCCTTTTGGAAGGTCCGGGTCTCATCCAGTCTGGATTAGTGGGAGAGGGAGGGGGAGGAGAGACGAGGGTTTATGGAGGTGGAGACGAGTAGTCATATGTTGTTGGGCCATCCACATACTCGTCCTCCTCGTCCAGAACGATAGGGGTGGCGTTGCTCGTTGCTGCAACTTCGCCCTTGGCATAAGGAACATAGGATATAGCACTTGAGCCTGCATTTCTGGAAGTGCACGACCCTAAGCACCCTTTCTTGCATTTGCAAGCCACCATTTTAAGCAGGGGTTGAGGAGCGGGCTCTGCGCACATTGTGACTGGCAAGAGACCTTATTCGCTGGTAGCCCATCCCCAGTCACACGGGTTTTTGTCGACCCCCAACCATTTTTGCACCTAGTGATAGATCCTCCAAGAATGATATTTTGCAGCCTCCATGGTGGGGGGGGGAGGCGGCCGATTTTACAAATGCTGAGTATCGCAGGGTGTTCAGCGTTCCCTTATCTCCTCCGTAGAAGTTCAGCAAGATTTTCTCGCCAGCATTTCCTACTTCTTCCTGGTTGGAATTTGGATCAAGGAAAATGTTGGCGAGGTCTATCACATCATCTTGCCTTGCCTGAAAAGGGCAAAGGTGGTGTCACACCCACTGATAGCATGCAGGAACAAAACCGTCTGTGGTACCTGCATTTCTTCACATGTGAAGAAATTTGCTGGATATTGGGCGCACTCTGACCCATCTCTGCCGCCTTTCTGGAAGTACACGTTCGTATGCAGAGAGCTTAAGCCGTTGAGGAGGACCAGTAGGTCGACGTCCTCTCCAATGATGAAAACTTGGTCAAACGATGAGTTCTTGGAGAGGGCAGTCCTCACTATATCAGCATCGGCGTCTTCTTGAGATTGATGTACCTCGATACCCTGCCTCTCAAATTCATGGTGATCAGTCGGCGTTTGTTAGATTCATTTGAGAGCAATTTTGATTGGGACACTTTGATGGGTGTTGATTCATCAAAAAAAATGTCACTGCAGGAGAGAGAAGCAGAGCGTCGCAGGCGTTCAGCTGATTTAGTGCTCCTCATAGCTGCATCTTGTGGCTTGTTTGTATCCGTCAAAAACCACAAATACGTTTTTGCCAAAGCGGTTGACAACGTAGCTGACGTATCCCGCCACAATGGCTCTGACTGAATCATATTCACTGAAACATATTTCATTGTAAATAAAACAAGAAAAACGGTATGTAATTTTGTTTGTTTAATGAATTTTCGGTATTTGTTTAGTATTTGTTTAGTGAATGTTTATTTGAAGCCATATGTTACATCTAAAATGATAAATTCAAATTCTTGCACGTTTTTTTAAATAAATATAAACCAACATTATTCAGTACAATGTTTTCCCAAAATCCGATGTTATACTATTGTTTCGTTATTGAGGAAACTATGAGGCCTAGAGGCACCATTTTGGGATCAAATTGAGGCAAATTCAATTCTCTACAAATTCATTTTCATGACTTTTCTCTAGGAGTATTAGTTTAGCCGGTACGTGTCATAGAAAATGACCCTACCGATAAATATTCACTTTTTAGAAAAAATTGTCCATCTTTCACTGGCTGTATCTCCACAACCAATGGACCTAGAGAGCTCTGGTTGGGCTTAAATTGTAGCAAATTTAGTTTGCTTTACAAAAGTATAATGAAGATACCCGAAAAACGCTTCCTTAAGTTATTATTTTCAAAAAAAATGCAACAAGTGTCAGAATTTCGCAGTTTTTCGAGCACCACGGGAGTAGCACAGGGTTTTCAGGGTTGCAAACTTGGATATAAACTACTCTCAGGGGTTCTAATAACATATAAAATAATCGTGGATACATGTGCGTTTGCGATGTTTGCCTTTTCTTGTGTCGATATTGACTGGCCTATAAGTGCAGTCTTTTTGTTACACGTTATAATAATAAAAATTTCTAAAAACAAATTCAGTAACAAGCAAGGTAAACTTATCGTATACAACATTTCAACTTGAACTAATACACAGGAATGACAGTGGGTATTTACTATCTATTTTTATTTACCTATTTGATTCCTTTCTTATATTATTTTTTAGTAATTGTTTTTTATTTTTTTAAGTAAGTATATTAAAAACAAAACATTGCATTATTTTTCCATAAAATTTATTATGTTATAATATGCCGAATTTAGATTTTCAATATCTGTGCGTTTGTTAACTGAATTATTCATTTTGATAGCTACCATCTCATCAAAAATTCTTTTTTTATAATTATTTTGCTGTCCAATGATTTTCACGTTGTCAAAATTAAAATTATGTCCTTGTTTTGTGTGACTAACTAAAGCTGTCTCATTTGACGAATTCTTTTGTAAATTCTTTTGAGTTACATCATTTTTATGTTCATATATTCTTTTTTTTAAATATCTTTTAGTTTGACCTATATATACCTTATCACAATCATTGCATGGAATACTGTAAATTATATTTGACATAAGTTCAATTGGAGTGTTAGATTTAATTTTTGTGAAAAACCTTTTTCTAACAGTATTTTCATTTTTAAACGCTACCGAAATACTATTATTTGACAAAGTGGTACCTAACTTTTCTGAAAGTCCTGTAATATATGGAATTTTGTAATATTTTTTGTTTGTTGATTCATTAGTGTTATTAATGTTTATGGTAATATTATTATTATTATTTTTTAAAATTTTATTTATTAAATGTTTTGGGTAATCATTTTTTGTTAAATATATTTTTATGTTCTCAATATTTTCAGCTTTAAAGTGGTCATGTGATAATTTTTCTGCTCTGTATTTTAAATTTTTAATTATATTAATTTTTTGTTTGAAAGAATGATTAGAATTATAATTCAGGTATCTTTCCGAAAAATTAGGTTTGTGGTACCAATTTGTTATTATTTTTCCATTATCCTGTTTTATTAAATTCAAATCTAAAAAAGGAATCATATTATTGTTTTCTATTTCAATGGTAAAATTTAATTTTTCATGGTAATTATTAAAAACATTTATAATTTCATCAACTTTGTCCACTGCTGTTATTATGTCATCAACATATCTTTTATAAAAAGGTACGTTGAAAGACAATTTTTGTAAGCAATTTACTTGCAATTGAGACATTACAATGTCTGCACAAATTGGTGATAGACAATTGCCCATACCTAAGCCAAACCTGTTGATAAAATTGATCTTCATACTTAAAATAACTATTATCTACACATAGAGAAAAAAGTTGTATAAAACTATCTAAGGATAACAAAGTATGATGTTTTATCATTTGCCAATTGTTTTTTACAATTTCTTTTACTAGATCAACAGGAATATTTGTAAATAATGATGAACATCCAAAGAAATAAGGATATAATTATCAGGTAATTGAATATTATCTATATATTCCTTTAGTTCAAAATAATTTTTTACAAAATAATCATCTTTTATAAATGCATATTTTAATAATTCAGCTAAAAATTTTGAAAGATTGTAGAGTGGAGACCCTATAAAACTTACAATTGGACGAAGAGGTACGTTCTCTTTGTGTATTTTTGGCAAAAAATAAATTTTTGGAAAAATTCCATTTAAACATTTTAAATTCTTACATTGTTCGGTTGTTAATTGGCCAATTTTTGTCAAATTGAATGTCACTTTATTAAGTTTATTTTGAATCGAACTCGTCGGGTCTTGATTAATTTTTTATATGTAGCTGTATCGTTAAGAAGACACATAGATTTATTTGTATATTCACTTTTATCCATAGCTACTGTGGTGTTACCTTTATCTGCCTTCAAGATTATTATGTCTTTATTGTTTTTTAAATAAGTCTCCGTTTCCTTAGCAATCTTTTTTAGAGTAAAATTTTGTGTTGTTTGTTTATTATTATTGTTATTGTTATATATGTAATTTGTAATAATATTTATAGCACAGTTTCTATTAGTAATTTTTTCTTCTTCATTTGGAAATTGGTCAATAATATATTCAACATCTGTTAATAGTTGTTCAATAGGTAAATTATATTTTTCATATGAAATGTTAAATTTATCCCCTAAACTTAAAAGATAACTTACATTATTTGGTATGTCTTTCGACGATAAATTAAGAAACCATTTATCATTAACTGTTATCATTTCACTGTTTTTTTGTTTGTTAATTAATTTTGTAAGTATTTGTTTTTACACAATATGTTTATCTATAAATTTTATTTTAGAGTCCTGAAGATGCTAATAAATTTAGCGAAACGTCGACTGATTTAAAAAAGCAGTTTTATTATTTGATCTATGACCTATCCCAACCATCCAAAAATTATAAATAATAGCAAGCAGATCAAGTAAGTTTGGTCTGTATCTCCGAAATGCGGTTCTCTTTTTTTCTGCGACAGATTACTTAATAAATGAATTGTCGTGTTGCTGCAGAATAACAAAACATTTTCCATGGCAATACTGATTTTGTGCAAAATTCGAAACATTTAATTGAATTAAGCATATTGCGCAAAAGGCTGGAGCAAATATATAACATATATATATTTTTGTAATCAGGACGAAACGTTGGTTTTAAAAATCTAAAAATATACAAGGTATTCCATCAGTATCTCCGAAATACGATTTTCATTTGTTTCTGCGATAGCACGCATTGAGATGATAAGAAAATTTCCATAAACTTTTGTCCGAGATCTTAACCATTTTTTACTAGGATAAAAAATAAGAGAGTTAAGGGGGATAAAATCTCTCGTGAATACCCCTGTACATAATTACCGTAATAATTACATTTATAGATCTATTATAATTATAACTATTTTAGTATGTAATACATGTACAGGCCAGTACAGAGTGATTCACGACCAATGTGGCATAGCCTAATGGCAGATAGATCACTTCAAGGTAAGTATAGATCAACAAGGAAAACATTGGTTAAGAAGATACAGGGTATTATATGCATTTGATCTGACAATTCGAAGAGCTATGCTTCTGCAATGGTTGGAGGTAATCGAATAAAATTTGCCAGTAATATTCCCCACCTGGGACTTATCAGATTGGTACTTGGTTTTGAAAAATCCAGACCCGGACTCGGAACAGTTTAATAGAGTCTATTCAAATGCTTTAGATCCACATCCCTTCTGAGACATAGCAAAAAACATAGCAAGAAGCACACCTAGCAAGGAAAAATCAGGGTCTTACTTGTGTAATTTTAAATGTATACATAATGATAATAGCTAGGGAGCTATTGACAATTTCGGTATATGATTATGAATGAATTATGGGTATAATTTGCATAAAAAAAATATGCACACATAAATGTGATAACCCTTTTAATAAACAATAGGCAATTATTCACAAACAACAGTTATTTCTTAACCAGTGGTCAAAAAATGTTTTCCTTGTTGATCTATACTTACCTTGAAGTGCTCTATCTGCCATCAGGCTATGTCACATTGCTCGCGAATCACCCTGTATATTGTATTGTAGCTTTAAACACAATTGAATGAGGGAATATTGTCTATACTGTATGGGCGCATTCAATGAATTTTATTTAAAAGTTGTCACTTCGTGTGGTCAATGTATTACTTAAAATTAGGCGATACTGAAAATATCAGCTTAATCCGATATGCGGTTTTCAAAATATACGACTTTTAATGAGCGGAATTCAATTGCGGTGCGGCCAATACCACGACGTCACCGGATACGTAGCGAAACAATCGCTCTCATATAGCACCAGTCTTGCATTTCGCTTAAGATCGTCGAGTATTTTTCAGTGTTTGTGTTAAAATTAATGTGTTGTTGTCTTTTTTGTGGTACAACGTCAGATCTCACTTTTATTGGAACATTGTCTATTAATTTAACATACGCGTAGTTTTCCATGTCGGTTTCGAGATAAAATAAAATAGGATTTTAGAGTGTTCTCATTCTTATGCTAACCTTTTTAATAAAAAAATAAATAAAATAGGCATAGGCATCAAAAGATTAAGAAATCAGTTTTAACACAGTATTTAAAAAACCCGGCAAAGTACCAGTCCTCCCAAAAATAAACAAAAAAGTCACAGTCCATCGTAATGATGCAACCGGAGGAGACATTGGAAATGACGAAGTAGAACGCAAATCTTGTGAAATTTCGGATGCGATAAACATGAAAATTTGTTGCAAAGTAGGAAATAGTTATTCATTAACACAAAACATTTTCAAAAAGTAAAATCGTATTATCAGTGTATTTTTATTTAGAAATAAAAATAAAAAGATATCTTAAACGCAAACTATTATACGCAGGTAATAGTACAGGCAAAGAGTCCAAAATAAACAAGAACATAGCGAATTCGTTGAAACTTGACATATACGTTTAAAAATACATATATTTCAAGAAACTGAAAAGTAACGAACCGTAAGGGGTGTGTCGGAGCCGCAATCTTGAAGAAACGTGGAATGAACTAGGTTTTCACATGTATAATAAAAATTGTCAATTGAACCATGAGAAATTTTCAAAAAATAAGTATGACTTATTATATTTTCATTCATAGAAAGATATTAATTTTTGACTTTTTAATTACATTTTTTTTCCCAATTTTACGTTTGTGTATATTCTGCAAAATGAAAAAATAATAATCATTGTATAAGTATGTAAGGATTTTCGAGTAGAGTAACATATTATATTATATTGAATGAAACATACTTTCTATCTGAAGAAGATCGGATCGATAGCAATCGTTATAGGTCTCACAGAATTCTGCTTTTTTGCAGAGGATCTTAGAATTTCAAGATCTTTCCGATAATTTAGTAAAAAAAGTGTTGACTGAGCCCTGATAGTTTGTATTAAAAACATTACTACCCAATGTTGTAATTAGCTATTAATCCTCCACTTCGTCAAAGTAATACTAAACAAGCTGAAGTCAAACATAAATATAACTTGTGATATTTAATCCGCTAGATTGTAAAATATGTAGTTTATATAGTCAGAGAGGTAAAACTAAAATACTAACTACAAGCGAAAATGATGTTACTCTGTCGATTTCCTTTTGGATGGGTGTTATTTTGAGTGTATTCAATTTATAATTATTTTGTTAAATCCAAAGCCTATTAAATATCTATGTTCAAGCATGTCTACCATTAATTCAAATTTATATATTTAGAAACTTTGGATAATTTAACTTATAGATTACTTATGGATTAATACCAACTCTAAACCAGAGGGAACATATATTTACCGTAAACTTTTCATCCCTTATTACTTAAAATATTATTTTTCTACCTTTTCTTATTTGGGATTTACTTTCACACTTCTGAACATTTCCCAGACATTAGATAATATAAAAAAATACCTGGATTTAAAAAAATAACCTTATGCCTGTGACTTTACGGCAAAGGAGGTTAGAGGTTGGTTTTTTGACATAAAATAAAAATAAATGAAAACAAAGAAAATGATGTTCCGCAGACGTTTCGGAAACTTAATCTGTTTCCTTTTTTCAATGCTAAGAGTCTTTTGGTTTGTTTAATTCGTGCAATTATATAATTTCAATGTTTATATCAAACGGACATCGAATAAATTGGGATGGTGCAAAAATTTTAACATAAGAACCGGACAGTATAATGACAAAAATTAAAGAATCTGCAATAATTTTACTAAATGAAGACGAATGCATATCAAATTATTCTGTAGATTGTTGTACAATGTGGTTACCGATGCTAAAAAAGAACCTTTAGCAACGTGAATGCCTAATCTGCTCAACTTTTCTGTGGGCGTAGTAAGTTTCTATGGTTATGATATATACATTCAAATTGTGTAATTTCACGAATTACACAAACTAAAAGATTCTTAGCGTTGAAAAAGGAAACAGATTAAGTTTCCGAAACGTCTGAGAAATATCTTTGTTTTTAATTTACTTCATTTATATCTTGTCAAAAAAAAAACATTAACTGTTCCTTTGACATAAAGCCACAGGCGTAATGGTTATTTTTTAAAATCGAGTTATTTTTTAGATTTTCTGGAAAATGTTCAGAAGTGTAGTAAATCACAAATAAGGAAAGAAAGAAAATTGAACGATACCACAAATCAATTTTAGACAATATACAAATATTATTATTACTCCACCAAATAAACCAAAAATTTCCTTATCATTTATTACTATTTAATTTGTACAATACAATAATTATTACAAAAATATCCCAACTGATGATATTAAATTATAACATACTATAAATAATTTCATCAAACATTAAAATAATCTACCCCAATATACGATTTAAATTTTATATATCGTAGTATTTAAAAATGATTCCATGTTCAGTGGTGCCAATATATACAGTGAGATCGAGTAATAAGGAACAAATTCATTATCTTCAAAACGCCTAAGTTTTGGGAAAATCGCTCGAACAGGTCAATTTTGATTTTATGTTATGCCTATTTCGAAAATATTTTTTGTTCTACAAGGTGTCCCAAAAAAGCTGGGCTGTGGATCAACTTTGATTTTTTAAATGGCAACCCCCAATTTTTTTGCAATTTCGAATTCCTTGTAAAATTCTAAACATTTTTTATGTTATTGATATTTAAAATTAATTTTTTTGAAAAAGAAAATGTTTTTAATATTACTTCAATGTATTTTATTTCATCACTGCCCAGCTTTTTTTGGAACACCTTGTAGAATAAAATAGGCCTAATATAAAATCAAAATCGACCTGTTCGAGCGATTTTCCCAAAACTTAGGCGTTTTGAAGATAATGAATTTGTTCCTTATTACTCGATCTCACTGTATATATTGGCACCACTGAACATGGAATCATTTTTAAATACTACATTTCCAGGTATAAATTAATTTTTAAAAGTAATAATATCAATTTTTAACATCTTTAACCTCTTTATACTATTCCATTACTTAATGGTTTGTTTACGTTATAATCTGGTTGAGTGTAAGAGCAGTATTCTATACTGAACTCCGAACTCCGACAAATAAATACATTATTATTATTATAATTGAAACAATATGAGTCGCTTTGCGGCTGCCTGAATGTTCTATGGCCCAAAGAGAAAAAAACATATTTGTTGTAATTATTTTTATTATTATATTTGTATAGGAATATATTGTGTATTGTGTATGCATATGCATATACTAAATAAAGAGTAAAATACAATCAAAATGCTTAATTTGTTTCCTTAAAATTAGATCAAGATTAAAATTTTAGTACATAGTATATACCTACCAACTATTTGCCTTCTTGAAATTCATTGGATATTGTTTATTTAAATCCCAAAATAAACTTAACATTGATGCTTGAAATACATTTATTTCTTTGAAGTGGGTATTAAATTTGGTCTGTATAAAATTTAAATCGTTTAAAAATATGTTTATAAACATTTGTCTGTACAAGCGATTAACACGGTTTGTATTTTTTAACAACAATAACCTAGATATCCTAAAGTTATAGATACAATTATGTGGAAATTAAGATAAAAATGTATAAACATAAATTATATTTACATATTTTGTGTTTATATATTGAGGTAAATACAATAAGGAACACCCATCATAATGTTATGTTCATATAAATTCGGAGCTGTAATTACATTTTCTAGTAGCCTAAAGTAGTACGTAGGTGTTACAAATACATAAAGTAATCCTCATTAATTATAACATAATAAAATTAATAAAAATCCGTCTCATTTCATTGTGTAACCCCAAAATGCTCATAAAATACAATGTTAACTAAAAATTTTAGTAGTAAAGTTTTTTGTGGGAAAATAAAAAGTACATGGTTGAATTCAGATTTTATCGCTCATTCAAAATTTTGAAACAAATTTTTAAAATTCAGATATACAGAGTGTTGTTTTGAGGATGATAGATTTTCTAAATCTTTTGTCAAGCTGGACCTGGATTTTCTTCATTTTTAATGTCTTAGTGATAATATGGATTTGCCAAATTATGCAGAATACCACGGCAAATGTCAAAGAAATATACAGGTTGGTATGTTAGTTATCAATCATGAAAAAAAAGGTAAAATTGATAAAACACCCTGTATCTCGGTTATAAAGGGCGACAGACCCATTAAGTATGGGTTATTTGGAATCATCTTGGTGACCATTATCCACAGTTAACGTTTAACGTATGTCCCTCTCCGTATAAAACACCCTGTATGTATATCATTTCGCGTTGGGCGAAAATCTTTATAGCACTTCGTTTGATGATAACCTAATTCAAGCAAAAATATAGTATGACGTTAATCACTAGAATATCGCAATTAAAGAGAAATGCTAATCAATCAATTTATATATTTATTTATGACTTCACAGTGTACAGATAATTTAGGTGGCTGATCTAGCGCGAAACAGAAATTATATAATTTTTCTGTGTGCTCTTTTCGTGGCACTGTCTTGAAAGGTGGATTCGGATTCTTGAACTGCTTTCAACTCATCAAAATATTTGAAAACAGTCTCAAATTATTATGTAAATACGGGATACACCTACATATCAAGAGGCCAACGTAACAATTTTTATGTAGTAATATAATAGACGTCTGTTTCCTTTGAATTTCAAAAACGGTCCTTATTTATGAATTTGTTGTTTATTATGTATTATCATTCAATGGTATTTCAGCTAAAGCATAGCCAATGGCTAAATGAAAATATATGTAATGAGATTTTTTTCATAAAGCTGAAGTTATGTATGTACGATTGGAATAAACATATTTAATTAGTGTTCAAAAATGCACAAAAATGATTAACCACAACCAAAAAATTTTTAATAATCACGGTAATAATTTCGCACAGACTTTTTATTTAATAATTTTTGTCTGAAATATTAAAAATATTTATCTATACCATGTGTGTATGTAGATCGTGTATCTTACTTATATTAGAAAAAAAAACATTTCCCTTTAAATTCAGCAATGTAAGTAATACAGGGTGATCTGGGAAACCAGACATACTAGAAGACACTAGTACAAATTTTTTTGCGTTAATATGTTCAATATTGTAAATACAGAACTGGGCAATGAAAATTTAAGTTTTTTTAGATAATGAACATGACATGACTTTTGTATAACACTTTTTTACTAAAATTTTGACGTAATGTGTTGGGCATTTAATATTTATTTTACATATATACCATTCTTTAATATTTTTATTATTGTAGATTTAAATAAATTTTGCGTAAACACTTAGTCAAATTTCCTTTATAATAACATCTCATCTAGAGATGAGAAAATTAATTGAGACATAATAAGCACCATGTATGATAAAGAGGAATACAATGACTTTTTTATGTGTCATTTAAAGAAAAACACAAATCCGCCGTCACATTTTCAAAAAAGAATCAGTGGCGTACTTTTTTACAAAAGAGGTAAGCCATTGACTTAAGGGATTGAACTGAAATTATGGCAGTTAATAGATCTTGAAAGTAGCACCTATCATATAAAAATTGAAAAAAATCGGCTGATTATTTTAAGAGATGGCCAGTCATATATATATTTTTTTGTTCATAAAAGTTAAACGCTCTGTAACTCCGAAAAGAAGCATTTCAGGACATATATTTATTGAACAAAATAACCTTGTTTTTTATATAGAATTCACCCACAGTGTAGTGAGTAGAACGATGGCAGCATTGCTTTGACAGAAATGTATCCTGACGTCACTGCATACCCAAACTTTTGACACGGTTGTATCGTAAAATGGTTTCTCAGGTTCTGTTGGTGTCTGTAGCTTACATTTGTTGGTTTATTCGTTGAATATCTAGTTGCTTTTGTTGATTTATATTGTTTATTAGTGTTCATTGACTTTCGTTTTCAAGTGTATTAATAGTGTGTTTAAACATGCCTGGAATATGTTGTGCTGTTGCTGTTTGCAACAAAGTTGGGAAAGTACTAAAAAGCAAGGGATAATAATCACGTTTCACCGTTTCCCAAAGAATTACAAGAGACAAAAGATTGGGGTCAATGCTTGTCGAAGAACGGATGATTGTAATCCGAATACTGGTTGTGTCTGCAGTGTACATTTTTCTGAAGAAGACTTTGAAACTAATTTACATTGTTCATTGATGTCAAATACTTCATCTGTAAGAAAGCTTAAAGAAACAGGCATATTATTGGTTATATTTCAATATTCAGTACAGTAACATAACATGTTTTTCTTTTATTTTTAGCTGTTTCTATATTTTTTCTAAAGAAATATTAGGAATCAGTCAAGTTTAGAGGTCACTCGACAGAAGCGCTTTGAAAAAAGACAGAATAAAAAAATTATTGAGGAACTCTTATTGATTAATAATAATGAACTTCCAATCCAAACGGAAACAGGAGGAAGAATCTTTGGAATCAAAATTTAGCAAAATTTGACTTGAATAAATCAATTCTAGAAATGCGACAAGTAATTGATTCACAGCAAGACGAAATCGCGAGTTTGAAAAGAATTTTAGAAGAAAATGCTACAAATCTGATCGCAGTGACTAAATTAGAAGGGATATTTAGTAAAATTCAACTGCAATTAATAAATAATACAAAAGTCAAGGTGCGTTGGTCTGCTGATGATATTTCGAAAGCGTTTTCAATAAGATATTTGAGCAAAAGGTGTATTTTTATAAGAAATAAACTAAATTTTCCCTCATCCTCATTGTAGTAACTCTGCAGAAATCTGCATCCAACAAGGCTTGTTAAAAAATATATTGAGAATAATGCAATGACTGAAAAATTATGTGTTATTCAGTTCGATGAAATGAAAATATCATCACTGTATGAATATGATAAATTTTACGATCAAATAATGGAGCCACATAGTCAGATGCAAGTGATGATAATGGTGAGAGAGCTATTTATAGCCCAATCATCCATCTTGGAAGATGGCGCCCAAAACTAGTTTTTGGCATGTAACTCCGTTTCTGTAGGTTTTAGAGAAAAAATTTGAAAAACTGAAAGTTGGAGAGGACAAAATTTGCTACAAAATTGCATCTATACATTATTTTCCTCAGACTAACACTTTCCGAGTTACAGGGCCGAACAGTAAGGCCAATTTTTTTAAATCGCAGAAAAGCGGCATTAATGCGCTACTTTTTACTAATTATCTGCCAATTATCATACCAACAGCAGTTTCATGCAGTAAAGTAATAAAAATCAATGCCTCTATCAACTCGTCTCCACACCACCTATGATGGGCGCGTTTTTTTAAATGTGGTATCCCAGTTGGTCTAATCCACACTCCAAACTTACATGCGCGTTTTCTGGGTTCCTATTCTCGAAACAAGGAAATTTATTCTCATGAGAAAATGACGTCATTTTCTCTCTTTAATAGTAACTCAACCAATAGTAAATGTTAACTTACGTCATATTGACGTCATTTTCTCATGAGAATAAATTCCCTTGTTTCGAGAATAGGAACCCTGCTGTCGTTTTGCACTACGCATGATAAATCCTATTTATCATGCACGTTTTAGTCCATCAGGGCTAGAGGTCGCCGCTCTTGGTGCTTGCTTGGCAAGCCGCTATCGGTCGATGTCTCGACTGGTAGTAGCAACTGACCACCAGAGGGATGCACTTATCCCTCACTACTTACTTGTGCTGGGTCTGCCATAGACTAGTTTGGTTTGCCTTTGTTATTTGTCTTTTCAGCTACCTGTGGCACACTGATGAGAACATAAAGAGTTCGAAACCGGTCTGTGTCTGGTGGAGAAAAGACAAATAACAAATTTGGCTACCAATTTGGATTTATAGGTATAATTCAATGGGAGTAGGGGCCTTTGCCCGTCCAGTAGTTGTTTCCTATAAATCCTATTTATCATGCACGTTTTAGTCCATCAGGGCTAGAGGTCGCCGCTCTTGGTGCTTGCTTGGCAAGCCGCTATCGGTCACAGAGACATCTTCGATGTCTCGACTGGTAGTAGCAACTGACCACCAGAGGGATGCACTTATCCCTCACTACTTACTTGTGCTGGGTCTGCCATAGACTAGTTTGGTTTGCCTTTGTTATTTGTCTTTTCAGCTACCTGTGGCACACTGATGAGAACATAAAGAGTTCGAAACCGGTCTGTGTCTGGTGGAGAAAAGACAAATAACAAATTTGGCTACCAATTTGGATTTATAGGTATAATTCAATGGGAGTAGGGGCCTTTGCCCGTCCAGTAGTTGTTTCCTATAAATCCTATTTATCATGCACGTTTTAGTCCATCAGGGCTAGAGGTCGCCGCTCTTGGTGCTTGCTTGGCAAGCCGCTATCGGTCACAGAGACATCTTCGATGTCTCGACTGGTAGTAGCAACTGACCACCAGAGGGATGCACTTATCCCTCACTACTTACTTGTGCTGGGTCTGCCATAGACTAGTTTGGTTTGCCTTTGTTATTTGTCTTTTCAGCTACCTGTGGCACACTGATGAGAACATAAAGAGTTCGAAACCGGTCTGTGTCTGGTGGAGAAAAGACAAATAACAAATTTGGCTACCAATTTGGATTTATAGGTATAATTCAATGGGAGTAGGGGCCTTTGCCCGTCCAGTAGTTGTTTCCTATAAATCCTATTTATCATTCAATGTAGATGCCAAAATGCATATTTTAATGTTGTTCTTGTGTTTTTTCTCTCATCATCCTGCATGCTGACAGTTTTTGGAAATACTATAATGAAAATCAAATTTCGAAATAATTTATAATTTCAGAGTGATTTGCAATTCCTTATTAGTATGCCTCCGGAGCCCTCTTAATTATTATCAATCAAAATATTTGAAATAAAATTTTTAAAACATCTTTTCGTTTTATATGACACACTTTAAAAATAAACGCGCCCCTCAATTCTACCTCATAGGTGGTGTGGAAACGAGTTGATAGAAGTATTGATTTTTATTATTTACTACATTAAACTACTTTTGATATGCTAATTGGCAGATAATTGGTAAAAAGTAGCGCGCTAATGCCGTGTTTCTGCGATTTAAAAAAATTGGCCTTACTGTTCGGCCCTGTAACTCGGAAAGTATTAGTCTGAGGAAAAAATGTATAAAAGCAATTTTGTTGCAACTTTTGTCAATCAGAAACTTTTTCTCTAAAACTTACAGGAACGGAGTTGCATGCCAAAAACTAGTTTTGAGCGCCATTCTTCCAAGATAGCGGCGCGAGCGGCGGTCGCTCGAGGTCGCAAACTTAGAGTCATACTTAGGGCATCCAAGTCTACACTCCTGCCAAGTTTCAAAACTCCTCAACCTTGTGCACCAAAACACCATTTTTATGTCTCTAATGATTGGACTGTAAGTGGAAGCAGCCTGTTTTTATTGATTTTGGTAAAAAAATTATTTTTAAAATTATTATTTACGAATTGGATGAAATTTCATGTAGAGTTGTGGCATCTGTATCAGATTGTGGAAGTGGAAATTTGGGTCTTTGGAAGTCTCTTGGAATTTCTGTGGAAAATACCTTTTTCGTGCATCCACAAACCAATAATAAAATTTACTTCTTTGTAGACACTCCTCTCTTGCTAAAATTAATTAGAAACTGACTTATTGATACTGGGTTTATTCTCCCTAAATATCAAAAGCATCGCTTCAGGATTTAATATACTATTTAGTGGAGAAAGAAATAACAAGTTGTCACAGGCTTACTCAAAAACATTTAGATTGTGAGAGAAATGAAAGACAAAATGTTACCCTTGCCGCCCAACTTTTATCTCACACTATTGCTACTACTGCACTTTGTCATTATAGACCAAGAGTTTATAAAACATTGGCCGAAAATACTGGCCATTCCATAGAACTGATAAGCAACTGGTTTGATTTAATGAATAGTTACACATCCAAACAAACTCTTCATACAAAAAAAACCTTATGGTTTACATCTAGACGAACAAAATGATACTTTGAATAAAATGTATGATACAATTAGTTCTATGAAATGTGCCGGAAACAATTTCTGCAATTTTTCAAAAAGGCATACCAATGTCAATAAAGTCACTCCAATTATTATTTGAAGAACTAAAGGAAAATCACTCTGTCACCTACATTTTAACAAGACGACTTAATCAGGATGGATTAGAAAACTCATTCAAGTAAGACAAATAGGTGGCTTATATGACCATCCAACCCCCTTAGAAGCTATTCATAGAATTGAAATAATCGTTCCTGGTAAAAATCTCGTACAGAAAAATATCAACACTTGAATTAACGAACAATCTTCTGAAGAAGAATACCTGGTTTCTAAAGTACTGAGATTTCTAAACTATCTGTGGAAATGCCAAATCCAACAAATATGTGACAAATAATCAGAAAAATTGGAAGAAGGTGCATGTGGATCATCTTCTTCTGGAGACAGCATCACCTCTCTAAGTGCTGAAGAAATTAATTAACAGGACGGATTTAGGTACCTTTGTGAATGGATTATCCGAAAATTTAGATATAAATATACATTTCTGGAAAACTATAGATACCTTTGGTATAGTTGTATAGTTGTGTGTCTTTAGACATTTCAAATCCTGAGCACTTATACGCACAACCCAAAGAGTGGCTCACAAAGTTCCACAAGGACGGACATAAAAAAAATATATTATTCAGAAAGTAACTCTCAAAATTAAGAAAAAAATTTCAGATTTTCCCGAAGGAATTATTAAAACTTTTGTATTGCAAAGAACATATTGTATTAGAGTTAAACACTTAAACAACCAGATAAGACAAAATACAGGTTTAAAAAGAGCTGCAGACGAAGGCAGAAGAAGAGTAAATAAAATGAAGAAAATTACTACACAATTTTCAATTATAATATTTATTATTATTATTTTTTAGGGCACGGTAGCTAAGTGTGTAAATGCATTGATTCGTACTTACTTGGTTGCAAAGATCAATTATTCGATTCCATCCTGGAACAAATTACAAAACTTATTTTCTGATTTGCTTCGAACTTAGATGGATATAGAGAATTCTCGAAGCCCTAGATGTGGTTCGGACTCCACAATAAACTATAGGATCTCGTGTTCCTTTGCCTAACACAAAATTCTAGGATTTTCCGGGGTTACTTCGGTGACTTGAGAGGCGGTTAAGAAAGCATAACAATATGTCTTCTACCTACTTACCTAAATTTCGTTACTTATGTGTCTACAGTTTTATATACAATGTCTTTTATACCTTTTTATTAATTAAATGAATACAAATTTATTATTATATTATTGTTTTTGTAATTAAATTGGGTACCTATTTAAATAAATACATTGTATTAATATCTACTATCATGCATTTCTTTTATTTTATTGTAGTTTATTCGCAGTTCAAGGTTTTTTTCTGAAATTATATTATACATTTTATTCTTTTCTTTTAAATCTACCTTAAGAAATGATAAATAAAGTTGCATAGGCATAAATCCGAGGTAAAAGAAAGATACACAGAACACGCTTGTGTTATGAAACATAGATGCTAAACAAGAATTTAGCTTGAAACCTAGCTACTAAATTTAATTTTGTTGACATTTTTTTGTAAAAACAAAATCTTGGATATAGTATTATATACAGTGTGTCCACGGATGGACGCATGAATAGGTGTAAATGACAAAAATTTTTCGAATTGGACATTACTCTTCTGGATTTAGCCCCTGCTTCGTCTAAAAGTGCCAAATATGAGTGAAATCGCTCGTATACGGGGTGTTCTAGCGACATGTTTTTAAATGCACTAGAATAAACTACCTTTACTTTTGAAGATACAACAAAATTGTATTAAGAAAAGTTGTTCTGAATAAAGATTTATGGTGGGTTGCAAAATTTAAGGAAAATCGGCCAACTTTAAAAAAATTTTTTTTTTTATAAAGTTCATTCAATTACCTTTATTATGCATTTTTTTTTTCATTAATTTATTAACAATTTACGAACAGAATAATAATAATAATTCTGTTATGGTTAACTACATACTTTTTCGATTTCGATTTTTATTGATTTGTTCAAATAAAAATAACAACATTGAGAAAAAATGACGAGTTCATCAAACAGGCCTATCATTTTGAAAACTTGTATTTAGGCATATCTTTTTATTCTGAACAACTTTTCCAAATACAATTTTGTTGTATCTTCAAAAGTAAAGGTTTATTCTAGTGCATTTTTAAAAATTTGTCGCTAGAACACCCCGTGTATACGAGCGATTTCACTCATATTTGGCACTTCTTAGTTTTAGACGAAGCAGGAGCTAAATCCAGAAGAGTAATGTCCAATTCGAAAATGTTTTGTCATTTACACCTATTCATTCGTCCATCCGTGGACACACTGTATATATAAAAAATTAGGAAGTATATAATTCTTTCATAAATGATTAACTTAGTTTCCGCGATACAGAGTGTTAAAGACACATGCAAAAAATAAATTTCAAAACAGAAAATACCAATGTCATATTGGCATGGCATACTGCATAATAGATGTTTGTTAGTTGAAACTCTGAAACCATCGCACACTATTATTGCTGTATAACAAATGGCTGATAATAGTAAAAAAATTGTTAATGATTATAAAGTTTAATGTGTAAAAAGGCTCGGTATTTTTAAATTTTTGTCATAAATCGATATAAAAAGTGACGTGCAAAAAAGTTGGGGTGATGTTTTAACCTTGCCCTCCCCTACTTTTACCCGCCCCTGAATTATTTGGGTAGAAGGAGTTCCTTCAGTTTGTGTAGCATAAATATCTGAATTATTGTGTAATGTGTAAAATTACATTTGTTTATCTTTGGTCGTTTCAAAATTATGCAGACACCATTTTCAGAATTGTAACTTCAACACCCTGTATCTCGGAAACTAAGCGTTTCCCGCCTCATGTTTATAGGAACATTTTTCATATTTTGTGGAGTTTTATCATACTGTAAAGTTTGGTCCATACAATTCGGGACACCCTGCAATACACTTGCACTACAAAAATACCATACAAATATTGGACTTTTTTAAACGAGTTCAAGGCTTATCACTAAACATTTGACATTGAAATAATATGGCCTAATCACCCTAACAACAATTCCGTGCCTCTATTCTAAAGGGTGATTCAGTTTGGGTTTCCATATGAACTTTTAAAGAAAACACGGAATTTTTTTCAAATATCAAGTATTTTGTATTCAGTATTTTAGATTGATTCATTACAATTACACATGACAGATAATATCGTTTAAATGACCGCCTCTGCTCTTAAGACATGACCTAATCCGTTTATCAAAATTTAAGTTGTATTGCGGCACATTGCAGACTCATTGTCGGCTATTTCGCTTCGAATCACCTGTTTCAGCCCTGCAATGGTGTTTGATTTGTTCCTGTAGACTCTACTCTTCTAATAACCCCAAAGAAAGAAATCCAAAGGACTAATATGCACCTCACCACTAAAAATGATTTTGTTTGAAAATTCGTTTCCTTGTTCATGCATCCATTCGGCAAACACACAGAGCTGTAAATGATCTCTAGACTTCAGTTCTTGTGTTATATGCATTTTGTAAGGAAGTAAGTGTAAATTCTTGGCCATAGTTCGCTGCGTCGTGAAGTACGTAAGATCCAATTGCTGCGTTCGATGGCGAATCGATATGCCGGGTTCTTCTTCATTTTGATTAACAAGCAACTTCTATGAGTACGTTGAAGTAGTTTGACATTAGCAACGGATCCAGTTTGCTCGAATTTCTGGACCAAATTTGTAATTATGTGCTGCGAGGTTGATTTTGAGCACCGAAATATTCACGGAATGTATTTTTTCTTGTTCACTCATTTTCATAATAGGCTTGGATAATTTTAACGCGTTGTTCTGTCGTGTATGGCACCATAACTAATATTATTTATGTTTATGGATTACAAAAGGCAGTTTGACGTTCACAGATAACTTGAGGTTTTGAAAATATTGATCTATATCATCTGGAAGCTCTACTTGAATCACCCTTTATATAATGGCACGTATCCCTGTGTACCTGAAAACAAAAATAAGACGAGTGGCAAGAAGACAGAACCGTTTCACATTGACGTGGGAAATTGGTTTTCACAAAGGCAAAATGAATTTTTTTGTTGGGTAAATATTAAAAAATTGTATGCCATACACATATGGTGTGATTATTACGTATATCATAAAATAAAATAAAGGCCATCTAAATAATTAAGAAATAATAAAACAAAATATTTACATTAAATTAATAAAATGTAGAAAGTGATAGATCAATATAATGTACTTAACGAAATATATATTATTAAAATATTGCTAATCAGTCCTTAAATCATCCAGTCTATAAACGACCAATTAGTGCCACAAACGAAGTAGATTTTTATCAACTAGAAACGCGCATGGTTGTGGAAGTTTTTACCAAATAATTCAATAATTGGAAACTAAACTCTTTTAATAAGAATTATTTAAAAAATTTAATCAGAAATACGAACCAAATCCGACAGCAATAAGTCAACAGCAGTGCACTTCACCGGATAGGGGGCAATAAAATTTCCAAAACTACTACGGTGTGCGTGAGTGATTGAAAAATTTAGCATTGATATGATAAATTTACTGACTGTTTGTTTACAATGATGATTTCTGTTACTGGCGTCGAGTTATTTACAGAAAATGTTAACAATTTGGTATGGAAAATTTGTTTTCTTTTTCATCAACGGAAATTATTAATGAAGGTGTTTGTGGTGTCAATTTCTAGTTTACATTTAAATTATCACCCCTTTATTTAACTAGTGTTAAGTGCTAAGGTTATCCTTGTATGTATATATCGCAATAATAATTATATAATTTGTGGGGACTATAGATTTTCAAAAAAACGATAATGATAAAAGTAGCTTAGAAAATATATTTAAAATGTTTGATTTAACTTCAACAATTAAAGGCCCAACGCGAATAAATAAATCCAGCGCCACAAAAATTGATTATATAATAACTAATATTAAAACAGAATATGAAACATCTATTTTGGAGCTTGGTATGTCAGATCATACGGCTCAAGTCATAAATTTTAATTCTTATAATGATCTACAAAATAATCAAGTAAAGATTAGCAAAAGAAGTTTTACTGACAAGAATAAACACAATTTCACAAATCTACTAATAAATATTGATTGGTAAGAGTTATATTTAATTGATGATGTGAATTTGGCATATGAATTTTTCGAACACAATATAAAAATTTGTTTTGATTTAGCTTTTCCTAGTAGGAATATAAAAACACAAAGTAGTTTAAAAAAACCATGGATCACTAAAGGAATAAAAATTTCATGTAAAAACAAAAGATTTCTAATTCTAATGAAAAATTACACAAAATTTATTTATACTAAATTATATAAAAGAATACTGTAAAATTCTAAAACAGACACATCTAAACAAAATTATTATAACAACAAAATAAAACTGTCCGATAATAAAATTAAAACTACATGGAATTGCATAAATGAAAATACTAATAAGAAACGTGAGCAAAAACCTGAAAAAATCATACTAAAAACAAATGACAACGTTACGGTCGAGGTCGCTCAGATGGTGGCACAAAATTTTCAACAATATTTCATAGATGAACCAATAAATCTTACTAATAATTTGACTTCAGATAAAACCTCCAACGACTATATAAAAAATTGCATATTCTGTACACATAACTCATTTCACTTTTATCCAGTAGTAGAACAGGATATTGTAAGAATAGTCAAAAGATTATATATTCTTTAATTAACAATATAAATAACTGTCTAGAATCAAAATGTCATCCACTTTGTATATTCTGTGACCTTACCAAAGCATTCGACTGTGTAGAGCATCAATATTTGCTAGAAAAATTATATTTTTATGGTTTTAGGGGTGTGTCTTATGATTGGTTCCAGTCTTATCTACTTAACCGAAAAATGTATGTGGAGTTAAAAGATATTGTCGATAATGAGTTAGTACCAGTAAGAACTGATCGGAAAATTATGAAATGTGGGGTTCCACAGGGCTCAATTCTTGGCCCTGTGCTCTTTTTAATTTATATTATGACCTTGTTTACAACTTTATGATGGTTCAGTTTTCTTTATTTGCTGATGACACCAGTCTTCTTTTCAAAAATCCTTCACCGGAATGCACCGAAATATTAAATAATTTAAACGACTGGTTCTCTGCAAATAAGTTAATACTGAATCTGTCAAAAACTCATTGCATCACATTTCATCCCGGTTACAATTATACTCAACAAGATATACACCTTAATATTGGCACTATCTCATCCGTGGAGGATGTAAAATTCCTGGGAGTACATTTGGATGAGTCTTAAATGGAAGCGGCACCTGGTGGAACTCAACAATAGACTCTCCGGTGCTGTATATGCAATATTTATTATAAGGAAAAATGTCGGTTTTCAAACATCGCTAACGGTTTATTACGCTTATTTCCAAAGCATTCTGCAGTACGGAATCGAATTTTGGGAAGATTATACTGGTGTGGCCGCTACATTTCGGATTCAAAAAAAGGCTATCAGATCAATATGCTGTTTAAAACCTAGAGATTCATGTAGAGAACATTTTAAAAAACTACGAATAATGACATTGGTTAATCTATATCTATTTAGAGTATCTATAATTATATTCCGAAATAAAACTAGTCTAATTAAACATTCCGATATACTCGAGTAAACTTTAACTTGGCGTGTGGATGAGTTGATATTGTGCGTATTATTGTATTTTCTCTTGCACACAAAATTGAAACAATGGCCCAAAACCATTGTTTGCGTATAAACATACGTGAACAATGTTTTTGGGTTATTGCTTTAACTTTGTGTGCAAGAGAAAATGAAATAGTATGCACAATAACAACTCATCCACACGCCAAGTTAAAGTTTACTCGACTATAACCACAATTATGACACACGACAAAATAACTTATACCTCTTACCACAATATAATTATAACGTAACAAGAAAAAACACATTCTACAAGGGCATTAAAATATTTAATCACCTACCATCTAATATTAAAAACATCGTGACTCTAAATCAATTCAACCGTAAGTTAAGACACCTCCTGTTAAATACAGTTTTTTATACCTTAGAGGAATATTTCACTTTTTGTTTTTAAATTTATTCATAACCAAACAGAAATAGCAATACATATACAAATTGTTTATTTTTTATTATAGTATAATATTTGAAATTAATTAATTGTACTATGTTATTTTATTCTATATTCATGACATGTATCTTATTTTGTTTTTCTTTTGTGTTTCCTAATATTCTAAAATACCTTATTACGATCAACTCATGTACTTTCCTTACACATGTATGTATGTTTTTGAGGAAATAAATTACTTACTTACTTACTTACTTACAGTAATATTAAAATTTAATACAAAATGATGTCGATTACGTACGTGTACCTACTTAAATATCTCCTATGAATAAATGCATCGTCGATCAGATTTGAACTAAAAATAATTCCCAGTTCAGTAGGTATTACGTGCAATGGATCTTCTAGCATGATTAGTGTTATGAAACAGTAACTTAAAACAAAAAGGTCCATTATATTTTCGAGGAGTTTCTGCTCCATTTTCATAATCATTCTGTAACAGAGGCTGAATAGCGTTAGACCTGTATTTTTGCGGTCGGCTCCTAGTGTTTCTATATTAATTTATTGCGTTTGTTAGCTATAAATGGTGGTACATTTTTAACATTACAAAACAAATTAACAGGATCCCATCATTGGTATATTTTCTATTTTTTACTTTTCCAGTATTTCTAACTTTGCCGCCTTTGTACCTTCAAACATATCAAAAAAATGAATGCAGACCAGTGGCATTTTCTTACAAGGAAATACAACTGGAGAGGTAGTTTTTATTTTATATTTTGTAATGTATTATATTATACCTTATAAGAAAAGGGGCACAGTTAAAAACACCTAAAAATATACCATTAAATCAATAAATCATAAATTAAAATATTGTAGCAAACAAATTCTTATTGTATTACTTAGACAATGGTGTAGACTTAATCGACATGTTGACAAAATTTTTATTCAAACAAATAATGGTAATAACAGATAACATACAAATTTGTTATTTTAATCCACCCATTAGCTTTAGATTCTCAGTAAAAATTTTATACCACTAAATGAACCGAAAACTACCCATTAATTATCAATAAAATTAATGTTTCATACTGAATTTATTTTTCCCGTATACTTAAATAAAACTCCATTATCCTGAAATCATTTAATATAAATTAATCTGGATTAATAATTTTATTTTAAAAAACAATATTTGTCAGAAATTAAGCTAACGTATCTATTTTCCTATTGATCAACGGACAAGTTTGAAAACAAAATGTTGGATGAAACTATGTTGCAATCTCTATCGTACACGGTGAGTGAAAGAATAAAATATATTTTTCACTCAACGATCGTACAGGGTGTTTCCTATAAAACTATACCCCCCCTTATTTCGGTCAATTACAACCGATTTTAATTTTTCAAAAACCGGTCTAACACAGAATTTTCCGTAGATTTTGAATATGCTATTACTTTTTTTCCTACTTCAATCGTATACGAGGGGCAGAAAAAAGTAAAAGTATGGTCGACTTGTTCGATTTATTCGTGAAGAGTAAAATTTTTTCGGAAATTGTTTATTGCCATTAATATTTTTTCTCAAGTTACTTGCCGCACATGCATTGCCGGATACATATTTTAGTTGATCTAACCAGAATTTAGTTGGATCAACTGATGCACACGGTTGAATAGTCTTGAACATCTCGCATTGACAGAGTTGAGAAAATTATTTGAGAGTCGGGTGAACTGAAAATCAATTATTTAAACAAAATTTCAGTCGGACCAACTCTAATTCTGAGGATTCATCGACGAGATGCGTTAGCCAATTTTTTTAAATGTATAAAGTTTATCTCAAACCTTCTTTTTTGCTTCTCGGGAATTTACTATCGAGAAAATACGTTTCCCGATTATAAATCAAGTCCTACGATATTTTGCCTATAGCCATTGTTCTACGGCAAATGAACGGCAAATTTTAAGCTACCTAAATTTTGTATTATAATTTTTTATATAGATGAAGGCCTGCTAACTTCATATGAAGTTAGCAGGCCTTCTCATACTTTTTAAAAATAATAGCGACAAAATTTTCCCTTTCACGGCTAATTAACGGCTAAAAATGGCAAATGTTTATGCTATACTCAGTCCGATTTGCAACAATTGACCTGCTAACTTTATATACATAATAGATGTGTATAAATTATGACAATAAGACAATGGGCACGCGCCAAAGTTTCCTATTAATCGGCTACCTGTCACGCCCGGGACCTCTCCTAAAAGCGACCGATGCGATCCTTATGCATTTCGCGTGGTCTACTTTCAACCAATTTAGTGAGATTTTAAGGTACACAAGTGCCGTAATGGTAAAATTGATTATACCGTTAGATAGGTAAAACTTTAGTGACCAAATTTTATTTAAACAATTTTTGTGATCGAGTGAGTTTTATTAGACAAAATCGATTATAAAATAAATACAATGGTATCGACAAATAAAGCTATTTTTTTTAATAACTTTGTTAGGAATAAAAATTGGACAAAAGTGCTAATGACCTTTTCTGTTCCTTAGTAAAAGAATGACAGTCCATTAAAAAAACTAACTTGCTATCTTTAAGGGTTCAAGAGATATAGCCTATTAAAGATTTTACCCCTTAAAGGTGAGGGACGCGTAATTAGGGGTGGCAAGAAAAGTTTTTCTATTGACAAATGCATATACTAACATATAAAATGGATGCCATTCTTTAATGATTTAATTCCCACGAACCCCCTATTTGTGGCCCTATGCCTATACGGTCCTACTATAAAGTTTGGTCCGTACAATTCGAGACACCGTGTATACAGGGTGGTCCCGTTTATAATAGCAGTACTTTACCAAGAGCTAGTTCAGCGTAAAATAAAGACATTTTGTCCTATAAACTATGGTCAAATTCTGCTTCGTTTAAGATCTACAGGGTGTTAAAGATGGAATTTTTTTTAGAATAAATGGCCATAACTCTATACTAACAAAAGATAGCTCTTTGAAATTTAGTATAGAGAGGTTGTTTTATATTCTTTATCGGATAGTGGTTGCAATTTTTTTATCAAGAAAACAGGGGCGTGCGTACGGGCTAGTAAAAAATTATTTTAATTGAAAACCAATGTAAGCCACTGTTTTTTCACAAAATCGATGTGCTTGTGTTATTCCCTGTACCATTTATCGACTTTTTTGTATCCTTAATATGTCAATTAAATGCATCGTTTTCGAGTAATTCAACTTCAAAGACGGAAGTAAAGTCCTGCGATTATAAACTGGACCACCCTGTAGTTTACATGGTTTTCAGCGTTCAAAATTCTTCCTAGAAATTGATATGATTCATGCTATGCCAATAATCTATTTTTTGTCGTCATAACTTTGAGAGGGTTTTTATGGTTCAACCATAGTCTAAAGATATTCTAATAAGTCCGATCACTCGCGAGGCACGCTAAAAATCCCCCTCCTGCCGACACTCGTCCCTTGCCTAAAAGATCGCCGGCTGAGACGGCATTCGTCTTTACAGTCTTGTACATAGTGTCCTCGCGTTGAGATTAACTAGGTGCGCCAAATAAAAGTGTTTTAAGTAAAACGAATTTTACTTGCCATAACACCCGATCTACTTCAAGAAAAAAAAACAGAAAATATTACCCCAATTTTAAAAATAAATACAAGTGATTATAGAAGCCTAATAACAGAAGAAGGCAATGCACTTGTCTATGTTGGTGGATACTTTTTACGCAAATGTCTTTTAAAACATTCATGCGACATGCGACATTTGTGTAGATTATTGCAGTGTAGTCCATACCATGGTGTAAGACAATTAGGTGATGAAACGCCTCAATTAGAATGCCTCCAAACTGTTAACGCAAGAGACGCGAAATCGTAAGACAAAGAGAGAGAGTGGGTGGCCGCGAGGGCCGCGCGGGCTAAGCCCCGCATCGTCCCTAGTTAATTTCCACTTCATTTTACCAGGTCGAAAAATATACCATTCGATGCAGAAAAATATGTAGAACACGTTTGTTGAAAAATTATGTGTCTAAATTGTCGGCTACTGTGCAAAAAAAATAAAAACCATAAATGAAATTGGACGCCGGCACGTTTAACTCGAAACGCTGCTAAAACCGTTCGAGTTATGAAAAAAATTAACCTAAACAATTTTATAGAGAACTAAATTTCCTATAAAAAAGTCAGTGACGGCATGTGAACTATAGATAATTAATTGGCACAATCTACTGTTATGATTTTATTTTTGTATTTTAAAATGTATGATGCCGGCCCTGTCCGAATTTAAAAAGAGCGGGCTGTCAATCTGAAGCTGTCAAGGGTTGATGGGAAATAAAGTAAAAAGGGCGGGATATCATGTTCTGTAATGGGAGGAAGCGAGTTGTTATTTTTGGAGAGTGCTGTTTTGTCTTTTAATAACTTTGGGTAATTAAAGTGTTTGAAATTAACGAAGTGTGTTAATGAGTACCTCCACCATCCAGGCCGTCCTAACAGTTTCAGAAGTGCGATTAAACCATTACTTGTGCGAAACAAGGAAAATATTGTTGGAGTGACATATATAAGTTTGAGCGATTTGAACTTTGTGAGTCATAATTCAATATTAAAGTTTGTGATAAATACAAATAACGATGCCGTCGTCTTTGCAAAATAATACGGATGAAAATGATGGAGGTAACGAAGTGATTGGTTACCCAAGATTTTTTCAAAACGTACACACTATTTTACCTGAATTTGATCCAGTAGTAAATAACATAAGTATCTCATTATGGATTGAGAAAATTGAAGAGTTTGGAGAACTTTACGACTGGGATGAGGTGGCCGTTAAGCATTATGCCCTATCAAAATTAGTTGGTGTTGCCAAAACATGGAGGGACAGCCTACCTTGCGAGTTGAGAAGTTGGGCTGACTGGAAAATTTTACTTACCGAGACATTTGCTATTGAACCAAGTAACCTCGAGCTCAGGTTAGAAGCTCAAAACTATAAATGGAAACCTAACCAAGATATCGTTGAGTATTATTTCGAAAAATTATCCAAGTGTAATAAGTGTCAAATGTCAGTTTCCGAAACAATTGAATGGTTTAAACGATTCCAGATTTAGAGATTATTTGGGACCATTGAGTAGATATACCACACTAAACCAATTATTACCCGACTTGAAATCAGGTGCAAAGCACATAAAACGTCAAGTGGTAAACAGATATAATACAACTAACTCTAATACAGGAAGAAATTTTAATCAACATGCTAAAGTTACAGACAATACTCATAAAACCAAGGACATAACTTGTTTTAAGTGTTCGAAAAAAGGTCATTATGCCAGAGAGTGTCCTCAGAAACGTGAGAAACAAAATGACCAACAGTTATCAAACGTGAGTAGTACCACTACTGGTCCAAGTACAAGTGCAAATCCGAATAATACTGTTTTGACAATAGGCAGTGATGGTACACATTCTAAATATTTTAAGGATGCCTTCATAAACAACAAAAACATTAAATGTTATGTAGGCCTAGGTAGTAGCTGTGTTACTATACGAAATGACTTTGTAACCAAATTGGGTTTTTCTTATTATGAAATGGACACTGAACCTTTAGTTGGTTATGGTAATGGCTTAGTAAAACCGTTGGGACTTTTCACAGGAATTTTGACCATTGACAATGTTACTGCCAAAGTAAAAATACATGTTGTACCAAGTGATTCTCAAAATGTGCCATTGATCGTAGGACATCCATATACCGAGCAGCCTAATATACAGATTATAAGTAAGAGTACCGAGTTGAAGATTGAGTATTGTATGATGATGACTTGTCAGTAAGCGAAATATGTGAAACCACAAAAACTGTTCTGAGAATAAATGATAACACCGTAATTCCTAATAATTATTTGGGGCATATTTCTGTCGTAGGTGATCTTACTAATCGAGAATTATGTGTAGAAGGTGGAGTTCGAGATGGACATGCAATCCCAAGATGTGTGATTCAAACAGATTATGAGGGAAAATCTATTTTGCCGGTGATGAATATTTCAGGAACAGATTTGAAAATTTGTAAAGGAGGTAAACTGACAAGAGGTGAAATTTGTATTGAATCGTCAGAAAAAAAGCAAGTGAATGAAGAACCAATAACAAGTGATGAGATTAATACTGAACTTGAAGGTGAAAATTTTGAAAAGCTTGAATATTTGTTGAATGAATATAAGGATATAGTTTCGAAAAATATGTACCAGGTTGGGTGCACCAATAAAATGAAAATGGACATTAAACTAAGTTCAGATGTTCCAGTGTACTAACGTCCATATAGACTTTCATATAGTGAACGTGAAAAAGTGAAAAACATTGTAGACGAGCTAAAAGCAGCGGATATAATACAGGATACAAAATCGCCTTTCACAAGCCCGGTACTTCTTGTAAAAAAAAAACAGGAGATGTAAGACTGTGCATTGACTATAGAGGATTAAATAAAATAACTGTTAAGGATCATTATCCCTTACCATTAATTGACGATCAGCTTGACCGTCTGAAAGACCAGTGTTATTTCTGTACCCTTGACTTGCGCAGTGGTTATTATCAAGTCCCCCTAGTTGATAAAGCAAAGGAGAAGACAGCTTTTATTACGCCAGATGGGCACTACCATTTTAATAGAATGCCCTTCGGGTTGTGCAATGCCCCTTCCGTCTTCCAAAGATTGATAAGCACTGTTATAGCAACGCTTCCAAGTGACGTAGCGATGGCTTTTTTGGATGATATCATTTCGTCATCGAAATCTATTGATGAAGGCATAGAAAAGTTGAGAATGATTTTTGAAGCTCTACGTGAAGCAGGTTTAACGTTAAATTTAAAAAAGTGCTATTTCTTCATGAAAAGGATTGAATATTTAGGGTTTGAAATTTCAAAGGACGGAATTCAACCTGGCTCAAGGAAAGTGAAAAGCTTATCAGATTTTCCTACCCCAATTAATGTAAAGACACTAAGAAGTTTTGTTGGATTGGCAAGTTACTTCCGTCGGTTTGTGAGACATTTTGCAGTTATTATGAAACCTTTAACTGATTTGTTATGTAAGAACATAAAATTTGAATGGACTGCGAATCAAGAATGTGCTTTTCGTGAAATAAAAAGAAGGTTAATTGACAAACCGATACTGTCTGTATATGACTCCAAGGCAATTACAGAAGTACACACAGATGCAAGTTCTGTAGGTATTTCAGGTGTTCTGTATAAAGTGCAAAAAGATGGTTTGTTACATCCTATTTCTTTCTTCAGTCGCAAAACTACCAAAGACGAATCTAAGTACCATGCATTTGAGCTTGAAACTCTTGCCATTGTTAGTAGTTTAGAACGATTCAGAGTTTACTTAATAGGGATTTAATTTGTGATTAGAACTGACTGTAATAGCTTAAAATTGCTTGCTAATAAAAGAGACCTAAATCCCAGAATAGGAAGGTGGTTTGTACGACTTTCCGAGTTTAATTACACTATTGAGTATCACAAAGGGAGTAGTAATGTGGTAGCCGACGCATTGAGCAGAAACCCCACTGAAGAACCAAAAGAAACTGAAATAATAGGTTTACCAATCATGGGCATAACGATTACAACGGACTGGGTAGCTGCAATGCAGAGAGATAGTAAGGAAATTCTAGATGTACGAGACAAGCTTGAGGCCGGAGATAAAAACACCCATGAAAAATTTACTTTAATTAATGGACGAGTTTATAGGTGCAAAAAGGGAAGAATAAGACTTTATGTGCCAGAACCACTAAGAATAGAATTAATAAGTGAAACTCATAAAGCATTAATGCATTTGGGAATTGACAAAACTGTTTCCAAGTTAAAAGAAAATTATTATTTCCCTAATATGAAAGATAGTGTATCCTCATTTATTTTACGATGTATTAATTGTCTATATTATAAAACGCCTAGAGGAAAACAACCAGGATTCTTGCATTCTTTAGACAAAGGTAAAACACCATTTCAGTGTGTTCATATCGATCATTTGGGACCGTTTCTAACTTCTGAAGAATCGCCCGAAAAATATGTAGCAGTTATAATAGATGGATTTAGCAAGTATACAGTTCTAAAAGCTGTTGAGGATGTAGGCGCTCAATCAACTGTGTTATTTGTTAATGAATTTATGTCTCACTATGGTAAACCAGATAGAATAATTAGTGACAGAGGTACTACATTTACTTCAGCCTTGTTTGAGAATTTGTGTGAAACTTATGGGATTCAACAATCAACATGTAAAGATAGCCTCGAATTCACCACGTTCTAATGGTCAGGTGGAGCGTATTAATAGCATGATTATTTCCTGCTTGGCAACAAGTACTTCCACAGTCGATGGGGAAGATTGGCGAGTAAAAATTTTTGAGGTCCAATGGGCTTTAAACATAACTAAGCACAGCATTGCAAAAAGGCCTCCAGCTGATATAATCTTTAAATATCATTTGAAAGGAATACATGAGAATCCTTTAACATGTGAATTGATAGAATTAAATGAAAAACTTAAAAAAGTGGAAGAATTACCAGTTGAAGATTTATTAGAGAGAAATAGAACAAAAATTAAAGATAATTATGACAAGAAAAGAAAACAAGCTTACCAGTATAAAGAAGGAGAATTAGTGTTAGTGCGAAGCGAAGCTCCTAGTACAGGTGCTAGTCGAAAACTTTCACCTAAATATCGTGGTCCTTACGAAATTGTTAAGTGTGTGGGTAATGACAGATATTTAATTCAAGACATAGAGGGTGAGCAACAAAGTTCGCGTTTATATAAGGGAATAATAGTAGCCGTTGATAGATTAAAACCAGTTAAATGTGACAAAGATAACAAATCCAAACAACCAGTAACAAGCAATAATTAATACCTGTTATGTGTTATATAATATGTGTTTTGGTTTTCCTATTAGATTTACTGAAATGTTTATTTTTCTATGTTGTTTTAGTTAAGTTGTTATATTATATAGTATCTATATATAGGATAAGTGGAAAATTTAAGTATGTTAAATATTTCTAGATTTCTTTATTTTTTGTTAAAACTTAAGAACTAAGTACTTATGTTGCTCCAAATATTTAAAAAGTTTGTCATCTGATATTAACTTTTATATTAGAGTTAAGAATTGAAAATTTCAGTTAAAATTGTAACCACTATGACGAGGTCGTCATAATAGCAGGATAGCCGAACTGTTATGATTTTATTTTTGTATTTTAAAATGTATGATGCCGGCCCTGTCCGAATTTAAAAAGAGCGGGCTGTCAATCTGAAGCTGTCAAGGGTTGATGGGAAATAAAGTAAAAAGGGCGGGATATCATGTTCTGTAATGGGAGGAAGCGAGTTGTTATTTTCGGAGAGTGCTGTTTTGTTTTTAATAACTTTGGGTAATTAAAGTGTTTGAAATTAACGAAGTGTGTTAATGAGTACCTCCACCATCCAGGCCGTCCTAACACTACTATATTTACTATAGTAAATTAAACAAAAAATTGTAAGGAGAAATATAAAAATTAAAATTAACACGAGCTAATATCGTACTTGTTTATAACTAATCACTCATAGTTCTCTCTACTTCTTTATATGACTGCCTCTCACCCAAAAGTTCCGGGTTCGAATCCCGACTGTGAGTAGAAAATACTGTGAGAGGATTTTTCAACCATACGCGAATATTTATGTCCCTTGTCTATAAATGTGTAGGCCCCTCCTACACAAGGCTCTTCTAGAGCCTTCCGGGATAAAGGGAGTCATGATTATAATATGTGGCGTTTTATTATTATTATTATTATTATTTTATACGAGTTGCAAAAGTGTATTGTCCCACTGGTGTTATGGCAGATTTATTATAACTGAAATAATTATTACCACACAGACTCAAATTCTCATAACTTTGTTTGAAAATTACATGCACAAAATTAATTTAAATTCAAATTAAAATAACTAGCAAATTAATAGTTTTTACTATAGAAAGTCAGTCAATAATTAGTTACAAAATTTAAAATGGAAAATTAATTGAAATAGCAACATTTTTTTGGAAAGACATTAAAAAGTAATATTTTATCCTACAGCAATAGTAGAACTTGAGTACTTCTGGCTATTCTTAAAAGACCAAAGTTGTTTTTATTGCCCTGTCCTGAATACTTACTTCCATTTGGAACTGCTACCAAGAACAAATTATTTACACGCTCTTCTAAAATTAGAATTAGAGTATATAGAACAAGTTGGAAAGTTTTTAGCTAAGTATAATAGAAAACGAAAATTATTGCGATAATAATTAAAAATACATGTCAAATGAGTGTTCCTAGAATTAATTCAATTATATTATTTTGCGATAAAAACAAAGTGTAATGTTTTGAAAAATAATCGTGTACTATTCAATAATCCATATTGAATTATATACAAGGTGATTTACGAGGAATGGAACATACATACTATTATGGTAGTTAGAGTTCACTTGGGTGAATTAGAAATAGCTATTAATAAATGTCTGAACCTTTTTTAAATTGTATTACAGATAGGCCAGTAGTGTAAAACCAAAAAATTAGACGAATCGGAAATAATTGCTACAAAAGGTTTTATTGTTTTAATGGCTTTATTTGTTGCCCAATATGACTATCCTAGGTTTTCCCCCTCGGCGGAGTTGTGTTAAAGTGGTGGGGGGTAAAAATGTACCCCCAAAATGGGTATTTTTCGGTTTTATGGTTATATCTCGTAAAGGACTCACTATATCGAAAACATTGTCCTATTAAAAGTTGTAGGGCATTAAATTCTGCATTGAATGATACTAGGCGCATATTTTTTGGACCACCCGTTCCCATACTAGTGCTCATCAAATTTGGACAAATTTTGCATATTTATGAAAAATTTTTTTTTTGCACTATATGTACTAGTCTTGTACTTAACTGATATAAAGATGGAGGCAGGATAAAGAACACAATTCTTAAAATCAATTAATAATGATTATATTTCATAATAACAAAAATTGTAGTTAAAGGTATGAAAAAGAAAAGGGGAAAAAATAGGGAGTTACGCAGATTTCATAGACGTCGACGTTTGATTCTCGTTGGGCATCAAGAGCATTAAATCTGCTGAGCGCCTCCGCCGAAGCAAAAGACACACTACTCCTGAGGTCATTTTTACCGAGTTAATGGTGGTGACCATGACTCAGGAGCAATTCCTTTCCAACGACAGAAATAAAGCACAGCTTATTAGCTTGCTTACTGAGAGGCTTGAAGGTGAAGGCTTCCCAGGAAAGCAAGCTAATGAAGATGCAGACCACCTGATTGTTGCCACGGCCCTTGAGGTATCACAGGAGCATGAGAATGTTGTGGTATTTGGTGAGGATACGGACCTCCTCATTATGCTCACTGCTCTAGCCACACCATCAGCAAACATATATTTTTTAAAACTTACGATCCCATCAAAAGTATTTGGTCCTAACAGCTTCAAACTGGCAGACAACATCAGAAGGCCAGTGGCCACTCATATTTCTTCACGCCGTAAGTGGATGTGACACAACTTTAGCACTCTTCAGGCAGGGTAAGAAGGAGGTGGTCAAGCTGTTGGTCGAAAATAAATGTCTTCTCGAAGAAATCAAACCTTTCTTCGAGCATGACACTCAAACTGAAGCTATTGCCGAAGTTGTCCTACGATTTTTAACAACCCTTTACGGAGGTAAGGCAGGAGATACTTTAGATAAATTGCGATTCGACCTGTTTTCCAAAGCCCTAGTGAAATCCAAATTCAACCTGGCATCCCTACCACCAACATCCGAAGCAGCCCGCCAACATTGCTTGAGAACTTACTTACAAGTACAAATGTGGTTAGGACACAAGATGGATCCGCTCCTCTGGGGATGGCAGGCTTCAAAGTTCGGTCTTGACCCCGTTCCTACCTCCAAGAAACCAGCTCCACAGTCTCTTCTCTCCACAATTTTCTGCAAATGCAACAAGGTGGTTGTGGGTGTCTGAAGGCTGGGATTAATTGCTCGTTGATTTGTGCCAACTGCAAGGGGAACTCCTGCACTAACTCCCTCCAACTAGATGCAATTGACGAACCAGATGTTGACGAAGACCTGGACTGCATATATGGGGCGACGAAAATTACAGACTTTCAGGAGCCGAGTGATGAGGCGACGGACTCCGTATCGGAAATTACAGACTTTGAGGAGCCGAGTGGCCCAACGAGAATCAAACGTCGACGTCTGTGAAATCTGTGTAACTCCCTATTTTTCCCCGTTTTCTTTTTCATACCTTTAACTACAATTTTATACATAATCAATTATGAAATATAATCATTACTAATTGATTTTAAGAATTGTGTTCTTTATCCTGCCTCCATCTAAATATCAGTTAAGTACAAGACTAGTACATATAGTGCAAATAAAACATTTTTCATAAATATGCAAAATTTGTCCAACTTTGATGACCACTAGTATGGGAACGGGTGGTACCAAAAATATGCTCATAGTATCATTCAATGCAGAATTTAATGCCATACAACTTTTAATAGGACAATGTTTTCGATATAGTGAGTCGTTTACGAGATATAACCATAAAACCTAAAAAATACCCATTTTGGGGGTACATTTTTATCCCCCACCACTTTAACACAACTCCGCCGAAGGGGAAAACCTAGGATAGTCATATTGGGCAACAAATAAAGCCATTAAAACAATAAAACCTTTTGTAGCAATTATTTCCGATTTGGATTTTAAGCATACTGGCCAAGAGTGATTTAGAGATTTTACCCAATATTTCTTAACGCCATATCTTTTAAATTACTTGCCAGAATAGTTTGCGTTTTGGGTGTCCAGTAAACTACCATTGCCAATTTACATTCATGCTCAAAAATTTCAGCTCCAGAGTAAGACATTTTTAGTTCTAATTTACCTTTATACGTAAATGTTATAAATTACATACAACAATGATTGACAACTCTTATTGAATTATTTATAAATAAATTATTAATTTGCGTGTCAGTCGAAAAGCGACACAAAAAATATTATAAATGTTTTTCTCTTATTTGAATGAAAATATTTCATATTAATAAATTCTGTTATTACACAGGTACCTACGTGTTTAACATGAAATTATAATCAGCAAGACAAAATTCCAATGAGTAAATATTTAATTTCAATAAGTACAATATTAAAGCAACAAGTTACAACCACAGAACAGGATTGCTACCTGTTCTGTGCTACAACGAACAACAAATTCACAGAAATAAAAAACTCTAAAAATTTTTTTCAAAATGAAACTCTTCTGCCTTCATGCATTTTTTTGCCGTACCATCAAATAATTTACGGCTTTCTTCATAACTAAAGGATTATTGTTAATCTCATTGCAATAGTGATTCTTTTTATTAACTGTTAACTGTTTTAATATTTTCACGAAACACCATTATATCAAGGTATACTGTATACTCATCAATTAAGTGATAATGAACGTCCTAGCTTGTGTCAAATATAATAATAAGGTAGTATTCAGATTAGTTTAATCATGTCACCATATCTCTTTTTGGAATCAGATTGGAATCAGGTTACACAACGCATAATTTTCAAAAACAAATTGCGGTGCTAGAGAAGTGCATGGTTTTTTAATCAACTTGTCATGACAAATTAATTAGTGGAAAGCACATTCTCGTCACAAATTAAATCATAAACATAATAAATATTTTAAACGAATTAAATGACGTGAGACGTTCGGTGTTATTCAATGATCAATATACACATAAAACCCACCTCCAATATTAGAACGTTCCCTGCCTTATAAGCACCTAATCATTTTATTCATAACCAAATTGAGAACATTAGAACATTTTTATGATCCATAAGTAGTATACAAAGTTCCCTAACGTTTGGTGCCCACATTAAAACGCCATCCTCATATTTTCCCTCAAGCTATATTTACGCTGGCATATTTGGTAATGAACGTTGATAATATTGCAATGACTAATGGATTTCCAGGAAGGAGAAACATTTTAAAAGTATCATGTATAATTAGCATTATCTCATTGTTTTGTTTTAGTTGTTTTAAATTTAAGACGAATTTATTCTGAAAGAAGAAAAAATTAGCACAATATAGTTGAAATACTTCAAAAATATAGTGTAACCCATGTAGCCACCCAAAAATACTACTATCTTGGAAAAATTACGGCTAAAACAGATTTACCCGATTATGTTCTCTGCTACAAGTTTTACCCTAAACCATTGCCTTTCTATTAAACGTATCTATTATTGTAAGGAATAAAAAAAGCTACAATTTTTCCCTATTATTAATACTTGTCGAGTTAGAGTTCAGAAAGGTAAAAATTTTCACACTTCGAGCAGCTGTAATTTTTAAACAATTGATCATAAGAGAAAATTGCTTAAACAAAGTTGCAATACTCTGCACAAAATTACTAATTAACTAATTAATACGTAAGCATGAAGGGAACAGAGATGATTATTATAATAAAATGCAGTGGAATAAAAATATTCCCATTTCTAGACGCTGTAAATCGTTACAAGAGAACACATTTGTCGTAGCTTTCTTTAGTTCCTGCAATAATGGTAATAACTATTTTTTAAGTAGAATTATCACAAAAGGAAATAATTGAGAAAACTTTTTTCTCTTGTTCCAAGGTCGGTCGTAACAGCGACTATATTTTTTCCTTCTCAATTTTTTTATGGAGTAAAATGGCAGATTGACTGTACCATATATAATAAAATTCTTAGTTATTACATAAGTTTTTTTGCTACACAATAGTGTCCACAAATTAAGTGATTATAGTCATGACAATTTATGTCCAATTACAAAACATTATTGAAAATTTTCCAAAATGATTAAGTAGATGTAAGGATTTTATACGTGGTATAAAAATTATATTACTGAGGCTGGTATAAAAATTAAATTACTGAAGGCCTGTACTAGTTTAAAAATGTTTGTTCTATTAAAATATCTAGATAGATTATATACATTTCATTTATAGAATTGTGTTCATAATGAATTGAGAATCAATCAGTATTTTAATAAGTACGGAGTTGTAGGTCAACTATAACCCTATTGTAGATTAAGAAGAATCGGTTTTGCTGACAATCCTTAACAAAATATACTGTTATATTACAAGTCAACAACTTCAGTATATTTCGTTTTTGACTTCTACTACAAATATTGGAATCTTTCTAGTTTCTCTAAAAGGTTCCTATTTATTTAATATGATTTAATTTAAGTAGATTGGATTTAAATCTGATGAACCAGCTACTCAGCAACAATTCTACCCTCACCTGTTGAATAATTGGAATCATTTTTTTAGTCGTAGGAATAAATAATGGAACATCTCTAGAATTGCTGCTCTGATGATGCTAAATGACGCCCAATCAATCGGTAGAGCATTGTAAAATAATTCATATTAGGTGGCCAGATTTTTATAGCATTCCTAAGGATATTATATTACAAGCCTATTATGTATTAAAAATTACGTTGATTTGATACACAATATTAGATTATTATACATTATTTATATGAGAAAAATGTGTTATTCGGCAACTAAAGGAGTGGTAAAAAATGAATATATCAAAAATATAATATGCCCATATAAGGATTAACAGTTGATTTCTCTCTATTCAAATTTAAATAATCGAATTAGTATTTCTTTCACAGGCCTTACCTTAAAAGTCTAGACGTATCCCACAATGATTATTATATTGATAGTGGACAGTGAAATCTGCGAATCAACATAATGTTTCAAGAAGAGCCCACGTTGTTAAATCATTTGCATATTTTTCATCTGCTAGTTTCTTTTACGAGAAGAACATAGGAGTCGAATTATAAAAGGAAACAAAAATAACCTGAATTCCTTTGCTTAACCAAGGCGAAGCGGATTTGCAAAAAAATATATATGTAGGTTAATTTTAAACTTTTCAATAATATGTGTTTAACAGTGAAAATGAAACAGAAAAACTGTGAATCAGGAACGTATATATGCTTCATATCCCGAGATTTTCTAGCACGAGGGTTTTATTTTTAATTTTCTAATAGCAGTTTTAATAACGACTTTACTCTTGATTGACTCTGCTGTTTATTAAAAAAGTAGCTTATTAAAAAGTATGGGGTTGTCTGTAAGATCAACAGTCTGTTTGTGAATTGAAATATTCGCCAATGGGCCAACACAAAATAAACAATAAATAAGAAAGAACATTACCAGTTTCCAGCTTTCTACGTCTATTTAATTTTACGTGTTTTGATTTTAATTTTACTTATTCTCAGATAATGTAACCAACAACACATTTAGTGTAGGAAAAAGCGCAAGACGGATCGTGGTACCCATCTCGTTCATATTTTACTTTGGATTAATACTAATTCTTTTTTTTATCTTCTTATCCGTAAAATAGTTATACATTGTTATTAATCGTTATCACTAAAGTTAATGTTTCCGAAACTGGATAGTGGATATAATAGATCACATTCATCATGTTGAGAATATCTATTAATTTTACAAGAAAAATGAATAGTGTCATAGACCCCGAAAAAGAATCATGATACAGCTACGGACACGTGATTCGGAGTTATGGCTCCTCATCAGCGTAGCGTAGCTTATGGATCTGTGTAATAAGATCAGAAACAACAATTATTAAAGGTTAGAAAGCACAGTACACCGTACTCAAATCGTACTTTCGTGCATACGTGGCCTTAGACAGCAGTCAGCATATAGAGCCCTACGTGTACTGCTCTATTTTTACCTAGGCATATATGTATAAATAAAAAAGTGATGTTTAGCAGGGTTAAATAATACAAGAAAAATGAATAGTGCCAAAGACCCCGAAAGAGAAACATGATACAGCTACGGACACGTGTTTCGGAGTTATTGCTCCTCATCAGCGTAGCGTAGCTTAATGGGTCCGTGTGTAGGATCAAAAACAATAACTAGAACGGTTAGAAAGTAACAGCACACAGTACTCAATTTGTGTTTTCGAGCACCGTGGGCCAATTTGTGGCCTCAAATGGTAACAGTCAGCACATAGAGCTCTATATGTGTACTATGTGTACTATCCAATTTCTACCAAGGCAATATAATCAACCGGTGTGAAAACAGCAGCCAAAGTTAGCAGCTAATATTTCCGAAGTCTTCCGAATGACCATAGGCGTCGGCGAAAGGGTTTTGCTTTGCAGATAGTAAATCTTAATTAATTCTGTACAATATTTTAGTAAGCAGTAAGTTTATTGGTTATTCATTTCCTTTATATCATGTCGATTTGGAATATAATTTAAAAAACTGCAAAATCCGATATGGTGTTAATTTATTATTTACTTGCTAAAATTCGCATTAATGAAATGTGACAATTAATTTTTCAAAGTAGACTGCAAATCGCATAAGGGCGGAAGAGAATTAATAATCACTCCAACGTATTAATTAATATCTCGAAATTCCTGCATTTAGACAGCACAAAATTTTCAGGGAACATTGTCTGTATGTAGTTCTACCCTACAGATAGAGCGAGAAAGACTTGCAGAACTTCCGAGGGACGGAAAAAAATTAGTAGCCCCCAGAGGGAAATAATTAATTTCTCGAAATCCCTACATTTAGACAGCACAAAATTTTCAGGGAACATTGTCTGTGTGTAGTTCTACCCGACAGATAGAGCGAGAAAGACTTGCAGAACTTCCGAGGGACGGAAAAAAATTAGCAGCCCCCAGAGGGAAATAATTAATTTCTCGAAATCCCTACATTTAGACAGCACAAAATTTTCAGGGAACATTGTCTGTGTGTAGTTCTACCCGACAGATAGAGCGAGAAAGACTTGCAGAACTTCCGAGGGACGGAAAAAAATTAGCAGCCTCCAGAGGGAAATAATTAATTTCTCGAAATCCCTACATTTAGACAGCACGAAATTTTCAGGGAACATTGTCTGTGTGTAGTTATACCCGACAGATAGAGCGAGAAAGACTTGCAGAACTTCCGAGGGACGGAAAAAAATTAGCAGCCCCCAGAGGGAAATAATTAATTTCTCGAAATCCCTACATTTAGACAGCACAAAATTTTCAGGGAACATTGTCTGTGTGTAGTTCTACCCGACAGATAGAGCGAGAAAGACTTGCAGAACTTCCGAGGGACGGAAAAAAATTAGCAGCCCCCAGAGGGAAATAATTAATTTCTCGAAATCCCTACATTTAGACAGCACAAAATTTTCAGGGAACATTGTCTGTGTGTAGTTCTACCCGACAGATAGAGCGAGAAAGACTTGCAGAACTTCCGAGGGACGGAAAAAAATTAGCAGCCCCCAGAGGGAAATAATTAATTTCTCGAAATCCCTACATTTAGACAGCACAAAATTTTCAGGGAACATTGTCTGTGTGTAGTTCTACCCGACAGATAGAGCGAGAAAGACTTGCAGAACTTCCGAGGGACGGAAAAAAATTAGTAGCCCCCAGAGGGAAATAATTAATTTCTCGAAATCCCTACATTTAGACAGCACAAAATTTTCAGGGAACATTGTCTGTGTGTAGTTCTACCCGACAGATAGAGCGAGAAAGACTTGCAGAACTTCCGAGGGACGGAAAAAAATTAGCAGCCCCCAGAGGGAAATAATTAATTTCTCGAAATCCCTACATTTAGACAGCACAAAATTTTCAGGGAACATTGTCTGTGTGTAGTTCTACCCGACAGATAGAGCGAGAAAGACTTGCAGAACTTCCGAGGGACGGAAAAAAATTAGCAGCCCCCAGAGGGAAATAATTAATTTCTCGAAATCCCTACATTTAGACAGCACAAAATTTTCAGGGAACATTGTCTGTGTGTAGTTCTACCCGACAGATAGAGCGAGAAAGACTTGCAGAACTTCCGAGGGACGGAAAAAAATTAGCAGCCTCCAGAGGGAAATAATTAATTTCTCGAAATCCCTACATTTAGACAGCACGAAATTTTCAGGGAACATTGTCTGTGTGTAGTTATACCCGACAGATAGAGCGAGAAAGACTTGCAGAACTTCCGAGGGACGGAAAAAAATTAGTAGCCCCCAGAGGGAAATAATTAATTTCTCGAAATCCCTACATTTAGACAGCACAAAATTTTCAGGGAACATTGTCTGTGTGTAGTTATACCCGACAGATAGAGCGAGAAAGACTTGCAGAACTTCCGAGGGACGGAAAAAAATTAGTAGCCCCCAGAGGGAAATAATTAATTTCTCGAAATCCCTACATTTAGACAGCACAAAATTTTCAGGGAACATTGTCTGTGTGTAGTTCTACCCGACAGATAGAGCGAGAAAGACTTGCAGAACTTCCGAGGGACGGAAAAAAATTAGCAGCCCCCAGAGGGAAATAATTAATTTCTCGAAATCCCTACATTTAGACAGCACAAAATTTTCAGGGAACATTGTCTGTGTGTAGTTCTACCCGACAGATAGAGCGAGAAAGACTTGCAGAACTTCCGAGGGACGGAAAAAAATTAGCAGCCTCCAGAGGGAAATAATTAATTTCTCGAAATCCCTACATTTAGACAGCACGAAATTTTCAGGGAACATTGTCTGTGTGTAGTTATACCCGACAGATAGAGCGAGAAAGACTTGCAGAACTTCCGAGGGACGGAAAAAAATTAGTAGCCCCCAGAGGGAAATAATTAATTTCTCGAAATCCCCACATTTAGACAGCACGAAATTTTCAGGGAACATTGTCTGTGTGTAGTTCTACCCGACAGATAGAGCGAGAAAGACTTGCAGAACTTCCGAGGGATTGAAAAAAATGTCTCTTATCAAACGGCAAAATACTGGCAAATGGCAAATGATTACTAAAATATCTGTACCAACAGCAATTGAAAGAAAGAATATTAAGTTAAGGTCATAAACAAACATCAATAACATTCGTAAAATATGGTATGAACCGTGTTTGAAACTACTTTATTTTCTTATATAAAATTTGTGACGTCACCTTTGAACACGGTTTGAAACAGTCGATGAACACTGTTCATCACAAAAACACAGCTTTAATCGGTTGCAGGAGTTAACTATTGCATGAATATTAGCGAAGCTAAATTCAGTAACGACTGCACTAAATATACTTATTATGATCTTCACAAAAGGTCCTGAAGTCATTAAATATTTTAAAAATAGTTTTCGCATAGTGTCAGTACTGCCGAGTACAAGAAAACTCTTTTACAACCTTTCATAGGTTTTCGTGATATCCTTCCAGTAGCATCAAAATATAAAACCGGAAGGGTTTTGCCAACTATTTGTTTTTCCATTACCGTCAACTGTTCTTCGCTATAAATTTTAACATTAAACGGTACGCATACTTCCTTAATTTATTGTACCACTCTTCTTCAAGTATTTCACGTATTTGAAAACAATACTACAAATATTATTAACATGCCTCTTAATTCTGTTTTTTAAATAGTACGGATAATGTTCGGTCAGTAACTTATTATCCTGAAAAATAATATGTCAAACTTATTTTTTTTATTCGGAAACTTCCCTCTCTAACAGTATAATCTTTGAAGTTAGCCACTGCCAAGTCCATTACGTTCATCGCTCATGTAGGTAATTTATAAAAAAATAATACATAAAATCAGATTCAGAGCACATTCTTTAACCTTATTGCTAAAAAATAACTTCAACGGTGTGATTACGCTAATGCGTGAGCAATTGGCGTGTGTACGTTAAAATTAAAGAAAAAAATCTCATAAACTCGATTTTTGTTGAATGCAATATTATCGTCATACCAAAACAAATAAATTTTGTTAATAAAATTTTTTGATAAATTGTAAAATTGACAATGAAACTGTGCAAATAAGAAAACATAACGAAAATGTTCACTTCGTTAATCTAAACTGAGATCGGGCAATTGTGAATTCTTCCTATGATACTTAGCTTGCATAGCGTGGCTTTCACATATCGCAAACCTGTCATTTGTACTTGTATTATTACTTGTGTATCTTTAGTTGTTTTATTTTTGTTTCCCTATTTTGTGAGTTTTTCAGTTTTACACCTATTTTATAAATATTTGGTTTACTTGTAAATATTATGATGTGTTTTTAGAACACCACCTTCTTATTTAGTTTTTTATGTAGGGTAATCTATACCTTAGAACAGTTGTGGCATATGCGTGTTTTTTAACCTCGGTTTATTGCGACTAGGTACTTATAATTAAATATATATTTGAATTTAAATTTTATGTTTCGTTTTTAGAGTTTACTATAAATAATATTTGTTTTGGATATTTTTACTACTATATAACTATCCTGTGTGTGATATAGTTTACATATACACACATTGTTTGTAACACTGGTGGAAGGCCAATATGTTTGAAAAAAAGACAAGAGAAAAATTGCTCCAAGCAATTGCAAACGCAATTTTTCTTGAATTGCCTGAGTGTAATTATAATGATGTAATGAAGATCAGTTCAAAAGATAAATTATTTCCTAAGATCGTGAAAATTGTAAATGTAAAAGAGTTGAGATATCCAAGTTCCGTTTATCAACTCATTCATCGGAATCATAAGTTGTTTATGGAAATCTTTGATAAGGACGTGAGAACACCATCTACAAAACTCGATAGTAGAAAAAATCTATCAAAAATTATAGACGATTTAAAAATAAACATCACAGATTTGAAGTTCGTTAGGGATAAGGATTCTGTGTACAAGCGTTTATGTCAACATTTCGGGAAAGCTAATAACTGGAAAAATAGAAAACAGGTATACAATTATTTGAAGAAATACAATATAAATCTGAATTATTCAATTGGTTGCGATATTGTGGAAACCGATTTGGAGAATACAATAATATTAAGTGATAACGCGGTGTGTAGTGGTTCCGAAAGCAGTTTTGATTTAATGTCCGAAAATAAGGAAACACTTTCTATTAATGATAATATTGAGAACGAAAATGTGGACGAAACATTCGATATGCGTCATGCCGTATGTTCAACTCCAATTGGTTTTGGTATTGTGGAAACTGATTTGCAAAATGCAATAATAACTAACGCTAATGAAGTGCGTGGTGCTTCAGATAGGAACTGCAATTTACTATCTGATAACAAGGGAACAATTTCTCATATTATTGATACAATTGAATTAAACGAGTACAATGTAACTCTAAACGTAAACTCTGCTTCTAGCGCCCAGTCTCAGATGAGTGAAGGATCACTTCGCAATAAAAGTAGCGATGTTTTTAAAGTTACGCCAGAAAATTTCGATATACCTGAATGTCTTCTGCATTTGTCAGTAAATACAGATCCAAAAGTATTACCTACAGGAGCGATGAACGTAATGGACTTGGCAGTGGCTAACTTCAAAGATTGTACTGTTAGAGAGGGAAGTTTCCGTATAAAAAAAAAAGTTTGGGATGTTATTTTTCAGGATAATAAGTTACTGACCGAACATTATCCGTACTATTTAAAAAACAGAATTAACAGACATGTTAATAATATTTGTAGTATTGTTTTCAAATACGTGAAATACTTGAAGAAGAGTGGTACAATAAAAATATATGCTATTTGCAAACACAATAAATGTAAGAAATTCAGTATAATGATAAATAATAGAATAGTAACAGTGGATAGCTCATCATGGAATTATTGCCACAAAAAACCTTTAGCAACATATGCTAAGGGAACGGAAAGACGATTAGCCAAGCAAGATCTTTTATCAACCAAACCATCGAATTATAAGAGAAAAACCTTACTCGCGGCAAATGAGACACTCGTGCGTTCTGGAAATTTGCAGGATATAAAATCGGACGCGGTAATAAGAAAAATCAGAGCCGAGGCAAAGTGTCACTGGGACAGGGATAAAGACGATATTTTCGATTTAATCAAAATGCAACAGGACCACGACGAATATATTAAGGAAGTATGCGTACCGTTTAATGTTAAAATTTATAGCGAAGAACAGTTAACGGTATTGGAAAAACAAATAGTTGGCAAAACCCTTCCGGTTTTATATTTTGATGCTACTGGAAGAATATCACGAGAACCTATGAAAGATTGTAAAAGAGTTTTCTTGTACTCGGCAGTACTGCCACTTGCCGAAACGAGACGGATATTTCCAGTTTTCGAAATGGTATCCAGTAGTCACTATGCGAAAACTATTTTTAAAATATTTAATGACTTCAGGACCTTTTGTGAAGATCATAATAAGTGGCCGATATTTAATGCAGTCGTTACTGATTTTAGCTTCGCTAATATTCATGCGATAGTTAACTCCTGCAACCGATTAACTCTACTTGAATATTTGCAGCTGTCATATAAAACAGTTAACGGATCATTAGAAATGCCGGATTCCTTAGTAACGGTGCATTTGTGTTGTGCACATTTTATGAAAATGGCCACTAAGGATATAGCTGAACACTGCAGCGATGTAAAAAATAGAATTTTTTTCAAAAATGTCATAGCACAATGCATCGAATACAATAATATGATCAAGGTTGAATGGTGGTTTACCAATTTGGTTATTATACTTAAATCACCCTCATATAATATTACGGTTGAGAAGGCATTTTTGAATATGTGTAGAATGAAAAATGAAGAAACACCAGTTCTGTTCGAAAATATAGATCAAGTGGAAGAAGTGAAGAAAAAGGACAGTCTATATAAAATGAGTCCGTTTTATAAACATTTTTCCACCATTGCTTCGAATATCGACGTTTCCGAGGGGCTTCAAGTAGAAAATCCGTATTTCTCGCCTTCTCTTCTAGACGTAATACTACATAAGTATATGCCCTACTGCCCTCTTTGGACTGGACTTATGATCAGAGATGCAGACGTAACTCGATATAGCAATGCTTATGTGGAGAACTATTTCGGGAACTTAAAAAATAACATTTTGAATAGGGAACAAAACTTAAAATGCTCCAGATTTTTGAGAAAATCTCGCGAAAATGTTCTTGGTCTCTATAAAGAATGTTTGCTAGATATTCCTAAAAAAGGTTTAACAAAACAGGGCGAAATGAAAATGAGGGACCCTGCTTCCGAAACATATTCCCAAGAGTCTTGGCAGAAAAAACCCAAGTCGGTTAAATCATCGTTTACAGGTAGTTTTTTAAAGAACCAAATAATTGAAGAAGTAAAATCTTCATTTATCGTGGAGGAAAATTGCTTATATTGTAATGTTTATCAACTCGACGTGACCGCCGATTTGGTTCAATGTGACAAGTGCGACAAATGGGTCCATCAGAAGTGCGAATCTCTGACAGAGAGGTCTTATAGCGGCGAGTTCTTATGCAAATTTTGTCGCACAGATATCGCCGATGCCACAAGTCAAAAGTCAAAACAATTGATATCAGAAAAAAATCAAGAATTGGCAAAAAATTGCATGGAGTTTTTAAGATCCATTGAAACCAGCGCGAAAGAGAACTTAAAGATTGAAGAATTGACCAGAAACCAGAATGACTCTATCTGGTTCGAGGAAAGACGTAAGCGTATTACTGCTTCCAATTTCGGTAGAATTTGCAAAGCGAAAACGGCTACGACTAAACAAAATATAATAAATGATTTGAATAAAGAAAATAAAGTTTTATTAAATTTGCCAGCTATTCGTTATGGGCGCGAACACGAACATTTGGCGATTGCTGAATATTTAAAGATATTTCCAAGTAAATATAAAAAGGCAGGGCTTTTTGTTCATAAATATTTTCCATTTTTAGGTGGTTCTCCTGATGGACTTGTTAACGATGATGGCATCATTGAAATTAAGTGCAGCTACAAAGCCAAAAATAAAAATCTTGATCAAGTCAAACTCGAATACCTGGATGAAGATAAGAAATTAAAACGCACACATAATTATTATTACCAGGTACAGGGTTTACTTGAAACAGTCAATCGGCCTTGGTGTGATTTCGTTGTTTATTTTAACGAACATATTATGGTCGAACGAATTGAGAGAAACCCTCGTTTTTGGAAAAATATGTTGTTAAAATTAAAAGATTTTTATTTTTATTATTATTTGCCAGCTCTAGTTATGCCCAATGTCAATTTTGACGGGATAGATAGAAAATGGATTACATTAAAGACATTGAAATTTCTTGATAACGGATTAGTGGATGACATTAATTACTACATAAAACAGGAAAATGATAGGAACTACACTATTTCATTATTCCCTACTATAGATTATTATATGAAGGAACTGATGCACTCCGACTATTCGTCATTAAATGGCACAACTTGGGTAATAAGTTTTGTCATAGATTTCGTCTTCAGTCTATTAAATGCCGCAATTGGAAATAGTTACCAAATAATTCCGGTACAAATTTCAACGATTATATTCTCACAACAAAAACCATTTACTGACGATTTTGTTAAAGACTTTACAATTAGTTCTAGCAGAATGGCATTGCCATTCTTAGTAAATAATAATCATTATTGTATAATAATTATAGACTTCCAGGAAAATACATTTCTCTTTATTGATCCACTTGGCACTAGGATGGATAGAGTAGAATCGCATCTCAAAAAATTTAAAAACTTTCTTGATATTGTAAACAATACACAGAAAAATAAATATCCAATAAAGCATGATCAGTTGACACCAGTGACAAAAGATCACATCAAACAAAAAGACTCTGATAATTGCGGGCCATATATTATGTATTTTTTCGAAAAAATTACAAAAGGGGGTAATCTTACAGATGACTGTGACATACAAATGTATAGGAGAGATCTTCAACATTTTTTGCTTGAGGAATCAGCGGACATGACACAAAAATGCTTGTTTTGCGGTATTGATTATTCATCAGATAGTTATCAGCGATGTAAATTTTGCCATCGGTATATTCATGACAAATGTTTACTTCTAAATAGTAATGCTTTTCTACAAAATGAAATGTGTAACCTTTGTCGAAATTACTGAACTACTCGTATGTTTCGATATCTAATAAAGTATCGAAATATCTACATGATAATGTGTAGCATGCACTTCGCACACTATAGGGATCATGTGACTTATTCTCACATAAAATGTCTCATTATTTTTGTTAAATTTAAAGACATTTCCTAGTCTTTTCTCGGGGTCGTTAATTATTTGCCGTCCCCCGGAGGATCTGCAAGTCAAATTCGCTCTAACCATCACATGAAACGTCACATAGGGAATGTTTTCTCAAAATTTCGTACTGTGGGAGTTTTGAAAAATTAATTAATGCGCTCTGCAGGCTGCCAATTTTTTTCCGGTCCTTGGAGACTCTGCAAGTCTTTCGCACTCTATCTGTCTGGTAGAACTACACACAGACAATGTTCCCTGAAAATTTCGTGCTGTCTAAATGTAGGGATTTCGAGAAATTAATTATTTCCCTCTGGAGGCTGCTAATTTTTTTCCGTCCCTCGGAAGTTCTGCAAGTCTTTCTCGCTCTATCTGTCGGGTAGAACTACACACAGACAATGTTCCCTGAAAATTTCGTGCTGTCTAAATGTAGGGATTTCGAGAAATTAATTATTTCCCTCTGGAGGCTGCTAATTTTTTTCCGTCCCTCGGAAGTTCTGCAAGTCTTTCTCGCTCTATCTGTCGGGTAGAACTACACACAGACAATGTTCCCTGAAAATTTTGTGCTGTCTAAATGTAGGGATTTCGAGAAATTAATTATTTCCCTCTGGGGGCTACTAATTTTTTTCCGTCCCTCGGAAGTTCTGCAAGTCTTTCTCGCTCTATCTGTCGGGTATAACTACACACAGACAATGTTCCCTGAATATTTCGTGCTGTCTAAATGTAGGGATTTCGAGAAATTAATTATTTCCCTCTGGAGGCTGCTAATTTTTTTCCGTCCCTCGGAAGTTCTGCAAGTCTTTCTCGCTCTATCTGTCGGGTAGAACTACACACAGACAATGTTCCCTGAAAATTTTGTGCTGTCTAAATGTAGGGATTTCGAGAAATTAATTATTTCCCTCTGGGGGCTGCTAATTTTTTTCCGTCCCTCGAAAGTTCTGCAAGTCTTTCTCGCTCTATCTGTCGGGTATAACTACACACAGACAATGTTCCCTGAAAATTTTGTGCTGTCTAAATGTAGGGATTTCGAGAAATTAATTATTTCCCTCTGGGGGCTGCTAATTTTTTTCCGTCCCTCGGAAGTTCTGCAAGTCTTTCTCGCTCTATCTGTCGGGTAGAACTACACACAGACAATGTTCCCTGAAAATTTCGTGCTGTCTAAATGTAGGGATTTCGAGAAATTAATTATTTCCCTCTGGGGGCTGCTAATTTTTTTCCGTCCCTCGGAAGTTCTGCAAGTCTTTCTCGCTCTATCTGTCGGGTAGAACTACACACAGACAATGTTCCCTGAAAATTTCGTGCTGTCTAAATGTAGGGATTTCGAGAAATTAATTATTTCCCTCTGGGGGCTGCTAATTTTTTTCCGTCCCTCGGAAGTTCTGCAAGTCTTTCTCGCTCTATCTGTCGGCTAGAACTACACACAGACAATGTTCCCTGAAAATTTCGTGCTGTCTAAATGTAGGGATTTCGAGAAATTAATTATTTCCCTCTGGGGGCTACTAATTTTTTTCCGTCCCTCGGAAGTTCTGCAAGTCTTTCTCGCTCTATCTGTCGGGTATAACTACACACAGACAATGTTCCCTGAAAATTTCGTGCTGTCTAAATGTAGGGATTTCGAGAAATTAATTATTTCCCTCTGGAGGCTGCTAATTTTTTTCCGTCCCTCGGAAGTTCTGCAAGTCTTTCTCGCTCTATCTGTCGGGTAGAACTACACACAGACAATGTTTCCTGAAAATTTTGTGCTGTCTAAATGTAGGGATTTCGAGAAATTAATTATTTCCCTCTGGGGGCTGCTAATTTTTTTCCGTCCCTCGGAAGTTCTGCAAGTCTTTCTCGCTCTATCTGTCGGGTAGAACTACACACAGACAATGTTCCCTGAAAATTTCGTGCTGTCTAAATGTAGGGATTTCGAGAAATTAATTATTTCCCTCTGGAGGCTGCTAATTTTTTTCCGTCCCTCGGAAGTTCTGCAAGTCTTTCTCGCTCTATCTGTCGGGTAGAACTACACACAGACAATGTTCCCTGAAAATTTTGTGCTGTCTAAATGTAGGGATTTCGAGAAATTAATTATTTCCCTCTGGGGGCTGCTAATTTTTTTCCGTCCCTCGGAAGTTCTGCAAGTCTTTCTCGCTCTATCTGTCGGGTAGAACTACACACAGACAATGTTCCCTGAAAATTTCGTGCTGTCTAAATGTAGGGATTTCGAGAAATTAATTATTTCCCTCTGGAGGCTGCTAATTTTTTTCCGTCCCTCGGAAGTTCTGCAAGTCTTTCTCGCTCTATCTGTCGGGTAGAACTACACACAGACAATGTTCCCTGAAAATTTTGTGCTGTCTAAATGTAGGGATTTCGAGAAATTAATTATTTCCCTCTGGGGGCTACTAATTTTTTTCCGTCCCTCGGAAGTTCTGCAAGTCTTTCTCGCTCTATCTGTAGGGTAGAACTACATACAGACAATGTTCCCTGAAAATTTTGTGCTGTCTAAATGCAGGAATTTCGAGATATTAATTAATACGTTGGAGTGATTATTAATTCTCTTCCGCCCTTATGCGATTTGCAGTCTACTTTGAAAAATTAATTGTCACATTTCATTAATGCGAATTTTAGCAAGTAAATAATAAATTAACACCATATCGGATTTTGCAGTTTTTTAAATTATATTCCAAATCGACATGATATAAAGGAAATGAATAACCAATAAACTTACTGCTTACTAAAATATTGTACAGAATTAATTAAGATTTACTATCTGCAAAGCAAAACCCTTTCGCCGACGCCTATGGTCATTCGGAAGACTTCGGAAATATTAGCTGCTAACTTTGGCTGCTGTTTTCACACCGGTATATAATCAAACAATCTGATCTGATTATGATTCTGATTCTGATTCTGATCTCATTCATACGGGTCCATTACTTAAGTTAAGTAATCAACAAATTCTTTCGGATAAAACAGAAAAATCTAAAATAGAACAATTTAAAACATGCTTGGGAAAACGGATCACAGGATAAAATGGGATTCAGCAAAAATTTTGACCAAAGAAGCAGACAACAAAAAAAGAAAATCAAAGAATCTGCATTAATTTTATTTAATGCAGATAAATGCGTTCAAACTATTCGGTAGAATTTTGTTCAACTTGGTTACCAATGTTGAGAGATGAACTCAATAAAATTAATATTATTTAGTATATTTTTCAACATTTCTATGGTAAGTATCTATAAAAATGATATAAACAATTTTCTTCTATGTCATATTAATCTACATGTTACATAAAAAATCTAAAGCCTAAACTTTGAAAAATTAAACAGATATAGTTTCCGAAACGTCAACGCAGTATTTTTGTATTATTTATTTCCTATTAGTTGTCAAAAAACACCCTCTAACTGTTCCTCTGACATTACGTCAAATGCGTAGAGGTTATTTCCCAATTTTAAATATTTAAATATTTTTCAGATAAATCAACTTTTTTGGATAGGAATTTCAAGAAATGTCGGGTAATGAATGCCAAAAATTAAAAAGAAGAGAAATCATTTATGAAATGCCACAATTAATATTTAAACATAGATTACCTATTACTATTCACACACAAATCTATGCATTGTACAAATTTTTTCTTTAGATTTCGGTGTGGTTGAGGCCAATAATCAAAACTACAAACTGTTTTTTAATAAAGTCGGCATTTAGAAATAATTCATTTCATCTTCAGGATAATTTAAAAGAGTTTGTTGTTGTTGATATATTAAAACTACTTAATAGATAAAAACAGTAAACTGACAAAATTTTGCATAAAACATATACAACCATTACCACTGAATATCAACAAGGACTAGTTCCTTGATGAGTTCTCTTTCTCATTGAATATTTTAATTTCTTAACATTTCGACCATCTTGTAGTTTTCTCCTGAACCAAAATACTTTACATACCTATCTTATGTAGGACAAATTACTTTTACTTTGTCTGATAAATTAATTTTCACTGTGTGATGTCTTGAGACTGAAAACCTTACTTTTGTCTTTTCATCATTTAAAACTTATTACTAAGTACTAACACATAAGGTATTGTCGTGTTGTCGGCAAAAAAAAATAAAATTACTTACAGCCGAGGGTGCAGCTATAATATTTAAATCATTGTAAATCATTGATGTAAAAAAGGACAGTATTGAACCCAATGCTGACTTGCAGTACCATAACATATGTATATAATAAATTGGATTTCTGGTCATTACACTGTACATAATATACAGTGTGGAACAAAAGTATCAAATAATGGCTTTAACTTTGTTATTTGCAAAGTTATAAAAAAATGTTCAATATAAAAGTTGTTTGGTTCTTTACCATGCATGCTTTGAGTCTTTTAGAATGTTGATATCTTCTTCTGGTTTGTTCCTATGGCAACCAACTTTTTCTTTTTAAATGGCACCCATAATTTTTTTTGTCAATTTGAAACAAGCATATTTTTCTCTATTCAGTCATAAAATTTTGCAATATTTGGAAAAAAAATAAGCGAGAAAAAAAATTTATTACGACTCAATCACAGCTAAATTAATTAATTTCGCAACACTAAAATTTAGAAAAAATTCAATATTTATAGAATAACAAAGGTAGACTAAATACAAAAAAAAACAGCAATACTAAATGTTCAAACTGAGCTCCGTTGACTGCCAAGCAATAACCTAATTGGTATTTAAATTTTACTGTAATAGCCCTGTGTAATTTTTTTCACGCTTATTTTTTTTCCTTTGGATCCCGTATCGGAGATCTTGCATTTGGTCCGTTTCTCCTCCTTCAATTATTATTATTATTCTTATTATTTAAAATGAAACTTAGTGTATCTTGTTTTTTACTTGCTTTAGTATATTCTATTTATTATTTCATTCTCAATTAAATATTGTAGATTTAAAAATAATATGTTAGTGATTATGTGTCTAAGCTACTGCAACATAATAAAATTTTACATGTGATTTTAGAAATTGTTATTACTTGTTTATACTTGGGGTTACGCCAATCATTTACATATTATTGTAAGAACATAATTGTCAAATTATCAAATGTTTTAATTTTTTAACACATGTTGAGATTTATTGCTTTAGAAAATAATAATATATTATATTTGAGTTATCAAGGAAACGTCTATAATAAATAGCTTTAGTTATTATACAGATGAGGTGCCAATAATTTGGTGTAAACTTCTTTACTGATTTTTTGTAATAATTAAAAAAAACATATCAAAATTATAACGTATTTTAAATTACACAAATCGATATAGTTTTTTATTGGAAAAATGAATACATATCAGAATTATGTATCAAACTTCCTACTTAGTCGAAAATGACGACACCTTTAAAAAGTGTATGATAACCCTATGAATATTTTTACATATTTGAAAAGTCTCTCCTATTATTATTACTACATATTATAATAATTTCACATATTTTTATTTTTATTAATTTTTCTCCGAATCATGAAACCATAATTAGGTTTGAATATACCTTAAGATAATTTTAGTATTTCAAAAACGGCTGTAAATAGACGGAAATATATTACGTTTATGAACATAATAATAATAATAATAATAAACGACTTTATTATAAAAGTATACAGAATACTAATACAATGGGCGAAGTTTAGCCAGTTTTACCCGGCTACTCTTACACTTAACATATTGAACATCCATTTTTTTTATGATTTCAATAATATTAGTATGTATATAGATATAATAATCCTTTCTGATAATAGTAGTATTAAATATTGGTAAAATCAGAACATAATTATTTATAGCTAAATTTCTAGCAATGCGAATAGTATCAGTGAATGTTTCATTTGATATTTAGAATTAGGTAGCTACTGATTTTATAAGAAATTAACAGATGATAATACTGTAATACACGATTACGTGGCCGAGAACTAAATCTAAGATATATTGGTATGATCATAGGTCGATGATCTATGTTAAGTAATGCAAATTTCCCTATAATATACGAATGATTTATTAGTTCCTGCATAGTATATAGTCTACGTGTTAGTGCGTATGTGTAAATTGCTTACTGATTTAAGCGTAATTAAGGTCAATAAAAAATATTACGATAAATTCCAATTATATTTTAATAATTCTTAGACCTAAAAGGTTTACATTATGATTATTTGTACCTAGTCTATGGTATCTGTCAATTGTTTATTCGTGTTTATAAAAAAATTTAAATAAAACATATATATTTTCCTCAAACAATTTGCGAATGTGTAATTCGTGCGGGTAAAAACTATTTTCAAAGGATACTTACAGTGCTGATTGAATGAAATAAAGTAAATGATGAATGATTACTAAGAAATAAACACCGAATAGAAATAAATAATGTAAATAGGTATTACTAATTAGTGGTGTATATCAAATAGTATGAGACACCTATAAATTTGCGTCACAATAAATAGTTTTTCACCATTCACTTAGTTCGTGTTAGTCCATAAAATAATCACGTCCTCATCGTACTACAGACACTAACGTATCTAACAAATTATTATTATAGACATAAAATAAAAGACGTCGTGAGATTTATTCATATGATCTAACTAAATAAAGTCAATACCCAAACCATTTTTCTCAATTATCTCCTTTTCTGTTAGTTCTACCATAAAATTAATTGATGCCAATATTCTAGATGATATATTTTTCTGTTGTTAATAATTACAGCGACTAGAAAGGTAAACATTTTTGTTTCACAGCATTCTTTTGCAATTGTCTCGTTGCGCTTACATAATAATTAGTTATTAGCAGTATTGTAGATTATGCAATTGTTTCCAATTTTTCTTTAAATTTTGAAAAGTGTTTACCTTTCTAGCCACTTTAACTCGTAAAGTATGAACAATAGTTGTAACTTTTTTATTTCATACAGAACAAATAGGAGATAATAATGAAAAACTTATTTATTTAAGATGGCGGCGGTGGAAAACGTGAATTGTGGGAACCTCTAAAATACACATATAAAAAATCTTCCCAAAATTATTATAAGATACCTCCTTCTCGCTCTACGATTGCATTATGTGTGTTTTGAATACATTGCTCGTAACAAATTTGCAAATATTTTCTTCAAATATAGGTTACGAATGCATTATTCATGAAAAAAAGTTATACCTACCGTTATATCGACAATGTTGTTGAACATGTACAGGGTGATTCACTTAACTTTCCCACCCCACTTTTCTCCGTTATTTTTGCAATTACAAAAAAAATATTATAACAAAAATTGTAGAACTTTTTATGAAGTTTTTAAATATGGTATCAAAAAAACAATTGAAAAACAAATTATGAAGTTACAAATATAACTTGCATTTTTTTTAATGGAACACCCTGTATTTTATTACATTTTTCGACATAAAATTTTATTCTGATTTCGACAATATAGCACACATGGTACTTATTTGTAATACTTTTCAAAATATTTGCATTTAAATATATAAATTATAGACAATATCGCATATTCGAGTATGCTCTGATTTTAATAGTATTTAATTGTAAATTAATAAACAAGTAACAATAATAAACAAATAGGAGTTATACTAACACAAAATAAACATAACTTAGTTTAACAAATTAAAAACAATAATGTTATTAAAATCAGAGCATACTCGAATATGCGATATTGTCTACAATTTATATATTTAAATGCAAATATTTCGGAAAGTATTACAAATAAGTACCAGGTGTGCTATATTATCGAAATCAGAATAAAATTTTATGTCGAAAAATATAATAAAATACAGGGTGTTCCATTAAAAAAAATGCAAGTTATATCTGTAACTTCATAATTTGTTTTTCAATTGTTTTTTTGATACCATATTTAAAAACTTCAGAAAAAGTTCTACAATTTTTGTTATAATATTTTTTTTGTAATTGCAAAAATAACGGAGAAAAGTGGGGTGGGAAAGTTAAGTGAATCACCCTGTACGTTGTACTAATACAGTTCCTAGAAATTCCGAAAATATCTTTCTAAATGGATCGAAAATAAATAATAATCTTATTGAATATACTAGAAGGCCCCTAAAATCGAAGGTGATATTGAAAAATGGAGGTTAATTTTCAGATTTTTGTATATAATTCCTTTACCTTTGCAGATAGGGAAAAAAGTTATATAAAATAAAAAATGTAGGCAGTAATAAAACAAACAAGTTTTGATATTAAAGTATTTTCTCTAAATCGAACGGTTTTTGAATTATGAGCTGCAGAATTGATTTTCAAAAAATCCCAATTTTGTACAAATTACAAAATACACTGTAGAATGTGTGTTAATAAGTTCCAAATAGGCGGGCAGCGAGCGGAGGACTGACTTGACTCACTTCATAGCGATATGAAGTTAAGCAACAGCTATCGCGTTCAGTACTTGGATGGGTGACTATCCGGGGAAGGACGCGGTCTCGTTTCCCCACTTCTAGCGGCTTGTATATCAGCTATATCGCAGAAGCAATACAACTGTAGGCGAGAGGTGTATTGAGGATATACCATCCTTCGGAGGGGATGTAAAGCAGTCGGTCCCTTGTCTATTAAATGTTAGGCAAGTAAAAAATCCCTACTCTTAGTAAGATAAGAGGTTCGGCAAAATTTCCAGGTTAGGGGTTGCTCGTCTCCTGGCGTCGGTGATAGGCCCTGGTAGCGGAAATAGGCCGACGTTAAATAAGTGAATAAAAAAAAAAAAAAAAAGTTCCAAATAAAACAAAAACATACATTTTTTTAGGTAGGTATATTGCCACATGGCAGAGCACTTTAATCCTGCTGATGAGCACTCACAACGTTTTGTGCATCCCGATTTGCAACCACAGGATGAGCTTCAGTAAATTGCTAGAGGTTGTATTTTAAGATGAGATTGCAGCTGCTGCTGCAGGGGAAAAATTTCCACTTGCCTTTTATTGGGCAACAACTTCCACAAGCTCGATGAGTATAGATATTTTTCCTACAATCGTTTGATCAGTAAACATTAATTACATTCCACATTTAACTTGGCAGTGTTGCCTCCTACAAGTGCAGCAGCTGCCAATCACTCATATCGCACATACCTTCAGGTTCAGCAGTGGATGAGTAATCATTTAGAACCCACTACCTGAGGTTGGCAGTTAAGCCATGGTACTTTGAACCCAGTTTTGACACGATTCAGCCCCTGGCAATTTACTGAAGCTCATATCCTGTGGTTGCAAATTGGGATGCACAAAACGCTGTGAGTGCTCATCAGCAGGGTTAAAGTGTTAAAGATATGTGATATGTTACCTGACGACGACATTGCTAATGGTGTACTATGTAGGACTAATGTCATAACGTATTTTCGTATTTTTATTCTATTTGTTATAGGCTTCATAATTACAGAATATTTATTTTCTGTAACAGTAATATACCCAAAAAAAAATGTTTTCTGTTTTCTGTAGAACCTATGAACACACGTTTTATTTGTATTTCGTATTTTGTACAAAATGGGGATTTTTGAAAATTCACCAACATTCTGCAGCCCATAATTCAAAAACCGTTCGATTCAGAGAAAAAATTTTGGGTCTAGGAAAGTTCACCGACACAATTCACTGACTAGAAAGTTCACCTCCCCGCAAATCGTAGAACGGATAATTCAACGATTCTACAATTGCCTAAGATTGAATTATTGAAAACCAAGAAACATTGTTATTCAAATAAATTTAATTTGTCTCATATATTTTGTATGATACATTTCACTTTTCTAATAACGTCTTGGCAGCTTGTTTTTCTTTGAGAAATAAGTGACCGTCCACTAAAAGATTTATCCTTCTTACTCAATACTGAAGGGCCATAATGGGTCATGAATATTCGTAACTGAAGTTCTACACTCGAAGAACTTTAAGTAAACTGACCGACCCTTTGAATTTTTAAATGTATGTAAAGATAAACTCACTTAAGCCAACTAATGCTAATTCAAATCAGAAATCAAAATTGTAGAATCGGAGAATAATCCTTTCGGCGAATTGCGGCACGGTGAACTGTTGTCGGTGAACTTTACGTCAATGAATTGCAGTCGGTGAACTTTCCGGATACGAAAAATGTTAATATCAAACATTATTTATTTTGTTATTGCCTATATTTTCTATTTGAAAGTTTTGAAACTTCTTTTACTATCTGCAACGGAAAAAAATTTATATACAGGGTGTCCCGAAACTCCCGCCTTCCCCTCTAGGTGCTAATTCTTCATGCAAAAATAGTAAGAAAAGTTCCTGTAAACATGTGTCCGGAAATGCTTCCTAAGGGAGCTACGGCCCTCTAAGGATTAGGTGTTTTTACTAATCTCGGAAATAATTTGGGACAACTTTATGAAACTTGGTTAACTATTTTTAGCCAAAATTCATTTTATCCAGGGGCTGAGAAACGGGGGGTCCGTGTCCTTTGTTTCTACATATTAATGTTTCAAGTTGACATTTTACGCAATATTTCGTTTAGACCGCTTTTACTCGAAAACGGCTTGCCATATGGGTAATTGTAAAGAGGACCTTTTTTATGCAGAATTAACCAGGGAATCATAATCAGGGATTAAAATACTAAAAATGTCAACTTGAAACATTAATATGTAGAAACAAAGGCCACGGACCCCTCGTTTCTCCGCCCCTGGATCAAATTAATTTTGGCTAATACTGTAGCACAATAACCTTTAATGATCGAAAATAGTTAACCAAGTTTCATAAAGTCCCAAATTATTTCCGAGATAATTAGTAAAAACACCTATTTTTGCGCCATCCTTAGAGGGCCGTAGCTCCCTTAGGAAGCATTTCCGGACACATGTTTATAGGAACTTTCCTTACTATTTTTGCATATAGAATTAGCACCTAGAGAGGAAGGCGGGAGTTTCGGGACACCCTGTATAAATATCTGAAAATTAACCACTCTTTTCAATATGGCGGGCGTAGCACAGCTTCGATTTTAGGGGACTTTTAATATATTTATTAGGACACCAAATTTCTTGCTTGTACTAATTTTTTCGAGGTCAAAATTAATTTTTTGCACGCTCGGGTAATTTGACACCTTTACTGAATTGTTTGAGACATTTGTAAGTGACGTTTACAAATTAGCGATCGGTAAGTGAATTACTTACCGATCAATACTGGTGGTGTGTGTATTTGATTTTCCATAAAGTTGGATGACTTTTATAAATGTCTATAAACTCTGCTAAAAATTGTATCCCCATAAAACGGGTATCAATAATTCTTTCAGCTAATCTTTTTGGATATAAATATTAAACATGCGGATTTAACCTGTGGGAGAAGACTGTGCAAATATGGCATCAACATTCTTAACATGTGGTTTCTGCCCTTCAGATAAGTTTGTACATGCATTTTAAGAGACTAGCGCACAGATTTGTCAACAGACTGTGTCGGATAAAGTTCACAGATAAATCTCTGTGTGGATGCCTGACATTATTTAGTCGTAGGTTTGGTCTAGCCTGGTTTAGTAGGTACATACCTACATATAGTCGGGATCATTTAAAAAGACCTCGATCGCAATAAAACGTGTTCTAAGAATAATTTCTTGGGTTGGTTGGGGTTGGAAATTTCGTGTACCTGACAAAGACATTCAATAAAGGATGGGTACTTGCGCATTTACCTATGAGTTGTTTACAACGGAGAAAGATAATTCAAAGCTGCAGCTTTCTTTGTTGCACGTTTTATTGAAGTCGCGGTCTTTTTAAATGATCCCGATTGTACATATGGGGTTTTCGGAAACATACCCTGAGCGATCTGCAAATATACTTCTCTTTTACTAAAACTATAAGAATAACAAAGACAGAGATAGTGATCTGGGTACAGGGAGTAAGTTTCCGAAAACCCCTATAGATTGCTTACAAAAAGGCTTATATTAGGGGCGTTTACGTTATTGAAGTAAAAGAAATCTGAACCAAAACACAATTAAATGAATTATTAATAACATATTGTCTGTAATTGATTATAAGAACAGGTATAAACATTCATTTCATCATGTAATAAATCATTAAATGCACACTTTCTAATATACAACATTCTCACGAATCTTCAGATTTGGAATACATTGTTAATCTTATTCAACCGTTTACATTTTAAACCGTATCTACCAAACTAAAATGATTTTCTGTTTCTCTGTACTTATACTAATGATACTGCATGCAGCTAATATTAGTAGCATTTCCACGTATCTTAATTTTCTCGAGTCCCTGATCTAAACAAAAGATTTCACTGTTCCAAGAAGAAAGTTGGCGGGACTTCCATTTCTAACGGTTTTTCGGAAACCAATTGTTTGGTGTCTCTTTTAATGCCCTATAAATATAATTTTATACTGCTGTAACTGTGTACAAACATCTATGCAATACTTCTATTCAACAGAACTCTATGTACGGGTGGCCCACTTTCGAGCCTCATCATTGGGATCTCGGAAACCGTAAGAGATACAGGGTTGGTTAAATTATAGCAAAGTTGCACAATTTGCTTCTTATCAAAATGCTGTGGTGCAACTTGGAAAATTCCGAATACTTTCGGAAATATCTGGAAAAACCGAAATTTCATAACATCTTTTCTATTTTCTTCTGACGTTATTTGAAAACCAATTTTAAAACGAATAACACTTCGCCACTTTGTATACTCTACAAGATAGCGCTGTCAAATGTAAAATCCAACGTTTCGTCTTTCAGAAACCATCAACAACTTGTTTTTTTTTAAATATGGACCTGGATTTTTTGTTATCTTTGAAATCCCTAAAAGCTATGACCTATACCAAATTTTAATTTTCAAACGTTTCGATGACAAAAACTGACAATTTCTGTATTTTTTAAAAATATTTAATACGACACTGTTTTTAAAACAAATGATTTTTTCCACATTGTAAATTTATTAGTTGGGTAAAACTAAATACCTATCTAAATGTATAATGCTGATGAAAAGCTATATTGAAAGTGAATAAAAAGTAATTATAATTATAACTAAAGCACTTATTTAAGTAACAAATTGCGAATATAATAATTTTTATTTATTTCCAAATTTTAAATGAATAAATGGAATTTAAAAAAATAGGATAATGCATAGAGGTGCAAGGGGGGATATTTGAGCATTTACTTTAGTCCCTTTTAAAGTTTACGTATAGTTATTAATTAATTAATTAATTGTTGTTAACTTTATTTAGCCAAAAGTTCACTCTTATAATACCTAATTTAGAAGAGGAAGGCTACGGGGTTTTATTAAAATCTTGAATTTTAAAATAAAGTGACATTAGTATGTGTTACAGAAATTTTTATTTTCAGTAGAAATATTACAAGAGCATACAAAATTTCCGAAAATTTTTGAAATTATTCCTTTTATTCTTATTTTTGAAAATTATGTTACGGCCAATTTTTTTAAATAAAAGCATTTTATTTTTGTATTTTAATATCAAGACCGTCTTTTCCATTTTCCGTTAATGTTGCAGGAATAAGCTCGATATAGAAAAGATGGACAGACACATTGCATTGAAATAAAAGTACCTATTTATTATTATTATTATTATTACATATTAAGAAGAGAAAAGGGGCTAACCCTATTGAGCTTAAAATAAAATACAATATAAAATTTGACTTATCCTATTTACTCATTTAGGATGTATTGGAAATAAATAAAAATTATTATATTCGTATTTACTATTGTAACTTAAATTAGTTACCTGCAATAAGTGCTTTAGTTATAATTATAATTACTTTTTATTCACTTTTAATATGGCTTTTTATCAGTATCATCAATTTAAATAATTATTTTTCACCTAACTAATAAATTTAGTATGTTGAAAAAATAATTTGTTTTAAAAACAGCGTCGTATTAAATATTTTTAAGAAATTCAGAAAACGTTAGTTTTCTGCCATTGGAACGTTTGAAAATCAAAATTTGTGATGGGTCCTGGCTTTTAGGGGGCCTAAAGGTAACAAAAATTAAAATAAAAAATCCAGGTCCTTATTTAAAAAAAATAGATGATGGTTTCTGGAAGACGAAGCGTCAATTTCAAATTTGACAGCGCCATCTTGTAGAGGATAAAAAGTGGCAATGACAAAGTGTTATTCGTTTTAAAATTTGTATTCGTAATTTTACAAATTTCAACACAACATTTTGATAAGCATCAAATTGCACATTTTGTCATAATTTAACCGACCCTGTATCTCTTACGGTTTTCGAGATCCCAATGATGAGGCTCGCTTGTGAAATTCAAACCTCAAAAATTGTTTTTACTTCAAATGTAACACACTGCATTTTTTCACATCAAGGTATGTAAAACTATATTCTTTTTTTTCTAGTGCAGGCATTGTAGGAGTTAAAATTACAATCTTTTGAAATATTCGCAATTTTCTTAAATGTTCAAAAATTTTTAGCCATCAACTTAACCATGATTAGAAACAATCATCAATGCCAAAAAATGCCAGCACATTTAAATTACACCTACAAAGACTTTTTTGGTTATTATTTATGAAAAATTCTTCTTGTATCCTAAAAAAGTGATATAAATTTGCTATATGAATTAAAATTTTAAAAAATTGTGATCGTTCATACTATTTTCTACTTGTTATTCGAATTTGCTTACATCAGTAATACAATTCGTTGGGAAGGCTATACTTTATAGGCTATAATTATAGAACCTCTGTTGGTATACATTTTTATTTCTAAAGTGGTCAACTCCTCAACACCATTGAGTATAATTTACTTTCTCAATATGTTAATATGAGATAGGTATTTTAATATGTATCTCTAAATTTAACACAAAAATAAAATTATTTACACGTGGTGTTTCTAAATAGATAGGAACTATACATTAGCTTATAGAGGACGTGGAAATAACAACAAAACTTTTATACAATTTTGGCAGGACACGCTTAATTTTCAAAATGCAGGATGTTATAATGTTGACTGGCTTATAAAATAACTACTTATATTTTTAAACACAGTATGTTGTGGAATATAAATTTTGTGACCGAGTGTTACTTAAAGCAAAGACGATATATCGTTTTTGCTTAAAGCTACCAATAACAGTACATTATTTTAAATGTAATACACCTATTTAGCGGCGTAGAAAAAGGGGTCGCCTACACTTTTTTAATAAAAAATTTGGGGTGAGGTGAAAATATTGCCTCATTTTCAAAATGTCACAATAATGACTCTTGTAAATATAACCAAAGGCTTTTGCTTTCGAGGTATTCGGAATTTTGTTTCAATGTCCCGAATCACATGAATATTGATCTTGCTAAACAGCTGATATTCCAATAAAAAACACCCTGTTTGTTTAAAATAAAACGTTTTTTGACAAAACTATATAAAGGGTTTTGGTGTTATTTCGCCGTCCTGTATCAACTCTTAAATTTATGGTATTCATGTGAGAAACACCTTGTATCAATTCGTTAATGATATTACATTTCTATATCGGTCTATTAAAAACAAGGATTTATTGGTTGGTGGCCATTTCTTTGACGTGGAATGCCACTTAAATATGACATTAATTTTATTTAAAAAATTCATCGTACTATTCTTTCACATGTGATAACATAGCGTGTAAGTAGGCACCGATTCTTACTGTAAGTTTTGAAAATTTGCCAACCAATTTCTCGTATTAGATATTTTACGCCGGAAATTTATACAGATTTTAAATATACAATAAGAATATGATGATATATATAATAAGAACCAGCAAAATATTATTTTATAAAAAATTCTCGGTAGCACATTTTTCAATCAATTCTATTTTAATATTTTAAGAAACTACGTTATTTGTTTCCTAAATTTTAATTCATGAAAAATTCATTCAGACAATTTTTGTATTACATCCACATTTACTGTCATTTGCAATTTATTTTAATCTACTGATTGTTGAAATAACTGAGAAGTCTTAACAGTCTTAATTTTTTATTATAATAGTAACTGGTAACAATAACGTACCTAATGATTTATTTCACCTACGAATATTAATGAGCTAATGAAACAAAGATAATTCTACAACATTATTATTTTAAATAAAATAATTAACATTCTTACATTCTTGCTTTTGTTTGAAATGCAAATATTTAGTATTTAGCAGCATACTTAAGTCCTCTAAAAATATATATTTCTCTAGGAAAATCCCCATGTTATTAGAAAGATGATATTAATTGTAATTGTTATTATTAGAGCAAATGTATTTATATTACAGTTTTATTCTATTTTGAGGTGGAAATAATATTAGAAATACCTATTGAATTAAACCTTTTTTAGTTTTGATTATAATTAGATGAGTTAAGGGTCTTAATCATCAAACTAATGTTAATTATTACTAAATATGGAAAATACAAAAATTTTTAAATTTAAGTGTCCGGATTATCAAGATTTATTATAAACATCGTATCAAGATAATTAATTTAATAAAATTTGCCGGTCTTCGATCAACGAAGCAAAGCAGCGTTTGTCGAAGCCGGCGTTTGGATGGGTGACCGTATCTCATTACATTACCGAGGATAGTGCAGCGGGCTAGATCGCCCTTGAGTGGCACAAGGCGACTAGCTACTGCCTATCTCTCCTGGGTTCGAGTCCCAGCTCCGGCAGATGGCAATATCGGAGGGAATGGGTGTATGTGGTGTGTCCTGGTTAAGTGTTAGAATAGCTCTAAGCTAAACTTCGCCAGGACGTTAATATAAATAACATCATAAAAAAATAAAAAAAATTACCGTAATGGAACAACGTATGTATGCACATGGAAATATGCGTACATAGTTCTATAAATATTCTTAGATATTATTTGGATATTGCTACTATATGAGCCTTTGCAATCAAAACAAACAACTTGTCGATTTGTAATTATTTTATGAGTTTTAATGTAACGCTGTACAGATAAAGGTAATATATTTTATCCAACGCAGGCATATAATGTGGCTATTATTATGGCAATTTTATCTATGGAATGTATAATAATAATAATAATAATAATAATAATAATAATAATAATAATAAGGGGTGCGAAACCGGACCGGCAACCTCCACGCGGTGCACCCTGGACAGAGAGGGGCAACCCTCTCTGACAAATGTCGGACGTGGGGTTTCAGGGCTAACCACCCTGAAACCCCCTTATTCTGGTTCCACAGACCCCAGAAATGGCCCCTCACAATCGACCCCAACCGGATGGGGGTCAGAGACAGATGGGAGGGGCCTCACCGGACGGTCTCAACGTTGACGACCTACGCATTGGACATGGACGCTTTAGGTGGACGAGGGAATTAAGGGATGACTTGCTGACCTGCTATGAGAGCAGCGAGCCTGAGCGCAGGGGGTACATGGCGCGATTACACCGGTTGTGGTGCGGTATGCACCCGGAGTATCGCGCCTTCTCTCAGCAACATCTGAGAGATCAAGTATCCTTCCTGCGCAGATCAGGTTTTGTAAGGGCACCTCGTCAGCGTGAGGAAGTGCCTGCCGCACTTCCACCGCGGCAAATACCTGACGAGGAACATCCTCCCGAGTACACCGATATCGCTTTAAGGACGAGGGTTAACCTTAACACCAGGGTTAACCCAAAGCCACAAGACCTGGCACGAATGGATTCGTTGATTAGTGAAGAGCTTCCAGAAGATGCCAACATCTGGCAGATCAACAGCGCGGTGTACGCTGCCGCCAAGCAACTCGTCCCACAACAGCGCCTGGCAAGCGCAGTTGATAGGGTCGAGAAAGCTAAGCGGCGCGTACAGAAGATCGAAGCTAAAATTCGATCAGCAAGGCAACACGCTTCTCGAATCCAGAATGTGGTGGATTATATAGTCGCAGGTAGACCATTTACACCGAAGGTCCGGCGAGTGGCAGCCGGACTGAGACGTCAACACCACACTCTAAATCGCACAGTGCTGCAGACCATCAAGCAGCACTGTCTAGATAGGATTCGAGCGCTTATGGCTATTAAGAAAACTTTGGTCAGGGGAATGCGGAGTTTGGAACAAAACAAATTATTTCAAACAAACCCGTCTCGCCTGTTCCAAGAGCCACAGCGTGTTGTCGAGAATCCGCCAACTGTTGATAATGTCGAAGCCTTCTGGAAAGGAATCTACGAAGTCGCGAGTCCATTCGATAGTGACACTCCAGCTATAGCACACTTCGAGGCTCTCTGTCGTAGAGTCTTACAAGAGCCAGACGAAGTGTGCCCGGTAATCAGTACGGAAGAGGTTCAACAAGCACTTGTTGGAACCAAGAACTTCGCTGCCCCGGGTCCAGATGGTATAAACAACTGGTGGTGGAAGAAGTTTCCTTCCACCCACCGCCATCTGGCTCGAGTTTTCAACTCATGGTTGAACGAGGGGCAGCAAATTCCGGACTGGTTTGTCGAGGGGCGAACTGTGCTAATCCCCAAAAAGGGGGATCTGTCTGACCCAAAAAATTATAGGCCGATTACCTGCCTCAACTCCTGCTACAAGTTATTTACTCGTATCTTGTATACCAGGATGTTGAGGTCTGTTGATCCGGTCTACCAACAGATAAACGAACAGCGTGGTGCCAAGAAGGGCCTGGCAGGTTGCAAGGAAAACCTTCTGATAGACCGCTGTATTACACAGGATTCTGTGCAGTACAAGCGGAATCTGTCAATGGCCTGGATTGATTATCGCAAGGCATTTGATACAACATCCCACGAGCTTTTGTTACACTTGCTCGGATGTCTTGCGGTACCAGCACCACTAGTGAGATGCATCGAACAACTGTTGCCGCTTTGGAGAACTCGCTTCACCATAACATCCGGTGCCGAGCGAGTTTCGACAGAGTTGGTGACATTTAAGAGAGGAGTGTTTCAGGGTGACTCTTTGAGTCCGCTCCTCTTCTGCATCTCACTGCTGCCGCTATCTGTTGGACTCCGCCAAACCCGCGGGTATCAGTGTGGGCCACCCAGCAACCGGAGGCATAAGGTCACCCATCTATTTTATATGGATGACCTTAAACTCTATACCTCCGGAGAGCGAGAACTTCAAAATGCTCTCAGGGTGGTCGAGGAATACACGCGGGCAATTGGAATGGAGTTTGGGTTGGACAAATGCGCAGTCGTCCACCTCAAGAGAGGACGATGCGGGGAATTCCACGAAGATGCGCAGCTCGCAGACGGAAGCATCCTACGACATTTGGATGCCGGGGAGACCTACACATACCTGGGTGTGGAACAACGCCACATCCAGGATGTGAACCAAATAAAGGATTCTCTCCGTGGCAAGTACAGACACCGACTCCGAAAGATCTGGTCATCAGAACTTTCGGGGAAGAACAAGGTGTCTGCCACTAATATGCTTGCCGTTCCGATTCTGCTCTACTCCTTTGGCGTAGTCAAATGGGAAGTAGATGAGCTGCGTCAATTGGACAGGAATACCCGCAAGATGATGAATATTCATAGGAGTATTCATCCTAGATCGTCCGTTCCTCGTGTATACCTCCCACGTCAACGGGGGGGCCGAGGACTCTTGAGTCTGGAGTGCATGCATGGCAGAGTGGCACTGAGTATGGCATGTAATGTCATCAGGAGCTCGGACCCACTCCTACAGTTAGTGAGAGATCATGAAGCTGTGGGAGTTGGCGCTTTATTGTTTAGGGCAGCACAGAGGGCCGCAGATGAACTCGGTCTCGTGTTCGACTACAGGCGAGAAGGCCGGCAAGGTGACTCAGTCACTGAGCTTCCGCCCAATCGTCTGACAGCCCACATCAAAGCTGCCGAACAGAGAAATCTGTTCAGGCAGCACGTCGATAAACCCCTGCACGGTGTTTTCTATAACAACATAGAAGCACTGGGTTTATCGACAGAGCTGACCTTCGCATTTTTAAGGTCAGCGGGGCTGAAGTCGGAGACCGAGGGATACATTGTGGCCTGCCAAGATGGTGTTATTAACACATTGGTCTATCGCAGTCGCGTGATGGGTGTAGAGGTACCTGATATCAACTGCAGGACCTGCCGTCAGGCGCCGGAGTCGCTCATGCATTTATTATCTGCATGCCCGATTTATGCGACTTCGGCCTACATCCAACGACATAACGCGGCTTTACGAGTGCTATACTACCATCTACGGCACTCGTACCAGATAGACCAAACACCAGTGCTGCCTTACGTCCCCGGAGATATCGAGTCCGTTGTCGAGAACGAGAAATGCCGGATTTACTGGAACTACTCGTTCCCGACCGTCAGGCGAATTCACGCCAATAAGCCTGACATAGTCCTCCTCGACCATCAGACCAAGGTGATGTATGTCATCGAGTTCTCAGCACCTGCTGAGACAAACATCGCCTTGAAGGAGGAGGAGAAACGGACTAAATACAGAGATCTCCGGTACGAGCTCCAAGTGCTATACCCAGGCTACTCTGTCAAAATGGTCGTCCTGATAATCGGTGTACTCGGAGGTATGAAGCCCACGCTGCTCTCCGCATTGAAGACCATGCGTGCCTGCCAAACATCGGCAGAATGGTTGGCTGGTCAAATGCAGAAAGCGGTCATCCTGGGATCCCTTCGTCTACTTAGGGCACACGAGTCTGGAATCTACAGTGACTAACCCTGCGGGATGTGGGGAGTTGCTGTAGATTATTCGCTGGCGCTCTCTCTGTGTGGTGTCGGAGGCCACAGGGAGACTGTCCAGCACTTTCTTCCGGAAACGGAAAAAAAAAAAAAAAAAATAATAATAATAATAACGCAGTCGTCCACCTCAAGAGAGGACGATGCGGGGAATTCCACGAAGATGCGCAGCTCGCAGACGGAAGCATCCTACGACATTTGGATGCCGGAGAGACCTACACATACCTGGGTGTGGAACAACGCCACATCCAGGATGTGAACCAAATAAAGGATTCTCTCCGTGGCAAGTACAGACACCGACTCCGAAAGATCTGGTCATCAGAACTTTCGGGGAAGAACAAGGTGTCTGCCACTAATATGCTTGCCGTTCCGATTCTGCTCTACTCCTTTGGCATAGTCAAATGGGGAGTAGATGAGCTGCGTCAATTGGACAGGAATACCCGCAAGATGATGAATATTCATAGGAGTATTCATCCTAGATCGTCCGTTCCTCGTGTATACCTCCCACGTCAACGGGGGGCCGAGGACTCTTGAGTCTGGAGTGCATGCATGGCAGAGTGGCACTGAGTATGGCATGTAATGTCATCAGGAGCTCGGACCCACTCCTACAGTTAGTGAGAGATCATGAAGCTGTGGGAGTTGGCGCTTTATTGTTTAGGGCAGCACAGAGGGCCGCAGATGAACTCGGTCTCGTGTTCGACTACAGGCGAGAAGGCCGGCGAGGTGACTCAGTCACTGAGCTTCCGCCTAATCGTCTGACAGCCCACATCAAAGCTGCCGAACAGAGAAATCTGTTCAGGCAGCACGTCGATAAACCCCTGCACGGTGTTTTCTATAACAACATAGAAGCACTGGGTTTATCGACAGAGCTGACCTTCGCATTTTTAAGGTCAGCGGGGCTGAAGTCGGAGACCGAGGGATACATTGTGGCCTGCCAAGACGGTGTTATTAACACAATGGTCTATCGCAGTCGCGTGATGGGTGTAGAGGTACCTGATATCAACTGCAGGACCTGCCGTCAGGCGCCGGAGTCGCTCATGCATTTATTATCTGCATGCCCGATTTATGCGACTTCGGTCTACATCCAACGACATAACGCGGCTTTACGAGTGCTATACTACCATCTACGGCACTCGTACCAGATAGACCAAACACCAGTGCTGCCTTACGTCCCCGGAGATATCGAGTCCGTTGTCGAGAACGAGAAATGCCGGATTTACTGGAACTACTCGTTCCCGACCGTCAGGCGAATTCACGCCAATAAGCCTGACATAGTCCTCCTTGACCATCAGACCAAGGTGATGTATGTCATCGAGTTCTCAGCACCTGCTGAGACAAACATCGCCTTGAAGGAGGAGGAGAAACGGACTAAATACAGAGATCTCCGGTACGAGCTCCAAGTGCTATACCCAGTGGCGTATTTAAGGGGGGGGTAATGGGGGTATTTACCCCCCCAGAGCTTAGAATAACAATTGTAACAATAATCAAAGGTAACAATTGTAACAATTAACAAAAAAATTCTCCTGTAAAACATAAATCCCTTCGAAATTTACAATTTAATTAATTTACCGTGATAGTGATAGTATTAATTTGTGTCTACGTGCAGTGCGAGGCAACAGCCAACAGCGATGCGACAATGTCACAATATTATAACTTACAGCACATGTCGCATGTGCCTCTCAATCACGCTTCTCTGGCCGGCCACCGGCCACTGTTACTATTTTTAATATTACTTTTATATGTGCACAGATCGGTGTCTATTGATATAGATGCAATTATTAATAGGTTTGCATCTAAAAAAACTAGAAGACTAGATTTGAGACTGTAACTTATTTAAGGCTTTCTTTACGTTTATAAAAATATTGTTCTTATAATGATGGTTCGAGTTCCTGTTAGTTGTTTTTTGTTTCTATACATTTAAATATGTTATTTTTTCTTAGTTATAAGTCTTTATTTACATATTTTGTTTCTTTTGGGTACCTATTTTGTTATGTTTTTATTTTTTATTTATGTTTTATTTACCTAATTAATACTTTGTGGTAATGTCTTTAACTGTTGATCAGATGTTATCTGCTTTTTCCTGTGTTTTTTGACAATAAATATTTTTGTAACAAATATAAACTTTATATGTACCTTATACGGAAAAAAAACTTATTTCTATTAATTTGATATTCAAGATACACTAATTAACTGGCAACAGTAATATTCTTGAAATACCTTCAGTGTATGCTAATTATTTACACATTAAAATGAGCAAAATTAGTTATTACCCCATCCAGAGCAAATCTCTGGATACGCCACTGGCTATACCCAGGCTACTCTGTCAAAATGGTCGTCCTGATAATCGGTGTACTCGGAGGTATAAAGCCCACCCTGCTCTCCGCATTGAAGACCATGCCTGCCTGCCAAACATCGGCAGAATGGTTGGCTGGTCAAATGCAGAAAGCGGTCATCCTGGGATCCCTTCGTCTACTTAGAGCACACGAGTCTGGAATCTACAGTGACTAACCCTGCGGGATGTGGGGAGTTGCTGTAGATTATTCGCTGGCGCTCTCTCTGTGTGGTGTCGGAGGCCACAGGGAGACTGTCCAGCACTTTCTTCCGGAAAAGGAAAAAAAAAATAATAATAATAATAATAGTAATAATAATAATCCAGATGGGCCGAACAGAGGAATCTGTTCAGGCAGCACGTCGATAAGCCCCTGCACGGTGTTTTCTTTAACAACATAGAAGCACTGGGTTTATCGACAGAGCTGACCTTCGCATTCTTAAGGTCAGCGGGGTTGAAGTCGGAGACCGAGGGATACATTGTGGCCTGCCAAGATGGTGTTATTAACACATTGGTCTGTCGGAGTCGCGTGATGGGTGTAGAGGTACCTGATATCAACTGCAGGACCTGCCGTCAGGCTCTCCGCATTGAAGACCATGCCTGCCTGCCAAACATCGGCAGAATGGTTGGCTGGTCAAATGCAGAAAGCGGTCATCCTGGGATCCCTTCGTCTACTTAGAGCACACGAGTCTGGAATCTACAGTGACTAACCCTGCGGGATGTGGGGAGTTGCTGTAGATTATTCGCTGGCGCTCTCTCTGTGTGGTGTCGGAGGCCACAGGGAGACTGTCCAGCACTTTCTTCCGGAAAAGGAAAAAAAAAATAATAATAATAATAATAGTAATAATAATAATCCAGATGGGCCGAACAGAGGAATCTGTTCAGGCAGCACGTCGATAAGCCCCTGCACGGTGTTTTCTTTAACAACATAGAAGCACTGGGTTTATCGACAGAGCTGACCTTCGCATTCTTAAGGTCAGCGGGGTTGAAGTCGGAGACCGAGGGATACATTGTGGCCTGCCAAGATGGTGTTATTAACACATTGGTCTATCGGAGTCACGTGATGGGTGTAGAGGTACCTGATATCAACTGCAGGACCTGCCGTCAGGCGCCGGAGTCGCTCATGCATTTATTATCTGCATGCCCGATTTATGCGACTTCGGTCTACATCCAATGACATAACGCGGCTTTACGAGTGCTATACTACCATCTACGGCACTCGTACCAGATTGACCAAACACCAGTGCTGCCTTACGTCCCCGGAGATATCGAGTCCGTTGTCGAGAACGAGAAATGCCGGATTTACTGGAACTACTCGTTCCCGACCGTCAGGCGAATTGACGCCAATAAGCCTGACATAGTCCTCCTCGACCATCAGACCAAGGTGATGTATGTCATCGAGTTCTCAGCACCTGCTGAGACAAACATCGCCTTGAAGGAGAAGGAGAAACGGACTAAATACAGAGATCTCCGATACGAGCTCCAAGTGCTATACCCAGGCTACTCTGTCAAAATGGTCGTCCTGATAATCGGTGTACTCGGAGGTATAAAGCCCACGCTGCTCTCCGCATTGAAGACCATGCCTGCCTGCCAAACATCGGCAGAATGGTTTGCTGGTCAAATGCAGAAAGCGGTCATCCTGGGATCCCTTCGTCTACTTAGAGCACACGAGTCTGGAATCTACAGTGACTAACCCTGCGGAATGTGGGGAGTTGCTGTAGATTATTCGCTGGCGCTCTCTCTGTGTGGTGTCGGAGGCCACAGGGAGACTGTCCAGCACTTTCTCCGGAAACGGAGAAAATAATAATAATAATAATAATAATAATAATAATAAGGGATAATGTCGAAGCCTTCTGGAAAGGAATCTACGAAGTCGCGAGTCCATTCGATAATGACACACCAGCTATAGCACACTTCGAGGCTCTCTGTCGTAGAGTCTTAGAAGAGCCAGACGAAGTGTGCCCGGCAATCAGTACGGAAGAGGTTCAACAAGCACTTGTTGGAACCAAGAACTTCGCTGCCCCGGGTCCAGATGGTATAAACAACTGGTGGTGGAAGAAGTTTCCTTCCACCCACCACCATCTGGCCCGAGTTTTCAACTCATGGTTGAACGAGGGGCAGCAAATTCCGGACTGGTTTGTCGAGGGGCGAACTGTGCTAATCCCCAAAAAGGGGGATCTGTCTGACCCAAAAAATTATAGGCCGATTACCTGCCTCAACTCCTGCTACAAGTTATTTACTCGTATCTTGTATACCAGGATGTTGAGGGCTGTTGATCCGGTCTACCAACAGATAAACGAACAGCGTGGTGCCAAGAAGGGCCTGGCAGGTTGCAAGGAAAACCTGCTGATAGACCGCTGTATTACACAGGATTCTGTGCAGTACAAGCGGAATCTGTCAATGGCCTGGATTGATTATCGCAAGGCATTTGATACAACATCCCACGAGCTTTTGTTACACTTGCTCGGATGTCTTGCGGTACCAGCACCACTAGTGAGATGCATCGAACAACTGTTGCCGCTTTGGAGAACTCGCTTCACCATAACATCCGGTGCCGAGCGAGTTTCGACAGAGTTGGTGACATTTAAGAGAGGAGTGTTTCAGGGTGACTCTTTGAGTCCGCTCCTCTTCTGCATCTCACTGCTGCCGCTATCTGTTGGACTCCGCCAAACCCGCGGGTATCAGTGTGGGCCACCCAGCAACCGGAGGCATAAGGTCACCCATCTATTTTATATGGATGACCTTAAACTCTATACCTCCGGAGAGCGAGAACTTCAAAATGCTCTCAGGGTGGTCGAGGAATACACGCGGGCAATTGGAATGGAGTTTGGGTTGGACAAATGCGCAGTCGTCCACCTCAAGAGAGGACGATGCGGGGAATTCCACGAAGATGCGCAGCTCGCAGACGGAAGCATCCTACGACATTTGAATGCCGGAGAGACCTACACATACCTGGTGTGGAACAACGCCACATCCAGGATGTGAACCTAATAAAGGATTCTCTCCGTGGCAAGTACAGACACCGACTCCGAAAGATTTGGTCTTCTGAACTTTCGGGGAAGAACAAGGTGTCTGCCACTAATATGCTTGCCGTTCCGATTCTGCTCTACTCCTTCAAATGGCGAGTAGATGAGCTGCGTCAATTGGACAGGGATACCCGCAAGATGATGAATATTCATAGGAGTATTCATCCTAGGTCGTCCGTTCCTCGTGTGTACCTCCCACGTCAACGGGGGGGCCGAGGACTCTTGAGTCTGGAGTGCATGCATGGCAGAGTGGCACTGAGTATGGCATGTAATGTCATCAGGAGCTCGGACCCACTCCTACAGTTAGTGAGAAATCATGAAACTATGGGAGTTGGCGCTTTATTGTTTAGGGCAGCACAGAGGGCCGCAGATGAACTCGATCTCATGTTCGACTACAGACGAGGAGGCCGGCGAGGTGCTGATGTAGAGTCAGTTACTGAGCTTCCGCCGAATCGTCTGACAGCCCGCATTAAAGCTGCCGAACAGAGCATTCTGTACAGGCAGCACGTCGATAAACCCCTGCACGGTGTTTTCTATAATAACATAGAACCACTGGGTTTATCGACAATGCTGACCTTCGCATTTTTAAGGTCAGCAGGGCTGAAGTCGGAGACCGAGGGATTCATTGTGGCCTGTCAAGATGGTGTTATTAACACCTTGGTCTATCGGAGTCGCGTGATGGGTGTAGAGGTCCCTGATATCAACTGCAGGATCTGCCGTCAGGCGCCGGAGTCGCTCATGCATTTATTATCTGCATGTCCGATATATGCGACTTCGGTCTACATCCACCGACATAACGCGGCTTTACGAGTGCTATACTACCATCTACGGCACTCGTACGAGATAGACCAAACACCAGTGCTGCCTTACATTCCCGGAGATATCGAGTCCGTTGTCGAGAACGAGAAATGCCGGATTTACTGGAACTACTCGTTCCCGACCGTCAGGCTAATTCGAGCCAATAAGCCTGACATAGTCCTCCTCGACCATCAGACCAAGGTGATGTATGTCATCGAGTTCTCAGCGCCTGCTGAGACAAACATCGCCTTGAAGGAGGAGGAGAAACGGACCAAATACAGAGATCTCCGGTACGAGCTCCAAGTGCTATACCCAGGCTACTCTGTCAAGATGGTCGTCCTGATAATCGGTGTACTTGGAGGTATGAAGCCCACGCTGCTCTCCGCATTGAAGACCATGCCTGCCTGCCAAAAATCGGGAGAGTGGTTGGCTGGTCAAATGCAGAAAGCGGTCATCCTGGGTTCCCTCCGTCTACTTAGGGCACACGAGTCTGGAATTTACAGTCGGGATGTGGGGAGTGGCTGTAGATTATTCGTTGGCGCTTTCTCCATGTGGTGTCGGAGGCCATGGAGAGACTGTCCAGCATCGGGCAACCGAAAAAAAAAAAATAATAATAATAATAAGCCCTAATTTAGAGTATCCTAATATACAATACTTATAGAATAATGAGGGCGAACTGTAGCCGAGGCTACTCCACTTAATCCTACTGTTTTTTTTTTTTCCTTTGGTTGGCTTTGGGCATTGCCCATTCAGCCACGAATATGTACCTATATAATATGTATAATAATGTATGTGTATCATAACAATTAAACTAAAATAACCTAACCTAAATCACGACCAAATAACCAGATAGCAATGGGAAATAGACAAGGACACACGCTTCACGCCAAGGTCAGGGCGACTTTTATACATTATACCCACAAATGATAGACATAAGTAAACTGCAGCTAAGCTAAAATATACATCAAATTTTACGTTTAGTAAGTTTTAAGAAATTATAAAACATTGTTCTTAACTGTTCGTTCCTGACTATAATATAACAAAGTGATAAATTGCACTGGGGCAATGGAATATTATTATTTATCAATTCTTGGATTAAGAAATTTATTGCAGCAACATTGTTCCTACTGTTAATAATCCTGTCCAAAAAAAAATTTAGTAGGTACCATTAAGTTTTAAGTTATGACACACAGAGTAATAAAGACACATAAATCTTTATTAATCGTACGAATAGTATACAGGGTGTCTCTGTATCACATGTAAATCTCTGAACCACATATTCCTTGCCTAAAAATAAGACATAAACTTTCTATAAACATATATCCGAAATCACCTCCTAAGGGAGCTGGAGGCACCCCAAGATGACACCTGAAAAGTAGTTTTTTTGAATATTTTGGAAATGACGTAACGAATTTAGGGGGGTCGTAATTACACCACACGTAATTACGACCCCCTTTATCCCAGAAGGCTCTAGAGGAGCCTTGTGCGGGAGGGAGCTACACATTTAAAGACAAGAGACACACATTCAATATCCGTGTATAATGGAAAAATCCCTCTCACAGTATTTTCCATTGCCACGACCGGGAATCGAACCCGGGACTTTTGGGTGAGAGGCCTTACCATCTCGACCATCAGTCATATACAATTAAATAATGGATTTGCCTAAAATACTAAAATTTGATCAAATTCAGTTAACTCCAAATACATTTTTTAGCCCCCACAAATAACATTTTTTATCAGAAAAATCCACTGCATTTCGAAAGAGTGAAAAATTCTCAATTTTTATTTTTAAATAGAATGATTCAATATCTGACTTTCCTTCTTCTACAAAATTTTACTTGGATTAACCGTTTCTGAAGAAATGTAAGAAATCTGCAATTATCAACAAATATGTATTTGTGTTAAATCAGTTTACGGAAAGTCGATATAACGAACTGTCAATTCAATCACAATGTAATTATGAGTAGATCGACGTTTAGAAAAATAATAATAATAATAAACTACTTTTTAGGTGTCATCTTGGGGTGCCCCCAGCTCCCTTAGGAGGTGATTCCGGATATATGTTTATAGAAAGTTTTTGTCTTATTTTTAAGCTAGGAATATGTGGTTCAAAGATTTACATGTGATTCAGAGACACCCTGTATCTGAGTGTCATCTGCAAATGCACGAATGTTTGAATATTTTACGGCACTAAAAATGTCTGACGTATAAATAAGAAATAGCAATGGTCCCAAAATTGATTTTTGTGGGACGCCCGATGTAACATAACCTGAATCCGATGATAATTCATCAATTACCACGCTTTGACGTCTATTACTAAGATAAGAATTAAAGAACTGAACATCACCAAATCCAAAATTGACAAAAGTAAGCAATGATCAATAGTATCAAAGGCCTTAGAGAAATCAAGGAGAACGAGAACTGTAGCTAAACTAATATCCGACTTGGTGGCGTAGTGGAGCATGAGTGATAGTCCTGGTCACACTACCTATCGCGTCCGGGTTCGAAGCCCGGCATCGGCAGATGGCAATGTCGGTTGGGTATAGACGTTGGTCTACGTTTTTTCTAATGTGTAGCCCTCTTCCTTATTTATTAAATATAGTTTTTAAAACTTTAGAACCCAGTATCTCATAAACAGCTTATCCAAACATAGGCAAACTGTATATTTTTGGAATCTGAGAAATGCGGTCTTTAAACACATACGTGGATCCTACGTGGATCCATATACTAGGTGATTCATTTTAAAAAAATTAAGGTTATGCAGAAATATTACATTTCCGATGTTCATTTGTTTTTTTCTGAAAACGAATTCTAAAAACATGCAGTAAAACATAAAACTTTTGTTTTTACAATTATCAAATAACTGCTGTAAGTGGGATGTAAATATATGTACATATTTAGCACACATTTTATAGTGTTATGTCTCCAAGGAAATGATGAGATATCAAAATCAATTAAACTATTAAATTGTTGATGTTCCCCTTGTCCAATAAATAACTATTTCACATAGAGTATTATGTTTCATATAATTTACATGTAATAAAATATTGTTAAATTTGATAGTTTTGCTGAAAAATGCAGAAAAATGGGGATTATTCACATTTTAAATATTAAAATTGAAAGGTGGGGTATTTTCTCGAAAACCATCATACATGATCAATGATTACGTTTGTGAAGTTAATGTTCCATGAAGTTAAAACTATAATGGGTTTTAGAAATAATTAACTCAACCTCAACTTAACGCAATTGATTATACGATAATAATTATTAATTATTATTGTACTATACTCGAGTGAACTTTAACTTGGCGTGTGGATCAGATGATATTGTGCGTATTATTGTATTTTCTCTTGCACACAAAATTGAAGCAATGGCCCAAAACCATTGTTTACGTATAAACATACGTGAACAATGTTTTTGGGTTATTGCATTAACTTTGTGTGCAAGAGAAAATGAAATAGTATGCACAATAACAACCCATCCACACGCCAAGTTAAAGTTTACTCGACTATACGTGCTATGAATTGCGTCGCTGTATTTATTATTACATGTAAATTCTAAGCAATTAAAACCCGTCCGTAAACACATACCTGGCTCCATTTGTTTTACTCATTACTATTAATTAAGTATTCAATTTACTTATTTTTGAAGTGATTTGTTTTTATTTTATTTGTTACTGATACTTACCATATCCGTTATTGCAATTGATAAAACTTCAGATGTGTGTGCGATAGTGTATATGTATGAGTAGATGTTTACAAATAATATTTTTTGGAAATAACGTTTAATGAACGAAATGAATTTGAGGCAAAGTTACACAAACCGTAAATATCTAATCAGAGAGAAACATGAAACATATTACATCGAATATACCTACCTCGCCAAATTCAAATAGCAGAACCCGTGTGGAGGGGAGTAATCAATTTTTAATCAGAATTAACAATATTTTTAATATTGATGGATATATTTATATAAAAAAAATATTAATGGCATTGATATATGTCTGTGTATATAATTTTCAATCAGATTTACAAGACTTGAACAAATACAGTCCGCCAAACGATTAGAGACACTCACCGAATACATAGTAAAATAATGTACAGACACTACTCGTTAGTCTAGTACATCATTTTGCGAATTTTTGTAATTGATTAAATTATGCACACCTGAAGTACATAAGAAACTGTATCTTAACATTATCTTTATCCATAACTTGTCTATTAACAAAATGTAATATTTCTGTAATATAATTTGATAACAATTCATTACACGGTAATAACGTTTTACTTGCAACATTACACCTCATTTATTACGACGTCTCTTTACTTTTAAATCAACAAACTGGGACAATCATTCTCATACAATATAAATAACAAGTGTCTCATTATAGATCCTTGTGATAGTTCTCACAATACATTGAGATATCTATTACAACTGCTAGGAGATCACTTGTTTATTTAATTATTGTTTTATAATTCTGGAGCACAATTTGAAGACAGTTTTGAAGGCGTTGCCTTTTCCAAAGAAATAAATTTTGTTCAATAAAATTTGGTAACTAACAATATCAAAAGATAAGTTTGAAGTGTATAATATGTGTAAATAAATCAGATCCCTTACCATTATATTGTATGTAAAAGTGTAGTGGCAGAGATATTTGACAAATAGAAAATTAATATTGGCGATGATCATTATTATTAATAAAATAGGCTACAAGCCTATTGGAAATATTTTGAATTGAATTTATTTATTTAGCTTTTATTATTTTTCATATTGCTTTCTTAAATCTAAAAAATGCATATATAATAATATAACCTTTCATGCCGACTCGGTAGCGCAGCGAGCTAAAGCATAAGTGACAGGCATGGCTCTGGTCCTGACTGAGTCCGAACCCTAGCACCGGCACTGGCAATGTCAATTCGGTGGGTATGTTTGTCTGCGTTTTTCTAATGTATAACCCCCTTGTTGTCTAATTTCTGTGCTGTGTTAAATGTGTCCAAATTTAACTCCTAATTACTTCTTGTAAAATAATTTTTCTAAAGAAGAATTATTTTCAACATTTTAAACGGTCTGAGAGTAGTGATCGTACCATAATTCAAATTGTGTATCCAATATATCTTTTTAACAATATTTTTTTAATTCATAATGGAACGAACCGATAGCAGTAAATAAAGAAAAACTTACAGGGAAAACCCTGTTGTTGCAATTAATATATTATAAAATTATCAGAAAATAGTAAGATATAAGCCATGGATTTAGTTTCAGAGAAATTCTATTTATTTGCTGATAAAATCTTTGCAATAAAACCCTAAATTATTGTACTATCAGTTGGATACCGAATTAACGATGTCTGTTTAACTTACTTGTACCCAAGGGAATAAAAGTGAACAAACGTAGAATACCTTCTATACAGGGTGATTCAGAATTATGGTGCAAAAAAGTAATCAGAGATAGAGGTCTTAAAATAAAGAGACACGTGTATTTTCGTTTTGGTCAATTTCGATTTTTAAGGCCCGTACGGGCCCATAAATGGGACGTTGGGAAACCAGTTTTCTTGTTTTCCTAACGTCCCATTTATGGGCCCGTACGGGCCTTAAAAATCGAAATTGACCAAAACGAAAATACACGTGTCTCTTTATTTTAAGACCTCTATCTGTGATTACTTTTTTGCACCATAATTCTGAATCACCCTGTATATTAAACATGTTTGCTGATTAACCATGCAACACCGTAAGAGATTTGCTTATTTATTATAATACTCCTCTAAGAAAATAGTGCACAAAATTTATCACTTTTCTCTTATCTGTGTTGTCTCAGTTTCCGGAAAAAAACTTACGGATGGTATCACTCTATACAATGTTAAAAATTTTAAAAAATGACATCTTATTTAAAAAAATATGTACCTACTTTATTGGGTGTCTGATCAAATCTAAAAATGTTACATTCCGAATCGTATATACATATTATCAATCACATTGTATACATATGTATACATGTTTTGTTCGATTAAGTTCAATTACATGGTTTGTTAACTGAATATATATTTTTAACTACTATTTAGCTTAATTGTGTTTATTTGTCCTTGCTCTCTTTTTTGAACTTTGAACAAAATAGACGCAATTTTATAATAGCTTTTAAATTAGAACGTATCGATCAAGTAAATAGAATGTAGTCACGTGCAAGCCTTTTGTAATAAATATTTTATAAATCCTGCAGTCCTCTAAAAAATACTTTTATATAAAAAACTATTTAACATAAACATAAGCACACCACAGAAATTAGACTTTATAATAATTAGACACTTTATAGTTATAGAGTTTATAGCTAATATTGAAGAAATACCAAATTGTTTAAATGAGTTCTATGTAAAAAGTGTTGATGAAGTAATATCACAAACAGATATAACTACCTAATCAAATTAACAGTGATATCAATATTAGCACAAGAAATATTCTCAGTACATTTCTATGATGAACTAAGAAAGGCTGTACTCTTGTTAACAATTAAAGGCAGTCCAGACGATATTTCAGCTGAATTTCTTTAAAATATCTATAATAGCATAGAGCACCCTCTCTTGAATTTAATTAACAGTTCACTCCAATTAGGTAAAGTTCCATCTGTTTTATAGCCACTATCATACCATACCCAAAACATATAATTCAAAATTCAAATAAAACAATTATTGATCTAAGGCCCATCAATATGTTACTAACAATTGAAAAGTTATTAGAAAAAAATCATATACGATCAGTTAATAGTTATTTATGTATCAAGGCATTAATTATTTTTAAATATCAAGTCGGAATAATTTTTTATAAGAAAACCATTATTTTTAGCAATTATAATAGTGATAATACAATTCTGAATTTAAAAAACTGTATTTATTTAGTTTTTGTTACAACACAATTATTATCACAAGCAATAAAAAAATTAATGTTTACGTTTATCTGTCACCTCGGCCAACTACAAAAATCGTACAATAATGGATAATGACTATTTCTATCACTTTAATGACTATTTTGAGGTACTTTAATGCCGATTTAAAAAAACGAATTTGTTGTAAATAATAATATATTAATATCAAACCAGTCAGGTTTCAGAAAAGGGCACAGTTGCGGAACTGCCATACAAAATATTTTATGTGACTGGAGAAATAGCTTGGATAATAATGTGCTGGTAGTGGTGGTATTCTTAGATCTGCAAAAACCATTCATAGGAAAACATTAATTGAAAAACTTGGAAAATATCCAACCCCCGCTAGGGGGTTGGTGAGGAGTTCGTTTATTTAAACCTCAAAAAAAAATAGCAGATCCTGACAACGAAACCTCAAGTCCCGGATTTTCAACTAGAAACCCCGAGATAAAACAACTGATATATAGGGTCAGCCTCGCAGAGATAGGTTAGGCAAGCCAGACCCGTAGGGTCTGGCGCCGCCTAACCTAGTATTATATTATATATTAACCACCTAGAGGCGGCAATATCTCACCCGCACTTTATTATGTATGCAGATGACGTTTCATTACTTGTATCTGCTAATAATACGGAACAAATCAACTATGATTGTGAACGAGTTGTAACTGCAACTTCTAATTATTTCAATGAGCACGATCTATATTTTAACACCGGTAAGACACAAGTGATGCGATTTCATGATTACCATAAAAGGACGGACCCTTTAAATTTCAAAGTTAACGATACCATCCTGCAAAACAAACAGTCAGATGTAAAATTTCTAGGTGTGTACCTAGATGAATGTTTGAGCTGGAAATCACATTGTACACATTTGATTTCCAAAATAAGTTCTCTCACATATATTTTTAGAAATCTACGATTAGTTCTGCATCAGCATCTATCAGCTAATAAGCATTTATTATGCCCAGGTCGAATCTAGGTTACGATATGGTGTTTGCTTGTGGGGCAACTCCACCAAGGCCAAAGATGTCTTTAAAGCCCAAAAACGTGTTCTGCGTTATATGGGAAATATTCCAAAGTACCATACATGTAAAACCTTATTTTGCGAGTATAAAATTTTAACTCTTGTCAGTCTATATATTTTTGAGATGTCTATTTATGTATTTTCTAACAGAAACGATTTTCCACTTAATAATGATATTCACCACGTTAATAGTGTAATAGAAATAAGTGAAAAAACACCTTGAGGTGGAACTAATTGGAACAAAAATGATTCTTGTTGTAAATGGTAGGTAACACGCTCCTAATCAACATACTAAAAATATACATCCGTACTGTCGCGCAAAATGCGTTTTTTTTGCCGCCATCTTGAAAAAGAACATAAAAAATTAAAGAAAACAAAAAATCATGTGTGGTATGAAATTACAGGAAATTTTTAGCTGAAAAATAATATGATATTGGTTTTTAAAAGTAAAACGTTTACAAAGATAAAATAGGGGGGAAAAGAGGAAAATGATACCTTCATGACCCTGTATTTACACCTTAAATGCTTATATTATGCTACATTACATTACACCTATACTTGATGCTGTGAGGCTAATTTTGATTTTCTTTATTATCAGTTTCAGGTAGGTAATCTTTGTTTTGAGTGAAGAAATCTTCATAAGAAAAATGGAAGACGAAACCTACTTTTTGTATTCCAATGTGCTTTGTATGTCCCTATGTCGCATTAACAGCAAAAGGATTGACGGGCATTACCAACGCGAGCAAACTAAGATATGATAAAATTCATCAACTTTTCAATCATATGCCTACTGGTACTGTTAAAGTACATAGAGAATGTCGACGTGTAACGTCAATCCTATCAAAATTAAACATCGCAAGATGATATTCCTTCGACCAGCTCGAGAACGCTACGAGGAAGTGTTGGATCGTTCAATTTCAAAAATAATTGTTTGTTTTGTAGCCAGTTTATTACGGATTATGAAAAGCGTAAAAAATGACAGTCATTCCTGTGTGTGCTTTCCAGTTTTATGAGACAATTTTGAAACTATGCAGCAACAGAAGTGATCTATGGGCAGCAAATATACACGCGAGGATTCTTTCAGTCATAGATTTACCTGCTGCAGAAACTCGATATCACCAAGTGTGCAGTGCAGTAGGCCGTCCGGTTTACACTGATAGTTCAGATGCTTTTGTAAAGACATGTGAGTGGTTACAAGAAAACTGTACTTCATCATAAGACACACTGAACCCAAGGCTGCAAAGATCATCATTTAGGAAACGAAACCCTAAATCTCTGAGAATTTGTATGCCTACAGCAAGAGCAATAGGGCAAATCAGAGAACGAGGCCTGCATGCTTGCATTAGAGCCTAGCCTATTGAAACCTGCTTCAGATCATTGCGTGTGCCACCGATTAGGATATCCAACAAAGTTAGTAAAACAGGGGGTAAATATATCTTGCTTTCTTCAACGGATGCAATATCTGATGCACTATGATAAAACTCCCTATTTTTGTACAACAAATTTATTTTAGTTCTGATCAGTTTTGCTGCAGACTCGATTAATCTAAATTTTTCTACATCAGGGTCATCAAGCCTTTTTTGTTTGTGATAGTCAAAGATTATGTTTGATACAGTTTTTCCATATGTTATTATGTTATATTTGCCATCGTGCCTGATATTATGATGTCTCCAAACCAGTCTTGCAATTTTTTCTTCAAATGTCTAGAAGTGTAAAGCTCACTTTCCTCTGGTAAAAAACTACACATTTCTTTCACTAAGTCACTGACAGATATCTGCTCTTCACAATTTTCTTGTAACCACTCACATGTGTCTACAAAAGCATCTGAACTATCAGTGTCAACCGGACGGCCTACTGAAGTGAGCAATCCTCCACTATCTATAGGCGTATACTTCACAGAAATGAATTTGCCGTTTCTAAAATTGACACTGCAGCAGGTAAATCTATGACTGAAAGCATCCTCGAGTGTACATTTGCTGCCAATACTTAGATCACTTCTAGTACTGGCATAGTTTCAAAATTGTCTCGCGAAACTGGAAAGCACACACAGGAATGACTGTCATTCTCTATGTACTTTAACAGTACCAGTAGGCAAAGGAATGAAAAGTTCATGAATTTTATCATCTCTTAGTTTGCTAGCGTTCATTATTCCCGTCAAGCCTTTTGCTGTTAATGCGACATAGGGAGTATTGTCACAACGCACACTGGAACACAAAAAGCAGGTTTCGTCTTCCATTTTTCTTATGAAGATTTCTTTCCCTCAAAACAAAGATTACCTTCATGAAACTGATAATAAAGAAAATCAAAATTAGCCTCACAGCATCAGGTATAGGTGTAATATAATGTAGCATAATATAAGCATTTAAGGTGTAAATACAGGGTCATGAAGGTATCATTTCCCCCCTACTTCATATTTGTAAACATTTTACTTTTAAAAATCAATATCATATTCTTTTTCAGCATGAAATTTCCTGTAATTTCATAGCACACATGATTTTGTTATGTTTTCTTTAATTTTTTATGTATTTTTCAAGATGGCTGCCAAAAAAACGCATTTTGCGCGACAGTACGGATGTATATTTTTAGTATGTTGATTAGGACCGTGTTACCTACCATTTACAATAAGAATCATTTTTGCTCCAATTAGTTCCACCTCTAACACTATTTCTATTACACTATAACACTCGGCAGCAAGATTTAATGCATGTGCCTGTTGCAAAATATAATATTGTTAAGAATTCACCATCTCATATTGGTGCCAGAATTTTTAATCATTTACCGGACTATATAAAGTCTATTAAAAACATCAATACATTTAAAAGCAAGCTGAAATCGTTTTTGCTAGAACGTTGTTTTTACACGCTAGCAGATTTTATGTGATTTTATGTTAATTTTAATTATTAATTCGGAAACTCGTCTAAAGAGTTTCTGTTTTTATTTTTGTTGTACCTGACTATTCCTATACAATATGTATTGTCTTTTAAGGAAAATAAAGAATTATTATTATTATTATTTTTTTTTTTTTCCGTTTCCGGAAGAAATTGCTGGACAGTCTCCCTGTGGCCTCCGACACCACACAGAGAGAGCGCCAGCGAATAATCTACAGCAACTCCCCACATCCCGCAGGGTTAGTCACTGTAGATTCCAGACTCATGTGCCCTAAGTAGACGAAGGGATCCCAGGATGACCGCTTTCTGCATTTGACCAGCCAACCATTCTACCGATGTTTGGCAGGCAGGCATGGTCTTCAATGCGGAGAGCAGCGTGGGCTTCATACCTCCGAGTACACCGATTATCAGGACGACCATTTTGACAGAGTAGCCTGGGTATAGCACTTGGAGCTCGTACCGGAGATCTCTGTATTTAGTCCGTTTCTCCTCCTCCTTCAAGGCGATGTTTGTCTCAGCAGGTGCTGAGAACTCGATGACATACATCACCTTGGTCTGATGGTCGAGGAGGACTATGTCAGGCTTATTGGCGTGAATTCGCCTGACGGTCGGGAACGAGTAGTTCCAGTAAATCCGGCATTTCTCGTTCTCGACAACGGACTCGATATCTCCGGGGACGTAAGGCAGCACTGGTGTTTGGTCTATCTGATACGAGTGCCGTAGATGGTAGTATAGCACTCGTAAAGCCGCGTTATGTCGTTGGATGTAGACCGAAGTCGCATAAATCGGGCATGCAGATAATAAATGCATGAGCGACTCCGGCGCCTGACGGCAGGTCCTGCAGTTGATATCAGGTACCTCTACACCCATCACGCGACTGCGATAGACCAATGTGTTAATAACACCATCTTGGCAGGCCACAATGTATCCCTCGGTCTCCGACTTCAGCCCCGCTGACCTTAAAAATGCGAAGGTCAGCTCTGTCGATAAACCCAGTGCTTCTATGTTGTTATAGAAAACACCGTGCAGGGGTTTATCGACGTGCTGCCTGAACAGATTTCTCTGTTCGGCAGCTTTGATGTGGGCTGTCAGACGATTAGGCGGAAGCTCAGTGATTGAGTCACCTCGCCGGCCTTCTCGCCTGTAGTCGAACACGAGACCGAGTTCATCTGCGGCCCTCTGTGCTGCCCTAAACAATAAAGCGCCAACTCCCACAGCTTCATGATCTCTCACTAACTGTAGGAGTGGGTCCGAGCTCCTGATGACATTACATGCCATACTCAGTGCCACTCTGACATGCATGCACTCCAGACTCAAGAGTCCTCGGCCCCCCCGTTGACGTGGGAGGTATACACGAGGAACGGACGATCTAGGATGAATACTCCTATGAATATTCATCATCTTGCGGGTATTCCTGTCCAATTGACGCAGCTCATCTACTCCCCATTTGACTACGCCAAAGGAGTAGAGCAGAATCGGAACGGCAAGCATATTAGTGGCAGACACCTTGTTCTTCCCCGAAAGTTCTGATGACCAGATCTTTCGGAGTCGGTGTCTGTACTTGCCACGGAGAGAATCCTTTATTTGGTTCACATCCTGGATGTGGCGTTGTTCCACACCCAGGTATGTGTAGGTCTCTCCGGCATCCAAATGTCGTAGGATGCTTCCGTCTGCGAGCTGCGCATCTTCGTGGAATTCCCCGCATCGTCCTCTCTTGAGGTGGACGACTGCGCATTTGTCCAACCCAAACTCCATTCCAATTGCCCGCGTGTATTCCTCGACCACCCTGAGAGCATTTTGAAGTTCTCGCTCTCCGGAGGTATACAGTTTAAGGTCATCCATATAAAATAGATGGGTGACCTTATGCCTCCGGTTGCTGGGTGGCCCACACTGATACCCGCGGGTTTGGCGGAGTCCAACAGATAGCGGCAGCAGTGAGATGCAGAAGAGGAGTGGACTCAAAGAGTCACCCTGAAACACTCCTCTCTTAAATGTCACCAACTCTGTCGAAACTCGCTCGGCACCGGATGTTATGGTGAAGCGAGTTCTCCAAAGCGGCAACAGTTGTTCGATGCATCTCACTAGTGGTGCTGGTACCGCAAGACATCCGAGCAAGTGTAACAAAAGCTCGTGGGATGTTGTATCAAATGCCTTGCGATAATCAATCCAGGCCATTGACAGATTCCGCTTGTACTGCACAGAATCCTGTGTAATACAGCGGTCTATCAGCAGGTTTTCCTTGCAACCTGCCAGGCCCTTCTTGGCACCACGCTGTTCGTTTATCTGTTGGTAGACCGGATCAACAGACCTCAACATCCTGGTATACAAGATACGAGTAAATAACTTGTAGCAGGAGTTGAGGCAGGTTATTATTATTATTATTATTATTATTATTATTATTATTATTATGAAAATCAAAGCCACAATGCAATAATTACTAGATACTACTACTAAATATTACATTAGTTTGCTGATGATGCCTTAATATGTTTTTGTTCTCAAGACCTATAGAACCCCTTATTCATACAATAAATGCAGACTTACCTAATAAATATCCTAAGTTGGTTTAATTCAAATTTACTAAAATTAAATGCAAAAAAACTAAATTTATGTTATGTTACTGTCTAATAATAAAAAATATAATATTGAATTTAAAGTAGGAAACTTTAAAGTAACTATTGGTAATGAGTACAGGGTGTTCAACGTAACTTGCTACCCCCCCATAATTTCCTTATTTTATAAGGTAATAAAAAAATAGAAAATTTCATCTTATTGCATTTTTCACGTACTTTTTAAATATGTTATCAGATCATATCGATGTCAGAAAATATACAGTGGGTGCGAAAAAATGTGTTTTTCTTTAATGGAACACCCTATATATTTTTACATATTTGGATTTGCCTGTTTTTTCTGATTTCAAAAATATATAATACTTGTATATTTCGAGTAATATTAAGGAAGTTATTAATAAAAAACCGTTTGCAATAATAGATAAATTGATAATTACAACAATCATTATTTGAAGAAGACGAGATATGATCTGATAACGTACATACTGTTAAATTATTTTAAAAAGAAACGAAAATCAACACAACAAAAATAAAATAAACTTAAAAGTTCAACACAATTTATTGGGCCACCGCGTACAATACAAAGACGATAATTAAGTAAGTGTACTTAAGGCTTCAGCCGCTAAACCATGAATGCCAGGACTGATGGTCGAGATGGTAGAGTATCTGCCTCTCACCCAAAAGTCCCGGGTTCGAATCCCGGTCGTGGCAATGGAAAATACTGTGAGAGGGATTTTTCCATTATACACGGATATTGGATGTGTGTCCCTTGTCTTTAAATGTGTAGCCCCCTCCCGCACAAGGCTCAGCCTTCTGGGATAAAGGGGGTCGTAATTACATGTGGTGTATTTATTATTTTATTTATTATTTACCTGTGACTCTCGCCCTCAGCTTCCGTGAATCCCGACTCAGCGTGGTCCCGCTCCCCGCATACCCCGCAGAGGGACCATCTCAAGAGGTGATGCTAACAATACTTAAAATGTATGCGAAAAATGCAATAAGGTGAATTTTTTTATTTTTTTATTACCTTATAAATAAGGGGTAGCAAGTTACGTTAAACACCCCACCCCGTACATTGACGTCGTTGATAAAATTAAAATATTAAAATAGAGAAATTATTATTATAATTGTGATGTTTGACTTTACTCATCTAAATGTAGAAGTACTTATAAAATATGTGCCCCTATATTTAGGTTCAGAACGTGTTAGTACAGCTACAGATATCCTAATAATAAATAAGTTTTATATATACATTGAATGCCGATTTCATATAGAATAAACAGTTATTTACCGCGAGTTAGGTTTGGAATATATTAAGTAAAAATATACTAATAAGTTTTATATCCACATTGGATAGTAGTTTTGATATATAGTAAACAGTTATACCTCATAGTCACGTCCTTCGTAGATCACCCTGTAAATTTTATTTACTACTTCTCAACGTAGTTTAATTCAGCAGTATATAAAACTTCGATAACACACTGTAGAATATTATTAGCTATAAAAATGCAGTATAATACATATTACTCAGAAATATAACCAAATATGTACCATTAAAGATGCTGAAATAGCTTTTGAATTTAAGGAGAGATTAAATATTATGTTGTTGAAATTTTACATTTACCTCTTTGAAACACCTTTTACAATGCCCTGAAGATCTAATAACTGAATAAATGAAATTTAGGCGAAACACTATTTTTCTTATCCGTGGTCCTGCCTCGATAACTGATCATTGCAAAAATTAATATTAATAACTAAAATTAGATATTCTCAAAACGAAGCTATCTACAACATACTTTTTATCATAAGCAGCAAATAAATAATTATTGACTTTGTATTCTGATAGATACTACCATATAATACTGTAAATTTTCAAGAGAATAGGAAATCAAGAAAGTAAAAAATATATAAAAACAAAAGCCAGGTTTCTTCAAGAAACATAAGAATGCGTAGTTCAAAAATTAAATGCATTCATAGTAAATGGTCAATATGGATGGATGGCATTTATTTCCATCAAAAAATTAAAAGTTGCAGAGGTTATTAATAACAATTTTTCATCACAGTTTCTATTTCAACTACATACCTGCTCTTTAAATGTTTCCTTTTAGTTGTTTAATATTTTACTAACCTAGATACTTTAAAGCACTCCAACGCAAAAAGTGGATTGGTGGTATAACTGACGACTTTGATGACCGCCTTAGTATAGGCAGAATTCACACCAAAGCGATCGGCAACTAGCACCCAGCAACACACGATGTGCAACACATATCGCTTTCAAAAAGTACACAATGTTTGATGTATCTATTCACATCGAAATGACGGCGATATCGCTCGAAAGAATATCTGTCGGCAACAGACGATTTCTATCGCTAGCACCATCGAGTCCAATTGCTAGAGACACGTATTGCTTGTCCGACAAAGTTTTGTTGCGATTTTATTCAAAATGGAAAAGAAATAAAATATAATTTTTGTGCAAATTGTGGAAAAATAATCGTGTTTATATGACTATACAAATCCTGAGTATTCCAAGCGTCAAGTTACAGAAAAAACATGGAATGTACTGAATGTAGTAGCTAATGGACGTATCCAATAACGCCGTTTTTGTTTCTTTTTTATAGACCCTCTTCTACGCATCCGCCAAAGTATATAATATGCAATTAAAACATCATCGACGGACATCTTTGGAGTGTGTGAACGCATTTGCGTGTTTCTAGTAACTCATTTGTCGGTTTGGTGTGAATTCAGAACCGATACAATATTGCATGTTGCGAGTTTCTAGTTGCTGGTTGCTGGTTGTCTATCGCTTTGGTGTGAATTCTGCCTTGGATTCACATCGAAACGACGGCGATATCGAAAGAATATCTGTCGGCAACATACGATTTCTATCGCTAGCAACATCTAGTTCCAATTGCTAGAGACACGTGTTGCTTATCCGAAGTTTTGTTGCGATTTTATTCAAAATGGAAGAGAAAGAAAATATAATTTTGTGCAAATTGTGGAAAAATATCCGTGTTTATATGACTATAAAAATCCTGAGTATTCCAAGCGTCAAGTTACAGAAAAAACATGGAATGTAGTAGCTAATGGACGTATCCAATAACGCCGTTTTTGTTTCTTTTCTATAGTCCCTCTTCTGCGCTTCCGCCGAAGCATATAATATGCAATTAAAACTTTAGGAGTGTGTGAATGCATTTGCTTGTTTCTAGTAAATCATTTGTCGGTTTGGTGTAAATTCAGAACCGATACAATATCGCATGTTGCGTGTTTCTAGTTGCTGGTTACTAGTTGCCTATCGCTTTGGTGTGAATTCTGCCTTTAGGTACCACTCATCCCAAGCTTGCAAGTTCGAATCATTTCTCGGAGATAATTATAATGAAAAATTTAGTTCTCCAAGTGTAACCACTGAAACAAAAAATAATTTGCACTATTGCCACTATTGCCACATCTCTTACTAATGAGAGGAGTTCGGACCAACAGTACTCACCTCACTTCAGGAAGACCACTACGAGATGATCAAGAATTCAATATATTCAACACAAAATAAAACTTTATTACAAAAAATATTTTCATATTTATTTAACATCAGGAGACATTGAAGGCATTTAGATCAACACGGTTACTTTTAGACTGCGCTGTCTTATTACATATAGGTATGATTATAATTACACAACGCTGTTATAATATGTTTTACCACACTGACTATGTATGAACCAATGCAACCTTGCGAAAATGCCACCAATGTCTTGAACCCAGCATTATTCCGAGGTTGCAGCTCTTATAATTCTCTTACTCAACAACTGTTTGCCGTATTATCTGGGTTCAACAATGAGAACATAACTTAGTCATACGATACGATAGTATTAATAAGAGGGCTATCTTGCGGGAGGGCGTGTTTTTCTGTTACTGAGCTTACTTTTTGCTTGCCAAGAAGTCTGATTCGCTTAGTTTAGAGAATAAATTAAGCTTATAGTAGACTTGGTTGCACACTCGTCTAATCAAACACTTTCATGTGATTAAAACGAAGGATGATCCTGTGGAATAGACGAAACTATCATTCATGTTTTACACGATCGTGCACCAATTGAGGTATTAAGAATAAATATAACCATCTCTCGAAATACAATAGACTGATAGACCTGGATATAGCGAATCTCTGGTTTTACACGTATAGAGATTATATTTATTATTAAATAAATACGAGATTAACGGCTAATGTTAATCCTGTTAACCACAATTACAAGATGCTGTTCTTTGAATATATAACAATCGTCCATATTACTACATAAAACAATGAAGGAATTGCATTTTATTTTTAATGGCAACCCACTTTAAATATCATATCATGTCTGTAATGAAAGATAATGGTATATGTGCAAAAAGTTATTTATAATATTTCTGTGATATTCACCAAATTCATAAAACGTTTACTTTAATTTAATACTCGTGTTGATGTTAACCATTTTCAAACTTATCCCCAATAATATTTAGTGATAAACAACCTATTTAAACAAAAATTGTATTCTCCATCAATTTTATGAGTATAATGAAAAATATGGCGCCTGTTACGAAACAGAAGAACGAATTGTTTACAATTTTATTTAGGTTTTTTACAAACACAATAACGAAAATATCCAATTTGATATATTTATAGTATTGATGTTCTACTTCTATACCTATATAAATAGTGTATAATCGAGTGCATTAAATGCAAATATTTCGAAAACTATTAAAAGTAAGTAAATATTCTATATTGTTGAAGTCAGACTGAAATTCTACGTCGAATAAGGCAATAAAATACAATTTATATAATATAACTTCGGCATTTATTTATTCAATTGGTTTTTTGACGTCATATTTAAAAACTTCAGAAAAAGCCCTACAACTTTTGTTAGAATAATTTTTTTGTAACTACAGAAATAACAGAGAAACGTGGATAGCGAAAGTTAAGTGGATTACCCTATATATATATTTAGAATCTGCTATTTAGATTTTCGACTGGGGATAATGACGATGATGGTTTTAATGGTTTCAAATATTATCTTTAATAAATCTTGAACAAAGTAAAATACTGAAGTCTACTACAGACTTATGATGCTCTCATTAAAAAATAAATTATAGCTATTAAAAAAATTACGTTTTTTCTTTTGCTTACGTACAACATTTTTAAGGTCATACGCTACAAATAAACCACATTTGATATTCATAATCTAATATGTACAATAAAACAAGTTCACCCACAATAATATCATGAACCTTGAATTTCAACCAGATACCAGACTACATATTCTCTTCTACAATTCTTATTTATTATTTCTCTCTATAAATTGGAGTACTGTGAAATACTTTGCATATTACCCTAGTAAAATCTTCCGTGTTTATATATTTATATTATATATTTTGTTACTCCATAGACAAAATTATCATATCAAATTGGAAATATAGGGTCAACATTGCCATAATAGTATATTGTGCGAAAAGTGCAAAGTTGTGGCACGAGCAAAAGCTAGTACCACAATTCAAACGAGTAAGAAATTGCATGTTTGCACGTGTAGCACACTATTCTTTTTCTACAACCACACTTTTTATCCAAAAATAAAAAATTAATAATAGATTTTTTTTTCCATTAATATTTAAAGTTTTTTTGAAACTGTGCAGATAAAATTTTTTTAAGTGCTGTGAGAAATTATTTAGTTTGTGTACAGTAAACAGTGCACAAAAGCGTGTTTTGGGTAGTAGTAGTAGAAAAAATATATTTCATTTTATTCTGTTCAATTGCATATATAAATATTTGTCAGGTTATTCAATCGGATAAATTAAAGGTAAACATTATATAGACATGAAAGTAATTAAAGAAGCAATGAGGTAGCAGTGCACTTGGACTTTATAAAGGTCAAGTTCAATAATTAAGAAGAAATACTGTTTACCTTTTTAAATCCATTGTTAGGTAATCTTGTTTATATAGTCTGTCCACGGATGGATTAAATGGATTAAAGCAAAAATAACGATATAGGGGGGGTTTTTTAGGGTAGAATTCGACGATCTACATGTTCCAATAGTCACTTTCTTTCTCTTCGAAACCTCTAAGTAGGGGTGAAACTCACCCCCAACGAAAAGCACCCTTATTCCTTTTTAATATTTGATATTTGACCCATTTTGAATTAAACTGTCCAAAAAATATTTGAATTTAAAACAGCTATAGAATTAGTTCGAAGTAGGATCACCAAGTTACTGTACTATAATTAAAATTGAATACAAAATACACATTTAATTTTTAAATTAATTTATTTAAACTCAAATTAATAAATTTAATATAGCCTACAAATATCCCCTGTTAATGCGGTATTAAATAAATTTTATTGAAATAAGTTGCAATAAAATGATCACTTAGTTATTACTCTCGTTATTACTCTTAAATAAAAGTATGCTTATATCAAACAAAAATAAACGAAATATTATGTATATGTTATATATTTTCATCGAAAGATATTGCATCAAAATTATATTAAATATATCATTCGCAAAACTGATTTTATCTATTAAATCAGTCTGAAATTGCTTGAACTAAGTCTAGTCATGCTTGTACACAATTTTGTTTTGAATGTCTAATTTGATACCACCCAAATGACAGCTTAATCCTAGATAAAATAAATTAATTTATATTTTGTATGACTAATAGGAAATTCATTTCAACTTAGAAATAATGCAAACATATGATTAACTCGTAAGCCAACTAAGCCAAGTAGGGAAACCTTTAGAATTATAATTTAGGAAGTAAAGTGGATAGTGCAAATTAGATTTGGTAGTATTGCTGTCAATAAATATTAATTTTCATACTGATTTCCAACATTTACTTTGCAATATTTTTAAAAGTCAGTAAACATTTTAAAATTTATTTACATTTTTCTGTCATAGGCCTTCATCAAAATAAAGTTAAATTACATTATCTAACAGTGTTGTACCATGTTCTGTAATGATAATATACTATTAGTTTTGCAATGAGGTTGGTTTACCTTTCCAATTTAATATTATATGTCAAACTTAGTCAAAGAATATTAAAATTATCAGTTTTAATTTGAACATTTATAAGGTTGTAATACAGACAGTTATTCCTGATACATGATATTTTATTTGAAACAAATCAGACTTAGTGACTTCTCAATCGTTAAAATTAGTACATAAAATAATTGCAATTTATGTTACAACAATTATCAAAGGAATATAATAACTAGTCAACTGGGCACTTCAAAGTACTTGTTAAACTTGTCTTTATATGAAGTTCTATAGCCATGCAATGATATCTGTCTGATGGCTGATCATATGATTCTGTAAAGGTCAATGAAATATAAACAAAATATATTATATTCATGTCACTAACGACACAAGTTTTTATCTTTAACGCTTATAGATTAAAAAAATGCGATTAGATTGCAAGATGAAGATAGAGATATCAACTACGAAATATCTATTAGCTAAAAATTTTTGTAGAAATAGATGAGCCACATTGCAAAGCAAGCTCTTTGATAAAAAGCATTATCTTGATTGATCATTGAACGTGTCACACTCTTATAATTTGCTTAAATAGCATTATAAAAAAACTAGTGCATTATGCTGTTGCTCGATCAGTAAGTACGCCAACGCCATGATCCAAAATGTAAGAAAAGGTTTGCTTCACCAATCAGCAATGCTAGAAACCGAAATAATATCCACTACTCTCTAATTGCTTTGAGTAGTAGTAGTTGGTTTTATATATATTTTTATTTTATTATTTTTAGAATAAAAGTGTAACTATAAACTCAACATTATTAACTTAAAAATAAACTAACATAATATTGGGTATTAAATTAAAGTTAATTTAATTTAAATTTGAATTGTCAAACTTTTAACCGCCAAGAGGTTTTGTGTTTTAAATTTCTGTATCGAGCTGAATATTTAAAAACTGTTAATATTTTCATTTGGGTATTATATTTTTCGTGCACGTTTCATAAAAATTATAAAAAATATACGTTCCTATTTAAAAAACACAAAGTTACTGCCTGCCCAGAAGAAATGGAACACCTAGTATAATAGGCATTATTTGTATTTGGCAGAAATGGAGAAACTAGGCAAGCACATAGCAAGATATTCGACTTCCGCGGTGGACACCCTGTATAAATAGATCGATAGATAGATAGATAGATATTTTATTAATCTGTAAGCCAATTTACATTGGATGGACATTAGACATGTTAATGCAGTAGTTGGTATGTAGTAAAAAAAGAAATACGTATATGTTTTTACATATAAATGTAAATTACGAACATGATTTTATACAACAATATTCTTTGATTATAAAATATAAGCCCAATGTTGGGAGCCCAATATCTATTTCGCTAATCAGTTTGTTTATGTATTGTCTATGTATGAATGTAAAGAGGTCAAGGTCCAACACAGCGTTTTGACATACTACTACATTGCACTTATTTGATCATAAGATAAACAAAAATATAGTTTTATTAACTTATCTATGAAGATAGGTTCCGTATGCTTTAATAGTCCATGGTGTTTGATAAACGTTGTGATTCAGAATACATTATCAAATATCTTAATGAGCACCTATTCTATAATATAAAATATAATGCAATCAAAAACAAAGAAAAGCATGCTTCTATTCGTATACAGTAATTATATAGGTACCTATAATAATTCTAATTACAGCAACTTCGATCTTGCTATGCTCTGTGGCTGTGACTAATCTAATTATTATCTATAGCCTAAATAATTTAATGATGTTAAATTATTATATTTAAATAAATTATAAAAAAATTGAATTTGAAAAACTGCATTTTTGGATTCATAATATACTTCAATTACTGTAAAAACAAAGTTCATGTAGGTATATGTTTAGATTTAAGAACATGGTATTTGTGACCACTTTAGTCCAAAAGTAACATGAAAATTAACAAAATATATTAGTGATATCATAGGTTAATACAAAATGTTTCTATGAATGCTCTAGAGTCTAGAGCCTCTAAATTGGCAAAATATTGAACAGAATAAAATTAAAGTGTAGAACTATAGAATTACCGGTTCGCAGAATAATGTGTGCAATATTAGTTTCAAAATACGAAATACGCCTTCTAAGACGAAATGTAAGAGAATTACTAATAATAACAAAAACTGGTGATTTTAATACATTATAAAACGTTCGAAAACGTCAATATTTGTTGAATTTTTGATTAGTCTCTTCTTTTCCGATATCATATTTTAAAAGTACACATTTTTGCACATCTTTAAGGGACATAGACGCAAAAATTTGCGTGAAATTTTAAACCAACACAGTTAAAATATGTAAATCTGATATAACATAACACACTGTACTTCCTTAATAACTATTTTAAAAATTAGAAGAAGCAAAGAATATATACATACAAAGTGATTTATTTGCGATAAATGAAAAAGTAAATTCTTCTATTTTAATAGTGCCAAACTGCAGATGTAACCCAGTGGCGTGAGTAAGATAACATCTAATGGATTCACCCTTGAATTCCTCCTAATCTTTAGAATTCAATTTAATTTATGTGAATGTAGAATTAATATTTTTTTAAATAGTATGAAAAGAGTTATGATTTTGAAGTTAGTTTTTACATTTAATTCTACAAATTCATGACTATTCAATAATCATGATTTGTAAACATACAAATGCATGTAAACGTAAATGCGAATTAATGAAATGATTGCTTTAAATTAAATATTTATACGGATAACTCTAATCTCTCTTAAATCTAAGGATGTTATTGTACAAATTATTTTGATGTGTGTCTTCCTGAACTAATATATTATTTGTAACGTGGGATTAAATGACATTATTTAATTTACTTACTATAAAACGTAAGTACGTATCATAAATTACTCGTGGAGGTATCACAGAGAATACATGGATATATGTCCTAATATTCAGTTTTGGTCGATTTCGCAGAAGGGGTTGGAAAGTTTGAAAAGTAATTCGTAAACATATTATACAGGGTTCATTAAAGAATCGGCCAAACTGCAACAGTACGTTCCTTGAGTAAAAATAAATCGTTTTGCTGAACATACCTTAAATTTAAATTAAAAAATTGATTTTAATTCCCCATAACATTTTAAAGAAGCAAAAAGTTTGGCCCATTCTTTAATGGACACCCTGTATATGCTGAAAATTTATGGTCAGTAATTCTTAGTATAGACGGTTTGTAAACAAACATAATTTATTGAACTCGCATATCCAAGATGTAGAGCCTGAAGTGTGTCCCATTGAAAAACACGAATACACTACTATGCTCTATATCCTATGATCATCGAGTTGAACCAGGGGCATGATAGATTCGATTCGTTTGTTTCTATTTTTACAATGAGCATATGAACCTTCAATTTACTCCAATATTTCATTGTCAAACTACCAAGTTCGTTTATTATATCGAGTAAAAATACATAGGCACCTAAATTAAATCAATTCGTCAATAAAATTAAGTCTAATTTCTTAACCTACATAAAGCTAAGAGTTACGTCACATTTAGTGCCTTAATTTAATGATTATGAAACATTTTGACCACAATATAATTGTGGTAAACTACATGCATGCCACAAAGAAGTGTATAAAACCACAGTACGTTTTATGGATATCTGATTAATAGAAGAACCTTTCCAACGATAACTGGCAATTATTATATGTTACACACCTTCCTCTTTCCTCTTTGTGAGATTGAGATTAGAAAAGTATAACTCGGAGATGTGCAAAATAATGTATAACGACGGTTTTCTTGGATATGTATCGTATCTTTTTATATTATCGTAACTATATTTCTTTATAGAAGAGTTTCGCTCTCGACGATATTTAAAATTTTTGATTTTCCGCCTAACTTGTCCTGGTTTTCATCTTCGTTTCAGAGTAAGAATGTGACCACGTAAAGGTGTCAGAATTTTAGTATTATTTACTGAACTATTGAAAAGTTTTAAATTATTTTTACGATTATTCCACGAAATGTGAAATGGCACCACAGAAGGCGAGAAAATTTATAAATTTTTAGAAAGTATAAACTGGATAAACTATGAAAAAATTTAAAAAAGTTTATTTTAATTAAGTATCAAAATATCTTATACCTACAAACATTTGCAACTTTTTCTTAATTCATTTAAATAAGTATAATTTTTTTCTCAAATAGCTGAACAATTTTTTTTTACAATATTACTTACCATCAAAATTTGTTTTTCGTAATAAAGTCTGTCTTTTTCTAATGGTATACATCTGGAATCCATATTTATAAACAATATTCCGGAAAAATATATTTTAATTGTATTAATTTTGTGTTCCTCTTTTTGCCGATTGAATTCCATACCATATTACTCAATCACATTTTAATAATAAAGTAAAATAAAGTAAATTTTGATACAATGCGAATTTTATTGTAGGTGAAGACGTAGAACTTAATTTCTTGTATTTTTAGAGAATTAATGCTTGGATGGTATGTTAAATATATTTTTGTAATGTAACAATAAGATGATAATTGATTATTTTCTATTGCTTCCTGAAAATCTCCAGCATATGTCCTGAAGAAATGCCTCTCAACACTCAACTTACATTTTTGTATTTCTGACATATTTATTTGACTTTTTGCCAAAGGACTTCGTAATTTAAATATTTTCTTATTTTTTCTTTTGTTCACAATAATAAATATGTTCAAATTATGGTATTGATAGAGAATAAATAAGATGTCATAAAAAAATAATCTGTAAAGGTAGGTGTAATTGTCGCTCGAGTAAACAAAACTGTGTAAATAATATGTTGTTTCATCGAACGGTACGTAAATATGACGTAGGAAAAATGAATGAAAAACGCGGCCACATGCCACATGTTAAAAAAAATATTTGAGAAGTACTCATAATACGTGCAGGAAAAACATTATCCAATTTTCCTTAATCGTCATAATCAGCAGAACGAACTAACGTAGATTTATGTGATAATAAACAACGGGACGTAATGATATATAGGTATAGCATATGCGCGATGTGACACACAACATATTTCTGAGTCAATTTTAGTCTGTATAAACTTCGGGATAAGCGGAAAAACGTACTCGCCGGCGTATTTAAGAAAACTCTGATATCGTAATAAGCAGTTGTTGCGCTTCACTGTGGCACAGAGCATCATACTAAACTTTGAGATAGGCATAGCGAAACAAGTGCTTATTACATTCACCCGTGCCTTGTTCTATTCAGATGTTTAATTTATTGTGCTCGTTTATTAATTGAATTATTTAAACAGGTCGTTAGGTGAATTGTTAGTTAATAATAAAAAGTGTGATCCTGGATTTTTAAAATGCTTACTTCGGATGAAAATCCGACTGCCCGCAGAAGGGTTTTGAAAAAGACATTATCTCAAGAGGAAGTGATTGAGAGGGTACCTCCAAATTCTGACAAGATTTTTGAAAACATACCCTGGCTTAACATAATGGCGGATATTGCCCTTACAGCAGCTATTGCAGAAATTAAGGTATATTTCTCTAAACAGTATTTACGGGATAATTATTTGGTGCGTTAGGAACCGATAAACATTATGAAAACAATTAACTAAGAAAAACAAATAAAATGAAAGAAATTTTGAAAAAAAAATAAACATCGGAGTGCTTTCTGGTTCATTCATAAGTAAGAACAGATTCGTTGAAACCATGGTATTTTCAAGTTTACAGAGGCCATTTGAAAATGAACCTGATCAATTCTTAAACGTTTTGAAAAATGAAAGGAAGATGAAACGAACCAAAATGTTTACCTTCCATTATTATTAAAAATTGTTTGATGAAAGTTGGTTTTAAGCAGTTATTTTTATGCGATTTTTATTAAAGTAATTTTTAACCTATATTATAACCGTACAAATTCATCAATTATCCTACCACTTATTTATTATCATATTTGTGATAGCAATAATTAATCTATCGCTACTGACGTTTGTACTTACATTTTTTTGTGTCACGAGATAATTAATGTATGTCACGTCAAATTGTACTAACATATAGGTAATTACAATTAAAGGCATCGCTTGTGTCCCACTTTAAACCAGAGATTAAGTAAATAGAGTTTGATTAAACGAATTGCGAAACGAAAATGAAATTGCGATAATAGCAATAGCAATAACACTTATTATATTCATGTTCCTTATTTTAAAACAATTTTATCAATAATTATTTAAGTGAAAGATTAATGCATATTCATTAGTTACATTAACATATGTGTTTTGTAGCTAACTTTATTAATCACTTTATCGAACTTCTAACAATGAAACATTATTAATTAAACGGAGATTATATTTTTTCGAATCGCACAAATAAATTAGTTTATTAGCAGTCAGACGATTTAATTAGCGAAATTACTCCGGTTATCATTATTTACATACAAAACTATTTGATCCCTGTTTATTTGCTTAAACCGAAAATTAGATCTGTTACTTTAAGTTATGTAATTAAATTTATTTTGATCTAGATATACTTTTAAAATTCGACCATAAATCAAAATCGCACCTATTTATTAATAGATAAAGGGCTTTAGATTAGATCAAGCGAAAAAACAGCTGGATAATGTGTGCTTAAAATTCGTATTGAAACTTAATCCTACCAAAGGAAATTACGCAAAGTTGTTTTGCTTTTTGTTTCCAATATTTGTGTAAATTTTTTGGTATTAGTTTAATTTCAATGTAATCCCGACACTGCTTCTAATCGGCACTCGTTTTTTAAACCTTCCGTTGGTTTACCATAAAAAATTGCGGCTAATTGTGTCCTTACATAGAAAACAATTATTTGTATATTTGCATTCTCTTTGTTGCCTCTTGCTTGAAAATGCGTTCGTACTACATATTTGACTCCAATTAATTGCATACTTATTACGTCTATCAGTTCCGCAGTGGATTACACTGTCTTTCGTAAACTGGAGTCGATCCCGAAATATCCACCCTGGCGATGTCGGTGGATATGGATATTTTATGTTTTCATTTGACATAATATTATATGAATATAGTCTTTAGCCGATTGTGGATTGTGTATTGTTTTTATGATTTATGGTAATTTCACAACTGTACTAAAGTATATATTTTTTTTACAGTTCAAGCGTATGCTTAATAAGGAATTATCTCATTTTTCGGAGTCGAGCAAATCTGGAAACCAAATATCTGAATATATCTGTTCAACTTTCCTTGGTAAGTTATAATTTACATATTACCTAGTTATTAGAATGCTTCTTTGAAGTTCTTGAAATTTGTATACACTTATTATAAATAACGGGTATTAATGAAATTACGCATATCATCAGATCAATAATTTTTTCCTTAGAATATTAAGCGATTTCCAAAAATTCTGCTTTCTGTAATTTAAAATTAAATATTGTTTTCGGAGTCAATGAGGAAAATAGGAGAAGGTACCTGAATCCATTAACACCCGCTAAGTTTGACCTAAAATGATTTCTGAAAATTTAAAAACAAATTATTACAATATTATCTTTCTATTGCAGATAAACAACAGGAATTGGACATCCCAACTCTCCGTACAGATGAAGCTGCAGAGCCACCAAAAGGGGCGCCACGCAAGGAGCGCCCCAGAGGGCCTCATAATACTATGTCGCAGATATCTGGTGTTAATCGCAAACCTTTGTGCCATACAAACTCTTTTACTGGCGAAAAATTGCCTCTACATGGTGTAGAGACTCCGTACGAGGAAGATTTAGGAAAAAGTTTAATGATCATAGACCATTGGGGCATTGATATATTCCGCATTGGCGAATTAAGCAATGGAAGGCCCCTGACTTGCGTAGCTTACACTACATTTAGCAATAGAGACCTGTTGAAAGCAATGGGAATCCCACCCAAGACATTCATTACGTTTATGATGACGTTAGAGGATCACTACGTTAAAGATAATCCTTTTCATAATTCACTGCATGCGGCCGATGTTACTCAAAGCACGAATGTTTTGTTAAATACTCCAGCTTTGGAGTCTGTCTTCACTCCTTTGGAGATTACAGCAGCATTGTTCGCTGCGTGTATACACGATGTAGACCACCCTGGACTTACTAATCAATTTTTAATTAACTCTAGTTCTGAATTAGCATTAATGTATAATGATGAAAGTGTATTGGAAAATCATCATCTAGCAGTCGCTTTTAAATTACTTTCAAATGAAGGGTGTGATATCTTTTGCAATATGACTAAAAAGCAGAGACAAACTCTTCGCAAAATGGTTATAGATATGGTTCTTAGTACTGATATGTCGAAACACATGAGTCTGCTGGCAGATTTGAAGACTATGGTAGAAACCAAAAAGGTAGCTGGATCGGGTGTGCTGTTGCTGGACAACTATACTGACCGCATTCAAGTTCTAGAAAATTTGGTTCATTGCGCTGATTTAAGCAATCCTACCAAACCATTGGCATTATATAAGCGCTGGGTTGATCTTCTCATGGAAGAATTCTTCCAACAAGGAGACAAGGAACGTGAAGCCAAAATGGACATTAGCCCTATGTGTGATCGTCATTCTGCGACTATAGAAAAATCCCAAGTAGGCTTTATTGATTATATAGTACATCCACTTTGGGAAACCTGGGCCGATTTGGTTCATCCTGATGCGCAAGATATTCTGGATACGCTTGAAGAAAACCGCGATTGGTACCAAAGTGCAATACCTCCAAGCCCACCAGCTGAAGAAGTACCTGACCCGCAACGCCCAGGCATTCGTTTTCAAGTCACTTTAGAGGAAGGCGAGGCCGAATCTGAGGCTGAAGCTCCGATGTGACGGAGGCTGGTGGGTCTCTGCAGGAAGCTGACCGAAAAGGTGCAGCAGTGGTGGCGCGTACGGCAGTAGGCGCTGGCGTCCTGCCCTCATGTGTCACTCCGCGCTGGCGCGGCGTTTGTTATGTTTGCATCGCTTGACTGAATCTTATGGGCTGAGGCGCAGCCTGTCCCCGCAGTTCCTGGGAGTGTATGTTACTTTAAATTATATTCTGTTTGGCCTTTCCACGACCCTTTTGTCATGCCTTACTTAGGAAGACACCGCCCCTACTGACTATACATCTGTACATAGTTCATAATAATATTTGTCGATGTAATACTCAGCCCCGTGTATGTATAGGTACTATGTGTCATGTCAGCTATGTTACACAAGTAAAGCTCTCTCCATTTTAAAACAGTTTGTCTTATTTAAGTATCCTTTTCCTTTTAAATATGACCTCTAAATAAAAAATAAGAAACTCAAAAATTTTTTATTTAAATATTTATTTAATGTGCCAGAAACCAGTGTCTTAAAAAATTAAGTGCACATTTTTTAACTAATTATTTTTGTTCCTATCAGGAGATTCTATCTACATCCCCTTTAACCAAATATTTGTCTGTTCAATATAACCTATGTTGAACATAAACATTATAGTAAAAATATTTCTTTCATACATTTTTTTTATTGAAAGAATTTATCGATTATTTATCATGTTGTTATTACCTATCCATTTTTTTATTTTATTGTGCTTACAAAGTATGCATTAGTTGTTTTGAAGTAGTTAAAGTTAGAATACCAGAAAGCAAATTTGGGATTTTATAAAATATAGAAAATATAAACATACCTACATAAATTAGTCATAATTGGTGATCAAGATCACCAATAATTCTTTCGATGAATGTCCTCTGAACACTGTGACAGAAAATTAACTAATAATAATGCGAAGAAAATTATGAAATCTATTCTTCACCATATCGTTTTTATAAAAACTAGTTAAAAACTTTAATTTACATGAAGTGAATGAAAATTATTTAAATGGAAATTGAAGAGGAAAAATCGAAGTATTAATAAATTAATTTAATGTTGATTAGTCGAAAATTTAAATTAAACGTGCAGCTGTATGTTTATGTATATCCGTTGTGGGAGATTATTTAAGAAATACGATGCAATTAATGAATTCATGTTATATTGCAATATTTATACAAATAATTAATTGATTTAAAAACTGTCAACTTAGGATTTTTGTGTTTTCAAGAATAATGAAAGAGGTACAAAAGGCGTATTGTACACGTATAATTTACCTATTTTTTTTCTAAGAAGAGAAAGTTCAGGAGGTGGTAATGCGGCCCATCCCGGTCACCCCCCTTAAAGAATCCTTCCAAATTATATATCTTTTTCAAATTGCATAAAACTAATCGTCGACTAGATCTAAAACTTCTTACTAAATTTAGTTGAAAAAGAATCGGAAAATTGAAATTCCTGGAAATTTATTGAAAACTCAACCATTTTGAAAATACTTTTTCTCTTGATCGTCTAAATAAATTTTTTAATTACTCACAAAATTGTACAAAATGTTTTTGATTTTTATATTTCACTGATTTAGTGTAGGTAGTGGAAAATGATTCTGTGTTCCAACCACTAATAATGGTCAATAAGACAACCTATAGTTAGGTGTTAACATATTAAATCAATAATCGTATTAAAAATACAAAACCGACTCTCGTCTCCAACATGAGTATACCTAAAACCTTCTTTAAACTTTAAGATTCAGTTATTGAAAGTTAACAAATTCAGTTCAATGGTTCCCGGTGTGGTGTAATCACGGACAACATAGACATAATCTGCAAATGCAGGACCTATCCATTTAAGTTAATGAAGACGGTTCAAAAAAAAGGAAATCAATACCTTGGAAAGTAAAATACCTACCTGATCTGCAAATTCATATTAAATGTGCTGTTACAGATTTACTAGCTGATTACCTATATGGTTGATAATATTATGAGTTTTGCTAATTTTGATACACTTAATATATTTTGTATTACAGAAAAAGATTATGTTACGGCTATAAAAAAACTTAAACCTAAGCGTGCATCAGAATCCGATGATACCTCCATAATATGTGCTCAAGGGATTTACGGAGTATCTTAAAAACCCGCTCCTGCATATTTACAATTTATGCATAAAAGCAGGCACATTCCCGCAAATCGGGTGAAAGATCTAATGTAGAAAACTCTCGAGAAAACTATAGACCAATTGCTGTATTACCCGCTTCTGCTAAAGTTTTCGAACAAATTTTACAAAATTTTTTCTGGAGTCATTTAAGTACTTTCATTGAACCGTCTCAACATGGATTTATTCCAAAAAGACAACAAATCTAAATCTACTCACATTCATTCAATAATTTTATTCTCAACGCATTTGAACACGGAGTTCAGATTGATGTTATTATTATCTCATTTTTGCAAGGCTCTTATTCTAACGAATTTAATGCTTATTCCTGAGTTCCGCAGTGATCTAATCTAGGCTCGTTACTTTTCTTATTTTTTATTAATGATTTACCGGGCACCCTATCAAACTCAACATCCATCTTATTTGCTGACGATCTTCTTCAGAGAAATAAAATCAGAAGATTGCAATCTACTACAAAATGATATAAAGCAGTATATGATTGGAGTATAGTTAATAAATTCGATTTTAATATAAGAAAATGTTCTACAATCGCATTTACTCGGTCTACGAATCCACTTGTTGCCTCATACTTTATGAACAGTGTATTGCTTGTCAGATAGTCATTATGTGTGAAGGATCTTGGTGTAACATATGATTCAAAACTGTCATGCAAATTGCAAATTGAAAGCGCAGTAACGCTCTTCTCTTAAATCATTGGGATTTATATTTAGCGAATCTAAACAATTATCTGATATAAATATATAAAAAATAATATTTTCAATATCTCCCAAATGAACGACAATATTAAAAAAAAACATTTAGTGATGTAAAATAGTTATCTCGTGAAGCACTAATATTTCCCTATTACAAAAGTTTCCGAACATCACCAGAGGCGGCAAACAGATGGGGTAGTGGCCCTTTTTCATACCTGAACTTTAACGCTACTGGTCCTAGCCACAAATTTTGATATTTTTTTTAGATTCTATGATATTAATTGTATAAAAGCCTCTCTTGTAATTTTTTCATAGGATGCACCGTTCTCGAGTAAATTGCTAAAAACCATCGACATGTGCTTGGAAATTAGCTTGAGATTCATTTTTAAAAATTTCAATAGCAGTGCAAAGTAATTTAAAACATAAACTATTAAAAGGGGCAGCAATTTGTTTTTTGTCCAGGGCGGCGCGAACGTTAGAGCAGGCCCTGCGGTAAGTAAACTGAGATAGAAATTTAAAAATCAATTTTTATTGAATACAAAATTAAAATTACAATTTGTATAATTATTAAAATTTTTGGAGATCTCGACTTCATCTCAATCTCCCATCCTTAACCAGTAAAGAACACTTACTGACCTTAATACTTAATATACCTACTATTTTGCCCTCGTTTACCATGCCTATTATTTTTCTCCACATTAGACTGGCCTGCCTGACCATCGTCGATATCGATGTCAACTTTTACGTGCTGCGCCATTGTTGACAGGGCCGGATTACCCATGAAGCAGAGGAAGCAGCTGCTTCCAGCGGCAAATTTCAGGGGCGGCAAAAATATTAATAAATTCATGTTATTTTATGTTATTTATTTTTTTCAACTCTCAGTATATCAGGAAACTGCCCACGAAATTTTTTTGTGGGGGATTACAATTCTAACATTTAATTTAAACCGTTTGACCCTCAAAAATCCAAAAATTCTTTGGATTTTTGAGGGTACCAGGGGCGGCAATAAAACATCTGCATCCAGCGGCATATGTGGCTAATCCGGCCCTGATTGTTGAGGGGTTACTATTGGATTTATTACTCATCTATTTGCTAAAAGTTGAAGGGAATACTACAATACCTTTTACCTAAGTTTTTAAGTGTCACGCTCAGTTCGTGCACAATTAAAATTATTGAGGTTATTCATTATTATTACCTTACACAGGGCGGATGTGGATGTCGGAAGATAAGGTGGTTCCTGTTTATCGTATTTTTTAAGAAAGCAAAAACTTTTATGAAGAATAACTTTTCCTCGAAAAGTTGAATATTTTAGCCATTTCGTCTCTTGTAAACCCCATCCGCGGTCATACCCACTTTATATCTAAATAACGCATATTTCAATAAATGCACTGTCGAAAATATTTCTTTAAATACCTACTCCAGAGATGGAAACTCTTTGCTTAAAAATGAACACCCAGAATATTTGTTTTATTATGTGTTATATACAGACCTCCTTCAACAATGGATCAACGACATTTTGCTATGTGATGAACTAACCAGACTTTGTAGTACCTGCAAGGACGTTATTATTTTCGGCGACTTCAATTTTCCCGATATTGACTTGTCCTATGCCAACCTACCCCTGGCAATATGAACTCGACGTATTTATTTCTCGACATACTTTATAGAAACAACTTGTCGCAGATTGTCACTGATCTTACTAGATTTCGGACGTATCAAAATCCATCCTTATTAGATCTCATTTTAACTACAGATGAGAACTTGCTTAGGCATTCTCTTCATCTCCCTCCTTTTGGTATTTCAAATCATGTAACACAATCATGCAATTTACAACTTGTGACATGCAAGTTTAATTCAGAAATCAGAATGCAAGAAGAAATGGCATAGGTACCTACCATAACCGATTTCAACAGTTTAAATAGTCATTTAGGTACTACGTATCAACTGCCAGAACATTTTAGGCAATCTTTCTACAAACGAATATAACTCAAGAAGCCTTTATTACCTACTAGTGTACACATACGTAGGTATATGATACCAATGACAAATGTAAACTATAAATACATGGAACGACATTGCATTGTTGTAATTGAAGGAAGAAAATGTATAAAATGCGGATGGACACTGTCAGAGGGCGACATTAAATTTTTCTTCTTACTATGTTAATAGTATCCTTAAAACATATATTACAATACCTAGTGCTTTAAAGTTATTCCAAAAAAACTAATTAAATATTTAAAACCAGTAATATCAGTAAAGAAACAGAGAAACACTAGTATCGCCCTCTGTCAGTGTCCAACCGCATTTTATACATTTTCTTGCTTCAATTACAACAATGTCGTTCCATGTCTTTATAGTAATTAGTAATTATAGTTTACATTTGTCATTGATAATACATAAAAAATCTAAAGCTTGACGCTATTATCGTATGTCTGGCGATCGCTGGCTCTTGGTCTATTACATTTGTATGTATATCAAATAGCAACGGCAATTACAATTAAAGTACCAAAAAATCGTGGGTAGATTACCATAACCATACTCACAATACGTTTTATAAGCAGAAAATTCGGGCAGTGGCCAATGGCCATGGTCTATTGCGAATAGCGTATTATAACATACCTATCAGATTTATTATGGTAATGGTAGGTAATATCATTCTACAATCTACATATAATAAGAAATTTTACATGCAATTAATATATTTCAATTATTATATTTATTATTTTAATGCTCAAATCTCCATAATTTAATTTTTCTGATTTTCTTCGGGTGACATCTATTAATGAGTGGCTGAATCACCAACCAAACTGGGCTAGAGCGCCTTTGGATGTCTTTCATCGTTATTATTTTTCAGAACAGATGAATTTGAAATTTTGTCCATGCGTTATCTCATTTATATACAACTATACAACATACTGGTAATATAGACAAATGTATCATCTACTTGTAACTTGCCAGGACAACTCAATTACAAATGTTAAAAAAAAGAAAATTCTTTTGTAGACCACACAGTTAGTCAATGACACAGTACAGTCTGCTAAATATACTAGACGCCCAACCTCTAATTTAAACTGTGTGTAAGAGATGGCGAAAGTGTTCAGTTTGCGATGCTCATTGCCGCCGGCCGCATCGTTCAAATAGCAGAGCAGTGGAATACCCCGCGAGGCGCGAACAACTTTATTTGAAGTATTGAAGTTGAAGGATATATATAATGTATATAATGTCAACGAGTAACGACGCATCGTACGCCTCAATATTCTTTGTATATGCTATTCACATTTTATTTACATGAGGGGAGGCTTTGGAAAATCTGAATTCTGTTGGTATATGAATGACTGTTTTAATTACTGAGGTTATGTTGAAAAGTCAAAAACATAATTACAAATTCAAATTGGTTCTACATAGTTGCCAGAGTGAGACCCTAAAGAAAGCACAGCAATGTTATCAATAAAAAATTTGGCAATTCAGCCAAAAATAAGTGACAGTGACGATCAATTAAATCTGATACTTCAATATTTTGTCAATAGTAGACAACCCTGAAACATATCATAGCCTCCCCTCATGTAAATAAAATGTGAATAGCATATAATAATAGTGTACGTGCAGTGCGCAATACGCGACGCAAATTACGATCGTCTAGTTTCACTCTTTTACCGATTTTATAATGCTGAACGTCATCGGCAATTCTCACTTTTCTGAACAATTATATTAGACTATTCACGAGCAAATATTTTGGTTGATAACTTCACTTGGAGTAGCACCGGAGCGTCAAACTTTGCTTTGCCATCCGTATCCATGGTCACGGCCATCCGTATCCATGGTTACGAAGAATCGCTTATTCGACGTCTTCCAACGGCAAAACTTATGTCACTCCCCCGTTATCGAGGATGTTGAACACGATGGTGATGTTGATTCTGCTCCCCGAGTTGACCCTACCCCCAAATGGCCAAAAACCACCCCCAAAGGGGAATCGCGTATTCCACACCTTCCACCGGCAAAACTTATGTCACCCCCCGTTTTCGAGGATGCTGAACACGATGGTGATGTTGGTTCTGCTCCCTGAGGCGAACCAACCCCCCGAACGGCCAAAAACCCTCCACGGGGGTGAAAAATGTATTTCGTGCTACAAACGACAAAACCGGCGTTATCTCTCGTTTTTGAGTATGCTGGACAAGAGGAAAACATTACCAAGTCACCTTTATATTTACATATAGTAAATAAGTAATTTTATGCGTCAATAAAAATGTTTATGATTTAACTTACTTCACTTACTTCATAAAACCGCGCGTCAAAGGGGTAATTTGTGTCCATTCGAGGGGCTCGCGGTAGTCGGGTGACTTCGTAATATATTTCTCTTGCCCATCATACTCAAAAATAAGAGATAACGCGGGTTTTCTCGTTTATTGTAACACGAGACACATTTTTCACCCCCTTGTAGAGTGGTTCTTGGCCGTTTGGGGGGTTGGCTCGCCTCGGGGAGCAGAACCAACATCACCATCATGTTCAGCATCCTCGAAAACGAGGGTGACATAAGTTTTGCCGGTGAAAGACGTCAAATACGCAATTCTCCCCCTTTGGGGGCGGTTCCTTGGCCGTTTAGGGGGTAGGGTCAACTCAGGAAGCAGAAAAAACATCACCATCGTGTTCAGCATCCTCGAAAACGGGGGGGAGCGGTAGTTTGGCTGACTCCCCAAATATTTGTATGTTCGTCCGACTCACAGAATGCACTATATAGCCTCTATAACAACATGTACAGGGTGGCCCGTTTAACTTGGGCCTATACCTTATCTCAGAAAATATAGGTGTTATGAAAAAAATGTTGAAATAAAAGTTGTTCGAAATCAAATGAACTATTATATTTGAATAAAACGAGATCTCTATCTTGCTTTTATACAGGGCGATAAGTTAAAGTTGTATTTTTTTAAATGGAACACCCTATATATTGTTGCAGTTTTAGATTCTACGTATAATTCTCATTATCGTCATATATGGTATCATATATCTAAAATGCCTATTGTTTGAGTTACAAGCATTTAAAATAAAAAATTGACAGATTCGGATCAACTTTGAAAAATTGATAATTCCGATACTAGATATTATTATTATTTGCAACTTTGCACAGACGATTAGCACATGCCATTGTGTAGAACAGTCGCAGGAAAATTTGAAATTTTTTGTACAGGGTGGTTGTAAAGTCGCTGTCAATATCCAAAGTTTTAAACCTTGATAAGTCAAAAATCTTAAATGGAACACCCCGTATATTATTTCCTAGGTCGATGTAGAATTAAATTCCCTTCAAGTTGATATATGGTTTCCCTATACTTAAAGTTGCTCGTTTTCATGATATTTGACATTTACATACAAGTTTACCATTTTTACTTCTTACGAATTCCGAAACTGACTAAACACTTTCGCCACTAAATAGTTGACAGTCAATAAGCGGTGATATTATTCTTCTCGTTTTGATAATCTTTTACTACTCCTTTAAATTATTATTAGTCGATCAAATTAGTAGGTAGATCACACATGTTTCATATTCTAATTTTCACTAATTCTAAAAAGAGTATTCTTTGCATCAATAAATTATCGCAGGTAGCAATGAAGAATAAAACAAATAATTCACATTGCACATTATTTGACATTTCACGTAGTTTGTTTTTAAGTAGTACTTACATACTTATCTATTTCTGCAAAAAAATGTATACACGTGAAGAAAAAGTAGACATGCTAGAATGTTATCTATCTAAAAATAATAGCCCGGCTCTTGCTCTCAGAGAGTATAGAACGGAATTTCCAGCTAGACGGATTCCTGAGAAGAAAATATTTGCCAGAATAATACAAAACATACGAAGGCATGGAACATTATCTAATGAAAAACGGGAGAAGCCTAGACGGGTCTTAAATGAAGGTAAACAATTAGATATTTTGCTTCATTTTGAAGATAATTCCGAAACCTCCACTCGTCAGGCGGCATTAGATTTGGAAGTTCCAAGAACTACAATTCAAACTTGCCTCAAAATCAACAAACGCCGGCCATACAAATTTGTACCAGTACAAAAATTGGAACAAAGAGATTTTCAGTCGAGATTGGATTTTTGCAGTCTTTTAATGGATAGATATTTTCTAGACAACGTTTTTGTTAACATTCTTTGGACTGATTAGTCTATTTTCACGACCGCTGCCGGCATATTCAATCGAAAGAATGCACATTACTGGGGTAGTGAAAATAAAAGAAAAATATTTGAAGTTCAAAAACAAGGCAGAAGTTCTGTGAAAGTGTGCTGCGGGATTTGGAGTAATCGTATTTTGGGACCTATTTTTTATAATGGAAATTTAAATTCAGTTAGATATTTACATTTATTAGAAAATCAAATTAGCGAGCTTATAGAAAATCAAATACCGGCACAGGACATAATGAACTTAATCTGGCAGCAGGATGGAGCTCCTTACCATGGAAGTCTGAATGTCAGAGAATTTTTAAATCAAAACTACCGGGAGTGGATTGGACAAAACGGTGGAATATCATGGCCTGCTCGTAGCCCGGATTTAACCCCACTAGACTATTTTTTATGGGGCACCTTGAAAGAAATCGTTTATAAATATAAGCCTAACACAACTGAGGAGATTCAAGAAAGAATAAGGGAGGCCATAAATTATTTGAATACAACAAACTATGTCGCAAAAGCCATTTCGAATCTTCAAGTAAGATACACCACCTGTATTGCTCAAAACGGTGGGTACATAGAAAATTTGTTGTAAATGTTAGTTTCTAGTGAGATCACGTATCGGTCCATGATGCATTTGAGTACTGTGTACTGTGCTTTCTAACCTTTAGTGTTATTGTCTCAGATCTTCGTCATACAGATCCTTTATTTTAGCTATGTTGACGAGGAGAAATAACTCCGAAACACGTGTCCGTAGCTGCATCATGTTTCTTTTTTGGAGTATACAGTGCTATTAAATTTCTTCTACTATTATTAACCCCGCAAAACATCACTTCCTTTATTTTAGCTACGCTACGCTGACGAGGAGCAATAACTCCGAAACACGTGTCCGCAACTGCATCATGTTTCTTTTTTGGGGCATACGGCGCTATTAAATTTCTTGTTTAGTTTTTTAGATTTCATATCAGTAAAAAGTGTTCGTGTAGAAACATTGTTAGTTGTTTACCGAAAATGTACGACTTTTATTTTTTTTATATATCATAGTATCGCTTAAACAATTTTCGTCTTTCTGTTTACGATTTCATTTTATTATTCTTAGCAACTTTGCCGCCTCAATTTGAATATTGAGTTTTTATAATGTGCATTGTGACATTTTGACAAACCATAAGAAATGTAAACTTGTAAATGTCAAATATCATGAAAACGAGCAACTTTAAGTATAGGGAAACCATATACCAGCTTGAAGGGAATTTAATTCTACACCAATCTAGGGTATAATATACAGGATGTTCCATTTAAGATTTTTGACTTATCAAGGTTTAAAACTTTGGAAATTGACAGCGACTTTACAACCACCCTGTACAAAAAATTTCAAATTTTCCTGCGACTGTTCTACACAATGGCATGTGCTAATCGTCTGTGCAAAGTTGCAAATAATAATAGTATCTAGTATCGGAATTATCAATTTTTCAAAGTTGATCCCAATCTGTCAATTTTTTATTTTAAATGCTTGTAACTCAAACAATAGACATTTTAGATATATGATACCATATATGACGATAATGAGAATTATACGTAGAATCTAAAACTGCAACAATATACAGGGTGTTCCATTTAAAAAAATACAACTTTAATTTATCGCCCTGTATGAAAGCAAGATAGAGATCTCGTTTTATTAAAATATAATAGTTCATTTGATTTCGAACAACTTTTATTTCGACATTATTTTCATAACACCTATAGTTTCTGAGATAAGGTATAGGCCCAAGTTAAACGGGCCACCCTGTACAATAATATAACACAAATAATCATCATTTAGCCACAGAGTAACCATGACTGTATAATTTTGACGTTTCGCAGTCACATAACAACGTACACTTGATTTCAAAAAAAAGTAGTACAGCTCTTAGATGAGGAAATGGGAAATGGCCTATTCCTAGTTGTCTAAATGGTTCTTTTGACAGTAAATTATTGAAATTAACTTAATAATGAAAATATAGATGGCAGTCACTTGTAATTACGTAAGTTTATACTGGTAAATAAATAAATAATCCTATTTTTAGTAGAAATATATTTTAAATATAACATTTTGAATAAAAATTTAAAACACAAATAAACAAATTACATCATAAATAACAGTAATTAATATTGAGTCATTGCTCCATCCCCATCTAAAATTGCTTGTAGCCTCCTAGGCATTGATAAAACTAAATCTTCTGGAATTTGGGTATTACATAAACTTTCCCATTCATCTTCAATTATGGCACGAAGTTATTCCGCATTTTGATGACGATAGATAATAGGCATTTACGATAATTGGAGCGGGTAATGTATCCTGGTACATTGCGGTAATCAGCTGTTTTATGTCAATACATCTACCGAGCTAAGAATTACCGAACGCAAAATTTCAAATGTACCCTAAAGCATCACTTGACTAATTAATAACTAATTGAAAATTGATTTACTTTTTTATTTTATGCTTATTCATAAGTCCATACTGCTCGCCATGTCAAAATGGAAAGTAAAATAACATTTATATGTATTGCATATTTAGGTATACCTACTTACTTACTTAATTCATTATACATATACATAAATGTTTCCGTCCTCATCTAAAATTACTTCATTATTTTCGTCAGTGATGGGTTTTATTTTTCTCAAATACTCACAAAATGTCAAAAATTAAGTTTTTTTAATCATATTTTAAAGTTATACCGCATTTACCAACCGATGTAGTCGATCCATAAATTTTGGATCGGGTAGATGTAGCGAATACATTTGATACATTTACCGAACGCGGTTCGGTAGATATGTTCTTATTATCGAACGCTCTGATACATTGCGGTATGTAGCGCTCCAATTATCGTAAATGCCTTATAAGATAATAGTTATATATCCATCATTACACGATTGGAAAACTTTTGCGTCAGAAAATATGACTTTTGACCAAAAGTCTTCATTGTTCAACAATAATATTATTATGGTTGAGTGCAAAAATGATCTGTCCTTGTTTTTTTCCTCCGTTAATTTGTATTTTCTAGCAGCACACTTCAGAATGGTATTTTTAATTCTTCTACAGGCAGTAGATCTTGATGCGGGAAAATTTTTATTCACTAAACGCTAAATGAGTATCAGGTGTTCGCGGAGCACCCGCCACCTACTGGATTTTTGTTGTGTCAGTTGGGAGCAAATGTCTCACTGTTTACCTTGAGTATTATGTCATTTAAAGTTTTTTCAATCCATTAAACACTCCTAAGAACACAATACTGCAAATAATGAGTATATAGTTTTTAAAAGCCATTTTCAAACCGTCCAGCTCGATACTTTCAAGCCAAAAGTGATAAGCAAAGGATATAAACTTGTGAAAAGTTATCATGTCAGTGATGTCACGACGTCGTGACAATGAAATTCATACAAGGCAAGGTTTTACGAGAAACTCCAGGTGCAACTAGCACTCGGAAAAAAGAAAATATAATATATAACCCAGTAATTCAGGTAAATTTTTTTTGGTGTTTTTGATTATTATTTTTATTTACTCTATAAAATAAATTTTTATGTTTATTTTTATTATGATCCTGTAGCTGGAGGAAAATCGAAGAGTAGTCGACACTAACTGTAATTGTAAAGGCAAAGGGTACTGTAAACATGCTGCAGCTGTTTGAATTTTTGAAATGAAGAAAACACGCGCTCACAAACCAATTTATCCATGATTTGGAATCGCCCTCCCGAAGAAATGTTACGTGAGAAAACGAGCTCAGAAAATTTTCAGACTACTACTAGCCAGCCAAAATCAGTATATAAATTCAAAGATGTAGAAAATGTAGATCCAATTCTTCAAGAGAACTGCACCCTTCCATTGTATGTAAAAGCTGAGGAAGAAATTGAAGAGTTAAAACGAGTTAAAGAGATTGAACTGCGTGATACTTTATTGAATTTTCAAAAGTTCCAAACAAATATGTGTTTTCCTCAGTATCATGCGTTTAAAAGTATCGCTAACGAAAACCTTCGTCTCACACTATCTGTTGTAAAGTGTCTCGAAGCATATAGAGCCTTTTATTATTCTCATGTTGTCGTCGATGACCAAGCATGGAATTCTATTTGTTTTAATTCAATAAAGCAATCCGAAACTGCAGTGTGGTACAAGGAAAGACATGTACGCATTACATCCAGTCAAAAAGCTCACCGAATAAAAACAAGAGAAGAAAATTTTGAAAATTTAGCTGCACAGTTCAAAAAACTGCGTTACAATGGAGCCCTCACGAATGCAATGCAATAAGTGTATTTGTGCTAGGAAAATATGATTGTTCGAATACTAGACAAATATTGTGCAATTATTTTGCGTTACAAATAATGCCAATTCAACTGGATAATGTTGCTCCAGTTGTTGCATACACTCTTACACAAATCATACGATTGTCTAAATATTCTGTTGCGGTCGCAACTTGCCGCAATAATTGCACAATTGCACAAATAAATTGCGATAATTGTGCTAATATTGCACGATATGTCTGTCTATCGGGGTAGGAATGTTTTGGAATACGTGGAAGAAAACATGTAAACAACATTAGGTTATACTTACGCGACTCGACGCACGGACACAATCCACTTTTTTCGTCGATTTATATCCCACGGTCTACTGGGAAAGCTTTAAAAATGTAATTCCGGGTTTTTTGAAGACCGAGACTTACAACCAACGACACAACAAACTTTTCCATTCATTTTTCCCGACGTGCGTTACTGCGGCTTACTGCTGTTTGTCAACATTTGCTCCCACGTAATTTTACGAGCGGCCGCGCGTTGGCGCTACTGTAGTTACTCACTTGGCTTGTTTCTTTCATTTTCCAATATTTTTTTAACTTTCATCAGAGTGGATTTATTTATGTTATATTCAGAAGCAATTCCGCACCATCCATTTTCCAATTTGGAAACAATACCTAATCTTCTGAATTTCTGTTAGTTGTAAATATTTAAAATTTTCATGAATGGTTCCCTAATCAAACTTGAATATTAATAAACTTCAACTTGAAAAAAAATGTGACAGTTGACTTTTAGATGACATAAATATTTTTGCAAAAGTCATGTTTACATTGCTAAAATAAAGTGTACTACTTTTTTTTGAAATCAAGTGTATATAAGAACATATTGGCAACCCTGTTGTACAACAAGCTTCTGACAATTATGACATGCTTGTTCGCCGTATTGCTATTTGATTACTTTGTTTGTGTAAATTGTTTGTATTTCAGTGTATTTATTGTTCAGAATAGTAAATATAAATGTGTTATTTGTAGAAAATATTGTGATAAGGGACATGGTCGCCCATTCCACAGGTAAGTAAATATAAATCATGAACGTAGAAAAGGGATAGTAAAATGTTTCTGTTAAATGTTTGTTGTGTTTCCTAAAGAGTCTCATCAAGCAAAACATTTGTTAGATGCTTTGGGATTGAAAGTAGAGGACGTACAATTGAAAACAGCAACTGCTTATTCTACAATTTATTTACAAAATGCATTTGCCGATATTGCCCCCCCTATATAAATGATACACACCCATGGTAACGAACTCTACTCGTCTCCCCCGACCCGCTATTGTTCCCTTCTACGATTGTAGACGCAAAACGTAAGCAAACGGGGTCTATCCTATATGGTCGAAGGTTTGTTGTTTCAACAAAATGAAAAATAGAAAAAGTGAAGATATCTTTTAGTATTTAACGTGCTAATCAACTACATAGAATTTACGTGCCATACACGTATGAGATTTGTTGCAAAAAATAATGATACTTGGCAATAGCAGGATTAACAAATCCTGTTGTGTTTACATATAATAGTTGGAGCGATGAATGTTTTCCATTGCGTCATCAATTTATGTAAGATTGTGTACGCTTCTACACGACAATCTGGGGTCGACGGATTTTCCATCATGTACCATTTGGATAGCTAGACTTTTTCCTATCCAGCCCTAAAAAAAAGGTAGGTACTCGTATCTTATTGGTAGCGAAATGTATGTTGATTTTCATAAATTTTAAATTGATGACGTAATGGAAAACATTCATCGCTCCAACTATACGTGTTAAGGTAAGTTCATGCACTCGCGATTTGCGATTTGCGATATGCGATTTTATAACGAAAAATAATGTTCGTTCATGCACAAACGCGAAAACTAGTTACTTTTGAATTTCCAAACATACTTGTCTTGTCCAGACTTGCTGTTGTTGCTGTTAACCAAAAAATTATACATACAACAAAAAACGAAAAAACTGCTTGATAACAAGTAAATACCATGAATAGTGCTTATGTGTTGAGGCTTTTACAACGTAGAAGAATAATTATAACTTAGTATTTAATCAGAAAAAGAAAAAAAATGCAGAGATATTTTGCAGTGAGAGAAATTTTTATGAAAAGAAAAGATCGGGGCTTAAATGCAAAAAAAATATAGTTCATCGGTATCTCTATGATGAAAAGCCCATGCGCAGTTTAAAAAAATTTCGCGATAATCGCGAAAAATAGAAACAATTTCAATTCTCCCGCCCCCCAAATTTAAATTTTGCGATTCTCGCAATAAATTGAATTACAAATAGTTGTGTCTAACATTTTTGAAACTAGCCAATTAAATTAAATCCTGAAAATCGCAAATCGCGAGTGGATGAATACCTTTAATCAGGTGTTGAATGGTTTTTATAACTCTACACCCGTTAGTCAAGAGGTGTAGAATTAGTAAAACCGATTTACTAAAACCGGTGTAAGACGTGTTTACAGGACTTTCAACATCGGTTTTTATAAGTACGGTAGTTACTAAAACAGCAACTGTAAACGTGGTCACGTACATCTACACTGAACTGTCAGAACTGGCGAGCGGTTCATATTTCTCCACCGAAAAAAACCTTTTGAGAACCTATAATGCCAAACACAAAATTAAGTACAGTACAACACGAAGAAATAAAAAGTCCGTTTACTCACCGAAAGTAATTTTTCTTATTAATATCCTCAAACTACTCCGTTTAAGATTATACTCTGTCTGATGAAAGATTGCAGTGGTGGGCGTGGCTTAGGCGGAGAGCGGATTACTCAGTTCTCAAAATATTTTATAATATTAAATATATTTTATATAAAGGGTATGACAATGAAATTCAAATTATTTTAACTGCCGCAGTTTAAGTCTCAACTTCTACGTGCTACACTATTGTTGAGGGGCTACTATTGGATTTATTACTCATCTATTTACTAAAAGTTGAAGAGAATACTACAATACCTTTTATATTATTTGTAATTATTGATAATTCGTAATGTTAAATTTAAGGATAATACACATTTATTACTTAATAGTCACAAGTTTGATAGTCGATGATACACGCAAACTTCAACGATCTGTCAACTCGTATTCGCAAACACCATTGTAAACCTACCTGACTCTGTAACCAATAAGATCAAAGCGCGCGCTTTTATCGTCCCTTCCTCCACTGTAATCTCTCATCAGACAGACTTTAGGTAAATAATCATCTTCATGCACTGCCGCTAAAATTTTGTTTGTAGTTGGTGGTTTTCATAGAGATAGAATATAAGGAGTCGCTATACGATATAAATAGATAAGGAAATAACGGTACCACTGGGCGGACCTTATTGTAACACCAATATGGCGGCTTTAACAGAGTTGGATTAAGCGCGTCCTCACGATTCGATTTTAGTTGGTCAACTTTCAACTTTCGTAATCAACTAAATTCTGTGAAGTTTTTGGTTCGAACTTTTTAGACTAGATATTTAATCTAGTGGAACTAGTTTTATGGGGCTTATATAGGTCCCTTTGAAGGAAAACTGCACTATTAGGTCAATAGTACCAATTCCTACAGCTTCTTAATTGGGTGTGTGGATGATGGTAAATATGGAAAGTAAAACAATAGGCAAATAAGTAAATTTATCTTTAATTTATATACCCATGTTATACATTGTCACAGATTAACTATATCAGATGCGAAAGCTTCGCGCGGTGCCTTTCATGTCCGCGACACACATATTAGACAAAGGCCCGTCGGCTACTCGTAACGTTGCATGCTTTTTGCACCACAAGACTTTAATATTTATTTTTGTGGATGCGAGTTAGTTGCACCACTTGAGCGCTCGAGAAAAACAATAAAAATATATTATAAAATATTCTTTATTAAAACAAATATGAAATTGTATGTTTACAAATGGGATAATATTGTAAGTTTTCTATTTGTTTTATCAGGTTTTTTTGATGTTTTTAGATCTCTATTTGTATACACCAACAAACTCGTATGACACTATTTTGACATTTATAATCCGAACGCTCGGACTAACAATATATCGCCGTAAACTCTGCTACACGCTGTCACGATAATGCTCTCGTACTAAACCCTCCGCATATATGAGGATGGAAGTAGTGGGGATCGTTGGCCACGCTTACTTTCGCATCTGGTATAGTTAATCTGTGACATTGTTTCAGAATACATAAATATACAGTACCCCAAGAAAAATTATAGCCAAATTGGAAACAAAGACGGGATGATCGTGCGTAAAGCGTAAATAGAGAAAACGATCAGTGAATGTGTAACGCCCACATTCCTTCGAAGTGGTACGTACCAATCAGAAGATTTTCTCCAGGGCTATACAGGGTGATCTACCACGAGTGTGCCAAACTTCAGAGGCTGGTAATTTATCAAAAATAAATGGACTTTCATTAATAAACATATGTCCTAAAACGCATAATAAGGGAGCTACAACCCCTTGAAGGGGGTTGATGAATATCAATTTTTCGATTATAAGTCCGATATGGTGGTGATTAAAATAATGAAATTTTCATACATTACGGCCTCGAGGTAGGCGCATAAAATTACAAATTTCGTAATTAACAGCTTGCTTTATTGAGATAGTTTTGGGGGGAGAGGGGTAGTTTTTTACCCCAAACTTTTTTTGACGTCACTTCCGAAGCAAAACTTTTACATAACATTATTTCCCATGCAATGACTCAGAAAAAAGTATTTTTCAAAATTTCTGTCACACTAGCCGTTTTTGAATAATTTGCGTTTTCATGTGAAATATGCAAAACTTAATTCGATCAATCTTCAAATCAAGTGGCTTGAAGTCACCTATGTTTAAAAACAATTGATATTTCTGATTTGTAGTATTATGTCATTTACATTGCTTAAGCGAAAAATTGATATTCATCAACCCCCTTCAAGGGGTTGTAGCTCCCTTATTATGCGTTTTAGGACATATGTTTATTAATGAAAGTCCATTTATTTTTGATAAATTACCAGCCTCTGAAGTTTGGCACACTCGTGGTAGATCACCCTGTATTGAATAACTGACACGTCAGCGCATCTTCCTGTCGCAGTCCTTTGTGTATTTCGAACGGTTCCTTATGTCGTTCTGAAGTTTAACTGCGGACGTGGTATCAACCATGGTCATTTTAATCAGACAAGTTAGCTTCATTGGTACTCCGAGTTCGTTCATAACATCGTGCAACATCGACCTAAGAATGTTATCATACGCTGCTTTAAAGTAGATGACAAGTGGTGCATACCAGTGTTATACCCAATGACATAAGAATTACTAGACAAGTAATGAAATGGACTCGTCCACGTACTCAGCGTCTCATTGGTTACAAACACTTGGCGCACCAATGAGACGCTGAGTACGTTGGACGAATGCAAACAAATCGGAATCATTACTTGTCTAGTTATTCTTATGTCGTTGGTTATACCAATGTCAAATTCTCTGGATTTTTCTCGGATTTGATGCAAAGTGAACATTTGGTTGGTAGTTGAGCGACCTGGTCTGAATCCTGACTGATATTCTCCGAGGTGGGCTTCAGAGAATGGTTTCAGTGTTTCATTTGGGTTGGTCCTTCGGCCAGCAGCTCTTGAAAATGTTCTGTCCATCCAAATAGAATATATTTTTTATTGCTTATTAAGTTTCCTCCTTTGACTCTGACTCTACAGATATTAGTTCTTGGTTTAAAAACCTTTCTTGTCGCATTTCTCTTCCCTTCTAAGATGCTTGTATTTGTCTACCGCCGCCCTTTGTCCTACGCTGTAGCATGTATAAGTACACTACCAATAATAGCATTTATATACCATAATTTTGTAGGTACGGTTCTGTTTATTGTTTATACTAACTTTTGAAATGTTATAAGATGGCTTTTGTCTTTCCCTAGATATTAAATTATAAAATTCTTTTTAATGAAACTTCAACACCCTGTATCTAAGTAATGGTGCATTTTTCGAGGTATGTTTATTAAGAAAAGTCCCCTTATTTTGCGATTCTCTATCGCCTCTCAAAATTAATGTAATAAAATCTGGACCACCCTGTACAAAAGTGGTAGATGATCATACATATAGGTCAGGGATAAAGCTCAAAAACCCCCCTCCAAGGATTGGTTCATGGTTTTCGGACTCGAAATCGTCATGGGGGTTTGTTGTGCGACTCGTACAAATTACTTGTAGTTTTTTTTTATTTTGTTGCTGCTGAAATATGCGACTTATACAAAGAAGTACATTTTTTTTCATTAATATTAGTAAAACACAAGGGTTGATTTGCGGTTTTTGGACCCGAAATCGCTATGGGAATTTGTTGAGGCTCGTACGAATTAGTTGTAGCATCGCAGAATTAGTTGCTGCTGAAGTACCTATGCGAAAAATCGCAATAAATATAATTTTCTTTCATTATTTCCAGCAAAACATCTCCTATACAAGGGTTGGTTCATGTTTTGCAGACTCGAAATCATCATGGGAGTTTCTTGTTAGGTCCGTACGAATTAGTTGTAGCATTGCAGAATTTGTTGTTGCCGAAATATGCGAATAATCGCGATAAATATAATTTTCTTCGATATTTCCAGCAGAACATCCCATTTACAAGGGATGGTTAAAGTTTGTAGGACTCGAAATCGTCGTGCGAATTTGTTGTTATGTTCGTACGAATTAGTTGTAACATTGGTGAATTTGTTGCTACTGATGAAATATGCGAAAAATCGCGATAAATATCATTTTTTAAATTATTTCCAGCAACACCCCCTTTACAAGGGTTGGTTCGTGTTTTTCGGACTAGAAATCGTCATGCTAATTTGTTGTAATGCGGCCTATACACAAGCTACTTTTGGCAGCTGGCGTTGTCGCCAGCGTCGAAAACGCTTTTATTCACAATCATATATGTAATGCTTCAATTGCCAGCTTATAAAAAGTTGGGAGGCAGGCATTTGTTCACACATAGGCGCCCTGAGGGGCAGGGGGGCAACTGCCCCCCCCCCCCCCCGGCTGGCTAGATAATTCGTAGAAAATCGTATAATCGTGTTTGAAAATGTTTATTTTTACTAGAATATATTTTTTGTTTACCCTAGATTATAAAGGTTTTGCTTTAAAACATTATTAAAGAATGTCCATTTCCCTGTTTTAAAAAAGTTTATAATTTAATCCACCAAATACAGATTTGCCCCCCCTTGGAAATACTTCTGCGGGCGCCTATGTTTGTTCACTCTTCTTTTGCTTTACCGGCTATAGTTAAACGTCACTTTTTCGGCAAGTTAAACGTCACACTTTGCGGCAGCAAATCTTCTGGTTGTCTTTTGTGCAGCAGCTTTAAAATTTGGTGAAGTACACTCTCTAAGTCACAAATGATCAGAATCAAACATTTTGTTGTAGAATTTTGAGCGAATTTAACAGAAATTATTGATAATAAATACTTGTGGAAATAACCTAATTTATTTGAACCTTAATGCTTGTTACCTAGCAACGCTCAGCTTTTATCACTGCAGCCTACCTACTTATTTTGCATAGGTATTATAATTTCCTAATTCTCATTCACTATCTATTCAATTAAATAAAAAAATTGTATGCTGATATTATGTTATTATACAATGATTGTGAATAAAATAGTATACATACCTCGCTCGTTAAGCACCTCCCAGCTCGGTATGTAATGTACTATTACAATTTCATCACACACAAGCGTCAAGCGTCTTAGAGAAAAGAGCCGATTTCAGCGAAAATTCACAAAACAATTGAAAATTGAGTGTAATTTTTTAATAAACCTAGAATTATGCCACTTTGCCATCAAATATCTTGGCACCCATGACAGATAGACCCTTGAACCTTTATATCAGTGGAAAGCTCTTTCAAAGGGCTCTCCTTTGGTGTCATAATATACAGGGTGTTCCATTTGAAAAAAATGGGAAAAAGTAGATTTGGCGTTTCCTGACTCACCCGGTATAAAATGACCGATTTCGTTAGATCTGATAACAGCAGCGTAAACTACAGGGTTTTTGACAATTTTTGGCACAAACTAGATCTCAAAATGCTTTTCCGCTACGCCACAGTGAGCTCACAAAGTTGGCACGTTTTTGGTACAAACTCACCCATATCATGGTACCGACCCATCGCAGATCCATCAAATGGCATATCGATTGAGTCGTCTTTAAAAGGAGAAATCAAATATGTGATAATATACCTAGTGTTCCATTTAAAAAAACATAACATCACGCCTAAATCGATCACCCTGTATATTTTAAAATATTTCTATACTATGCACCATTGTGTCCTCTATCATCTCGTTTTTGAAATTTTTCGATATCTCTTATAGGAGAGCCAGGACATTTGGCCGACGCGAGGCTGGGACACCCTGTATACTCGTCAAAATTTGCTTCGGGACACCTTAAAATTGACCAAGATTTATAACGCTGTAAAACTGTCAAAAATGTATGGATTTGTGCCGGGTTTTTAGCGTTTCAAGGGAAATTTAATTGGCTTTCATCTTACCTATTTAACTCTAAGATAAAGTTACAAAAACATGTTTATAGAGGGTGTCAAACGAATGCCTGTATTTTCAGTCAACTTTTATCTTGGGCACAGCGGGCAAATTACATCCGAAGTTATTTTTAATAATTCTATTAGAATATTCTTTACTTTTCATCATCCATAAATATTTTTTCTGCTTAAATAACTCAATAGCAGCAGAAGTAAATTTTTCGGATTGGACAAATCGCCGATTTTCCGCCATTTCTGCACACACGTATGCGTTTTCTAAACGTTTTACTGGCTTTAACTGCCGCCGAAATCAAACAAGTCTGATCTTAAAGGCGTCCGGCGTTCTGCGCCGCTCAGCGAGTCGCCAGCGTGGCAGTAAATACTTATACACAGGCGTATTTTTTGCGATTTCTATGCGTTTTAGACGCTGGCAACAACGCCAGCTTCCAAAACGCCGCAAAAGTAGTTTGTGTGTGGGCCGCATTAGGTTCGTACAAATGAAATTAGTTGTAGCATTGCAGAATTTGTTGCCGCTAAAGTGTGCCAAATATCCGAAAAAGCATTTTTTTTTGATATTTTCAACAAAACAGGGGTTAGTTTGTTTTTTTCTGACTCGAAATCATCATGGGAATTTGTTGTGCGACTCGTACGAATTAGTTGTTGCTTTCCAGCTTTTAGTCCAAAGCATTAAATTAGGTACTTTTGTGGTGCAAAAGGTTGAGGAGTTTTGAAACTTGGCAGGATTGTAGACTTGGGGCCTCTAAGTATGACTCTAAGTTTGCGACCTCTTGCGACCGCCGCTCGCGCCGCCATCTTGGAAGAATGGCGCAAAAAAATAGTTTTTGGCATGTAACTCAGTTCCTGTAGGTGTTACAGAAAAAGTTTCCCATTGAAGGGGACAAAATTTGCTACAAAATTGCTTCTACACCTCAGACTAATACTTTCCGAATTACAGGGCCGAACAGTAAGGCCAATTTTTTTAAATCGGAGAAAAGCGGCATTAGTGCGCTACTTTTTACCAATTATCTGCCAATTACCGTTCCAACAGTAGTTTCATGCAGTAAAGTAATAAAAATCAATGCCTCTATCAATCGTTTCCACACCACGTATGAGGTAGAGTTGAGGGGCGCGTTTTTTTAAACGTGGTATCCCCGGTAGGCCTAATCCACACTCTTTACATGCGCGTTCTCTGTCGTTTTTGCACTATGCGATGTCACTATCTTCACTATCTTTAGAATTCCGTTCACCTCCCGTCTTCTCCAATACCCACTCCAACGAATCAAGGACGTCATCAGCCTCATATGGGTCTTCGGGATCTGAATCCGCTACCAAATCTGGAATGTTTTCACATGCTGTCCCATTACAATAGAGACACAGCACCGAACACTTTAAGCTGGTTTTCCGACATCCACACGCTCCTACACAGCACAGCCTTTTTTACATTTACAGGATATCGATTTTAAAATGGTGTCCGGGTCTGCTTCTGACGCAGCACGAACACAGCATCGAGCCCATGCCTCGTTTTCTGCCATATTGCTCAGGATATTTTTCACTGCCACACCATATCGCGACTTGGTGGTACGATCGCAGGCAATGCTACCTTGCAGCATCTCTTGTGGGTGGCAGGGACGCGAGATTAAATTTGTTCTTAGACACAGGCTTCACAAAATTTTGGTAGCGAAGTGAATTTAATGTGTCCTTTGCAGACGAGCCGCCGCCGTACACTGCCAATAAGACCTTTTCACCAGCTGCAGCGAGAGCATCCACATCTGCTTCGAGGTCCTGGAAGATTGCTACTGTCAAGCAACGAGTTGTTTTTATCCAACAGACTGAGGAAACTTCAATTTTCCTTGGTTAAAGAGAGCAGAGGTGGTGTCACAACCACTAATTGCATGTGCATGCTGTGTGTCTCTATTGTAATAGGACAGAATGTGAAAACATTCCAGATTTGGTAGCGGATTCAGACCCTGAGGACCCATATGAAGTTGATGACGTCCTTGATTCGTTGGAATGGGTATTGGAAGAGACGGGAGGGGAACAGGATTCTAAATATAGTGAACATAGTGAACCAGGTACGCGCATGTAATGGAGTGTGGATTAGGTCTACCAGGGATACCACGTTAAAAAAAAACGCGCCCCTCAACTCAACAACCACTAATTGCATGTGCATGCTGTGTGTCTCTATTGTAATAGGACAGAATGTGAAAACATTCCAGATTTGGTAGCGGATTCAGACCCTGAGGACCCATATGAAGTTGATGACGTCCTTGATTCGTTGGAATGGGTATTGGAAGAGACGGGAGGGGAACAGGGTTCTAAATATAGTGAACATAGTGAACCAGGTACGCGCATGTAATTGAGTGTGGATTAGGTCTACCAGGGATACCACGTTAAAAAAAAACGCGCCCCTCAACTCTACCTCATAGGTGGTGTAGAAACGAGTTGATAGAAGCATTGATTTTTATTATTTACTACATTAAACTACTTTTGATATGCTAATTGGCAGATAATTGGTAAAAAGTAGCGGGCTAATGCCGCGTTTCTGCGATTTAAAAAAATTGGCCTCACTGTTCGGCCCTGTAATTCGGAAAGTATTAGCCTGAGGGGAAAAATGTACCTATAGAAACAATTTTGTAGCAAAATTTTGTCCTCTCCCACTTTCTATAAGAAACTTTTTCTCTAAAACCTACAGGAACGAAATTACATGCCAAAAACTAGTTTTGAGCGCCATTCTTCCAAGATGCCGGCGCGAGCGGCGGTCGCTCGAGGTCGCAAACTTAGAGTCATCTTAGGGCCCCCAAGTCTACACTCCTGCCAAGTTTCAAAACTCCTCAAACTTTTGCACCAAAACACCTTTTTTATGCCTCTAATGATTGGACTATTTGGTTGAGAGAAAAATATGCCAAACCTCGTGCCAAACGTTCGGGAAATGATCATCTTTGAACTCTTATTCTTGTATACATTTTGATGGTAGGTATCTCATTTCTTAACAAGAACTAGGAAAGCAGCGATATTGTCACAACTAATTAGCAACAAAAAAACTAAGTACGTTAAGTTGTCTCCCGATTATTTATAATCATTTTGTGTGTTGCTGTTTTGCTAACTTCATATGAACTTAGCGAAACATCGCATGTTTTGAAAAAAATAAATAATTTCAATGTTGCAATTACTACAACTAATTAGCAACAAAAAAAAATTAATAATTTAGGCCTACTCCCGATTATTTAAATTCATTTTTCATGATCGTGTTTTGCTAACTTCATGTGAACTTAGCGAAACATCCCGTTTTTTTTCTTTAAATAAAGAGCAACAAATTCATCATTACTATAACTAATTAGCAACTTTTTAGCAACAAATTATGAGCTGGTTCAACATTCGGTTATTTAAAAGTGTTTCGCGAAGTTGACGCACATTGGATATACTACTTTAAGAAATTCAAAAATATTAACAATTCCGCATCCCGATTACTTGAAAAGAATAACTGCTGACCTAAAATCTGACAGTGGTATGAAAAAGCAACAAATTGACTATCTTTTCAAAAAAATTCAGCATTTACAAGCGCATGAAAAAATAGTAAATATTTTATTCGATGAAATTCACGTAACACCAAAAATTGAATATAAAGGCGGAGATTTAATAAGTTCTACGGAAAAAAATTGCCACTAAAATTCAAGCGTTTATGATAAATTCAATTTTTTCTAAGAACGAAGACATTGTTGCTCTCTATCCTGTAAAACCGTTTTCAGCAGTTGATTTAAAAGAAATGATTTTATATGTAATTAAAACTTTAACGGAAATCGGTTTTCGAGTCATTTCTTTAATTTGTGACATCACAGAATGAACCGAACTTGTTATCGACTTTTAAGTAATATAACTATAGTCGAGTAAACTTTAACTTGGCGTGTGGATGAGTTGATATTGTGCATACTATTTCATTTTCTCTTGCACACAAAGTTAAAGCAATAACCCAAAAACATTGTTCACGTATGTTTATACGTAAACAATGATTTTGGGCCATTGCTTCAATTTTGTGTGCAAGAGAAAATACAATAATACGCACAATATCAACTCATCCACACGCCAAGTTAAATTTTACTCGACTATAACAAAGGTGATTTACCTTGCTTTATTCATAATCCCTCTGACACTCAACAGAGAATGTATTTACTTTTCGATACTGTGCATTTATTGAAGTCGATTCGCAATAATTGATTAAATCAAAAAAATAAAGAACGTTCCTTTGCTTTTCGTCATTTCCATAGTTCTAACCTAGTTTTATTCGCAAATAATATATCTGATTTGGAAAAATTATATTCCGAGGAATGTAATCGAATTGTTAAAATGGCTCCAGCTCTTTGTAAAAAAGTTTTATATCCATCCAGTTTAGAACGACAAAATGTGCAGCTAGCGGTCAGATTATTCGACGAAAATAATATTGAGGCTTTGGATCAATAGAACAAAATTAGTATTGTCAATGGTAGGTACTGCCGAATTTTTACAAGTAATCCTTCGTTGGCGGAAAATAGTAAATGTACGTTCACCCAAATCGGGATATCACCAACGCGATCCTTTTAGAGAACCAATCAGAGAAACAAATGAAAATTTTAAGTCTTCTTAAATTAAGATTAGCTAAATTTGGCATATTTTCTTTAAAAATTTAATGAGAAAGAAGATGATAATTGTTCGCTTGAGTTATCTGAAAATATATCTTTCTTTTTAGGCATTCTTGATAACTCATTTTATACCACCCTAAATTCTTCTGTATTATCATCTCTATTTTATATTTCTGAATATTGCGCACATTCTGTTATTAAATTTGTTAAAAATTGTGAAAATTGTTTAAGACACGTCACTACCAATTCAGATTTCTCTGTACTCACTGACTCATCTGAAAACGATATAGTTGAAGTGAGCCAATATCTTAAAAATTTAACAAGAGGTGCTTTAAAACAACCCTCTGAATTATTTTTTGAAGTTTCTGTTCAGTCATATCAAATATTTAATGAGCTTATATCAGATAAGTATGAAGCTGAGTTTTTAAAGAGGGTTAAACAAAGAATTAATTTGAGAGAGTTGATAATTTTAAAACTAGAAAAATATATAAGGGACGTGAACAAAAAATGTATTACATGTAACAAAACATTAAGATCAATACTATTTAAAACCAGTCATATTCTTTACAATATATGTATTAATAACTACTCAAAATTAATGAACAATGAAATTGATACTCAGAATAAAGCTAAATCAAATAGAAAATTAATGAAATTTCATGCCTAGTTAAGTATTAATCAATTTATATCTATTTTAATGGAGATAGGGCTACTGGCGAGGCCTCCTATAAGAGCCAACGCATCGATTAGAGTACCTCCATGGGTGGTGTGGAAACCTCTTTCCATTTAGTTTATCGTAAGTAAGTGAAAATACTGGGTTTTACTAATTTTTACTTGTATAAACATGAAAATGTTCATATACACTGTTCTATCGCACGGACGAGTATCGTGACGTCACGATTCGTAGTGCGAGGCCTGTATTTGCGTCAATTGCGTCGGTTACGGCAGAGTTTATACATAGAAAGTTGGGAAAGCGCGCGACTGGGTTACTTAGTTTCGTAGAACTGGTGGCTTAGAAAAGCTTATTTATTTTATAGCTAATGCATAAAAATCAATTTTAAATCAAATATTTAAATATGTAGGGTTTAGAAGACGATTTTTCTTGGTGCTAAATTCAATCCAACCACAAAATACTCTGATGCAAGAACATCGATTTTAAATTTCCCGCTTAATGCCTACTAAACTTTATACTATACGGTACTCACTATAAATTGTATAAAATATTGCTTACCATATTACCTATTTGTAGAGAATTTTATGAATTAATTTAATTTTATTCCTTGTCCTAATTCGACGATCCTGAAAAGAAAAACAGAGAATTTTATGCTCTACAATTTTTCTAATATCTTCAAATGTCATTTAGAGCAAAGGAAACAAGATATTTGCACAAAAAAAAACGATTTTTGTGACCTTTGATCTTGAATATCTTGAATCGCATACACGAAATTCTATGAGACTATAGAGACTTTTGACCTAATATAAAATGTCTTAACAAAAGTTTGTACAAGTTTATAGCTTATTATCTTTCATTCCGAAGTTAAATTCCTATTTTACTGGAGTAATAATATATATATATAACTATCAGAACAAAGTGAATAAAAAGGATAATATTTTAACCGTTGTTCTTTTGGTTATTCAAAACCCGCTTGTGTTACTCTGGTGATCCGGTTAGATTTACGTAGCGGCCGTCGTATAAGATCGTTGACAGAAAATGGTATCGTGTGAATCGTGCATGCCTGTAAATCAACTGTTCCGTGTTCATGTTCAACTCTGGTTTTTGGTTCCAGTCTAGTTTGTAAACTGGGTGGTGTAGCGTATAGTGAGTTTGTATTTCACATTTTAGTAAATAATAACGATTCGATACGTAAAGTATTAAAGTGAGTTGTGTCGAAGAACAGAAATAGGAAGAAATATGAGCACTCCGGTGAAAAAAGTACCCATTCATTTACAGGTATGTAAAAATAACAGGTGTGTTGCATAAGTTAAATATTCAAACATAAACTAGGTACCGGTTAAATACGGATGTAATTTATTTCCTGATCTAATAATAGTTGTACTATCCCTTTGATATACCTAACAGAGAAAATACCCATTGAACACGTTTTAGGGATCTATTTCTATCGATTGGCCTCTTTTTTGTACTTTATCTTGTACCTATTCCCGGTTATATACTAGGTAGGTACCTATAATAATATAAGTATATTAATATTATTATATTGAATATATATTTCTAATTAAAGGGGTTGCAAATGTGGTACTTAAACGTTCAGATAAATGCAATTTATATTTAAATTACCGGTATGTACCTACCTAGCCAATATACCGACCTACATCCTACATAAAGATATTTTCATACTGTTTGTGTTCAAAAGTATCTCGTAGTATATATAGCAAATATATTATGTTTTGTATGCTAAAGAAAAGGTATTTGGTATGCACTTGAACGTTATTTCATTTATACCACACCCATCATGCCGAAAACGTTTTTTTTTTTTGGCTTTTTTGGCTTTGGGATCATAGCCCGTATAGCCACGACAAATTACAAATGCCGAAAACGTAGTTTTTAATTTTTATTAGTTAATGAGATAGGCTATACTTATCTATCGTATTATCTAGGTACGTAGGTAGTACACTTATACCTTTTCTTAGATCTTTCCAACTTACATGTTAGGTGTTTCAAAAATTCTTATTAGGTTAATTAGGTAGGATCTGGAGAAAAAACTGAAAAAAGATTTTTCCATATTCCCGAGCATATTCCAAATCAATAGGGGAGCAAATACTACCCAATACTTAAATTTAAATCTCATGTCAAAAGGTATAATAACGGTGGCTTCTGCTGGTACATTACAGTATCTAGTATCTAGCTCGGTATCTAGTACCGTAATACTTACTTCCCGGCTGCATATGCAGCACTGTAATGTAATGTACTTTCCGGACGGGATGAAATTAATAAAATACATATAAAATGCTATTAAATTACCAATTGTTTGTTTAGTCGTTGCTATGGTTGGTAACATAAATTTGACACTTTCATTTTCACTTCTAGAGACGAAAATAACTATCGTCTCAAGAGTAAAAAACATGTCACTTTCGCATATAGAGTAGGCTAGTAGGCAGGGGACAAATTGCTATTTTCCGAGCTATTTTCATATGTATGAGTACCTAGAAGAAATAAGTTGACCTCGAAGTTGACCTTGCATTTTTTTGATATATGAAATCGAAATCGGTGAAAACAGTAATAATACCTTAATAAAGATAAACATAGTGAAAAAACACCAGAAATTACGATAATCATATACTCAAGAGACTGATGACGATATACCTCTATCTATTGCATAAATAAAAAATAAAGAATCGCTATTAACATATCTAGGAATGTTATGACTATCATAACTGCCGCAGATGTCGGTTTGAAATCCGAGCTCGTAGAGCGAGGATTTTAAGACATCTAAGGCTGTTATGATTCATAACATCCGTGATTTGTTCAATAGTTTATCGTTTTCAGAAAATAAAGACATTAATAGATATTACCTTTTGATATTCTCTTATTAATAACGTTTTCATTTCATTAGTTGGTCAAGTCTGTATGGGTTGATTTGTCGCCATGGTTACAGTTATATTTTGTTTGTTTTTATTTGTTATCTTTTTTCATATTACATAAATGTTTACATTTTTAATGTCACAACGGCTACATAAAAATGGACCTTGGATTGCCTGAAAATACATTTCAGTTGGATTTCAGTATTTAATTATTATTGTTTGGAGTTTTCTGTCTGTTTGTATTAATAAATAGCCCTACAGTTTCATTATTTATTATTTCATCTGTTGACAGTTATTGACAGATCCGAGGACAGATCTGTATTAAATGTTTCGAATTTTGCACAAAATCAGTATTGCCATGGAAAATGTCTTGTTATTCTGCAGCAACACATTTACAATTTGACCTCGAATTTGACATTTATTATGTCAAAATGTCAAATTCGAAGTCAAATTGTAAATGTGTTGCTGCAGAATAACAAGACATTTTCTATGGCAATACTGATTTTGTGCAAAATTCAAAACATTTAATTGAATTAGGCATATTGCGGAAACGGCTGGAGCATATATATATTTACATATATCTATTTTTTCCACAATATGAAATATATATCATATACCGGCCAACCGGGTGACCACGGATCATGGGTAAACCCCCGCAATTTCCACAATTTTTGAGCTATCCAAATGAAATTTTGCAGCAGTAATGTACGTCCAAGAAAACTCATTCACCTGTCAAAGTTACGTCTATTAATTGTTTCTTCCATGGCTAGTGTGATAAATACACGGATAAATAGTAGAAAATGACGTGTTGTGTTCGATGAAATTTTCCCTTTTTTTATTACTTGCACATTGCAGATTTATCAAGGATGGACACATCAATGGATTCCATACAAGATGTATTATTTTATGGTATCGGTTTACCATTATGATATCTTTTGGAAAAATGGTCAAAATGGACAAAAAGTGATTTGGTCAAATTTGAATGCACGTCAAGACGCCATTTTTATATTTTTTTTGTCGATCTAATTTTTTGGGAGTTATACCAGTACATTTGAACCAAATTAGACCAATCATGGCACTCTAGATTAATAAAAATGAAATTGGCTCTAAAAAAATCAAGTGGGCTTAAAGAGTCCCCAAAATAGTTCTATCGTACTCAGAATTTTCTCAGTATTCCAAAAATGCAATAATATACAGGGTGTTCCGTTTAAAATTCCATCGTTGAGGTCACTTCCGTCGAAACCGGACGTCGAAAAAAAAAATCGGATGGGCCAAAATGAGTCTTTTTGGACGTACATTACTTCTGCAAAACTTCATTTGGATAACTCAAAAATTGTGGAAATGGCGGGGGTTTACCATGATCCGTGGTCACCCGGTATATATCTTTGAAACTAGGACGAAACGTTGATTTTAAAGATCTAAAAATATACAAGGTGTTCCATATAAAAAATCATAAGTTTGGTCTGTGTATCTCCGAAATACGAATTTCATTTGTTAACTTTTGGGTTTAACGTTTAGTTTGTAAGTTATTTTTTATGGACATTAGGTATTAGGTAATTAGCCATCAACTATATGATACTACTACGAGTAATAGTAAACTAGTGATTGTGAAACCGGGTGTAAGTCATTCTTCATGTTAATTTTGTTTATTATGAGTAACTTTTAGTTTTAGTTCGTCGTACGTTGAAGTTAAAATAGAAACTTGATTTATTCTTTATAGTTTTGCTGATGTTATTATGTTTTTTAATACAATATTTTGATTTTTTTTTCAATGAAATACTAAATGATACAATTAAATTCATTTTGTTTATTTCTTTTGGATATTTATCAGGATTTGGATATATGTATATCAACAAATATCGGATATCATATTTATATAAATATTATGATATTTTCGAACCCTGTCGAAAATCGCAGCGAGACCGTGCGATTCGCGATGTAGTTCAAAGTTGGACTGTTACCCGCTCCGAGACCCGCTCTTACCTTACCGGAACGGCGATCCGCCGAGTTTTTTGTTCGGAAATAGCGTTTAAAGCATTTGAAAAACAAATGTCAAATATGATCATATTTCAATCATTTGACAGAAAAATTTCATGTGTCTTTTTATTTTATCATTTAGTGGAAAAATGTTTTAAATCAAATTTGTTTTGCTAATTTTTTTTACATATTTTGGTGAAATTTTTTTGTTATAGTTCCTCTGGTTCCAACTTTGGTTTTCAGATGGCCAAATGGCGCCCTATATACAGTGTGTACCGGGAACGACGCATGTATAATAGGCTCGATAATAGGTGAAACATTTTTTAATTGAATTTTCATCTTCTGATGTTCAGCCCTACTTGGATAGAAACTTGTTTGTGTCATAATTTTAGTTTCTAAAAATCAAGTATACCTACCTTGGAAATTTACAAAGAAGTTATTTTTCACACTAGTGAAGTGCTATTTCTGTGGGAAATACAACAAAATTTTATGAAGAAAGGTTGTTCAGAAAGTATGAGTACCTAATAAGCAAATTTTCATAGCCCTACACTTTAATATTTTGTCTTATTTCTTACTTTAAATTTTTTTTTTTTAATTAAGTCTAATCTGTCTAATAGACGGATGAAAGTAAACCGATCTTGTTAAATTTTACGCACTTGCATAATTGATCATTCTGAACAACTTTTCTTAACGAAATTTTTCAAAATAATCAACATGGAAGGTACAGAGTTAGTTTTATTAATGTAAACCCCCTTTTTATTTTTATCTTTGACCGATTAAAAAAATTAAAAACCGACCATACACAGTTTTTTATGTAGATTCCACTCCTGCTAACGGATTGGCAGTAGCGTTTTAATTTTAAATATACAGGGTACACAAAAGTTAGATTTTTTTAAATGGAACACCCTGTATATTTTCACAAATTTCAACTCCCCCAATCATTCTGATTACAATTATAAGTATACCTCGAAGTATACACATATTGTATAACCGGTTTTTGAGTTATTTTCACTTTATTATGGATACGTCGGAACAAAAGCGTTATTTTATAAACTCATATATAATAAATCAATAAATGGAGTAAATCAATAAATAAAAAAAAAATATAATAATAATAATAATAATAATAATAAGGGGTGCAAAATTCGGACCGGCAACCTCCTCGCGGTGCACCCCGGACAGGGAGGGGCAACCCTCTCTGACAAATGTCGGCCGTGGGTCCTCAGGGCTAACCATCCTGTGGACTCATTTCCTCTGGTTTTCGACCGTGGCAGAGGACAGGCCCCTCACAATCGACCCCAGTCGGATGGGGGTCAGAGACAGGTGGGAGGGGCCATACCGGACGGTCTCAATGATGAAGACTTGGCTATTGGACATGGACGCTTTAGGTGGACGGAGGGATTAAGGGATGGACTGCTTACCTGCTACGAGAGCAGCGAGCCTGAGCGCAGGGGGTACTTGGCGCAATTACACCGGTTGTGGTGCAATATGCACCCGGAGTATCGCGCCTTCTCTCAACAACATCTGAGAGATCAAGTATCCTTCCTGCGCAGAACAGGTTACGTAAGGGCACCTCGTCAGCGTGAGGAAGTGCCTGCCGCACTTCCACCGCGGCGAATACCAGCTGACGAGGAACATCCTCCTGAGTACACCGATATCGCTTTAAGGACGAGGGTTAACCTTAACACCAGGGTTAACCCAAAGCCACAACACAAGATCTGGCACGAATGGATTTGTTGATTAGTGAGGAGCTTCCAGAAGATGCCAACATCTGGCAGATCAACAGCGCGGTGTACGTTGCCGCAACTCGTCCCACAGCAGCGCCTGGCAAGCGCAGTTGATAGGGTCGAGAAAGCTAAGCGGCGCGTTCAGAAGATCGAAGTTAAAATTCGATCGGCAAGGCAACACGCTTCTCGAATCCAGAGTGTGGTGGATTATATAGTCGCAGGTAGACCATTTACACCGAAGGTCCGGCGAGTGGCAGCCGGACTGAGACGCCAACACCACACTCTAAATCGCACAGTGCTGCAGACCATCAAGCAGCACTGTCTAGATAGGATTCGAGCGCTTATGGCTATTAAGAAAACTTTGATCGGGCGAATGCGGAGTTTGGAACAAAACAAATTGTTTCAAACAAACCCGTCTCGCCTGTTCCAAGAGCCACAGCGTGTTGTCGAAAATCCGCCGACTGTTGATAATGTCGAAGCCTTCTGGAAAGGAATCTACGAAGTCGCAAGTCCATTCGATAATGACACTCCAGCTATAGCACACTTCGAGGCTCTCTGTCGTCGAGTCTTAGAAGAGCCAGACGAAGTGTGCCCGGCAATCAGTACGGAAGAGGTTCAACAAGCACTTGTTGGAACCAAGAACTTCGCTGCCCCGGGTCCAGATGCTATAAACAACTGGTGGTGGAAGAAGTTTCCTTCCACCCACCGCCATCTGGCCCGAGTTTTCAACAATTTTGCTATTCTGTATGCATCATTTTAACGGCCTTTTGTTAACATTGGGTTATCGGGTTATTTTCAAATTTCTATTGTAATATAAAATTATTACGTATAATATAGACATATAATAATATATGTTTATTATATATATTTATACATTTGCTCTAATCGTTCGGCCTCTTCAATTAACACATTGATTTGTAACGCCATTTTTATTAATTTTTAACACTACTGTTAAATTTTAGCGGCTAGTCCGAGGGTGCCGCTAATTTTAACAGATTTTGGTTAAATGTAACAATCAAGAAAGTATAGAGAATACATCTTTGGTTAACTTTGGCCTGTTAAAATATTTTAGCGGTGACCTTGCAGTTAAAAGTTAACAAAAAAGTTACAGAATACACCTGCTAATGCGTTTTTGGTGGTGAAATTCGAGATTTTTTATCTTTATTTTTTTATAGCTATACGAGTAATCGACGTTTGAAGAAAAAATAGCATGTTTCTGTTTCATTCGGAGGAAAAGCCACTTTTACTCCTAATAAAACAATATACTATTTTGTAAATTTCCACTTGATTTTTAGAACCTCAATTATTATGGCACAAATTAGTGTCTATCCAAGCAGGGCTGAACCCCAGAATATGAAAATTCAACTAAAAAATTTTCAAACTTTTTCACCTAGATATTCATAGCTATATTGCTGTACTATTTATTATTTATGAACTTGTAGATTGATTCTGAAGAAGCCTGGTATTACAGGAGAAACCTGCCAATCTCAGTAACATGTTTTATTTTTTGCGAGATTTTTTTTCCACAAAAAATTCAAAAACAGTAAGACAGTTTGGATATAAACTGTCTTACTGTTACAGTGTCTATTTATGGACCAGCTTTGTTAGCTACTGACAACACAGATTACAAAAAATTCAAAATTCTTGTTTTAGATTTGCATTTGGTATCCTGTATGAGCGTGTAATAAAAATATATAAAGCGGACAGGTTAAAACTAGACGATTTAGTAAACTTCATCTGTTATGCAACTATTATACAATAATCGTCCTAAACTATTCTTCAATTACGAGGCAAAACTTTAAAAAAAATTTAAGTCTCATTATTCATTATTGCAAAGACAGACATTATTAAAAATGTTTACTTTGGCTATGGCAATGGATATCGGAAACAATATCATTTATTATTTGTTTTATAAATTTATAATACTGTACATGTATTTTGTTTTATTGTACTTTATGATTTTAGGTGAATTTGTTGTTTTCGAATTTGTATATACTTACTTATTATTATTTTTATTAGTGCTTTGTACAAATTGTTCTATTTATCTCGCAGTATAACACAATGTAACCTTAAAAAATTCATAATACATAAGTAATTTTTAATTGTGTTAGCTAAGCGATTTTTTATTTTTTTTTATTTTTCTGTTTTCATATATGCATTACCTCGAGCATTACCTACTAAAAAATCAAACATTGTCTACCTCTGATACTTATTTTATAAACATTATCCGTGATGTTAAGTACCTATACCACCCATGGAATTTGATTAAGTAAAGCAGTTTTACGTATTTCTTTTAACATGTTGACCACTTAAACGGTATTAAAAAAAATATTTTAATGAATACAGTGTATGTACTTATTATGATTAAAAATTATATTATTTAAATATTGTTTTTAATTTAGTCGTATATTATATTTGCCTTTTGTTTGAAAATAAATTATATACACAATATAATACATGGAGAAGGCTCTTATTTAGGCAAATAGTTGTATTGAATTTCTTTGAGATGGTTTTAAATAAAACTTATTGATTTTAAGCCGAATTACTTTGAAACATGGCACATTTAATATTCATGTTTACTGGTAGAATTTAGTAAGAAATTCAAAACGTGGAATATTGATTGGCCTGGATAATACAACAATCTTCCAAAAATTATATTATGGGGAAGTTTATGTTTGAAGGTATTTATAAAAATATTCTATGAGAATGTTTAAATAAATTCAATGAAGCTTCTTCAAAATACTAATGAAGTGCTAACAATTCTATCGCCGAAAATGATCACCCCCATAACTTTTTAATTTGTAATTTTAGAAAAAAAAGTTTCAAGTAAAAGTTGTAGGACATCTTAAGGGCTTAAAGATCCCATTTTTAAAAAAGACAGAAAATGAGCATTAGTAAGCCCGCGCGGTAGCTAAGGGCTACCCTCGTGACTACCGAGAGGGCTACTAATTTCTGCATGTGTGACACACTCACATTAGTATATTTTATATTAAGAGAATAGTATATTCTACAACAAGTTTTAGAATGGCCCATATTCCACACGAGCGTAAGTTGTAGTCCGAGCCGCAGGCGAGAACTACGGTTCGCGAGTAATATTTTGTCAAATACAATAATCCATTATCATTAATAATGTATTTTTAAGATGTCTATTTATAGTTGACAGTAAAATTTTTATATTTCACTTATACCTATATTACTTATAATTTGTTTATTGCCTGGATACGAGATATATAAACAAAGTCATTATACCCTAGGGCCGAAAAGAGCGGGCGTAACGCCCGCTTATTATTCCCTCTAATACTCATTTGTGAAAAACATTGAAAAAGCAATTTTATTAAAGGCGTTTCGTTTAAGGTTTTTTAATGCTATTAGCTAACATAACTACAGAAATTTATTACAAAAAGAGCAAAAAGGTAAAAATTACAATAATTCCCGAAAATCACGTACCGCAAGATGGCGCTGAAAATTTAGTGTGTGTATGAACCAAGTGGTGAACAACAAACCTTTGACAGTGTTTTGACATTTACGATAAATTTAGAGGTTAATTTTAGTACACGGCGGTAATTGCAGGAACCCGATCCATGACAGCGCATGCGCCAAGACGGCGCGCTGTCTGATATGTTGCCTACTTGTCTTTGCGCCAAAGTGAACAGTAAAAAAAATTCCTTTAATCTAATAAAAATAAATTCCTTTATCAGGGGAATAACACATATATCTAACCTGCCTTCGGCTATCGCCTCCGGCTTCTAACTCGCAATAGACCTATTAATAAAAAAAAAATTCCTTTAATCTAATAAAAAAAATTCCTTTATCAGGGGAATAACACACATATCTAACCTGCCTCCGGCTTCTAACTCGCAATAGACCTCTTCATAAAAAAAAAATTCCTTTAATCTAATAAAAAAAAAATCCTTTATCATGCCTGATGCATTTAATAAAAAAAAAAACAAGAACGTGCGGGATTTGAACCCGGAACCATCTGCTTGCCAAGCCGGCTCGTTTCCGCTAGGTCATCACAACACTGACAAATTGTGAGTAAAGAAAGAATAAGTTCAGTTATTTTTCGGGTAACTTTACAATCCGGCCGCTAGATGCGCCAGTAGGCGACTTATCAGACAGCGCATGAGCCGGAATGGATCGGGTTCCTGTAATTACCGCCTTCTATTTTAGTAACAATCTTTTTTTATTAAAGTATCGTGTCAACCTTGGTGTCAACTGTTTTATTAATTGATTGCATTGCTATATTGTTTATAAACTATTTAAATATAATAACAACACTTTAAACGCACTTTTAATTTAAAAAATCACAAGATAAATTTAAGAAACCCGCGAACTGACAGTGACATTAGTGACAGCGGTTTGTTGTTCACTATGAATGACTCTTCATATTGAGATTACGCCAAAAAATATAGATGTCGCCCACTCCGTGATTTTCGCGAATAGGAACATATCACTTCGTGAAAATAAGCCATTAGAACTGTCTCGCTGACAGTTACAGAATTTCTATCAGCCCATTGTTGAAATTTTTCATATTCTTTCTCATACAATGATCGAGATTTTTTTGGTAGCAGTGCCTCATTTGCTCTTTGGCCCTTTGGGCGAGATTTCCTGGAATTTCTTCGTCCCGCATGATCACTTTTAGAAAGATTTCAATATTTTCAATACAGTTTATTATTTCACTGGCAGAAATAAATAAAATAAGAGTCGCATCGTTATGGATACAAAAATAAATGCAAGGAGGGGCAACAGCAAAGCCATATCTATTAATAAATTATTAAATTCATTTATTAAATTTAAATTAAGTAGGTATCTAAAGTAGAGTGAAATATAAAACGTTGTATGCACCGCTGGCGATATAGGATGTTTATTTTATGCCCTTGTGTGACTTTCTACCCTCTGCCTTTATCAAATTAATAATAAATACGATAAATTATAAATTATTAATTAATCCTGGGCAAAGTTTAGCGCACATACTATGTGTTTGATAAAAACTCAAAAGTTATAGTACGTATGTTTCCGAATTACATCATCTAAGTTTCATCTATTAGAAATTTTCAAAAATGTTTCCACGCTACAGGCTGTACTGTCGTTGTTGTTGGGAAAAGTGTAAAACCTTGCAATCTTAACAGCATTGATTCTTGAAAATAACCATTATTCTTAAAATCAGCAATATTAAAATAATACCAAGTTTTGCGAAAATGGACTCAAAGAATGTCTTATTTTTATTAAATGCGTTGTCCTCCATTTTTAAATGTGTAAATTGAACAGTGTGTGCTATAAAGATACAATGATTAATAAATACTTCTGCCACTTTCAACGATGGAAGCGCAAAACACACTTCAATTTCTTAGCAAGAGATGCAGAAGAGAGATTTCAAAATAAAACCACCCGTATACAGGGTGAATCATGATTAACTATACATACTTCTAAGGATGATACAGGGTCCCTTGACTATTCACGAATGGGTCTAGAAATTTGTCTATTGCGCTTAATTACAGGGTGATACAGGGTGATAAACTACTTATGGCCAATTTTTTTTTTTTGGCCAGAACTTACTGTTTATCACAATATATTAAAATTTTATACAATTTGTGTACTTATCACAGTTAATATAATGCCGTTTTTAATATTTAAAAATTCCATTACCGAACTTTTTTAACTCAAGTTTTTTTAATTTTTGTAGAGAAAATCATCCTGTATAATATTTTTTTCAAATTATATGGGAAATTATAAGTCCATACATCAGTTAACAAAAGCATGTGAACAGATTTTTTGTCACACCTTCATTGATTTTTTTACAAGCGATTGAATTTGGCGAAATGGGGAAATGAAATATAAAAAATTATAATTTGCTCGACTAAATCATCTAACACTCCACATTCATGATAAAAAGATTAACTTAATAATGCCTTGATACATAAATAACTATTTTATAATAATTTTTTGAATTTTAACTATCCTTGCTTCTTACCACAACTGCTAAACCGGAAAGAAGTGTCCGATTGCGAATCAAAATCCACTGCGAATAAAAACGCAGTTCAAATCGTGGTGTAAGCGTAAAGTCTTGTCCACACAGAGGCAACAAGTGGCGACATCCATGTCAACTTTTGTCGAACTATGTTTCTTGTCATAAGAAATGTGTCGCAAAAATAGGAAACCGAGTGTACACACGAAGGAAACATTTTCCATGCAGTTTCTAATTTGGTGAAACATGTCGCAAATATAGGAAACGAGATGACTACACAGCAGAAACATTTTTCTGATAATAATTTAATTCTTAGTAAAGTTCAAGAATTGTTCATGACAATGTGGAATGAAGACGATGTATTAATAGCTGTAGCAGCTTTCGTTATTTTGAGCGAAGAAAACACAAGCGAGAAAAATGTTGGGTATGGCCTTATTTAGATACAATAGAGAGCCCAAGAAAGCGGCAACAAGCGACTGACTGATGACTGATGACGAACCGTCCACACAAAAGAAACATAAGTAGCAAGTCTCGTCTTGTCGACATATGTTGCTCTATTTTCTTTGAAGTTTACCGCTCGGCAAGCGAAACACGCGACACAGGGAAACATTTGTAGTGGCGACATGAGCGACCAGAAACATCTAGCAACAAGCAGCAACTTTGTTTTTACAAACTAGTCATCAATGACAAAAGTTGCTACATGTTGCCTCTGTCTGGACGCGGCCTAAAATTTGCGCCAGTCAGAACGAGTAGATTTGTCGCCGTGTAAAATATGTTGCGAATTTTAAGCGCAGCGAATATCCGCTGCCGACGCGCACGCGAATTTCCGCGTTGTACCCCCCTTTAATAAAATTCCATTTGAAAATTATTTAAATGTTTAAAATGAATAATAATTAAAACAACTTTTAATGGTGTTGGTCTTCTATTTCCTCACACAGTTTATTTAAAGTTAGCGCCCATAAATAAATAGTGTTTGTAAAAATAATATAAAATAAACTCTTTTCGACCACCAGTGTTGTCACCTCGATAACTGTCGACTTCCACTTCCGGCAGAACACGTTTTTTTACTCCGCAAGTATGCATTAGTTTTGTCTAGGCATTTAACAATTCTCTTATTAATTCCCCAGTATTGTGTTGTTGCAGTACTGCATAAACGTAACTTTGTTACAATATCATCACATTCATCACTTCATTATAGATAATCTGCATACAGAAATGCAGCCAACTTCAGTGCCAGTAAAGCGTAAAGCTACACATATGCGTAATAATTAGTGGAATTATAGTAAGTAAAATGTAAAAATGCTAGTAAAAGAAATGAAAGGACCACTCACAAATCTTATTGGAAATTGGTTTACGGTAAAATTGGCCCAAACTAATATGTTGTACATTTAATAATATGTAATATACTCGGTAATATATAATAATAATAGTAAATGAGCGTAGTAGCCTGTTATTAATTTCTTTCCTTAGGTTTAGGTGGGATTGAGGCCAATAATCAAAAACAGTTTATTGTTTTGTTTATTCGCCTCAATCCCACCCAAACCTAAGGAAAGAAATATAATAATAATGTGTATTAAAATTTAGACAAACGCATAAATACAATACATTTCGGTGTTCTCATCAAAAATCTTCCACAGGCATGAAGCTGAAATCTCTTCCTGGGAGCTGTAGTATAAGGACTCAAATTCGTATTCCTAATCCAAGCTGCAATTGTCGGCATTCTTGCGTTTTTCTCTTCCGGAGAATCGATTGTGTGAGGTCCAGGAGTCGATGAAGTTTCTCTTCACACCCTGACAGACACAATCATATACCTATATGCCATTCACATTTTATTTACATAAGGGGAGGCTATGATATGTTTTTCTAGGTTGTCTCAGGATTGTCTACTATTGACAAAATATTAAAGTGTCAGATTTAATTGATCGTCACTGTCATTTATTTTTGGCTGAATTGCCAAATTTTTTATTGATAACATTGCTGTGCTTTCTTTAGGGTCTCACTCTGGCAACTATGTAGAACCAATTTGAATTTGTGGTTATGTTTTTGACTTTTCAACATAACCTCAGTAATTAAAACAGTCATTCATACCAACAGAATTCAGATTTTCCAAAGCCTACTCTAATGTAAATAAAATGTGAATAGCATATATATAATATATACACAGGGTGTCCCAAAATAAAATTAATAGTGCTATACCTTTGTAAAAAAAACATCGGGCGATTTATGAGTTAATTTTTTTCATTAGCTACTCTTCATACTGTAAAAAATTAACTAGTGTGAGGAGTCTAAGTTAGCATTTAATATAAAGAAGACCGATTTTGATAAAACTTAGCAGTCTTGGCACGATTTTATAGCAATAAATAAGGAGCTTAATTTGATATAATTAAATTTAATTTAACCATTCCAGGAGCGGCGCTGCGGCATCCTAACTAGATATTTTAAAGCAAAATTTGAGCACATCGCTGTTTTTTTATAAATTTGATATTATATTCAGATTGAGTAATTAAAAATACAATTTTTTTGTCTCTGGAATTTTTTGTCTGTTTTGCTTACTTTTCGAGAAAAAAATAAAATTTGTTTATCCGCCCGCGTCTGGAAAAATAAATACAAAATTCAAGAGACAAATAAACTATATTTTGAATTATTCAATCTATACATCAAATTGAGAAATTGAGAACAAAAATTTCAATTATTTATTTTCAGACGTTTTGAATTTTATAATTTTTAATCCCAATTTTTATCATGTATTAAGAAAAGTCCAATAGGTTTTATAATTGTATGTTTTGAGATAAAACATCAATACAAGTACCTATGTCAAATTGGATATGTTTGTTATTATTATGCTTGCATAAAGCCTAAATAAAGTCATTTATAAACAATGCGTATCAAGCAAAGAATTGTAACAAAAATTAAGTTCATATGAACTTTTCTTCTTATTTTTACGAGATCTATCTCCCATTAAATTTTCCCGAGTAAATCCTGAGACACCCTGTATATTGTATATGTGTGTCCTGCAGCAGGACTCCTGCTAAGGTGTGAAGAGGAACTTCATCGACTCCTAGACCTCGCGCAATCGATCCTCCAGAAGAGAAAAACACAAGAATGCCGACAATTACAAAATAGGCCGTGCCGTATTTTTTTATATGCTTTTTTTTATATTCTCTTAAATATGGCCTAGTTTAACATTACTAATTATGAAATTTGTTGTGAAAAATTTTAGTCGAAAGTGGTTAAATCCTGCATGGCAATGCGGAGATGATCAGGCGCTAGGACGAGTTGCTATTGACGTTGCTATTGACTCCGCGCTTTAATAACAAAAATTTAAAAGCAACTTACTATTTTTTGAGGAATAATTTGTGTCCTTAAATGTGTTTGTTTCTTGAGGAGTTCGCCGGGATAGTATTTAGCTAACGTTTCGGCTTTTAATCAAGTCTTCTTCAGAGCTCTACAATTAACAATTAGGAGATACAATCATAGAACGAGATGCTATTTTTTACAATGAATTTCGTTTTGTATATTCCTGAGTTTATGCACATCTACAGGTCGCGGCGACCTGAACGCCAGTCTGTCCCCGGCCAAGATCAGACTTGTTTGATTTCGTTGTCAATAGAGTCAAATACCTTTGATAGGTCGAAGAAAAGCGCAGCTACATACTTTCTGTTATCTATATGATAATACAAACTCCATAAAATCCACCGCCGCTTTCCGTCGATCTAACAGGGCAAAAACCTTTGAGATTTAGCGATTATTTCATATTTTACAGGAAAAGGAAATATTTTGTTGTAAATAGTACGTTCAATTATTTTGCGTATAACATTGAGTATGGTAATGGGTCTATAATTATCTGTTATTAGAGGATTATTATGTTTATATATTGGAATAATTTTTCTAATTTTGAACAGAATTTTTAGTAGATCAATCCACACCATTCAACAGTGTATTGAAAGTTTGCCTACTTTTGTAGTTAAATACTAATTTTTCTTCCAACACAAGGCGAGTAATTTGAGGAACATTGCTAATAGGATATTGTGATCTGAAATTCCAATGTCATCGTTATGTTTATTAGAAATTTTTTTAACATTAGTTATTATGCTGTCTAAAGCAGACGATGATTGTTTGATAACTCTAGTGGGTTCTGTAAATATTTTGTACAAATTGTACAGGGTTATCCAACGAAAAGGCCCACCCTTATATTTTCTTTATTTTTCGAGTTATGAAAAAATGTTTCAAATAAAAGTTGTAGTGAATCAAATGAACTCATTTAAAACCCCTGCAAAGAATATACAGGGTGTTCCATAAAAGCGGGACAAACCTAACTTACATTTTTTTAAATGGAACACCCTATATTTTTTTACATTTTTCAAATCTGTGTTTTTTTGTGATTTCAAATATATATATATACATATGTTGTATTTTATCTTTTACTGTTTTTTATTTATTGCAAATTTCGTGAACAATATTATTTATACCGCCAGCATCTGCATGCGTATCAATCAGGTTAGCCATGGATGAAAAGTTTGCTTTTTGAATTTATTCAATTATTCTGTAAGGCATAAGTGTCAAATTAATTGTTTTTCATCCATGGCTAACCTGATTGACACGCATGCAGATGCTGGTGGTATAAATATATTGTTCACGGAATTTGCAATAAATAAAAAACAGTAAAAGATAAGATACAACATATATATATGTTTGAAATCACGAAAAAACACAGATTTGAAAAATGTAAAAAAATATAGGGTGTTCCATTTAAAAAAATGTAAGTTAGGTTTGTCCCGCTTTTATGGAACACCCTGTATATTCTTTGCACGGGTTTTAAATGAGTTCATTTGATTCACTACAACTTTTATTTGAAACATTTTTTCCTAACTCGAAAAATAAAGAAAATATAAGGGTGGGCCTTTTCGTTGGATAACCCTGTACATGTCAAATTCTTGTTTGGCTGCAATTTCAGTTTCCAAATGAATATTGAAGTCACTAGTGATTATATAGTTACTGTTGTAGTTTTTGTATAGATTGTTGAGTTCAAATAACGTATTATAAAATTAATTGAATTGATTTATGTAATTATAGTACCGGCCCTCATAAATTTATATGTATACAGGGTGATTCATAAGGAATGGGTAATATTTTACCTACAGATTCTATAGCGGAAAATATAAATTTTTGTTGAATAACTGTGGCCAAATATTAATACTTACTGAGATACAGGGTGTTAAAGTTATAAAAATATTTCACTAATGTCGTTATATTTCAGTTATTTTTCCACACATTACCATAAAAGTCGGTACAATTAGGTTTTTTGACGTGGGAAAATCGAATACGTTATCAGTTTTGCCGTATCGCATAGAGGGCGCTACGTAAGCTATCTTGGTTTAACAGAATCCGTCGTAACCTTTTTGTACTTCGGTCATTTATAATCTTATTGCAAATTTTTTATTTAACCATTATTTGTAAACAAAAAAGAGATTTGTTTTGTGTCCAAAAAATGCACCCCTACCGAGATATTTACATTTTAGAAAATCCTGCGCACCCATAATTTTAAACAAACATCCTGATTAATTATTAAAAGGTAAGTGCTAAAAATGTTTTACAAAGTGTGCTATGGAAATAAGTGAAACATACTGATTGTAGGTATTTATTTACTATCTGTCAAATAAAATATTACTGAATTATTTTTATAACTTTAACACCCTGTATCTCAGTAAGTATTTATATATTTAAACAAAAATGGGACACTTGTTGTATCTTCATAAAAGGCACCCCTATCGAGTTATTTACACTTTAAAAAATCCTGCGCACCCATGATTTTAAACAAACATCCTGATTAATTAAAGGGTTGTAATGACGCTTAGTTTCGATGTACAGATACTTACGTAATTTTTCTCTTTATACGGAAAACTCGGGCGCCAGTTCTTTCCCTTTTTGAAGTGTAAAGAACAACACTTTTGTTTCCTGGCGGTGTCCAGGAAAACCCTAGGTAGCTAACAGTTGAAGACACGGTTTTTTGCCAGTGGGTCTTGAGATGATTATTGTCAGTATGACTTGAACAATTTCTCAAACGGGTTAATTCGAAATTTAACAGAAATGATAACTCGGAACTTCTGATAGGTATTATAACAGATTTATTCAGTAGGAAATTCGTACGTTTAATACAATGTGTTATGACGAAATAAAATGACACAAAATAAAAATGAAGTACAGCCTTGGTTGACTACACAGTCGGCTATATACAAAAATGTGACAACGATTTTTCAGCTGGTAAAGAAAATATAATAAAATTTCGGACAACGCGGGCTCGCAGTGCGAGAGAATCGAAATAATATGCACGCTATTGAATTGATCGGCCGGCGATGACGGAAAGCAAGTGATAGACACCCAAATTATCGGAGTGCGATGAATAAGGCACAGAGATTCTTTGACTTTTATTTCAGATTTGAAAACTACTTAATACACGCGGGTTTCTACGGCCTCAAATACAGAGTTTTGTTAACCAGGAATTATATTTCCTTACCGGAAAATAAAGATTTAAACCATACACTGGGGCCATAACCAGACTGATTATCGAATTATTTTGCCAGTGTATGATAAATCCACGTTTTGAAAATACACTCGCTGATGGCTGTACCCAACTACCAGACTGATTATCGGAAGGTACAACCGGCGAATGTGTGATATAACATTAACTACAACTAAACGGAAACTTTAAACCGAACTCTGATTTGATGAAGTAGATTTACAATGCGGCGATATTTACTCAATACAAACTGCAGTGAATCTCGGTGATTATTCAAGCTACGGAACGGCTGGATTACGGTCAACTACTATTGTTCTTACCACGACGGTATATAAAAACGGATAGATTGCTAGTCGGATTTTGCTTTCTGATGCGAAGGTGTCGATAATTCGACTGATATGAATTTTACCGTTCCCGGTGAATTTATTATCTTTTTTCGCTGACGTAGGCGGGCGGCGCGCTCATGCGGTGGGTGGAATCTGAACAGGTAGCTCGAACGAAGAACACGGATTACTAAGTCCGAGCGGGTTATGCAACTTGTCTTATTCAACCGGGCTAACGGAAAACGGAAATGCATTGCTGATAATTTGTAAACTATATTCCAAAAAGAACCGGCTTGAAACGGACACGGATTAATATTTTAGCAAGTTTTCGTAACTAATGATTTTTACTTCCGGCTTGAACATTATTTTTGAACAATTAACCAATTAATTTACCAGCTGATTTTACAATTAATTGATACCTTAACTATAACTTAAATGCTAACAGAGTTACAGGGTGTACCCAAGTGACGGAGATATTAAAATTAAACAGGCAATCCTTGACAGATAAAAATCACTTCGTTACAGGGTAAGTGCTAAAAATTTTAACAAAGTGTGCTATGGAAATAAGTGAAATATGCTGATATATTAGATGTTAAAAATAACTGAACTAACAACTGAATTATTTTTATAACTAAACACCCTGTATCTCAGTAGGTAAGTATTAATATTTGACCCCCAGTTATTCAGCAAAAAAATAATATTTTCCGCTATAGAATCTGCAGGTAAAATATTACCCATTCTCTTTTAATCACCCTGTATATATACATATAAGTGGAATGTCAACCATGACAGTTAGGTAAAGAGTAGAGATTTGCGTGACACAACTAATAGACTGACTGATCGTTTACTTAGGCTATAGTCAGTAGTAAATTTTCTATTTCTATATCTTTCTGATTTATTTTATAAGGTTTCATGTTTAAAGTTAACTAAATTAAAACCATTCTAATGACGAGAAATCCGAGTAGGTACATAATAAATTTAATAGGGGAAAAAAGCGAGGAAAAATGTGAAGAATACTCGGAAATTTTGCTAAGTAAGTATACATCGCAATAGTTACAAAATTTACATTTTTTAAATTAAGACTCGCAGGAAATAAACGTTTATTTATTTTTTGAACCTATTAACACATTTCAAGGCTTTCGTTGCTTGAAATACCTTAAATATTCATAGAACTTTCATTACACATGAAATGTACTTAAAATTAGATAAAGGTTATGAAAAGTCTGTACTCATTTATATGCCCTATTCACTCGCTTATTCATCTTATTAAACATGATTATCTCTTGTTCTACATTTTTTAATTAGAATATAAAAACAGAGTCATGCTGAATGAACACCCCATAAAAGGCGACATATGGGTAATTTGGTCAATATTTAAAACCTATATTTTTTAGAAAAATATGTGAATTAAAAATTTTAGTTTAACAGATTTACAAATAACATTAAAATTTTAAAATATAATATATGTATTGTAAATAGTAATTATATACAAAATGTTGCATGTGTCAAAAATATATATATTGAGTATTAAACTATTAGTTTTCTTGAAACTGCGTCTATTAAAGTACGTGTAAATGAAAATGAATAAACGCCGAATGAATGTAAGCGAACTCGTTCTCGTTCGGTGCCTCATTTGTTTACGAAGTATGCACATTCGTCGATGATCCGTAAATTTTCTATCATGTGGGATTATTAAATTAATTAATTTGTAATTGTTTAATTAGTTCATTATTATTAACTGTTTCTGTATTAAATACTAATTAATTATAAATTATTAAATAATTCATTATTATCAATTGTAAATTATCGATTAATTAAATTTTAATTCGATTCCCTAATTTCATTAGTGTATTACAATCAATAAAAACAGTAAAATGTTTACAAATAAACAAAATATTAATATTGTCTAAAACTTGTTTGTGGCATCGTTCAATTTTCTTTCTTTTCTCATTTGGGATTTAATACCACACTTCTGAACATTTCCCAGACAATCTAAAAAATGTTTGGATTTTTTTTTAAATAACCCTTACGCCTGTTATGTGACTTTACGTCAAAGGAACAGTTAAACTGTTTATAGCGTAATCATAAGCAACGTGATTATCTAACTGATCAACTTTTCTGTGAACGTAGTATCTATGGTTATGATATTAAACATTATTGGTGCTATTCTATAACTTTCTCTTACAGTGCTATAAACATACACCTCCATAAAATTATAGTATGATGTAAATGGTAACTTTACACCAGACCATTGAGTAAATAAATAATATAAAGGGGCACAACCGTCAAGTAGTTTAGTATTGTATTTTTTGCCAGTAGCTTCAGGATTGTTATCGATTTTTAGTGCTACGGGAAGGTATTTGTAATTCTGTTGCATAGACCTAAATATTGTAGATAATTCTGTAGTTATTGGCAAAAAAATACTTACAACACTAAAATCTCGGCCCCTTGACAGTTACGCCTCTTTATATTATTTACTCAATGACCAGACCCGAAATATCGTATTCTGTAACGCCCGATTTATTTAACCTACTTACATCAAGGTATTTATAGTGCAACTAACTTCAGTCAGTTGTATTCTAACCTCAAAACTTATCTTATCTAATAAATTGTCCTGTTATTGGGTGTAACCTGTTGGGCAATTATTATTATGTATTATTATTATTATTAATAACGCCTTTACCATTTCTCAATCTTAATCCCAGTGATATGTTATTTACAAAGTATTTGTTGATTTCAATTGTTTTTATTTTTGGAGTGAATTTGAAATGTTAATATTTTCCGCGTCACGATGCTGGATAGTTCCTCCCGTGGCCTCCGAATAGTCATTCCTCATAACATACCGCACACATAATGACTAGATGCCAGAGTCACGTGCCCTAGTAGACGGAGACTTCGCCGACTTTCGGTAGGCCGAATTGGTCCTTTATGCCGAGAGGATTGTAGGCTCAGGACTATTATTTTTATAATTTTTTGTTATCCTTTTTTTATTGTTATAATTATGAACTCACGCACCCTCTGAAAACTTATCTCGGAAATAACATTGTTTGTGGTTAATTGCTTCGTGATTATTCTAACGATCCTAATATATGATTTTATATAATAAAATTGTTATTTTTAGAGCTACAAAATAATTCAAAAAACAATTCTGTTTGTTTTTTATGGCCCACAACTTTTATTTCACAAATATTTTCATAAAACCCACAGTTTTCTTTTCAATTGCATAATTAAAAATTTTCAAAACAAACTTTTTCATTTGAAGTAAATTTTTTATTACTTAAACTGAGTTTAGTATAATGCAAAAAATATATATGATAGCCATATTCTTTGGTTACAATTGCTTTTAAAAAAAATAAAATCGGTTAATAAATAAGGCAAGGAAAAAAATATTTCCTGCGACTGCGTGCGCATGCCATGTTTTTAACATGGCGGCTAACTTTCAAATCGGATTCTTTGGGACTCAGTATGTTATTATACATAACAAAAACTACATTTTCTGAAAGACTCAGCTCGGTAGTCAAAATGTCTATACTCGGGCCAAAAAGAGTAGTCAGTAGAGCAAAAACTCACCGGCAATTCTTCAAAGGATTTAGCTGTTATGGAATACAGAAGCGGCAGCTCGTTTTACCATATAATCCCATATAATTCAGAGAAATATATCCAGTTTTCTCCGCCTACCAGAGATGAAAACCACAACTAGGTCATTATGTTTAATTGGTATAGTCAACCAAATACAGTAAATGCTTGAACGTGCCCCCCTTATACCCAATAATTTGTTCGGCTATTGGAAAGGTCGTCGAGAGGGCTTAGATAACGCATTCAGTGGCGTCACATATGCTGCAACGCAAAGGATGTGCATTGTTCAACTGCGTTGCTATACCTAATTCGTGGAGATAATGTTGCCAGATGTAAGCATATTATTTAAAATTTAAGACATGGTAACTCATATTCATGCACAATTAACACAATCCGCTTTCATTTGTTCGAATTATGGAATTTATGAAATTCGTAAATCCGTACGCCCCTGGCTCTACTGACTACTCTTTTTGGCCCGAGTATAGGTCAAAACAGATTGTGCCGTGACTACACGAAATATGGTGCACTTATCCATTTACACGTGAACATGCTCGGCTCGTTCAGGCTGCCGGGACTTTTCTCAAGAACGCAAGAATAATGTACTAGAAAACTTCATGCCTACATATGTTCCAATAAAATAGGAGCATCTCTTAACGTTGCCATGACAACCTATGTATTTCTTCGCAAATTTTCTCCTGCTGGGGTACCCTGGAGAGAATTGTAGTGGAAATTTTTTGACAGTTGTATATAAAAACACGAAAACTTCAAACGCTATTTCCCAACGAAAAACCGCCTCCGGACCGCCACGCGTCGTTCTGGCAAGAAACACAGAATATCTAATTTAGAGAAGAGAGATATCCGTGCTATTGGACAGAAGCAAACTGTCGCCATCTTAATGAGTGGAATGACACGCGGGAAATTTGAACAAGATACCTACTTTCTTTTCAATTTATAAGGAGCGGGTTTTCCACGTCCCGCCAAATTTGTTTGGTAAACAAATTTGTTTGGTAAACAAATTCCATTGAATTTATTAGCCAAATAAATTTAACAGGACATGGAAAAAACCGCTAATTAATTATAAATAAGATCAATTTAAAAACAGGAGTAAAGAATAAACATTTTAAATAAAATAATTTATTGATAATTCACATTTTAACAAACCATTTTAATACAATTACCTTAGTTCGCACAAAAAATACCTTAAAATTAATTAAATAAAATAAAGAATTATAACTTTTACTTTTAGATAAAATTAAATAGGTGTCACAAAATTCCAATTATTTCAATAAGATATAATCATTTTTCTTATTTTAGCGTTTCATTTATAAATTTATTAAGTACCTACATGAAACACGAATTTTAAAATTCGATTATGACACGGTCCATTATTTGCTATAGTGATCTTCAAGTTGAAAATAAAAACAATTATGATAACAGTAATTAAATAATTTATGCAACCAAAATCTTTCTGAAATAAATTTTAAAAATATACACACCATATACCTGCTAACTTTAAATCTAAAAACAATATTCTCGTTTACATTACCGTATTACATCGATTATAAGACTCACGTTTTCACAAATTTTGGTGTTTCTGTAATATATCGACGTCTTATATTCGATGGCATCTTACTAGGATAAACGGTATGCTAGCTTGGAAAAATTAGAGTGCGTTTTATAATTGGTGACATCTTATAATCGATGTAATACGGTAATTACTGCATATTCCGTTGAAACAAAATAACAATAATAATTATAAAATATATAAATTTAACAAAATAAAATGTATATGTTTTGTGGATGGCTTTTATATTAAAAGCCCCGATTCAAGGATACAACAGCGATCAAGTTTGTCCATTTTCGTCTATAATTTTAAGTGTCATGAAACTGGAAAAAAGACTCCAACATATCTATAATATACAAGCAAAGGTTTTATTTATAGATGGATAGGGCAAATGATTTGTCCGAAATGGTCCATCTTCTAAATATCAGTTGATGTTACCGACCAATTTCCTTTCTTGGTTTAACCCATTTCCTAACTCATTAACCCATTGCAAATCAGTCTATGGCATATCCTAAAAAACAAATTGATATATTAAAAATAGTAAATAAAGCATAAAGCACTTAAAAATCGTGAAATTATGTCTTCACAGCTAAGAATCATTTTACTATGCAAGGAAAGTTAATTAATTGCTGGTAAAAAAAATTATATCAAGAATGTTATTGCTTTACCAATATACTTGTTTAAGTTTCTTTAACAATGTTTTTTTACAAATATTAGAGGTAGGCAATCATTGAATTTGTTTGCAAACTTAAGGTTTTTTATTAGAAATATTATTTTGCTTCCATTTATTTGGAAGCAAATTACAAAGTTCTAATTTTTATATCGCATTATTCCTGGTAATTTTTTCTTAGTCACGAATATTTTAAAAAAAATTTCAAAATATTCGTGACCAAGAAAAAATGTACGGAAATAATTTAAGCGGAAGTGGTATTACAAGTGATTATTCTTGCCAGTAACTGGCACTTGGGATCAGATCCATATGCTACGCTACGCTGATGAGGAGCAACAACTCCGAAACACGTGTCCGTAGCTGCATCAAGTTTCTTTTTCGGGGTCTACGGGCACGGCACTATTCACTTTTTCTTGTATTATTTGGCCCTGCTAAACATCACTCTTTTATTGTATATTGTATATAAATAGAATGCAACATGGCTTCATTTAAAAAAAATTGGATTATGTGTTCGTAACAACTATAATTTCAAAGATATATTTTTCCAATTATCTATCAAATATCAAACAGAATTCTATTTTTTAAATTTTTAGATCCGTTTATAAATAACAAAGTTAGATGAATTTATGGTGAATCACCCTGTATTTCATTTTATAATAATTATTACATACTTGAAAAACAAATGAAATATTTTGAAAAAAAAATGTATCACCATATTTCGGATTTTCTTTTATGAACTTGAAGCGGTTCTAACTTGTCTCCAACTCTACATATTGAATTATCAAAGTTTTGAACATTTTGCCACGCTGATATAACTGCTGAATTTTACTATTCATGATTACAGCATGGGGCGAAAGAATCTTAAAATTAATACAATATGGGTGTAGGTATTTATTTTTTAACTATTCACTCATGTGGAGAAGAAAATAAATTGCGTATTTGTTTACTTTCTACCACGGTGTAAGACAATTAGGTGATGCCACGAGCCGGCCGACCGCGTCCTCAATTTGTTAACGCTCGGATTAGAGAGAGATGGTAGAACTAGGGCCGCATATTTTACCGTGAATCGGGCTCATTGTATGGATGCAGCTGTTTAAAATCTAAAGCAATTCTTTTTAAATATTCTAGTATTATATATCTAAATAATTAACTTCATTCATTAAAAACGAAACAATATTTTTACACTATACCTATAGAATTTAATTAAAACAGCTGTAGTAAGTAATGATTTTTATATTATGTCAATCTTCAATGATCGAAAGAATCATTTATTGCTTGCAATAAGGTATTTATTTAAAGATAATATTTTTAATATTGTAAATAAAGTAAAAATAGTAGTATATTTTGATGTGATAACGATAAATAAGAAGGGATACGTGAGTGAAATAAATAATGTATACGAAAAAATGTTTATTTATTTATTCAAAAATTAAATAACTATTCAAGTTAAGTAAACATAAAGCATTATTACTTAGATATTTTTATTGTCCAAAATCAAAAAAAAAGAGAAAAAACTATTAATCACATTTATATTGATTCTTAAATTTTAATTTAAATCTCTTGCAATGTGCTCAGAAATTTAATGTGGTAAATTGAATCAACAATAATAGAGTATCAGGTTAATTGCAATCTAGATTCCATCTTTTTATTGGAAAAAGATTTTGTTTTTGTCTGGGATTCTCTTTTATAAAACTGTTTTTTTTAAATCGGGATTAAAGTACCCCAAAATCGGCATTAAAGTGATAGAAATAGTCATTAAAGTAATCCATTATTGAACGATTTTTGTAGTTGGCGGAGGTGACAGATAAATAAATGTAAACATAAATTTCGTTGCTTGTGACAATAATTGTGTTGTAATAAAAGGTAAATATAAATACAGTTTTTTACATTCAGAATTATATTATCACTATTATAATTGCTAAAAATAATGATTTTCTTACAAAAAATTATTCCGATTTGACATTTTAAAAATAATTGTAACATTTCCTAATGTCACTTAAAATTTTAAATAAATATGACATTTCTTAATGTCACTGAAAATTATTTAAAATATAGAGTTAATTAATCTTAATTTCAGTTTCTGGATTTAAAAAAAAATTAATATGCACCTCGGCATTAAAGGTTCTTTTTATTATTTATGTGGTTTATTTGCCTCGGCCCTACGGACCTCGGCAACTAAACTCCACCTTCATGATAAAAAGTTAAACTTTAATGCCTTGATACATAAATAACTATTACCCGCATTGTTATGTAAAATAAAATTAGTTTTGTAATTATGTCTTGAGAGTGGGATTCACAGGGAAATTCTAGTGCTTTGCTCTGATTAATACATAAGAATTCGTCAATGGTCTCTTCAAATACGTCAACTGAATTGATATGCTTGAATAAAATGTTTTCCAGGGTAAGGAAGTAATTGAATATAGTTCCATTTGAATAATTTAGACCTCCCCTAGATTTTACACTTACAAATTCGGCTAGGTAAAATTATATATTATGCACACACTGTTTACCTAATTTACAAATATTACTCGGTTTCCGGGTTTCCCGGTAAATGAGTGCATACCTACCACAGTTTCGGTACATGCAAGGCGCAGCCCGCGCGGCCCTATACTCCCTCTCTTTGTCTTACGATTTCGCGTCTCTTGCGTTAACAGTTTGGCGACACTCTAACCGTACGATACATTGAGGCGTTTCATCACCTAGTTGTCTTACACCGTGCTTTCTACCCACTCAATAGAAGTGTTGATTAAAAATATTTGTAACTATTATGGATGATCTCATTGTCAAAACTGTTAAATATGTACATATTTATTATTCATGTATTTTTTCAATGGGATTTAAGATGTGTCTCGTTGTATACGCCGTAAACCTGGATTAGATAATTAATAGCATTATTTTCTCTTATTTTACATTGGTACAATCTGATGAAGACGACAAAAACATTAATTTACTTTTTTTTTTAATATTTACAGACTAAAAAATTGAAATATTATTTGATACAAAAAGCATTTTTTAAATATTTCTGGCTTTTAAGGCTTTAGCTGATGATTTGTCAGTTTTTAGGTTCTCCACATTTTTTAAGTTTATTGACGTTATTAGACTAATTGCTGCTAGTTAAAGCAAGGGGGTAATTCTGTAACTTCAGATGGAATTATCCTCGGAATTCCAGTCTAACTAAATGCTTTTTTCATTGAAAATTTCAAAATATGTGGTTAAATTATGTTATGGTTAAATTATGTTCCTACTTTCATTATTTATTTTTGTCTGTAATGTTCACAATTTTTTTTTGAGTACTTTAATTATTATATGCTGACTGATTTAAAGATTTAAAATTATTAGCAACTGACTAATCTCTCGGAGTATATTGTGTAATAAAAGTGAGAAGCTCACGTTTGACATTTGGAATATTTAGAATTTTGCGAGGAATTTTGTATTGTATGTATGTATGTATTTTATTATTAAATATCATTTCTCAAAATGCACTTTCATTCATCACCTTGAAAAAATGCAGTTTTGTGTAAATTTGTATCACTTTTTTCACCATAAGAAAACTACAGAAATGAAAGTTAAATACACCAAATGCCAAATGTATATGAAATTATATCAATAAGATTTAAACAGTAAAAATAAATACTGGCTACAGTACATTAACCATTAAATTTATGTTGGGTTAATTTAAGGAAATTTATTAACAGAACAAGTGTTAAATGTCACAGTTCAAGCTAATTTTGTTGTAATTTGAACACATAGTTTGGTGCAAATTGGTGACATATGATATATGTCATGTTTCAATAGGGCAGTAACTTACATGTGCGTTACGATTAACATTTCCTGGAGTATACATTAAAAGCCTGTCTGGCAATATAAACAAATTAAACGAGTTATGTAGGGTAGGAGTAGGACTAATATTACCTAATTAATATAAATGAATGAAATAAATGAATTTGTATTACGTGTGGTATGCCTTTGGAAAGGGCATAAACTAGAGAATTTTTTAAAAGAAAACGAAGATCTCAGTTGCCGTTAGTTTTTTTTAAAATGAATCTAGAAGCATTGAGTAAACAATATAAAGAGGCGAAACCGTCAAGGGGCCGAGATTTTAGTGTTGTATTTTTTTGCCAATAGCTTCAAGATTGTTATCAATTTTTAGTGCTACGGCTGTATTTGTAATTCGGTTGCATAGCCCTAAATATTGTAGATAATTCTGTAGTTATTGGCAAAAAAATACAATACTAAAATCTCGTCCCCTTGACGGTTTCGCCCGAGGGGTGGGACACTTTCTAAAATTTGTACACCTATTTATAAATACAAATATATTTATGGTATTTATAATTTGATTTAATTGTATTTATGACCTATTTAGGTATTTATTTGTATTTAAATTGACTCTTAATTGTTCATAAATTATTAGTCAATACTGGCAGATCCAAGGTATGGGGGCCATGCCCCCCTGCCCCCTTGAAGAATCTGAAGATTAAAAAATTAGTTTTATTATAATATAATTATTAAAATGAAAAATATTTTTGCTAATTATTTATATGAAAATCAAGTTTTATATAACGGGCACGGTACTCGTGGGGAAATGCATTGATACGTACTTATTTGGTTGCAAAGATCGATGATTCGAATCCATCATGGAGCAAATAAAAAAATATTTTTGATTTGCTTTGGACTTGGATGGAAACATAATTATCGAAGCCCCGAGATGTGGTTCGGACTCCACAAAAACTGTAGGTGCTCGTCACTCTTACCTAACACAAAATCCTAGATGATTTTCCGGGGGTTACTTCGGTGACTTAAGATGCAGTTAAGAAAACATATACAGTTTGACAACCTTATCATGGAAATTGTGTTTGTTCCCATTGCAAACAATTTATTTAATACCTTTTTCACAAAAACAAACAGTTTCTTGCGCCGGCCGCGAGCCTGTCTATGAACAAAATTTAAAAGTATTTATTTCTATTTACAAGTCTATTTATTAGTATTTACTTTATTTATTTGTAATTAGAAGTATTTATGGGATTTATATGCATTTATTGAATACTTTTACCAGATTTGTACACCTATTTAAGGAGTGTCCCACCCCTCGGTTTCGCCTCTTTATATTATTTACTCAATGCTAGAAGTTAAGATTATTTCATATTTTTACCCATTCTCGGGACGTTGGAAGATCATAAGTACTTTTCTTTTGTATTAATTGCGTCAAATAATAATTTATTCAGAACAAGGGTACATCACAAAATACAATAAAAATTATTTCGTGCTATTACGATCATAAACAAAAAGTATCTAGTGTTTAAAGGCGTGATTTCGAGTAATTTTAAAAAATAATGAAAAAAAATCGTACCTCAATAACCATGAGAGTTGGGACAATAGTTTCTGGGTCGAAATGTCGAAAACTTGCAAATGACTCTCCTACCCACCAAAAATTGTTGTCGGTCTATGTGCCGAACACCCTGTACTATAAATATGTCTAAACGTTGTTTCCTTTCCAATAGTGTATTCTCCACTAGTGCATTATATTCTGAACACTACCAAAATGTTTGTAGAGCTAATAAAACTCTATAGGTACCCGAACCCAATTGAATTCTAAGATTTTGTGTGGTCTGCTAAGAGTATTAAAATGCTTGATCCATATTTAGATGGTCTGGTCTCCCCTAATTTCTAATCATAGGGCCCTCTTTTCTGTTAATGCATTATTGTGTTAACTTCTGTTTATTAATTTTAACAGTCGTCAATAACGTTAAAAGAAGCCAATTTGTGTGTTTGGATTAAACAAAAAACTAATACATACAGTAAGAATAATGTTACCGTACAGGAGCGGAGGTGTGACATCTGTTTTATAATAAAAGAGAATCAAAATATAATTTATTATTTTACTAGTTTTTTTCTTTTTCTTTGTTAAGGAGATTTGTGACATTTCTGATATCAACTAGAGCTCCATCTGCTAGATTATATATATATTTTTTTGGTAAAATCAAACTAATAATATTGTTACCTACGTTTAAAAAATCGCGACACACATTGACAGTCTTCCTTCGTTGTTTTTTTAATTTTTCCAATAATGTGTGGATTTTCCGTGGATCAGAAGTATTCATTTTCTCAGTTTTGTTTATGCCTGAGGTTGGTTGATAAGTCCCTAAAATCTTTTTAGAAAAATATTTGTCAAGGTCGTGTTCTCTTACTACACATAATATACGCCTGTGAGCCGAGACTTGTTAAGGAAGGGTTTCAGGGAGTTCCAAGTGAAATAAATACGCCATGTAACATGTAACCACCAAGACCATTTATTATTCAGACCAGGGGAGCCAAACTTGAGGTCAATTTTATAAAGTACTAAGACGGTGGTCTGTGCTAAAACTGACATACAACATTAAAACGTGAACAATCATTTGCAATTTACAACCTACCTGACACCAAGGCATTAAACTAACACAACTAATTAGCAAACAACAAACCTCTGAGGCTGTCTATTTAACACAGTTAGGCTAGCAAAATCTCTCTCTGGGTAGAACTTTTAGTTCTTTCAGTACTCCGAAAAAACACCCACAAAAAGAATAGGAATTTAACAGTTTTTTCCCTTCAATTAATTGTTTTACTGGTTGCCTACCTTAAGCAGGGCATCTCGATGGATGTCATGGACATTGGTTGTTATAAGTTTCGGTTCACCTGTTATACAATGTTTTTGTTGAAGTTCTTCAACAGTTTATATTTATTTTTAAAGTTCGTACAATACTACTTTCTGACATTTCAAAATGTGGTCTGCATCGTAATTTGAACGTCTAGAATTTTTTGATAAAACATGTTTTATCATTTGTAATAATTTTTTCTTTTTTTTCTTTTTAATTTATTCTTCAAAATTTTTTATAAACTTACTATATTTTCTTCGTTTGATACGAGATATACTATTTTCAATATTAAACCACGGCAACGAGTATAGTCTACTACACACACGATTTTCTGTCGTTGTCGTGTACGGCAACGATATCGTGTATAGTAGTTATGCATTGTTTTAAATGCAAGCTTTCACACAGCACGATTTTAATCGTAGCCATATTCATTTGTTTTCCGAAACGATCACGCCACGATATCGACAAAAAATCGTGTGTCTGACAGCGGGCTAATGTTTTAATCATTGAGTAAAAATAATAAAGAGGCGCAACTGTCAAGGTTTCGAGATTTTAGTGTTGTATTTTTTCACCAATAGCTTCATGATCGTCTTCAATTTTAAGGGCTATACAGCCACATTACAAATACCTTCCCATAGCACTAAAAATTGATGACAATCGTGAAGTTATTGGCAAAGAAATACAATACTAAAATCTCGAAACCTTGACAGTTGCAACTCTTTATTATTTTTTACTCAATGGTTTTAATAATAAATAAGTATTTTAAACTTGACAAATTACAATCATTGTTTCTCTAGCCTACTTAGTTTTGCAGTGGGATGATATTTTGAGAATTTTAAATTATTTGAAGACTGGGAAACTTAATTTAATTTAGCCATAAAGCACGTTGATTATTTTAAATTTGTATTTTTATCATTCTGTATCAAAATTGTTATAAGTTATTCTGTTTAGGTTGGTAGGTACTTGAAAAATAAATGAATTGTGGAGTTACTTCAAAGTTTGATCACTTTTTTAATCTTAGTTATTTTGAAGCAACTACGATCCAATTAGATAGTTTAAAAACTGTTTATCAAAAAGTCTACAAGATGTGCCACTAAAAAAAACATATATTTTGAACATATCATATTTCTTGTTAAATTTTAAATTTCAGCCTATCTTTGTAATGTATGTAAATATATTTCGAATTAACTGAATAAGTAAGAGGCACATTATGACACTTACCCTATACTTTATTAAAAAATTTCACGTCTCATTTTATAGGATAAGGAAGTAAAAGTGAGAAACCGGAAAATAATCATTTTGCATTTATTACCTCATCCAGGATCGCTGACCTATTATGATGTATAGGTATAAACGTTTAGATGTAAATTAATTATTCTGTTTAAGTACAATTTGTTGTATAATGTGGCGATGGAAATGGTATGATTACGTATTTTAAGTGGCAACTTTGCTAATCATGTTCCGGTAAACAATGACATCAATCGTTGAAAAAAATATAGAGTCGCAACCCTATTGCACAAACCCTGAAAAATTTATGTAATTATTTTATTAGTAATTTCATAGCAAAATGTTGTTAAATATCTTTCCCTCATATTCTTGCCTTAATTTTTTAAGCAGGTCACAAGAATTCAAGAAGTGATTCAAAGTTAATAGACGTATTCAAAATACATCATTTCTACAGGACATATCTCGAAGCAATATTTTTTGTAATATTGATTTTCCGGTATCCGCATGGATATATTGGGCTGTAATTCTGCATACTTACTGAGTTTTGACCCAAAATGATTTCGATTATTGCCATGACGTGCATCTGGATAGGAGATACTAAGTAATTTATGGGCAATGCCCAAAGTCAACCAAAGGGGAAAAAAAAAGTAATTTATATCGCAAAATTCTAGTTCTTTTCTAAAAAAGGGTTTCTTGTATTTTGATCAAATGCACAGTTTTTGAATAATACAGTGAAATAGAAACTGTCATTTTGGTGCGGAATTTCAATTTTACTTGTGCACCCACAACAAATGTAGAAAGGTGACACGTCGGATGACACGAACATAGGAATTTCGAATTGTTATTGAGTCATCGCACAACCCTTCCACATGTATGAATGTTTCATACTAAAGAGGCTGAATTTTGCAAGAAAATAATATACAGAATTTAGGTATATTTATATTATTTATTGTTTGATGTTGACGATAAACAGTTACACATATATTTCTTCCTAAATGAATGTTATTTATTTTGATTCAATACATAATATGGGAACTATACAATAAAAAAAAGTAACTACTGGATAACTTGATCCGATACGGAAAACAGTACAAGCCCTTTTGTACAATACTGATCCAGATTCGCCAAAGAAACCTTTTATAAGCAGAGCCGAACATATTTGACTGTGCATATCAACCCAATTACCGGGCAAGATATTTTTAGCGTACTCATTGACTGCAATCTATGTTTATGATGCACTTGCTCTTTAATAGCGTCCCACATTCAGAAATACTGAAAAAGCGCACGTATATCAAGAAAACAATCCTCTATTGTACAGGGTGACTTTTTTATCAGGGGAAATGCGTTTTTCTCGTAAATGGCTAAAGGAAACTATTTTCTGTAAAAAGTATTATATTCTTACCGACTGTTATTAAAAACTGGGATAGAAATATAACATAAATGTGCAGTGCTTTAGGCGTCGCGACGCTACAAAAATTTTATTTCCAGCAACATACCACTTTTGTTACACCATTGGAAAGGTCTTTTGATTTCGAGTGGTTTTTCTATATTCTATTTTTCTCGATACTTATTCGTTAACAAGTTATGATGTAATATTTGCTCCCTGAAACGGGTTTTCACTCTCTTTAAGGGGCTGTAGCTCCCTTAGGAAGCATATTTGGACATGTTTGTATGAACTTTTATACCTATTTTTACATGTAGAATTAGCTCCAGAATTTGTGGACAGTAATTTAGAAACACCCTGTATGGGTGATATATTGTTATGGATGATGTATCCATATTTCTAAATTGCTATCCAGAAATTCTGGAGCTAATTCTACAAGTGAAAATAAGAAAGTTCATACAAACATATTCCAAATATGCTTCCTAAGGGAGCTACAGCCCCTTAAAGACAGCGAAAAACCCGTTTCAGGGAGCAAATATTACATCATAACTTTTTAACGAATAAATATCGAGAAAAATTGAATATAGAAAAACCACTCGAAATCAAAAGACCTTTCCAATGGCGTAACAAAAGTGGTATGTTGCTGGAAATAAAATTTTTGTAGCGTCGCGACGCCTAGAGCACTGCACATTTATGTTATATTTCTATCCTAGTTTTTAGTAACAGTCGGTAAGAATATAATACTTTTTACAGAAAATAGTTTCCTTTACCCGTTTACGAGAAAAACGCATTTCCCCTGATAAAAGAATCACCCTGTACACGCAAATTGGGAAAAGGAGAAAAAATGTATAACCAAATTATATTTTTAGGAGCGATTGTTTATAGGAGTAACATTATAGTTATTTATGTAATAAGGATCATAAAGACAAGCATTATGGTACTAGCCGTGAATATCATCAGACGAGGCGTTAGCCGAGTCTGATGACACGGCGTGTACCATAATGCGTGTTTTATGATCCAAATTACATACAAAATTTTATCTGGTGTGGCATATCAATGTAAAATTATATTTTTCTAAAAATTTAAAATTTTGTATTTTTGAAACGATGACAGGTGCATTAACTTATTTATTTAAAACAATAGTAAGTGACCTGTGCCTTACCGTTTCCTTGACAACGCATCAACAAATTATTTATTTATCTGTCAAACACTGCTATAAGTTGCAAATTGAATATGTATTAATAGTATATTATTCAACGACCGTATAATGATGGGTATTAATCACTAGGTGAAGTTTACGGCCACGAGCAGCAGGCGAGTGGCCTAAATCACCGAGTGGATTAATAGCCATTATACGGGAGTAGAATACTATACTTTATCCACGACTACTAAATATTATTGTTGTTTGTAGCAGAACAATATAATATTATAGCTAAATCAAGGAAGCATCTGACAGTAGTGATTAATGACTCATTAATCACTGCCGTGATTAATGACAGACGTATAATTGGTACATTATACAATAGTCGTGGATAAAATCAAGGAAGTAGTGATTAATGACTCATTAATCACTGCCGTGATTAATGGGTATTATTAAGGTCGAGCAAACAGACGTATAATGGGTACATTATACAATAGTCGTGGATAAACGAATTAAAACATTATATTCTGATTCTGATGAAAGTTTACCCTCCGATTTAAAAGAAATTGCAGGAAATGTCGTGGACTCTCTTTTGCCTGAAAAATCACGGCTGGTATATGAACCCCTGTTTGCTCGTTATGAGGAATGGTGTACCAGTAAGAACACGAAGAATGTGATAAATGAAGGTTCAGTTTTAATTGCTCTTTTACAATTTATAATAATTAGTTGAGTTAAATTGTATTTTGAATAAAATTTTTTGATCTAGCACATATATTTTCTTCTAAACTTATTTTATTGATGGTAAAGATATAGAATTTTTACACAAGTCAAATAAAATTATTGTAATAGTACTTTTTGAATCTCATTATGGCACTAGTGCTTTCTGGAATTTCATTATGATACTAGTATCATAATGAACTTACTTACGTCACTATAAACAAATGACATAATGATGTCATTATGACATGCCACCAGATAAAATATCTAAAGAGTTCCCACCACCCAGGGGTGTGCTTCACCCCATTTTCACCCCCAATAGTGACACGAATTTCTATTAGTTTCCGAGTTATTAACGCACAAAATAAAAGAGTATCTAAAAACACGCATAGAAATGACTAAATACTGAGAAGTAGAAAGCAGACTCCCGACTGATTATTTTAATATAGTGGTTTTATTTCTTTTAGTTATTTTTTCTATAAAGAATTACAGTCTTTATATTTACCACCACCTAAGAGGCAGTTTCACGGCACGTTTTTTAAAGTGATCTCCGCTGTAGGCCTATTCCAATAAAAGTTTCAGTATTATTCAATATCGATTTCGTCACTATTTTGTTGTTGTACACATCCGCATCCCGCATCGTTTCCCACAACCCATTTTACAACTATATGACATTAATTTTAAAATAGAAGTAGGAGTTGGTGCTTATCTTGTCAAAATTGATACCGACATGTTGTTTATTTTCTTCCATTCCCATTCCTCAGGCTGCAAACCCTGTACATATGTATTTTGTAATTTTTACATTATCAGGCTTTGATAACTCTGCATTTATGATTTTGCTCGCGTTTCGCGTTTAATATTAGTTTAACTAACTGTTCTTCTGCTAGTGTTCGTTTCAAACGTTTTAGAATACTGTATGCGAAATACCTATATGCGGGATACAGAATCGCGGTCAAAGTTTTGCCAGCGACTGTATCAGATACACGGGTTCTTAATTCAGTCAATGTGAAAACAATTCCAGTGCAACACAGTTATGGATGTTGAAGAGTACGTTATGCTATCGAAAATTTTAAATAAAAGAAAGAAGCAAACCCACCATGTGGGTTCATCCTGTAGTGGAATTAAGGGAAGCCAGGGGAACATATAATTTATTTTATAGAGATTTATTGGATGACTCAACAAAGTGTTTTTAATTATTTTCGGATATCTATTCAATCATTCGAAGTACTGTATAATATTTTGGAAAGTAAATTAACTAAAACTCATTCTGCTGAACTGCCATCTTTTCCTCGAAATTATGGCACTCTTGTTTGGAAAGTTCCACTTAAAACTACTGTTTTTTATGTTTACAAAATACCTAGTCGGAGTGGGCTGTATCCCATAAACAAGGATTTTTGTCCACCAAACAAATTTTTCTTTGTCGACAACCATACACGCCATGATTGAACTATGGAGTAACGTGCTCATACCTCCATTCACTATTAATAAAATATCCTAATCCTACCCCTACGTCTATGATATGACGTGTTCTACGTCTCAAAAGTATGCGTGTTCATATGATATGATATATTATACTGACCCCAATTTGAACTGAGCCACCCTAAATATAGACCAAATTTACAAAGCTGTAACTTTTTTATTTATTTATGGATTGCAGATATTTTTCAATTGTTTTAATCCTAAACTCTAGCTTTAAACAACAGTTTGAAAATATTTAAAATTACTTCATACGCACCCCATACATGGTGATATATGATTATGTAAGCATGTTTTGTTTCACTTTTTCGCTCTAGTGTCTCGTATTTATTATTGAACGGTTTATTGAACGGTTTATTGGAATGATGTATTGACGACAATGCCAGACCGCACCGGGCAGGTGTTATAAAGAATTTCTTTGAAAAGTATGGTATCACACGTATGGTGTGATACCGCACCACCACCAGATCTAAACCCTATTGAGCGTGTATGGGACCTCTGCAAAGAAGCATCTCAAGCCGCCCTCATGCTGCCAATAACGTCAATGAATTAGCCATTGCCCTTCAGGAAGAGAGGGATTCTCTTCCCGTTGACCTAATTAACAGAATTATAGGGGGCATATGCCAAGACAATGTGAGCAGTAATAAGAGCCCAAGGAAGAGCGACGCGTTCCTAAATTAGAAATCAAAGTTTAAGTTAATTTAATTGTTATATTACTATATTATTTTTTGCCATTCCAACAGATTTGATATTAAAATGTTATTAAAGTTGTTTTTCAATTTATTTCTTCAACTGCAAAAGATAGACTTAAAATTCAAAAAATGATATGTTGGCAACACCTGTATGCGTCCATTGTGCCACTAACTGAATATACAGGGTGTTCGATAAAAACGAGGCACTAGACTAAAAAAATGAAAAAATACATGGGAACATATATCACCCTGTATGGGATGCGTATGAAACAAATTTAAATATTTTGAAACTAATATTTAAAACTAAGGAGTTTACGATTAAAACTATTGAAAAATTTCTGCAATCCATAAATAAATAAAAAAGTTACAGCATTGTAAATTTGGTCTATAATTAGGGTGGCTCAGTTCAAATTTGGGTCAGTATACATGATAATTCACTATTTACCAGTATGCGAGATGCACAATTTGTCGCCGGCGGCGGCTGGATGGACGAGATATAGAAATTTGGTATCGGGATACTGTACGTATGCGTCGTGCAGCACTGTGTGAAAGGCTCCATTTGAACGCAGGCTGTATCGATATCTCGAATACGCGTATCTCCCATACAGTATCCTCGTCTGAAAGAGCTCTTACGGGCAGTAACCTATCATTTATAAAGTATGAAATCTTTTTTGTAGACAATTTTATCTACTATATGTTCGATAACTTGATATTTTGCTATAAACTTGATATTCACGAAAACCAATAAACATGTATTTGTTGACATGGTTTTTTCAATATGGCGGCAAAATCCAGGGTCGCTAGATTTTGCAAAATTAGTATGTCTTTTTAAAGGCCCCTACTCCAGCCTGCCACCATTTATTTCAACAATAAATCCCTTACCAACTGGGCTAAGCCCTTTAGAACCATAAGCTCAGAAGAAATAATAAATAGTAAACGTAAGTGGCGTCGGGAAACAACCACCAGTATTAAAACAATTTCTGTGCACAGTTGGTCATCAATGCCAGAAGATGAGCCACTCTCAATCTGTAAATTTTGCCGAACCTCTTCGTTCTCAAAGAGTTGCGATTTTTTGTTTGTCTAACATCTAAAAGAGATCGACCGCTTACTATCCCCCTCTCCCTCTGAAAGATGGCTTATTAACTACACACCTCTCGCCTAAAGTTGCATAGCTTCTGTATACACTGATATACAAAATGTGAGACGAGATCGCAGAGAAACAGCGGTCATGCAGACACTAGCCGCCACTCTAGAAATTACGGATACATTAAAATGTATTGTTTATCGAACACCATATACCACTCTCATAAACCGTGATATGATCACGAGATAAAATGAATTAATTAGTTGTTTTACTAAAAATAAATCTATGTTTTAAATTATAAAACATATGAGATAATAAAAGATAAATATCCAAAATAGTAATTAAATTGTTATGATCCACTTGTAAATATATAATCCAATAAATTCTCATTGCCGCAATAGTAAATACACAGTTGAGAATCTCGACTGTGGAAATTTATGTATTTTTGTCCAATTTTGATTGATCCTAATCCATAGTCGAGTGGGCAACGTAAATAACAAGTTATACTTCTAAATTTATTTTGGAGTAAACAGGAATATGCGTGTACTTTTCAAATTAAAATTTAATATGATTTATCGTTCTATTTAAACACATGCTGAAAAAATGTAAATGCACAGTTGATAAAGATGTTGACGGAATCAATTTGAGATTAAACTTTCTTATGGGCAATGATAGGTAATGTTTAAAAGGCCTCAAACTCCCGTCGAATTTCCCCCCCTCTCCCTCTTCCTTCCTATACTAACACCAATGACATGAAAAATGTATGAAATAAGGGTGGTTATTACTAAAAGCCGATATTGTTTTTTTTTTGCTTTTTCCAACTGATACTGCTTATTGAACTAGGGGCCTACCATAACAAACCGGCTAGAATTATCCTTCATATTTATTTAATAAACGTTTACCAATTAAGCAGACGAGTTCTTAGTTAATGCTTTTTTAGTTTTCAAATACAGACAAGTGAATTGAAAAACCAATGAGCAAAATCAAATCTTCGTTTTTATAAACTAATCTTATATTTCACACGCCTTAAACAACTGTTCATAAGATTTACACCACAACTATTCATGATGGAATATAGATAACATAATGTATAATCATAATATATTATATTATTTAATAAAAGTTCTGGACCAGCTGTATTATATTTATGTAGTATTGTTTTTTTGGGTTGTAGGTCCTATTTAAAGAAAACGCTTATTTTCAATTCGCCGATGTTTCGGTTATGTATTTAACCATCCTCAGGGCTATCCAATTGGACGAGGATGAAGATGGTTAAATACATAACCGAAACGTCGGCGAATTGAAAATAAGTGTTTTCTTTAAATAGCACCTACAACCCAAAAAAACTGCATATAATATTATATTACTACATGTTATTTAATAGGCAGGGATGCGAAGATCGATGGTTAGAATTTATTCTAAAACAGATCTGAAAAGGGTACTGTCGATGCCTTAGATGTGGTTCGTATTGCACAATAAACTGTAAAACCTCGCCTCTCTTTTATTCTTAAAATATTTAAGAAAAATATTACGAGTACATAAGTAAATTCTTAGATAACTTTTACATATCTATGACCTTATTTTTATTCTTCTAATATTTCGACACTGATTTGCCAATTTGAAAAATCAGAAATGTCGAAAGTTGTTAGAACTTTAAGGGATTATTAATGATAAATAAATAATATTAGGGTGTCCCACAAATAGATTGTGAAAGGCAACCAAGAATCTTTCAGATTACCCCCTCATTACCCTTAAGAAACCACACCTAATTTTTTCTTTTAAAATTGAAATTGAATATTTTGCACTGTAAAAGAATCCTCGATTCATGGTGAATACTGTGATATGTCATTTTTAATATTTTACGTTTGCATAATAGACATAAATAAGGTATATTGTAATCAACAATTTTTAACGTGAATCTGTTACACACGTTTAATACCGAGTTTTTTATAATAATTGTTCAATCTCGATCCTCCGGATCCGGACTCCGGATTTCATACAAGTTTCACACCACCCTAATAGCTCCCTTGTTTTAAGTAGCTGTAATTATATCCGATGTGATGGTGTGGTAGGCCTCACGAATTCGATTTTTGGGATAATCCAAATGCAAGGTTGTGCCGATGATGTCCTTTATTTAGATAACCCCACAAAATAATCTAAGAAATCGGGCTGGCCTGGTCTTTGCACAGCGATAAAGCAGCCTAAGCCGATAGAAGCTATAACAAAGACTGGACTGCCGCTGTTATTGAACCACACTTTACGTATTTGTCAATGGCTTGACATTAAGCACAATAAAGTGAGAATTTTGTATTATACTCTTTCTATTTCCAATTGAAATACCTAAAAACATCACGAGCATGAGCGCCGACCGAAAAGGTTTAAGAATAATTTTTAAATTCTTTGAATAAATTGAGTATTTCTTTACTACTTTTTACTAGAATTACTAGAACCACCTAAGAAAATAAATAATATTTATAAATAGGTATTATCACAATAGCTTACAGAACCTAATTCAATTTAGGATATATTGGGCAAACCGTAGTTCCTTCAAATATTTTAAAATAAGTACACCGCACTGTAGACGAGAGGCGTAAATGTAGTAACACCTGTGTCCATGCTAGGTCAATGAAAACATCAGTAAATATTGTTTTATCTGGTGCCATGTCATAATGACATCATTATGTCATTTGATTATAATGACGTAAGTAAGTTCATTATGATACTAGTTTCATAATGAAATTCCAGAGAGCCCTAGTACCATAATGAGATTCAAAAAGTACTATTACAATAATTTTATTTGGCTTGTATAAAAGTTCTATTTTTTTTTACCATCAATAAAAAGTTTAGAAGAAAATATATGTGCTAGATCAAAAAAATTTATTCAAAATACAATTGAGCTTAACTAATTATTATAAATTGTAAAAGAGCAATTAAAACTGATCCTTCATCTATCACATTCTTCGTGTTCTTACTGGTACACCGGTACACCATTCCTCATAACGAGCAAACAGGGGTTCATATACCAGCCGTGATTTTTCAGGCAAAAGAGAGTCCACGACATTTTCTGCAATTTCTTCCAAATCGGAGGGTAAACTTTCATCAGAATCACCCATTGTATAAAGTTTTAATATAATTTAATATAATGCACCTGTCATCGTTTCAAAAATACAAAATTTTATCCACCAGATAAAATTTTGTATGTAATTTGGATCATAAAACACGCATTATGGTACACGCCGTGTCATATTCACCATAATGCTTGTCTGTATGATCCTTATTACATAAATAACTATTATGTAAGCCGGTTACTCATGTGGTTGACGGTTGACTACCGTATACATACGGGTAGCATGCCTTATATTCCCGATCGATTTCGATGCTATTTCAGCGCAGACAGGCTTTGTAATGAAATGAGTCTGGTATAAACTCATCTTGACTTACTGTTTCAATTAGAAATAGAAAGACTAAGTACTTTGCAATATGCCTCATTTATAGCTATTTTGCTACTATGCAACTGTAAAATACTAAAAAAGGCATATTACAATATTCACCATGAACAGGGGTTTCTTTGCGTAGTAAAATTTTAGGGAGTGCAATTTAAAAAAAAATGGGAGTCATTTCTTAAGGATTGTAAGAGGCAAGACGGTTTTAAGGGGGTAATTTGAAGGACTCTTGGATGTCTTTCACACTCTTTTTTAGTTCATTTTTCTGTCTTCTGGTATAACGAAAATATGGCTTGTAAACGAAATAGTGAGACTAAATTCCCCACTCATATTTTAGACAGTTTCTGGTTTCAATTACAACAACGTATATTTTTTTTCGAGAGTTTTTTGTGTCATTGGCGATACTTTATTTTGTTGATTAGGTGCACAATTTAGGGGATCTAAATTATTTCATAAATATTGCAGACAATATTTAAAAGCCGTTTTTTTTCGTATAAGTTACTGTAGCGGATCTTGCTACAATATCTTTTACCTACATGTTGAGTATGTAGTTAGTTTTAATATTTAGTTTGTATAATTTTTTAACGTTTATAGAAGGATCATAGGCTCTTGGATCTGATAGGTTGAACGAAGGAAATTAGCTATCAAGAAAGCCAGGGATAAGAAGAAAAAAGAATGGTATCAAGGAAACAGAAAATAATATATCAGAATAAAAGATGTCAAAAAATATGTAACATCATAAAATACCTCATTTATATCTTGTCTATAATTTTAAAAATTGTACTATGGATTAAAAAATAATTATTACAACTGATTTAATTTCTCGTTTATGGTACGACTACCATAGTTACTATTGGATAAGTACAATATTTTTGGAATTACATAATTTGAACGTGAAGTCTTTTAGTACCTATAACAACACAATATGAGTGATGGTCGAGTCGAGATGGTATCGTACCTGCCTCTCGCCCAAAAGTCCCGGGTTCGATTCCCGGTCGTGGCAATGGAAAATACTGTGAGAGGGATTTTACCATTATGCGTACTCAATCTGGCGCACCCGTGAATATGAAATGTCTAGTTATAAGTTAAGTTACTCATAAGTTCCTAAGTGTACGCACTTGACTGTCAGTTACTTAGTGTTCCAATGAAAAAATCTTTATTGTAATCAAGTAATGACTTACTTGTTACATGCCTAAAGAAACGTCCCTGTTGAAACTAATAATTAGTTATAATAAGCTTTGTTCGCGGTAGCAATCCCGAACGTATTCAGACATCAGATTCATGCGCAGTTTGAAACTGGGCGTTCGCGGTGCACAGAATGCAAGTTAGGGATTAAAAATTTTGCGTTCGCGGAGCACAGATTTATAATTTTGAACTTGTTCGGAATGTGTCCAATGCATCCCCGGACACGGGCCAGAATTTCGAATCCGACGCATGCGTATCGTAGTATTATGTTATTTATGTTGTTGGCCTGTCAGTGTTTGTGGGGTTATGTTATACTATTTTATTTGTTTAATTTCCTTAATCCTTCCTTTTATCTTTAACGCGTTATTTATCAAAGTAAGCACATTATAATGCATGTTTTAGGATATTTTTAAGTGTATGTTATATTTTTAGATACCAAGAGCAGAACTGAACACAGAATACGTTCATAAAACGTTCGCGGATTAGTTAAAATTCGAGAAGATTCAGAACTTCGCATGCGCATTTGAAATGTTCGAGATGAGTTCAAGTATTAATTCAGGATATGTTAAGGATTGCTACCGCGAACAAAGCTAATATGGAATTAGTCACATAGAATATAGTTAGATAGTCGCATATTTGCTAATTTTACGAGAAATTTGATTTCCACTGCCATGATCGACATATACCAAGTTACTTCTTGCATTCCTATTTATTATAGCATGTAGATTAAGTCCACCTGGGCTGCCTGCTCTTTGGCATTTGCTTGGCAAGCTATCTGTCACAGAGACATCGTCGATGTCTTGACAGGTAGTAGCAACTGACCACCAGAGGGATAATTTTATCCCTCACCACTTCATATGTAGGTAATTAATATTACATACCATGTAAAAATATGTATGAGTTCATGTGATATTTAAGTTAAAGCGGTACCTACATGATTACCGTTTCTACGTAACTAATATATAGTTCAGATTTAGTTCATCAAAACAATTCTTTCAAATTAACTGTGAATATTCGGCCACGGTATACATCCAAGGTTATTCTATTCTACTATGCAATTGCTATGGGATTATGCTAATAAATGAAGTCATGAGATGGTCACGACTTGTTGAGAATAATTAATTAACGTCCATTTATGTACTGTTTAAATTTGGCTAACATCCTATTTTTGTTTCCTTTTGCATGTAGACGAAATATATACAGGGTTCCCCATATTAAACTACCCATTTTATTATTTGAATAAAATCCTTTTAAGTCGAGTAAAAAAATCTTTTATTACACTAATGTACAGCTAATTGTATGGGATTTATTATACGTACTCAAGATTTGTTCAACTTTTAAAAATCATGTCTTTTAAATGCCCTCCATCACCTACCTGACTAAAATTACTATTATTAATATTATTTATTTTCTTAGGTGGCTCTAGTAATTTTAGTAAAATGTAGCAAAGAAATATCCAATTTATTCAAAGAGTTTAAAAATTCTTAACCTTTTCGGTCAGCACTCATGCTCGTGATTCCCTATAAATTCGTTTGTCGGCATTTTTTATGAAAGTTTTTAGGTGTTTTCATTGTATTGGCAATAGAAGGAGTTATAACAAATAACTTTCTGCTGCCTCCGGTTTAACCGGAAGTACATCCATCTTTGCAATTTGAAATTGAATCATATGTATTTTATTGGGGAAAAGAATTTTAAACAAAAATCTTCGATCTTTCAATTAAGTACATATATCATTTAATATAATTTGTTCTAAAGATGCCGCATTAAATTTAATTAATATCTAACGATAAGTAGGTCATTAATTACTATTTCTAAACAAATGTTTTGGTAGTTAACCTTTAAAATGAAAATAATTAGTGAAGTTCTATCATTTAGTTTAATACCGGATTATCCTTTTACACGTTACATATTTTTGTAATTCTTCTTTCAAAATGGTAGCGTATAACTCAACAGTTCTAATATGGTTTATTTGACTACATAAATTTTTTTATCATTTTGTGCATACCCTCCCATACCCAGTATACAAAATGCGAAAGTCCTCATCTTGACATAGGACCTAAATTTGCCGCTTAGTTTTGTTTAGTATCGCAGCTCGAATGTGTAAACAGTCCAAGACGCTAGCATACGGCGACCAAGTACGGACATGTACGAGCAGTAAAGCACTTGTTTCTAGGCAGCGGCACTACACGTCGTATGTATTTTGAGGTTGGCTATGTCAAGATGGGAACTTTCGCAATCTGTATATGTATATCAATAATACGACATTCATAGCACACAAAAATATTGAATTAATTAAAATATAAAATATGAGATTATGTAAATATGGTTGAGTGGAAGAGCAAAATTCTGACTTTAGACAGATATTTTGAACTCTGTCACTTGACAATAGTATTTTAAATAACAAGTTTTGAAAACGAATCTTTTCACACGAGTGAGGCAGTTTGGTGGGACGAGCCGACGGCGACGCCCACAAGACGAATGAGTGTGAAAAGAAATTTTCAATCACTATGACAACAAAATTATTTAACTTTGACAACTTCATAAGAACTACCAAATAAATTTCAAAATGTCACGTTTTGGCAATGCCAATTCTCAATCTATAAACTTTTAATAAATAAATATCTGTTTTGTTGTGTTGCGACTTTTTGATTTTATTTTTTCAATTTTGACAGCATAATTTGACAGTTTAATTATTTTTTTTTCGAATGTGTCAAAAAATTACGTTTCTCGGTCAGAAAACAAAAACAAAAGGTAGAACTTTTCTAGCTACTTCAAGTAAACGACCTGAAAAGACTTTTTTCTGAAATCGCTCAGGAATGTCTACTTTCTCGGCGCAATTTCAGACCCCAAAATAGCGTATTCTAGTATTTTAGTCCGTTGCTAAGCAACCATCAAAAAACGAGTCCGGGAAAGTAAGTTTCCCGGACTCGTTTTTTATCTACATTTTAGACAGTAAATAAATATACGCAGACAAATTTAATTATTGACACAGTTCATCACGGCGACATACAACGGCCACACTCCACACCAAATATTAAGGCAACCTAAAAAGTAAAAACTACATAAATATCTGGATAATTTTAAAATTCTCACATTTTAAACGTATACCTTATTCATTAAGTACATATGATCTGGTGCTTGAGTAATAAATATTTCAAATTGTTCATTTGACAGAACTTTCAGCTTCTTTGGTTTATAGCTGTCACCTTGACATTTCAGGAAAACGCGTAATTTCGAATATTTTGATATATCAATGTCTTCCTTTGTACTAAGTGTTGATCTCAGCATGGGAGTAATTTTTGACTATAACGTAGAGATGACTTCAACTAAAGATAAATTAGAAATCATGACATTTTTCAGATCGGGAGGTCATGTCTTTTTCGTGGCAATAATCCACGAAAATTTAAAGTCACATTATTTGCAGCTGTAGTCTCTGGTGGTGTCCCAGACACCTGTATGTTATCATATCAAACTCATCATTGTCCATTTTAATTTGTAGCACGTATTGAAACGAAATAAGCACTCACATCAATAAATAAACAGTGATTGCAAAGGAAACGATTTCATAAGCAATTAGATTGCAATAAAAAAATGTTATGGATTAATAAAAATTTCTTAATTATAATAATATTAATTGCGATTTCAGAAAAAATAGTATGTGTATCTCGTAGGAAAAGCACATTCCCCGACTCCGTGTTGCTTGTCTCGGCTGCGCCTCGACAAGCAATCTTCACAGTCGTCCGGGAATGTTAGGCTTTTCCTACTAGGTACACAATGTACTATTATTTCATCCCGTCCGGAAAGTACAACACTACAGTATTCATATGCGGCCGGAAAATGAGATATTACGGTATCAGAGCCGGTAAAGTACCGGAAACCACCGGAAACTTACTACGAACCAATCACAAACTGTTATTATACCTTTTGAATTTGACAGTTGTTTGACATATATAAAAATCAACCGTAAATTAAAAAATAGTGTCAAATGTCAAATGACGTAAGAAAATAACCAAGTGTCAAATTATACAAATATAATAATATACAAGAAATGACGGGATGAAATAAAATATCATTCGACACACGTCCGTAAGGTGTTGTTCCAGCCTCGTAGATATTCTAGACTCGGCTCCTGACGTCGCGGCGTCCATAATATCTACTCGACTGTAACAAGTCACCTTCCGGACTTGTGACGAAAATGACTATTATTTCATCCCGTTTGGAAAGTACAACAGTACAGTATTCATATGCGGCCGGAAAATGAGACATTACGGTATCAGAGCCGGTAAAGTACCGGAAACCACCGGAAACATATTACGAACCAATCACAAACTGTTATTATACCTTTTGACAGTAGTTTGACATACCGTAAATTAAAAAATAGTGTCAAATGTCAAATGACAAGAAAATAAAGAAGTGTCAAATTATACAAATATACTAATATACAAGAAATGACGGGATGAAATAAAATATCATTCGACACACGTCCGTAAGGTGTTGTTCGAGCCTCGTTTAGATATTCTTGACTCGGCTGCTGACGTCGCCTCGTCCATAATATCTACTCGACTGTAACAAGTCACCTTCCGGACTTGTGACGAAAATTACTATTCCGGCCCAGGCCGGAAAAGTGACAGACAAAAAGATTTAACGTTTTTAGTTACCTACTTTTTAAAAAGCTGACCCTTTTCTTCTACTGTAAAAATTAATGCACATGTAAATAAAACTTTTATTGTATTTATTTTAGTATATTTTCGATTAAATTCGATATTATAATATATAAATTGAATTCGATACTAATTTCAAGCAAACTGATATGACAGCAGTTGTGCAGTTGTTATTCATTAAGGTGCGTATTGACTTGAGCATTTTACTCCGAACGAACCGAACGAGCCGAGCGCGCACAAAAGAACCGAACAAACATTTTGTGAGAAAAGCTCGCGATATTCGTAGTGTTTGCACTGTTTGCTGTGTTCCCACATTCGCCAGTTTCATTTTTGATGTTCGTTGAGTATAAACTATGGACGCCGAAAGTGTGATTGTGGCTGCTGGCGCATTTTTCATAATACAAGCTCTTACTAATACTGATTGTAAGAAAAAAAAAACAAGAAAAGTGTGGGCTAGACGCCTGTTTTTACGTCGTAATAATGCGGCATTGCTGAGGGACATGGATAATATTCATGTCAAGAATTTTTCTCTGTTCCAATCCATTTTCGGAGATAAATAAATAGCAAAATTGCCGCGAACGATCACAACAGGAGGAATGTCCGTATCCACTTAACACGTGCGAACATCTAAATCCCTTTGAGCAAATCACATTTACCGACAAGCTGCCGATAAAGTTTGGCGCGCTCGGTTCTCCAGAATTCGGTTCGGGGAGACGTATTGACTAGGCGAATTCGACAGTGCGCGCTCGGTTCGTTCAGTTCGTTCGGAGTAAAATGCTCAAGTGAATACGCACCTTTATATCTGGCCTTAGTTCACAGCCGTCTGTTACAAAAAATCTTGAAAATTGTATCATTTGCGTGGTAGCAAGTAAATCTTAAGAACATAATATTTTAATTTTTCCTATCATTTTAATATCCATTAGCACATTCGAATAAAAAATATTGTATGACACACAGACGAAAAACTGTTTTTCGGACTCCTACGAATTGCCGATATTTCGTAGTCGCCCGAAACACTAGATTTTTCGTCCTTATGACATAAACTACTATTCTCTACGTTACATGACTTTTTGTTAGTGTTCTGTAAAGTGTATTGAAATGCAGTTTAGTAATGAAGAGATTGCTGACATTATTTATGTTTATGGGTACGGTGATGGTAACACGAGAGCTGCATGCAGGGAATACAATGACATATACGGCAACCTTGTAAAGTTTTTTCTAATGCATTTCGAAGGCTTCGTGAATGTGGAATTAATGACTGGTGCACAAAAATTGCCATTATTGATGCAGTACTTGATGATCCAACGACCAGTAGTAGAAGAATTTCCACACGGTTACAATTGCCGCATAATTTTGTTTGAAGAACTATTAATCGAGAAGTTTACATCCGTACCAATGCCAAATAGTTCATCGTAAGGCGACGAGGTACAGCGGTTAGCATTTTGTCATTGGCCACTTGAACAGAATGAACAAAATCCTAACATGATTAGTGACAAGCTCTGGACAGATGAATCAATGTTTACGAGGATGGAATTAACAATTCTCATAACGAACATACGTGGTCTTTACAAAATCCACACGCAGTAACAGTATGTGTACCTCGTAGTAAAAGCACATTCCGGGAATGTTAGGATTTTCCTACTAGGTACACAATGTACTTACTATTTCTGCATATATTTTGAGTTTGGGAAACATGAATAAGTTTGCGAAATGACATTTCCTGCATACTTGTAGCCAAAAATAAATTTGCCAAATGAAATTTAAAAATAGCGAATTTATTTATATTTAATTTTTCAATAATTCGGGCTGTGCGCAGGAAAAATCCTGTTAACACTATTTAAAAAGGTGTTTCTCGAATTCGTATTCATGCTGGAAACACCGATTTTCCGACTTTGTTATGGAAATAAATATTTTCTACGAACGTACGGGAAATCGCATTCCCGAACTTAGTCTGCGTGCGGAAAACTCATTTCCCGCACAATTTCGTAAAATATTATTAAGTTGCTACTTTCTGCCCGCTTGTTGGAAAAACAAATTTGTCAATTGAAACGCTAAAAATTCGAATTTATTTATATTTTGTTCTTACAAAAATCTTGCTAATTACACGGTCGAGAAAAGTGTTTCCTGAATTCGTGTGTTTTACATACATCGCACTCATGCGGAGGAAACACCTATTTACCGACTTTGTTATGCAAATAACAATTGTCGGTACTCCTTACGTTGTGTTGAAATTTAGCATGACCACTAAACTTTTGGAGCCTAATAAAATGAGGTAAATATCATCTTAAAAATTGTTACCAAGGGTAGGTCAAACTGTAGGAGTGAGGATATTAATCCTTTGTTTACATATACAAAAGTAGGCTGGTAAGTATGTCATAACTAAAGTTGTACAGTAATATTTATTGCCCTGCCAACAGCTTGTACGGTAATATTACAATACAGATCTGTGAACAGATGGAATAATAAATAATGAAACTATAGGGCTATTTATTAATACAAACAGACAGAAAACTCCAAACAATAATAATTATTAAATACTGAAATCACTACTGCTTCTGCTTCTTATAATATCTATTAATGTCTTTATTTTCTGAACCCGATAAACTATTGAATAAATCACGGATGTTATGAATCACAACAGCCTTAGATGTCTTAAAATCCTCGCTCTATGAGCTCGGATTTCAAACCGACATCTGCGGCAGTTATGATACTCATAACATTCCTATATATGTTAATAGCTAAGGAAGCATTTTGGTACAGAGGTATGTTTGGTCCTATCGATTTAGTTTGACGTCGGTAATGTGTGGTATCTTTTTGTGCACTTATTTCAGAGATGTATATTGTATACATATGTATGTAGGTATGTCTTTATGGAAAGCCACTTTAAATAAATTTTACTGGTTTATTAACCAAAGCATATCAACAATAATAATCACAATAATATTTAATTTATTTTGATATAGTCAGATATTAACTATACTTTTGATTTATAACTCGGACTTATATTATATTATCAACTTTCATAAAAAAAAAATAACACCATTCATTTTGATTCACGGTGTTGACCTTTAAAAATATTTAACTTTATTATAACGAATTTACATTTCTAAATGAAAGGGGAAATAATTCATAATAATCTTTTGATCTAATGCGTCAACATAAAAAGAAATGTTACTAGTGAATACAAAAGTGATATTTAGCAGGGTTCAATAATACAAGAAAATGAATAAATGAATAGTGCCATATACCCTGAAAAAGAAACATGATGTAGCTACGGACACGTGTTTCGGAGTTATTGCTCCTCATCAGCGTAGCGTAGCTTGAATAGTTAATCCGTATGAATAGGATCAGAAACAATAACTAATAACGGTAAGAAAGTAGCAGCACACAGTACCTACTTAATTTGTACTTTCGTGCACCATGTGCCAATTTATGGCCTCAAATGATAACAGTCAGCACAGAGAGCTCTATGCGCACTGCTCAATTTCCACCCAGGCACATATAAATACAAAAGTGATGTTTAGCAGGGTTCAATAATACAAGAAAATGAATAAATGAATAGTGCCATATACCCTGAAAAAGAAAGATGATGCTGCTACGGACACGTGTTTCGGAGTTATTGGTCCTCATCAGCGTAGCGTAGCTTGAATAATGAATCCGTATGAATAGTTGCTAAACATCACTTTCGTATTTATATGTGCCTGGGTGGAAATTGAGCAGTGCGCATAGAGCTCTCTGTGCTGACTGTTATCATTTGAGGCTATAAATTGGCACATGTGTTGGTGCACGAAAGTACAAATTGAGTACTGTGTGCTGCTACTTTCTTATACCGTTATTAGTTATTGTTTCTGATCCTATTCATACGGATTCATTATTCAAGCTACGCTACGCTGATGAGGACCAATAACTCCGAAACACGTGTCCGTAGCTACATCATGTTTCTTTTTCAGGGTATATGGCACTATTCATTTATTCAGTTACTAGTGAAATACATGAAAAATTTTATACCATCCGAACCAGTAAATCTAGGGCAGCGAGCGGAGAACTGACTTAACACACTCGTAACGAATACGAAAGGAAAGCAACAGCTAGCTGCCGCGGTTAGTACCTGGATGGGTGACTATCCGGGAAAAGACGCGGTCACGTTTCCCCACTTCTTGCTGCTTGTATATAAGCTATATCGCAGGAAGCTATACAACTGTAGGCGAGAGTTGTATTGAGGATATACCATCCTTCGGAGGGGATGTAAAGCAGTCGGTCCCTTGTCAATTGAATGTTAGGCAAACAAAAAATCCCTACTCTTAGTAAGATAAGAGGTTCGGCTAAATTTCCAGGTCGGGGGTTGCTGGTCTCCTGGCGTCGGTGATTGAACCTGGTAGTGGAAATAGGCCGACCGACTTTAAATAAGTGATTTAAAAAAAAATTCATTGAATAGGAACCCTCACTTTAATTTGTCTTGGATAAGAATTATTAACGTGCTCTCATCGCAGATACATGGAGTAACAATTTTATACTGCTTTCCGAAGCTGGTGACGCAAGTTCATCCACTAAGCCTTTAAAGTTGTAAATGAAATCGCGTGTACATAAAAAAAAATTATGGCATACAAAGTACTTCGCACGTATCATATAGAAACTGGATGTTGATGAAATTGGTGAAAACTTTATAAAAATGTAATTTATGTGATTCTAATCAAAATGGTCACATAATAGGTGCAACTCCCTAAGTTTCAAAAGGAAAAGAAAACATTACTTTAGCACAATTAATGGATCTAGGCCAGGCTATTTTTAACTTCTTAAGGCGCGTACTGACTTGAATGTACATGCGTTGAGTCGGGACGCACGCATATGCACATTCAAATCTGGACGTGCCATTCGCAACGACTCAACGCATGTTTAACCTCTCGCGAGTCATCACGAATGCACATGGTCCGAGCCATCGGCTGTCGGTTTTTTCGCCACATCAAAGGAATCATATCGTGCGTGCGTGCTCATTTTGGACAAGTTTTTGTTGTTTTGTTAGTCTGAATGCATGTTTGGTGCGAGTAGCATTTTCTCTTCCGGTGAATAGGTACATTATAAAATCCTCTGACGACATTCTAACAAAATTTTGAAACTGTTCAGAATGCAAATATTGTAAAAGTTGAGAGCCCCCAAAACGTTTTCGGGTTCTGTAAATTTCATGAATCCAGAATCTCTTTGGTTTTTTATTATTATTATTTTTTTTAATAAATTTGAAATCACCATATAAGCAGCCCCCGCAATAATAACTTCTGCCATCACGAACACAAACAACTGACCGGAAAGGACTGAGTCAACACGAATATGTGAAGTGAAAATAAATTTACAAATATACCCCGAGTCGCTACACACGCATGCATGTGCGTGCGTCCCGACTCAACGCATGTACATTCAAGTCAGTACGCGCCTTTATGTTATGATTTAGCCTGCATATAAGCTTTTCTTTAACAGACAATTCACTTATTTCGAGACGTATGAATGAACGTGTGTGCGTGTCTGTTTTTGTGTAACTGTGTGTGACGGGACGGGACGGTGTATATCCATATATGTTAAAATAACTGTGAAGCTTTCAAATACAGATTGCGAAAGTTCCCATCTTGACATAGCCAACCTCAAAATATATACGACGTGAAGTGCCGCTGCCTAGAAACAAGTGCTTTACTGCTCGTACATGTCTGTCCTTGGTCGCCGTATGCTAGCGTCTCGAACTGTTTACACATTAGAGCTGCGATACTAAACAAAACTAAGCGGCAAATTTAGGCCCTATGTCAAGATGAGGACTTTTGCAATGTGTATATGTCAACGTGTACTGTGTGTAAAATAAGTGAATTTTCTAATTTCTATTATTACAGAGAACCCCATTTTAAGACTTATACCTTATAAGGGTGCTTGTAAAATAGCCTATATCTAGTAGTGTGCCAAAGTGTGCCCAAGTTTCTTCTTCTTTTTATTATAATCGCCGAAAAACAATGTCCATAAGATCCTTGCGGATTTTATAATTTACTCAGTCAAAAAACACGTTTTTAAAAAAATCTCCACCAGTCAGGATGTCATGATAACTTATGAACATTTCAATTTTGATGAAAGTTGGTAGGTAAATGTATAATCATCAATGGTATGCGAAAATGGTCAATAAACGTAAGCGCAGTGGGACGTTCGTTTTTAAAAGCACTAACATGAAATTATTTCTTATCAGCTTAAAAGACAGGAACACTCAAAACTATTGAATAGTTCTCAAATAAGTTATAAGTCTTTAAGGTGAGATACATTTAACAGTAACTTAAATGTTATTAACACTAGGCTTGTGTGACTTGTAGTTAAAAAATTAAATTGGAAATCCACAAAAAGTTAATCAAATTGAAATAGATTTTCTACTTAACTACAATATAAATTATAAGCAATTATTTCTTTATTCTTGCTTTGTAACGAAAATTATTTATATTGCCTAGTTATTTTTAATATTAATTTAATTTTGCATTTTGCAACAATAAAATAAAATAACGATGTTTCACTTATATATTCTGCAATGCTAATTTTGTCTATCACAGTCTGGTACCTACCCATAATCAATAATTTAGCATGTTAGTTGCAGTTTAGTTCTCCTTTTGTTATTCTTCTTCTGTAGTTTTATATAAGTAAATAAAGAGCTCAGTATAAAGCAGCGTTTTCCTCCACGGTCGCCTACGACTGGCGACCGCGACTACTTTACCAACAGATAGGGAACATTGAGGTGATCTTAAATCCCCATATAGTAATGGCTATAGCGGCTTCGTTTCCGAAATACAGGGTGTTTTATATTTTTTGGAAGAATTTTCTTTTCGCCATATATCTGTAATGCGTAAACGGAATTCAATGAAATTTTGTATTTTTATTACAGTAGTCATTCATCATCAAATGCGTGGGATATTAATAAAATATCAGGGCCGGACCCAAAATAAAATTATTTTTAAATTATTCCTAGAAAATAACACTCTGTATACTATTTATGAAATTCTTGATATTGAAATATTAATTTACATCTAGAAAGATACAAGATCCCATAAAAAAATATTTTGGCACCATTTCATTGTTTAAGTAAAAAAATTAAATTGTTGAGGAATCAATTTTTTTTGAAGAATTGAGAGAAAATAGTCACTTCAGATATCAGTAACTATTGAAAATTAGACGACGTTTTTGTTGTTGTTATTAAAGATTTTTTTAATATAAATAGTTAGTTGTTGTCAATGTTATGATAATAAAATATTAAATAAAAAGCTGTCACTTTGGTGTACAAAAGCTTGTTGTATTCTTTATATATTACTCTGCAAATAAGAAAAGATCAACAGGTTATGGGCCCAGGTCGATGCTAAACTGTGCAAAGAATATTTTATTAATCACTTGAATCGTCGTATTCGCATGAAATAAAAAAAAAAAAAAAAAAATGGCTGAACAATCTTTTGTTGTGCATCGCCTCACAGGAGAAAACTTTAAATTATGGAAATTTCAAGTTAGTGCTGTACTACGCGGTAAAGGACTCATTGACATAGTTACTGGTGATTCTTCTGAGCCCGCTGAGTTCGAGCAAAGATCTAAATGGAGGCAAGATGACGGAAAGGCAATGGCTATACTAGTTGGTTCGTTGGATCCAGAGCAAGCCCAACATATCCTAGTTTGTTCAAGTGCTAAAGAAATATGGGATAAACTAGCAAGTATTCACGAAAAGAAAAGTGAGGTTAGCGTAATGAACTTATATGAAGAATATTTTGCATTAAAAATGGACGAAAGCGAAAATGTTGCATCTTATGTATCAAAAGTGTCAAAAATAGCTGCCGAGCTAGAAGATCAAGATGAAAAGTTATCAGATAACATAAAAATGGTGCGTATTATCAGTAGTTTAACTCCAAAGTTCAAAAATTTCAAAACTGTATGGTATAATATTAAAGAAGGACGTGATTTAAATAATTTATTAGCAAGGTTACAGTTGGAGGAGGACCAACTAAATAAATCAGAAGAATCAAGCGCTGCAGGAGTTGCTTATTACGCAAAATTCAAAGCAGGTAACAGCTATCAGAAACATGAAATGTATAATAACGCAAATTATGATTCTACAAAAGACAGGAAAATGTCATTTATGTCAACGGATGAGAAGAAAAAAATAACTAGATGTCATCATTGCAATGAAATGGGCCATTGGGAACGCGAATGTCCAAATACAGGGTGTTTGAAGAATTCAAAGTTAAATGTTACCAAGTATCGTCATATGGCGTTTATTGCAAGTGTCAATGATGTTATGAGTGCCGAGTATAAAGAAGTATGGCTAGCTGATTCCGGTGCTACTCAGCATATGACTTTCAAGAGAGAATGGTTTTCTGATTTTACTGAATTAAGGACTGAAAAATGTGTCCAAGTTGCAAATAATGATAAACTTCCAATATGTGGATATGGAAAAATTGAAATAGAAGTATGGATTGAGGATCAGTGGGAGTGTTGTACACTAGAAGATGTATTGTATGTACCTAGTTTAAAACAAAATTTGTTTTCGATTGGAACAACAACATCAAAAGGTTTTTCCATGATAACAAGAAGTGATAAATGTGAATTATATGATCCTGAAGGTGGTTTAGCTGCTGTTGGATTGAAAGATAATTCAAATCAATTTCGAATGATTTTTTATGTGCAATGTGCAGAAAGAGCAAATGCTGCCAAACTTTCTACTCTACATCATTGGCATAAACGTCTAGGACATATTTGTATTGACTCCGTCAAAAATATGGTGAAAGAAGGTCTTATTCATGTGGCTACTGCAACAGATAATTCAAATTTCTTTTGTGAAGATTGTCAGTATGGCAAAAATCACAGAACTTCACATAAATCTTATACAAAACGGTCAGCTAAACCAGGTGAAAATTTACACATTGACTTATGTGGTCCAATGGAAGTTGTTGGAGTACAAGGAGCTCGATATTTCTTGCTTGTAAAGGACGAAGCTACAGCCTTTCGCTATGTATTTTTGATTTCGAATAAATCAGATGTACTAAAACATATAGAGTATGTTATCAAACTGGTGCAAAAGACTACTACAAATGAAGTAAAATACATACGATCCGACAATGGTACCGAATTTGTAAATGAAGGTATGAAAAATTTATTGGAAGGAAATGCAATTATTCATGAACTCACATCACCGTACACACCTGAGCAGAATGGGTATATTGAGCGTGAAAATAGAACTATACAAGAGTCAGCTAGGACAATGTTAATTGCAAGTAAGCTGGGAAAGAGTCTCTGGCCAGAAGCCGTTAGAACTGCTGTATATCTTCTAAACAGATCATTAACTCCAAAAACTACTACAACGCCATTTGAAAAATGGTTTGGAGAAAAACCTAAACTGGAACATGTTCGTGTCTTTGGTGAAATTGGGTATATGCATGTACCGAAGCAAAAACAAAGAAGAAAGTGGGATTCAAAATCTCGAAAAGTGAATCTTGTGGGGTATGAACCTACCTCGAAAAATTTCAGAGTATATGATCATGAAATCAAGAAAGTTGTAGTAACCTGCGATGTTAGTTTCTCTGGAAATTTAGAGAGTAGTAAAGAAAAAGAGCATATTCAGACTTTAGTAAGTTTTAGTGAAGATGATGAAAATGAGCATGTGCAAACAGATCTAGTTTTGAATAGCCTAGAAGAATTTCCTGAAACATCTCAAATTAATAATCAACCATTAACAGATACAGAATCAGAGAAACAAGAAGATAATGATTGTCAAATGGTTGTGGATTCACAAAGATATAATCTTCGCAGTAAAGTTCAAAATCCAGGGAAATTTAATGAGATGAGTTGTTCGGCTATTGTTTTAGTACCAAGTACTTATAAGGAAGCTATGACGTCAAAGGAAGCGAATAAATGGAAGAATGCTATAGATGAAGAATTGAAATCAATGGAAGCGAATAACACATGGGATTTAGTTCCAAAACCAACAGATCGTGATATTATCGGTTGCAAGTGGGTATTTAAGGTCAAAACTAAACCTGGGAGTGCTGATACATATATGAAAGCGCGATTGGTAGCAAAGGGTTTTTCACAAAAAGAAGAAATCGACTATGGTGAAACCTTTTCTCCGGTGGTACGATATGATTCAGTAAGAACATTGTTAACCCTAGCAGCCGTAAAAGATTTAGAAATTGCCCAATTCGATATCAAGACTGCCTTTTTGAATGGAGATTTAGATGAAGAAATCTTTATGAATTTGCCAGAAGGTATTGTGGTAAGACAAGGGCTTGTCTGTCGTCTGAAGAAATCTCTCTATGGATTGAAACAAGCACCTAGAGTCTGGAATTCAAAATTTTCTAATTTTCTTCAGTCTTGTAACTTCGTACCTTGTCCAGCAGATCCCTGTGTTTATCGCGGAATCATTGAAAATGTAACTGTTATTTTAGCTTTATATGTGGACGATGGACTACTCTTGTCTTCTAGCTATGCCAAACTTGAAAAAGTTCTGTCTATACTTTCGGAGAATTTTGGAATGACACGTGGGCAAGGAGATTATTATGTAGGATTCGAAATAGAAAGAGACAGAAAGAATAAAAAGATTTTCATTGGACAAGAAGCATATATTCAGAAACTCATTGAAAGGTTTAATATGCTAGAAGCAAATCCAAATGTTATTCCTGCAGATCCCAATGTTGCACTTCAAAAATCACATGATGATGGTCAAGCTGACTGTAAATTTCCATATAGACAAGCCGTTGGTTCTTTAATGTATGCAGCAATAATTTCTCGTCCAGATATTTCTTATGCAGTGGGAGAAGTTAGTCGTTTTTTAGAGAATCCAAATGAAAGTCATGTTACTGCAGTAAAACGAATTCTTAAATATTTAAAACAAAAACCTGACTTAAGAATTGAATATGGATCAGAGTCGTTGTTATTGAAAGGGTTCACAGACGCTGATTTTGCCAGAGATATAGATACTAGAAAGTCTACAACTGGATATGTTTTTATGTTGGCTGGTGGTGCAATCACCTGGAGAAGTCATAGACAACAAACCACATCATTATCAACTACTGAAGCGGAGTTTGTTGCTGCCTGCGAAGGAACAAAAGAAGCTGTTTGGTTGCGACAGTTGCTCACCGATATTTTAGAGCCACAAAACGAACCAACTCCAATTTTCATTGATAACCAGAGTGCAATACGATTGATCAAGAATCCTGAACTTCATCATCGTACAAAACATATAGATGTTCGACTTCACTATATCCGAGAAGTGTATAAAACAAATATTATATCTGTATCATATGTAAAAAGTGAGGACCAGCTTGCAGATGTCTTTACTAAACCCTTACCACATGATAAGTTTATCAATATAGTTTCAAGAATCGGCCTAAATGCAACAAAAGTCGAGTGGGAGTATTGAAAATTAGACGACGTTTTTGTTGTTGTTATTAAAGATTTTTTTAATATAAATAGTTAGTTGTTGTCAATGTTATGATAATAAAATATTAAATAAAAAGCTGTCACTTTGGTGTACAAAAGCTTGTTGTATTCTTTATATACTCTGCAAATAAGAAAAGATCAACAGTAACATATAATTTTTTCTTCTCTGTTTGCACTATCTTTTATTCGTATCACATGATACCTAGTAAAATAATAAAAATATTTTGTAATGATTGTGTAATTAATAATCTTAAAAAATTGACACATAATAAAAATTAACATTTTAACAGCCAAATTTACTAAATACAATTAAATTTTTTGAATCACAGTCTGTTTTCAAAGTGACCACGATACATTTTCTTGATCGATTTGTCATTTGATTAATACTTTTTCTAACAATTTCTAATTTGTTATTAATTTCATTGCAAAAGTGCTCAATTCTTGCAATCAGCCGAGCAATCAGCTGTTCTCTGGTGTTTATTTCTTCTTTGTATACCTCAGTTTTAAATAACCCCACAAAAAATAGTCAAGGGGTGTGAGATCTGGTGATCTCGGGGACTATGCAACAGAACTGAGGTGACTATTTTCTCTCAATTAAAAAAAAAAATTGATTCCTCAACAATTTAATTTTTTTACTTAAACAATGAAATGGTGCCAAAATATTTTTTTATGGGATCTTGTATCTTTTTAGATGTAAATTAATATTTCAATATCAAGAATTTCATAAACAGTATACAGAGTGTTATTTTCTAGGAATAATTTAAAAATAATTTTATTCTGGGTCCGGCCCTGATATTTTATTAAGATCCCACGCATTTGATGATGAATGACTACTGTAACAAAAATACAAAATTTCATTGAATTCCGTTTACGCATTACAGATATATGGCGAAAAGAAAATTCTTCCAAAAAATATAAAACACCCTGTATTTCGGAAACGAAGCCGCTATAGCCATTACTATATGGGGATTTAAGATCACCTCAATGTTCCCTATCTGTTGGTAAAGTACGACCCTCTCCTCACGAATCACCCTGTATATGTTTTTTATTTGTTTGTTTAATTGCTTTTCTATTATTTATATTTTTTATATTTTATCTTTGCACCGGGAGTGTTGAAATCAGCTTTGTTGACACACTTCCCGTTTGGAAATTTGTACTGTCGATTTTGTCAATAAACGTTTTGTATTATATTGTATTGTTTTAAAAATAATGCGAAAAAATAAAACGTTGGTATTAATTCCAGTAATGACAATCATAAATTTAAATTAGGTAGTATTAGTTGGGCTGCTAAATTAGTGATTAGGTTTCCATAATATTTAGTATACAAATTTATAAAGATAATACCTAATCAGAAGAATAATTACATAGGTACTTTAATATTTGTATAGTTTCAATATTTGTCATTGCTTTATGATTTTTAGTGATACTAATATCTTTTACAGAGTTCTCAGAATCGTCTTCTCATCAAAAATGGCAAAATAGTTAATGAAGACGAAATCACAGAAGAGGACGTTTACATTGAGGATGGTGCCATCAAACAAATTGGAAGAAATCTTATCATTCCAGGTGGAACCAGAGTTATTGATGCTAGAGGAAAATATGTAATACCTGGCGGCATTGATCCTCACACCCATTTTGAATTTGAATTCATGGGTACCAAAAGTGTTGACGACTTCTACCAAGGAACAAAAGCAGCAATTGCTGGTGGAACTACGATGATCAGTGAGTAGAATGTATTTTATGTAATATTAGACATTAGGTTCTCTTTTAAGTATACAGTAAAGACCGAGGAGGTTCGAACATGGGTATTAGTTTGCGCGATTTACTTGTGCCAGTTGTAGGCAAGCGGACACAATGGTGGGAATCGTGGATCTCCGCGCTGTAGCCGATGGCTCTCGCCTCCTTGTTTGGATTCTTTTATTTTATAATTTTTATTACACCAACACTCGAGGTGCAGCGACAATTAATTTTATGTTGTAGAATCACATTTTTTATAAATGACTTAATTTAGGCTTTATACAAGCATAATAACAAAAAACATATCCAATTTGATTATTCACATTGATGTTTCATCTCTAAACATACAATTATTAAGTTTATTGGATCTTCTTTAATGCATGATAGAAATGTGAGTATATCAAATTGGATATGTTTTTTGTTATTATGCTTATATAAAGCCTAAATAAAGTCATTTATAAACAATGCATATCAAGCAAAGAAAGAGAATTGTAAAAAATCACATTTTTGTTGCGAAACACAAACAATGGAAATATTTAAATGTGTTTTGAGATTTTTTTAAAATTACTAGAATTTATCCTATCTAGCATGAATTATTGAAGTTAGAAAAATTTCGAAACGTTCTACTTCGGTTAATGAGATACTATTTATAATAAAAACAGTCTCCTGACGTGCTGACTGCTGAGGCTGAGCAGTGAGTGGCCACACTGGCCACAACGCACTGCCGTGCCCTTCTCATAATGTACAAATTTCGAACTGAGGCGAGTTGTCGGCCACTCGTATATTCGTCCCAATCCCTGTCGTGTTCGAAGCATCCTGGACTTATCTGTATACTAACTAAAGTCATTATTTTTTCTGAATTTTTCCATCGTTTAGAAAACCCTGTTAAAAAGTCTTGTAATGTTTTCTTCACATTTCGAAATCTTACTCTCAACTCATGAAAAAATGTTTACTGCAATTATTTAATCAGTTTTAAGTAATATTTATTCATTACTTTAGCGTTCGTAAATTCTCACGTTAATCCCACCGTTTCTTAATTTATGAATGTATGTAGGAGTCACTAAGTAACCGTTAATAATCATTTTACATTCAAATCAAATTAGTACGGTAATGGAAGTTTAATTATTAAAAAGAAATATATTTTAATTTTTTTAATTTTATAAGGGCATTTCTCTACAAAATGGGAAACTTTCTTAAGAAAGTTGTCTCAGCAACTTTTTTACATACATTTTGAAAAAATTAAATCGATTAAATAGATATCTATCTGGTGAATAATAAACACCAACGGAACCAAAAATGTTTTCCTTATTGTAGGAATTATTGAGAAAATTCGAAAAAATCGACAAGGGGCTGTTGTATTATGTCAGGGAACTGTATATTTAAATGAAAGATACATTTTAATTGCAAAATTAAATCTTTATTTATCATTTATCATATGGAGATTTTGTAGTTATAGTAAACAATAAACTATAAAAAGCAGTATTTATATATGAAACTAACAAAAAAAATCAACAGTCTTCTTTAAAAAATATTATCGTACTTCTAGCTATAAAATCTCAAAGTGCAAACAACTTAACATATTCAAAAATCATCAATGCAAATCACATAAATTCAGTACTTTCAGTACCTTTATACATATAATCAGTCTCAAATAATACTTATGCTTACTCTATGGTTACAAAGAAATAACGAATATTATAACAAACAATTAACTTTTTCTTCAAACGTATTAAAATGTCTAAATTGTGCTACCAAAAACAGAATTAGAAATAGGACATTGTTTTACTAATAACAAAATGTTGATACAGAACGCCACCGTAGTGGAAATTTTTTTACTAGTAACATAATGTTAGTACGGAAAGCCACCAAGAGCGGCCGGTGACGCGCTATCTACAAACCATCTGTCATATTATGTCAATAGTGTTGCCAATCAGTGTGTAATTACACGAATTGCGTGTAATTTCAAGTGACAGTGTGTAAAAATCTAACAAGCTCGAAAAGTGTGTAATTTCGTATATTTAGTCAATTCGGATATTGTAATTACACGAATTGCGTGTAATTTAGTTGAATTCGGTTGGCAATGCTAGAAGAGGGCGATTTCTCACAGAACACAGGTTACAGTTTCTGTTCTCTGTGAATTCTGTGGTAGTCTGGTAGTAAAGCCAAAGTCTACAGATATTTACCAAAGTCTACAGATATTCTAATAAGTCCGGTCACTCTCGTCGGCACGGCGAAAGTCCCCCTCCTGCCGACTCACGTCCCTTACCTATCGGATCGCCTACCAAGCAGGTACCTGGTAGGGCCAGTCTTGTACAGAGTGTCTTAGGAGATAACGTTACATTAGATTGTATGTATAGGCTTTCGTGATACTCGGTGCGCCAAATAATTTTAGTATTTAATATCTCTAGAAAATATTTTTGTATCTAATTTTAACAAATATTGCATTCAGAATGAGGTCGGGCATAGCATAATGAATAGATATTCTAATATAAAATTTACACACCCATGTATACCATTTCCCCATGAATATTTGGTCTCCTTATATACAAGAGTTAGAATATATTATACTCTTAAATTCGCAAACAGAGAAATAAAATTGCAAAAATGTAATAAAGAAAACCCTAAATTAAAAATTTTGCAAAACTTGTAATCAATAATTTTTAATAAACATTAATTGTTTTTTATTTTTTTTTTCTCTTTCCTTGCACACGTAGATAACAATGTTTGGTACCTACCTATTGCAAATTAAGACTTAGAGTCTATATAATAGTTCATTCGATACTATTCAAAAGCACTTAAAATAAGTCGGGGTATTCGTTGTAATAAACAAAGATGTTATTCAGGTATTAGCTTTTGCTACCTGCATAAATTTGGCACTATATTTTAATCAATTTATTTGAATATAATAAATCTAACAGTTGATCTAAATTGTCTGTATCTACCTATTCAATTCATTTCCATCGGCCCTCGTATACGTATCGCTGTAGTCGTACTCGTATACACACCTCGTAATAGCGCGTCCCTCGGCGTGTTGACATGATTTACGACCGCCCGCAAAAAACGCTGGTTTTCCGACGGGATCAAAGAAGTGACCGGACTTATTAGAATATCTGTAGACTTTGGTAAAGCGACCAATCAAGTGCGGAAGGACGGCCTAAATGGATCTTCCTTTCCTTTTTTATATCGTGTCGTGTGTTGCAGCTCGTAGCAGTCGTAGCTCGTAGCGTTCACCTTACAGCGTACCTAACCTAGCTTAGTATTTAGATTTTAGACTATTTAGTCTTATTTTCTATTTAGTTAGTACTTTACTTTTATTATATGATTGATGATTAGTGCTACACTACAATGTAATATTAAGAATTTCGATTTTTAATTAGTACAAACAAGTATACAGGGCGAGGGGTTAATCGCTGTGAAATATGGTGTACATGGTGCTTGAAGTACCTATGAAATACCTTGAAATACTTGAAGTACTTGTGAAATACCTGAAATACTTTTGAAATACCTGAAATACCTTTGAAATACTTGAAGTACTTGTGAAATACCTGAAATACTTTTGAAATACCTGAAATACTTTTGAAATACCTGAAATACCTTTGAAATACCTGAAATACTTGTGAAATACCTACCTGAAATACTTGAAATCTTTATGAAATACCTGAAATAATGGCGAAATACTTATATACCTGAAATATTGCTGAAATACATTTGAAATACTTAAGTATTAGTGAAGTATTTATCAACTATGTACTCAAAATACTAATACAAAGCATTTGAACACATTATGTCATTGTTGTGTATGTACGGAGCGATCAGAAAAAACTCATATATAGTGTTTCACTTTTCATGAGTACACCCTCGTATCTCAGGAATTAAAAAACTGATTCATTTCAAATTTAGGTAGGAACGAGGTGGGAAATATATACTCAAAATGTGATTGTTTGGATGAAATAAACTTTGATATTTCTCATCAGCGGGCGACCCTGTGGAGGAAATTGGGGTAGATTGTTCAATAAAAAATTATTAGTGATTTTTTATAGAAATTTTGATTTTAGATTCGTATTCAGCATCATTAAGAAACTCCTTATACCAAGTTTGAACAAAATATTTCACTGGCTTGAGTAATAATTTTTCATGTTCTGCTGTTTTATTTGTTACAAATTTCTCGTAATTAGTTATCAATGTTATCATTTACTAATATGACACATTTCAATGGGCTGAAGGAAATAGAGGAACGAGATAACAGTTTTTGAGTTTTTAAAATAATTTATTTCGAGATTTATTTAAAAAAAAGCGTGCTCCTCGTATCTCGGAAAGTCGTGAAATATTTTGTTCAAATTTGCCAAACGGGGGTTTTTGATGATGCTGAATACGAATCTAAAATCTAAATTTCTATAAAAAAATCGCTAATAGTATTTTTTTGAAAACTCGACCTCAATTTTCCCTACACGGTCGCGGGCCAATAAGTAGTTGATCGCGTCAAAACAATCACATTTTGAGTATACAGGGTGAATACCAATAACTCATTTTAATTTTAAGGGATGGTACCTTAATGGTAAGGTCATATACCAACAATAAAAAATATATACCCTGTAGTTTTCGAGAAAGAAAATAAATTAAAATACGTCAACATTTTCAGAACTACGTAACTGACCTATCTCAACAGAAAATAAATCAGGATAGGTCTTTGCCTCAGGCATTCGCACCTTGTTTTTTGCAATCATAAATTCACTAGTTTTTGCTGTCACTGTCAATTATCTTCCGATCTCCGACCGCAAATTTATAACATTAGAACCTGTGTTGCATTTATGATTTTTTTCCTGTAATTTGCAGGTGGTCGAATATGAAAGAAGATCGAGCGGCGGCTTAACTTTATGAGTCGTTTTTTGTCACGCTTTTTACGTTAGAACTGTTAGAACTTGGAGTCTGTGACTTGGACATAGTCGTTCACCCCATCAGTGGGTAGAGCGACGAAGCGGTATAGTTCATTTCATATTTGTAACGCAGGGAAAAAATGCCGCGTTTACAAAGCAGAAACGCGGCCTCTTTCACCTTCAAAGAAGCCGCCGCACGTGTTCCTTTGTCGGTAATTTTTTATCTGCGGTACAACTCTGAAGTCGACTTTACTCAAAAGTTTTACGTAGGGTAGGTCAGTTTTTCAACTTTCTTTTTTATATTTTTTCTCGATTTTTTATTGGTAATTTGTGTCACTAGTTCACATTCTATATGTAAAATCACCGTAGTAATAACCGGATTACATGCTTCTGTTGGATAAAAATATTTAGCGTCACTTATAATTTTTCCAAGGATTTCGAAAATTAAAAAGAAAATACAATTAAAAGCCAAATAAAAGTGAGAAAAAGAAAACAAACGGAACGAACTGTGTTTTTACAATTTAAAAAAAATATTTAAATCTCATTCCAAAAATATATCATATACACACACAAATGGAGTTGGGAAGAGGAAAAACTTTTTTATTTAGCGATTTACGAGTCTGTCATTGTAATGAATTATTTACTTCCTCTCCTAAAACCGTTAAATACCTACTTAATCAGATTTTATTTTTTCACGAATGAAGTCAAAATATATGTTTGATGATTTACAAAAAATTTCTATCGGTACAAAAAATCTGCATCTTTTAGAGACCCCACAAATACGTATTCAAATTTTAGTTTATTATACACAGCTTTGTTTTTTTTCTACTTTTATTTGATATTCAATTATTCTTTTGTTGGCATTTTTTTTAAATCATTGGAAAAAATACTATAAGTTATAGTTCATTTCATTTTTGTATCGCAGGGAAAAAGTGCCGCATTTACAAAGCAGTAACGCGGCATCTTTGACCTTCAGAGAAGCCGCCGCACGTGTTCCTTTGTCGGTAATTTTTTATTTGCAGAAGAAATCCGAAGTGGACTTTACGTTAAACATTTTTTTTTGCTTCCAAAGATAAACCCACAAACTGAGATGAGAACGTTATAAAAATCACGGGCACCGTGTACCTACACTTAAAACCATTAAAATTATTGTTGTTGAAATATTCATGAAATATCTGAAATGTTGATGGAATACTTACTACTGAAAAACCTAACTTGTGAAATTTCTGAAGTAGCTGTGAAGTACTTGAAATATTGGTGAAGTACCTGAAATACGTATGAAGTATCTGAAATACTAGTGAAATACCTGAAATACCTTTGAAATACTTGAAGTACTTGTGAAATACCTGAAATACTTTTGAAATACCTGAAATACTTTTGAAATACCTGAAATACCTTTGAAGTACCTGAAATACCTTTGAAGTACCTGAAATACTTGAAATATGAAATATGGTGTACACAATTTTTCCCAGCGAGTAACCGCTCGATACAGGGTGATTCAATTCGAGGGCAACCATGGGTACTCCCTTATTATAAGTGATAGAAGGTAGGTTTAAATTTGGCAAAGTTGTGCATGTTTAAGCCCAACAATATGCCGTTGAGAAATCAAAAGAATCTTTTTTCGTTTTTGAGATTTTTTAAAAAAACTTAAATTTGCCGTTTTTGTTTTTATTTTTTATTTGAAAAGTAATGAAAAAACTAAACGCGCTTTCTTATAGCAACTTTTTCAGCTCTACATGATGATTGTTACAGATTTTTAATACGACGTTTCGTCTTCTTTAAATCATCATCAATTTTTTTATTTCTTATTATTACTGTAAGAAAATCCTTTTATTTAAAATTTCAGCTTTATTTATAACCGTAATGTAGTCATATTATACATTTTTGAAATCACAAAAAAATGTTCTATTTAATGATGCAGAAATCCAATATGGCGTCCATAAGAAATAAAAAAACTGATGATGATTTAAAGAAGACGAAACGTCGTATTAAAAATTTGTAACCATCATCATGTAGAACAGAAAAAGTTGCTGTAAGAAAGTGCTTTTAGTTTTTTTATTACTTTTCAAATAAGCCTAATAAAAAATAAAGACAAAAACGTCAAATTTAAGTTTTTTTAAAAAATCTCAAAAACGAAAAAAGATTCTTTTGATTTCTCAGCGGCATATTGTTGGGCTTAAACATGCACAACTTTGCCAAATTTAAACCTACCTTCTATCACTTATGATAAGCGAGATACCCATGGTTGCCCTCGAATTTGAATCACCCTGTATATGGTTGCCTACCCTTTTGTTTGTAGTTGTATAAATAAATTTTCAGTTGTGTATATCTGGTTGCCTGCGATTAACTAAATGTTAGCAATATTTTACTCATTTTGGGCATGTAATAATATAAAAAAATTTTTTGTTATTGGCCTTGGAATGTAAAACGTTTAAATTCATGAAATCATTAATCAGAAATATCAGAATCCAAAATTGTTTGGGTGCGTGTAAAATCGTGTAATTTGTGGTTGCTCCGTGGATATTTTTACATTTTGTCATTGGCAACATTATGTCATTACTCATTAGTGGTTATGTTGATATTCGGAGTCACAGGCGCCTGGCGCTGTGATGAGCTAATTTGAATAATTGTATATTTATAATAAATAAATAAAAAAATGTTTGCATTTTAATACGCTTGAAGAAAAAATAGTATATATTACACGGAGTAGAACGCCTTTTTTTGTATTTCGCCCAGTTTGCAGCTTCGGCTTCGCCTCAGCTGCAAATCCTGGGCTCAACACAAAAAAAGAGTGCGTTCTACTCCTAGTAATATAATATACTATTAGATGCAAGGTACATTTGGAAAATATTAAAGGGTAAAGGAAAACCTATCATCATTTTTCTAACACATTCACAGGTAAATCAAATTTGTAGAAGACTCTCTTTTAATATTATGTTTGGGTTGGGTAATTTTTCGACTACTTGGCCTAGGCTATGCTGTTGTCACACGGATTTATCTATACCTATATTCCACATTTTTTTACTGGGTATCTAACAAGGACGTAATCACCATGGTTAAAGGGTCTCGTTGTGGTAAAGCTCGGTTCTGCTTCAGTTTCATGCTCTGAATCAGTATAAACGTCTTCCACAATACGTTTTGACTTCACTTCATAATCAATTGTTACAATATTAAAATGTTGGTAGTCACTGTTGTTACAGAAACAGCTTAAATGTTTCATCATTAAAAATCCTACTTATTCTATGATCGACAGAGTTTCAGTCACCTGGTGTACTTTGAGTGTTCCAGCAAAGATTATATAGACCATAGATAAACGGTGCTATTGTATTTATTTGACGCTCACCAAATGGACAGAGGACTTATATCCCGTTCTCTCTCGCCTGCATCCATTTGGTAAGCGTCAAATAAATACAATAGCACCGTTTATCTATGGTCTATATAATCTTTGGTTCCAGTAAACGGTTTTGATTTGACTGCTTCTTGTTCGATTTTAGCACTCATTTCTTGTATATGTATCTTGGACAGTCCTCAAGGTAATTGCAGGATATCTTTTTTCAATAGCTTCCACAAACTTATCTAGATTTTCGATGTCACCCCCAGCGGCAACAATGGCGTCTGCGGCCCTCTTTCAAGTGCCTCCAATGCCATTTGGCGCGCCTTTACCGTGACCACTCTCCGTGTAGTTCCAGGTAAACTTGCGTACATTTGGAAATCGTTCTGGTATTTGGTCACTTTTGTGGCCATAATATAAAACATAGTTTTATTTTTATATTGAGTGACTGGTACGTCACTCAAGAAACGGATATTTTTGATCATAGGTGGCAAAGCATCGAAAATTGTTTGTAGGTGGGCCCAAATGGCAGCTGGACAATGTGAACAAGTTGTAGAAACTGTGCAATAAGACTTAACTGAACCTTTCAAATACACTACGCCAGTGTGGAGATTCTGCATACGCAATCCTCCAAAGTGGAAGGCCTGTATCTCTTGCCCTTCCTTAGTTAAAAAAAAAATCGGTAAAGTCCATATGGATCAGTGTATCTTCTTCAGTCAGGGTACTTTTCAGTTCCTTTATGGCACTGAACTGATGCACAATGTTTCTCTCATGACTAACAAATATCTCGAGGTCTTCATGTAGTTCTTTGATGAGTTGAAGAGGTTGTATTGTAAATGATTTCTTAATATATTTAGTCACTTGGCGAGTCTTTTTGGATTTCGGGTCTAGGAATTCTTGTTTTTCAACTACCCATTTTTTGTACGTGATTGGTCGGTTGTTATCAAATTCTTTGTATGCAGGAATATTGTTGACACACTTTTGACATTCTCTAGATAAACACTGCTCATTGTAACGGTTACAACACAGTTCCTGAAGCAACTTCTGATGACTATTATAGGTCAAAATCTTGCCACTGTGTAATGCAGATAATTTCAGGTCTATGTTTGCATGAGTAAGGCAGAAGCAAGTGCCACGTTCATCAATTTTTGGCCTGACAACCCAAAAAGTCCGGAGTCTACAAAAGGTTTGATAACTCAGCTCGAAATTGCTGTTCTGTTTGAATTTTTTGTATAGGCCGCGTAACGAATCAAGCATGTATCGCGTTTTCGCAACTTTTTTTCTGGTTATGAACTCCTTCTTTCCTGCCCCTAGACTACTGTTAGAGTCATCTTCGTAGAAATTCACAACATTTATCTGAGTTTATTTTTTCTAAAAGGTTCACAAGTTACTTTTGCTTTATTTAATCTCTTGTAAGTAAAAACCCCTGTATCTAGTACCTGTAGCTTATATTTATGAACCACTTTTCCAGACACTACTTTGGTCAAAAGTTATTTCTCTTTTATTGTATCCATTTGGGAAAAATTCTATTGCAATTGCTCTTTTAATACTTCACCAAATAGTGCTTTTTATCAGTTCTTTTTTAGATTCTTTGAATTTGGCGTCTCAGTTTTCAGTTTTTCATGTTCCTTCTTCTTTTCTAGCCTTAATAGGCGTTTTTTATATTTCGAAAATTAATTATTTTTCAAGTTTGCAATTTCGTCGTCCTTCTTCATTATTTTCTGTCTCAACTTTTTGGCTTTATTATTTTTATTTTTGAGCGTTTCAGCGACAGAGGGAGTCAGACAGAATCTGGCGTATTTTCTCTTAAAAATGTTCGAGTTATATCACGTAGGGCTTTTTTCTTATTACGAAACTTGCTACAATGTTCTCTCCACTTCTTCTTTGCTTTTCAATGTTCTCGTGGTGTCTTATCTTTAACCAGCTTTCTAGTACCCTTCTCTTTTTTCTTTAGATACTTAAGGCGCTCTTTCTCTCTAATTTCTTTTCTTTTATTAGGGTAATTTTTGTTACGTTCATATCTTATTCGCTCAGCCTCTCTTTTTCTTTGTAGAATCTCTTCCTTAGATAGTTTTTATTTCACGGCGCCATGTTCAAAATATCTAAACAAGGGCAAATAAATCATTGTAAAATGATTAATTAATTGCAAAGCCAATATTGTAATTTTAATGAATTCGATAGGAACTATTTTGGTTTGGTGACACTCCAGGGGGTCTATTCTCGAATCTCGATTGGCGCGAGTCGCATACTCTTTCGGAAATGTCTACCGAAATTTGCGCGACTTCATTCAGAATTAGATAAATTTCGGTAGACATTTCCGAAAGTAGTATGCGACTCGCGCCAATCGAGATTCGAGAATAGACCCCCAGGGGACATATTCCTATGATCGTATGTATGTTACATAGACTAAAGCCGTCGCAATCGGGGCGATCGGGCCGCCGAAGCATGGCTTTTATGTTACCGACGCGTGTCCTCACTTCACGTCGGTAACATAAGAAGGTCAAATTACACATGCGCAATGACCGTACTTCAAAGAAGGAACATGCATCTATAATCTGTCTTACCAACAGATATAAATAGACTCCGCCCCAAAAATGTCCGCTAAATTTCAATGGAATTCCTCAATTGGTCGTATTTATAGAACCCTAATTTACAAAGCAACCGCTAGATTTGACTGACAAAAGCCTGCTCGGTTTTACACATTAGACTAGTTAGAACGCATAAACTATTTACTCTTTGGCATAAACGCTAAACGTACAAAAAACACGAATAAATGGGGAGCCAGCGGTAAAAATTCGACTTACCGTAAAAAATGTGATATGGGAATATTGTTGCCATGCTAACAGTCGCAATAGTTACCAGAAGCTAATGGTACTACTCTCATGGTGGGCACTCGCTTAGTTGTTAAGTTAAGTACTCTAGATTAATGGAAATGATCTACGAAAAAACGGTTGTTGTGGTAATGCTTACCACGGTACCAGAACCTTACGGTACCACTCTCATAGGGCCGGTTTTTCAATGTTGAGTTAACTCTAACTAAAGGATAATATCCAAGGAAACAATTATTGTAACAATGGTCTCCGTGGATATTATCTTTTAGTTAGAGTTAACTCAACATTGAAAAACCGGCCCATAGTGGGCAATCGCTTAGTTTCGAGTTAATTAACTTTATTAGTAATAAATTCCAAATTTTATTTGTTTGTTAAACATAATAAAATTGAAACTATAATGCAATAATTCCATTATAGTTATTTTTGTATCAAGGGTGTAAATAAGCGTTTATGGCCCGCGGCGTGAAGATAGTACGAGGCTTTAGCCGAGGGCTATTACACGCAAGGGCCATAAACGCTTATTACGCCCGTGATACATACAAAATTTTATGCACGAATGGTTTATAGGTACAATTACAAATTTCGCTTTGATTTACATAAGTACTATTGCGAGCAATAAATTTTCAACGGTTCATTTTAGCTTTGTAAATAGGAGAAAACGCAGTGGCGACGGATGTCACTCTATTTTGTTAGTGACTGTCAGTGTCACTTTATATTGATTGTCTCATTAAGTATTTTTAAAATTTTAAAACATTTCGAACCACAAGCTTACAGACGTGGAATTTAGGGATTGTAATGGCTAAATTAAAAGCTGAATAGTCCTTACAACGTATGGCAGATGAGTTACGTTGTCACAAAACAACAATATTTTACCTAAAGCGCAAGTGGACACAAAATGGAAATCTAGCTCGTATGCCGGGGGTCTGGTCGTCCGCGTCTTATGATGTGGAAGATGCTGCTTTGGTGGAATATAACACAAATTATCTCTTTTCGACAGCATTAAAGCTAAGGAAGAAACACATTTTCCAGCATCTAATTCAACTGCCCCATAGAAGCCGTAGAAGAATTCAGCAACATTGGTTTTTAAGTTTTACATATTGCTAATTTTATGTTAGATTAGTGTTGTATTTTTTCGCTTCAGCTTCACGATTGTCATGTATGTTTAGTGTTACTGGAAGGTATTCGTAATTCGGCTGCATAGCCCTAAATATTGTAGATAATACTGTAGTTATTGGCAAAAAGATACAACACTAAAATCTCGAAACCTTGACAGTTGCGCCTCTTTATTATTATTTACTTAATGGTTATATAAAGATTTAATAAATAAATTTAATGTTTCCTTTATTGATTTCTCTTTTGATACGTCAATGTATTCTGTCAAAGATTTTATAAAATGTCAAATATGACTTTAAAACCATTTTTACAAAGACTAATTTTACAAAAACCAATATCACTTGATTAAATATCGTTGAAAATTTATTGCTCGCAATAGTACCTACCTAACTTACTTGAATGTTTTCAATATCAAGCAATTCGTAGTTGTCACCTAGCAAAAGTCTATAAAATTACTTCATCTTCTGAGGGCGATAATGGGGCGCGCGGGCTATAAAGTTGCACTTAACGCTCGCGAATTTGGAAACGTCGCCCGGGCGCGCGTTATTAAGAGCTACTAAAAATTATACCTTATTTCTTGATGAATTTCTTTAAATTTGGACGTAACAAACCAGGAGCCCTCAGCAACCGCAATATCCGCTCGACATATTTTGCTTTAGGGAGCAGTATTTTCCAAGCCCAAAAGTTCCAATTTCATATCACGAAAATGGTTCGTCTTTGTATCTGTTATGATTTTTGGCCCTCTTCTTGCAAAGAGGGGGTGGCTGAATTAGATTTAATGCGAAGAAATATCCCTCATTTCTTGTTTTCGGTAAACAACTGCTATTCGCCAGACGATACCAGTCGCTTGAACAGTTGAAACTTTCACACATACCTACGTTTTTAAATATTGACGACACAATTGTCATAATATTTGACAAATAATCACGTATGTTAATTAATATTGTTGTCATGCATTTATTTTTTTTGTAACATTTTCTTTAGAGTAGGTACTTAGATTTATAAATAGGTAAATGCCCACCACAAGAGTGGTACCCTAAGGTTCTGGTACCGTGGTAAGCATTACCATATATAACAACTGTTTTTTCGTAGATCATTCCCATTAAACTCGAGTACTTAACTTTACAACTAGGCGAGTGCCCACCATGGGAGTATAATAGTACCATTAGGTACTGGGAACTATTGCGACCGTTACTATGGCAACAATATTCCCATATTACATTTCCGGGAAGTCGAATTTCAGCCCAAAACTTTAGCAGCAGTGCATGAAGATGATTATTTACCGGTTTTTCCGGAAGTGACATCAACTTTTTTATTTTAAATGTAACACCCTATATTTTTGTACGGATTTGTGTAGACAACAAGAAGACGTTTCCAAAGATGTAGTAAACACGTTTTTATTATGAATACTTTACAAAACCGTGAGATACTAATTTAGTGCACTAACTTTTTAAAAATTTTCTCTAAATTATTTCAATGTGTTGCCCGTTTACTCTAATACATTTTTCATTTATTTCTCGTTGTGTGTGTGAATCATTTTTGGTGAGATTAGTCGAATTTCCTGGCATATTCTTCAGTCAGGATCTACGGTTTTTGTAAATAATAAAAAAGCATTTATAATAAAAATGCGAGTAAAAATGTGTTGACTACATATTTGGAAACATATTTTTGTCGTCTATACAAAGCCGTAAAAAGATATAGGATGTTACATTTAAAATAAAAAAGTTGTTGTCACTTTGTCACTTCCGGAGAAACCGGAAGTGACATTAGCTTTATTCGTTTAGAAATGTTGAGGCAACAACAACTTGCACTTAAAGTCATGCAGCGTCAAATTCATCACGTGGCTGTTGTGAGTTGTGTCAACACACGTTTTCCACCAAGCCGGTTCTATAATAAAATTGGTGCTAGATATAAAAATCTAACCTAACTTTCAGTTTATTATTATTGTTATTCATACCTATAGTTCAAATCACGAAAGAAGACCGTTACGTCATCATTATAATTCGTAAGAATCAAATCAGTACTGCGTTAGTTATTAACAACGTCAGTCGGAGATATTAACAGTCACATATAATGGACTCCCTTTCCCTGTCCCTCTCGTTTTACTATTTTGTAAACAAAGAACGCTTCAAGCAAGCGTACGTTGAAGATTAGAAATTAATTTGTGACGTAACGGTCATCTCTCGTGATTTGAAGTATAGGTAAATTTATACACGTTTATATAAGTTTGCAAGTATCTAGGCATGATTTTTCCCTCAAAAATGTTATATTTGAAAGTAATGCGAGTGAAATGCTATAGAATAGTAGTGAGATGACAACTCACGTCACTATTTTCAGGTTACGACCTCCATGTCTTTTGTTCATCTGAGGTTGCCACAACTAGAACATGCTCATGTAGCATGTGCACTTCACGTCAACACCGGGCAACACCAACATCGCCAAACGTTTATAAAACGAATGCGTTGAAGGCAGACCAAGATATAAAACGAATATAATTTTTTGTGAAGCAATGACTTGCGTCATACAAAGTCATCTAAAACGAATATAGCTAATGACTTGCCGTATGACTCAAAATGTGCCAAATCAAAATTAAAGAGTGACGTGTTTGAGTGGCAAAACCACGTGGTTCAGTTTATATTGAATTTATTCATTTCATTGTGAACGCACTGTAGAGTTTGAATGAGATGTATTTTATGTTTCATACTGCATTTTATCTATTTATCTATCAAAGTTAATTGAAATATAAATAACATTTATCCACGTATTCTATGTAATATTGACCCGAGACAGCGAATTTCCCGCTTTGCTGAGAAATGCCCATAAGTAGGTATTTTCTGTAAAATAGATGTTTTTATTAAAGCTCCATGTTGAGCTCCATGTGGAAGATGATATGGAATCATTCTTCCTTAGGTTAGTTTTGTAAATTAACGTAAATAAGTCAGATAACAATGAGTAAATCATGATTTCTATTTTACACTGTCACTAGCCACTAAACATTAGGTGTGTTTGGTGACCCAGTCCAGAACGTCCCGAACTAAAAGTTACAACTTCCCACTGTAGTTTTAAAATAAATAATATCACTTTGACAACAACTATCAAACGTAAAAATCCCGAGTGTACTTACATGTTTGTACACCGAACAAAATAGTTTTTAAAGTTCTAGCAATTCGAGTTCAGTTTATATAATTCGCTGACTTTAGTCCAGGACGTTCTGAACTGGGTCACCAAACACAGCTAGTCTGAACTTCTGGACATATAATGAAATGTCCACTATTTTTTAACCTCAATTTTTCCCAGTTTTTCTTATATAATTTTTGTCTAACCTTGAGTAAAAGAATTGTAAAGAGGCGCAACGGCGTAATATTGCTGACAGCGAGCAATAGATGGCGCCTCAGAAGTTGCCAGTGTGGTTAAAATTGTCACATTCGTAAAGTCTGTTTTTTTTCTATAATACTTGTCAAAGTATTACAAAGTTGGTAGAAATGCTGCTTAAACCGTAGGAAATTTCGGTATTTACTGTTGGAAGGTCTCTATTAATTTTATAGGCAGAATTTCAAATTTAATTTTCTCCGACCTCAACTTCAAAATGCATAAATTCAATAAAAATTATTAAGGTACCTACTGTGCAAAAACATTTAACCTTCAGGACTATTGTTTTGTATATTGTTTTAAATTTAGAAATGTAATATTTAAAAAAATACAATATTGGCAACAATATTTTGACATTAGATTATTATTTTGACAAGAATTCATCTAGTGTGAGAAAAAGTAACCAAAAAAACCCCTGCGCCAACATAATTGAAGTTGGGAACTTCCAGGAATGCAACTTTTCCTCAAAAAATTTGACCTTGAAGAGTATTATTATATTATAGATTATAGAAAAAAAATGGACTATTGGTTAAAATGGACCGCATTAGTGTGACATCACATAATTATGCAACCGTACGTACTACTGTCATGACAGACGGGTTGCGTTCAATCTCACTGGAAATTGAACCTTAAAGCATATGTTTATAAGAGGAGATTTTTTGGGATAGAAACATAACCTTGACTTTTATTTTATTTCTCCTGTGAAGAACTTTCAGTTACCGTTTATCATGCACAAGATATCGGAAAATATACAGAAGTATAAAGCATTACGAAAACTGTATTATTAGTATAATAAATCAACATTAAAATAAAAGTTTACATTGCTGCTAACTTCATTATACTTCTAACTGAGCAATCCTCTGAGTTGTTACGCGTCGTTAGTGTCAGTGTCTCTGACGCAAATTTTATAACTTATCTTGGTATCAATAATAAAATAAAAATCAATTAAACCTATTATAGCATTAATTTGTCTTTACAATTTACATATACCCATATTTAAGAAATGGTATTCAAACTAACACACACATTCTTAGCTTTACCTCTTTTATTTTAATTTGGCATCCTTTGGGAAACTAAAAATTTTACATCCAGTTTTATTAGTATGATCACACTCAGGTGCAAAGCACAAACCCATATTTGAAATTAAGCCCAAAAACGAGTTTATTAGAAAAAATAGTAGAATAGATTTGAAACTGAGAGAAAACTTTTAAGTTAACGTCAAGTTCATAGCTCATATTAATTTATAATACTAAAATGAAGGTTTTATAAATCATACGTGGATACATATATTTTAACATATTTTTTTAATGTGAAATAGGTATTGGAAGTCCTTTAATAGTCTTTCAACATATAGAAATACAATAAAATTCCCGACAATGTTTTAGTGTTATGTATTAGTCCTTATGGACCATGCAATACGACCCAGATTCCAGTATTACAATTTCGGCCGTAAACTTGTATGACAGTAGAAGTGAGGGTCGTGACGTCACAACTAATGGAGTCTATTATCACACTCGTACGGACAACAATATTACCGTCACAATGTTTCAAACCACACTGTTGTCTTTATGATTGTGACATATTTAATCACGCTAACAGTCTCTGAGGAGATGCTGTGGAAATGCCAATAATATTGCTCACTGCCAGCAATATTAGACCGTTGCGTCACTTTATAATTCTTCACTCAACGATGAAACATTATGTGGGTATCATCAGAGTGTGACAATTTTAACCCCACTGGCAGTCTCCGAATGGATGCTGCAGAAGCGCTAAATATTAGTTACTATAAGCAATATTACGACGCCGCGCTGCTTTATAATTATTTCACTCAACGCCTCAACTTTTAATATGTTGGTGTTTGTTTCTTTTAGTTGATTTTGTATTTCCTAAGAAAGGTGAATCACTGATAGATGCCTATTATGAATATCGACAAAAGGCTGATGGAAAAGTATGTTGTGATTATAGTTTGCATGTGTGCTTACCTTACTGGTCAGAACAAATAAAAAAAGAGATGGAAATACTTTGCAAGGAACATGGAGTTAACTCATTTAAGATGTTCATGGCTTATAATTTCATGTTGAACGATGGTGAATTATATAGTGCATTTGATCAGTGCCAAAAGTTAGGTGCTTTAGCACAGGTTCATGCTGAAAATGGATTAGTTATTGTCAAAAATGCAGAAAAACTTCTAGCCAAGGGTGTTACAGGACCAGAAGGGCATGAAATGTCCAGACCAGAAGAAGTTGAGGCCGAAGCGGTTAACAGAGCTTGCGTTATTGCAGAACAGGTTAGTCTTTGTACGGTACTTAGTACCCACATAAATTTTTTACGCAGTGCACGCCATACATGCTTATGTTATAGGTATAGTAAATTAATATAATGCCCGTTTTCAAAAATAGTTAAGGTATATCACAAATGTTATACCTATGTAAAATATACAAAAATCATATCTGTCCATAATATTTAATAGAAACATTTTGAGAAACAAATATAATCAGTTAACAATGCCTGAAATAATTTAAATTCTTCTTTTTCAAGTTAAATTTTAAAGTTGTACCTACCAGATATTTTTTAATGTGCTTGCGTTTTTTCCTCCCAATTTGAAATTGCATGAAAAATTTTCTACACGAAAGGAAACATTTATCATTTTATTCAGAACAAATTATACAGTTTTAGATATAAAAACTTTTTATCATTTACTTCTTTATTTGAAGATACATTTAAATAAGTATTGCCGACTTTTAACTATTCCTAAATTTGCAAATATTGGACAGTGACTTCGTCTCACATTTTACCGACTTGTATTTCAGTATATACGCAGAAGCTATATAACTTTAGGCAAGAGTTGTGCAGTTGATATTGCATCATTCAGAAGAAATTTAATTTGGGAGTATCCTTCCTGGCACCGGCGGTTGACCTTATTAGCGGAAATAAGTTTAAAAAGTTTTCTAGAAATGAGTTAATTGCCTTGTTTAATCACGAAATATATTCACCTTTTTTACATAAAAAATTTAAACGAAGAAAATCATTGCAAATCGTAGTCTAAAAGAAAATAATGACATTATTTTCAAAAGGATAATTTACTGCCTATAACCTTCTATTAAGTTATCTAATAATTTATACTGCACTAAACCATAATAACCACAGAATTGAACATAGGAATTAATGGAAGGCATTCACTTTTGTCATATACTAACGAAGAGAGATCGCCCATTGTTGATTGCTTGTTGGCATGTTATTTCATTTCCCCTTAAACACCCAAACAATGAGAACAAGTTAGATTTGCCTGCGATAATAATGGAATTAAAAGTAAAAATTTAGGCACCGACTCTAGCAATACGTACTGTAACCACACCTGATTCAAGTTCCCATCTCGGTGGTTTTTGCTATATATGTTTATACAGTGAACAAAATAATTTTTCACGTAATTTTTAGATACATATATAATTATTTACCATTTTGCTTATTAAAAAGGACATAACTCTAACAATATGTATTAACATAATGACATTTATTTAGTAATTATAATTGCAAATATTAAAATGTGGCTGCCTCTTCTATAATAAAACTAAATTAAACTGATATCATCATATTAACAATAGATAAATATTTGTATAGGGTATAGGGTATGTCAGTTTGATATCTATTAAAGAATTTTTTAATTGTTATTGTGGACTTAAATACATTTCATTTACAGTTGATTCAAGTTTGAATTGTAAGAGAAGAATTTGAATTTTAACTAACAATTATTATGGACGAAGGTGTGTACATACGAAACTAAAATAAGCAATATATGTATCAGTTTCTGATAATTAAATAACATTAGTTATCTTAAGGTTCATCCCTATTGACATTCATGAGTGCAAATCATATCAAAATTACAGAATGGATAAATGATAAAGATAAATATTGACTTGGGCGTTTTCAAATTTTCTTATCTTTTCATTGAGAACTGTGAATGCAGTTGCACTGATTAGTATTTCCTCGTCACCAAACATTTCCTTCTTTACTGGATTAAATTGGGTGTATGGTCTGATTGTGCCCATTTAGTGGAAACATGTAAAGAATATCGTGAAAATCGTCCTGCAACAAAATGAGGCAATACGAATTATCAATGCCGATGGAATGAGTCACACTCTCAAACGTCAATAACAGGGTGTTACTGAAGTTAAGGAAAAAAATTTAGCAGATAAAGACTTATAGTCGAATACGTCTAATCACGAATATATTCTAATCAAAAGTGATTATTTACAGATATCCTCATTTCATTTCTTTAAATAAAATCGCAATGAAATATTTGATAGTCACTGGAAACAGTTGTACCCCATTTTATGTATGTGTCGACATCTGTGTTATGAATGACAACGAAGAAGGTCATGGCCATCGTCATATTTATTCGAATTCTGAAATTGTCGACATGATATTAATTTATGGCGAAGCTAGACAGAATTTGTTGGCAGCTAGCAATCTTTTATAAGTGGTTCTCAAACAAATACAATAACTTTTCGAATTTTTAACTAGCTTTTTTTTCTTCAGATATTCAATTAATTTATGCTGTACTTGTTTTAAAACATGAAAAATAATATGCAGGTAAATTTTTTCCGTAAGTTCATTAACACCCTGTATTTAAAAAGTTAATAATCATTTTGTTAAATTGCCATTGTGGGAGCCTAAAGATGGTCTTTATTTTATGTATGTTGTACTCCCATAAATTATACATACATAACTAAAAACCAACTTATTTTGTAGAAGGGGTATTCGAATTAATAATACAAATTGTAAAATGTATAACAGGAAAAGGAAATAAAATTGAAATTTTTATAATCAGGGCCGGTCTTTAGATTATAATATCCAAAGGCGAACTTTCCGAGCGTTCCCTTGAAAAAATTATTTGGCTTGCATATAAAATTAAGTTGAAGAAGGGCAGCAGCCCCATTTTTATGAAACACTTGGATGTTGGTTAAACCAGCGACTTTTTATAAGTCGTTGGGTTAAACCTTGCCTGCCCCCCCCTCAATACCGGCCCTGTATACATATAGACATATAGCATGTATTTAAGTAGAATTACAGTAGGTAGTAAAGATTCCATTGTTTTCAGTGCTATGCTTATATAATTTAATGTATATACTTCTTCTATAGTTTCAGTCTGTGCTAATAGAACATTTTCACGGACATTGTATTGTTAAATGTAAAGTCTTCGTAAAGTGGATTTGACAATGTTTCATTTAATTCCAAATATAAATTCTAAATTTGTTATTTTGTGAATGCTTTTATTCAATATTATAACTGATTACTTTGGTTTTGAAAAAAAAGTTTATACTTTTTTTAAAAATTAGATATTATCTTGAGATTTGGTACACTCGAATGTTTTACGGAATACAGTTAATCAGATGAGTCGACTGGCTCAATCTAGTGGCGTAAAATCGTTTAAGTTACTCACTTAAATTAAAAAATAAACGTATACCCAACAAGATAGAGGGCATTTTGAACAGTACCTATAAAATGAATGTGATTTCTTTTTCAATTTTTTTAAAGTATTTTTATTATGTAATAGTTAACTGCATTATTTTGATAAATTTTACTTAAAAAAAAAACTATTTATACTATATGGTGTCCTATCACAATATTACATAATATGTAGGTACAATTAACTATTCATTTTTATTCCACTCTATTTATATTTTCACTTTTCTAACTATATATTTGTCTAAGATCAAAATCACAAATTAATTACACTGTGCACATGTACAATGTTTTCATGTATATTTTGATATTCCCTGCCCCAAGCGATTTATTTATAATTTTTGATATACTTGTATCATAGATTAAATAGGTATAGATATACCATCCTATTCACTGTACTTGTACGGTGATCCTATTGTTAGAATGTATATGGATATTATACGGACGTTGTGCATTCAAAAAGTAGATGGCGCATCTTAAAGTGTATGTGTATGTGGTGTATTTCTCTATGTACAGTTATAGCCAAAGATTTATTGTTAGAGCTTTGAGCGTTTTTGCCATTATGTTTTGTATATGGTTCTTCAACAAATGATATCAATAATAAGTAGAAAATATACATTTTTGGGAGTTTCGGGTGCGCCATCTACTTTTCGAATGCACAAGGGCCCTATAATATCCATTTCCATTTTAACAATGTATATCTGAAACTTGTATACAACAGTTTTAGAATTTTTACTGTACATTCAAATATTTAAATAGTAAAATAATTGAGCTTTACGTTACTGAGATATTGGATAAATCTATATTTTTATAAACGTTTTAACTTACATATTTTTCTATTTTTGAATAGAGGATTTTTGGGTTCTTTGTTATTTTAATATATTATATTATAGGTTTTACTATTATTTCTGATAGTCTTCGAGATAGTTTATTTTAAACATTGTTATTCTCAAGTTCTATTAAGAGTTACAAACAGTTGGCTACGTATGAGAATGAAGAATAAAATTTTGTTAATGGACCCAGGAAGAGGCATCAATAAAAATTTTCACTATTCTGCAATGAAGCTAGTTTAACCTCTAATGCAGCAGTTTCATTTCAAAATTCTTAGTAATTCGAAAATCCTGAATCTTTTATAAGCTGTAGAGGACAATATTCATACAAAGTACACATATAGTATAGGATACTCTATAAAAGGATTATTGGTCCATTTTTTTTAAAGAAAATTTAAATAGAATAGAATTTTTGGACTGATGAATTTTCATAAGCGCTATAAAGATAATTCACAGATTCATAATATAGGAGTAGTAAGTGAGTGGTTAAATGAAAATTTTTAAAACCATGGACAAGTCTCAACAGCCCTTAGCCCTAGTCACTGAATTTAACACTACTTATATTTTTTCTTTGGCGTACTATGATGAGTGTATAAATTATTCTTGAATTTTAGGCCAGACAAAATATTGCAGTAGTCTTTGATTGCTGTAAATATAATGAAATTTTGTGTTCTAAAGTACAGCTTTTCATGTTCTAAAAGAAAAAAAACGATTGAAATCAAGCAATAAATACCAATTTTTTTAAGGTGCTTAGGTTTCATATGAGTCACTCTGTTAAAAAAAATGTAGATTTATCTAATATCTCTTGAGGGAGAAGTTCAATTGATCTTTGAGTTAAGCGCTTTAAAACTACAGAAAAAACTATTGTATATAAAGAAAAATCAAACAAGATATGTGGGAGGTTCAAAATATACGTGAAAGAGATCCTTGTACTGCAGCCACATACAGAAAGACTTTTTTAACCCTGATGGTTTACTACTCACTTTTTATTTTATTTTCTATAAATTATATTTAGTGTTTTTCTTTTCTTGACCGTTGATATCAATTAATTTGATGTGTAGATTCTTAGGTTTTCGGTCATGTGGTAAAATAAAAAACTATTTTCTGACGTTTCGGTTTTATTAAACCATCTTCAGAGAAAATTTAGGTGTGGTAAAAATTACATAATAATTAATATTATATACATTTTTATGTCTGTCATGGTTGAGATCTTAAAAGGAACTTCCTTTTAAGATTTTTTAAGATCTCAACCATAACAGACATAAAAATGTATATAATATTAATTATTATGGTATTTTTACCACACCTAAATTTTCTCTGAAGATGGTTTAATAAAACCGAAACGTCAGAAAATAGTTTTTTATTTTACCACATGACCGAAAACCTAAGAATCTACACATCAAATTAATAAATTATATTGTGAGTTCTGGATGGTTGTAGGTAGAGTGCCCGTTGTATATAGTGCATGTGATGAGTAAATCAGCTGGACAAGCTTTAGATCGAGCATGTAAACGTGGTGCTACCCGAGTGTATGGGGAAACATTAGTAGCAGCTCTAGGTACTGATGGTTCTCACTATAAACATAAATGTTTCCATCACTCGGCTGGCCACGTTCTTAGTCCTCCTCTAAGACCGGACCCTACAACACCTTTATGTTTAATGAATTTCTTAGCACAGTAAGTTTTTCTTTTTTTTTTTTTTTTTGTTTTTGCGTTTGCACTAGTTGATTTGCAGCCTGACTAACATTGTTCTTGTGGCATTTGTTATGACTTGAAAATACTAATCCCTTGTGCTCTCATTCATTTTTAAATAATTTGAAATACAGGTACATGCTCCACTTTATTTGACTCACATAACATCAGCAAAATCAGGAGAGATTATCGGTGCAAAACGTTCTAATGGTAAAAGAGTCTTTGGAGAGGTGGAAGCATCTTCTATTGGCATTACTGGACAACCTCTTAATGCCAACATGATTACTTCACCACCAATTCGCTCTAATTCTGATTCATCTCGACTCTTGGCTTTATTATCATCGTAAGTGTGCTTCATCAACCGCTAACAACATTAGTGGTATATAGGATTAAACGACATGATGTTTAACTGTATTTTAGTTTTATAGCAGTGATAATTTATAATATATTATGTCACTACTTGCACCATCTTACAAGATATCTGATAATTTCAGAATATGGTAAAATACAATTTTTAGATACCTAAGTGTAAAAATATTTGTCCTAAATTGGTTTATACATTTTATGCAGCAAAAAAGCATAGTTGTGTCGTTGTGTATAATATTACATATGCGAAAAAATATATTTGTATAATACAAGTTGTTTTTAACGGATATTAAAAAATTTGCTTATTTTTTTAATTTTTATTTCAATGTAGCAACATTAGAAAAAAGTAAAACTGAACAAAGATCGACATCCTTACATAGACGCTAATTTAAAAAATCGTACTTTCTTTTGACTGTATAAAAAATTCATTTTGAATATGTAAGAAATAAAATCAAAATTAAGTCATAAAATATCAAAGTAGGAGATCAAATAAAACCCCCCTTCCCTTTGCATTATGTAACAACAATCATTTAAACGTGTTCATGTGCTTTTACATATCTATTTGTTTTTTGGTTGTATCGATTACAATTTTTTTTTGAGTAGTTTGAATGCCAACGCCGTCAACTAAAAATATTAAAAGTAAAAAATTGTCATGGTTCATAAATCCAATATGATGGATGTCAAATTGATATTTTTTTTCTAAATACCAGTATCTTCAAGTCTAGTCTTCTAAGAATATTTTGATGTATAGATCACGAGAATCGATTATAAACTTAAAATATCTGGTTGGCAACATAATCGTGTGTTCGCCTAACAGTTTCAAGCCAATTTTGATTCTTAGGCCTTCGCGAAACTGATGATTTGTGGAAAAGTTTTTGGTTCTTTCTACCATTGAAAATTTTGAATTGTTGACATTTTACCTTGTCGAGGTCTTCTCTTTTGGGATGGAGCAACACACGTAACTACACTTGGATTCCTCAGGGTATGAGCAGCAAATTTTTTTAGAGTTATGACAACGAATTTTAGAGTGTTAGGAGGAAAGTGACCAGTAGACAATTGCTAACACAATAGAAAAGTCATATTCTATTGTTTAGATATTAGTTTTGACTATAGTTGTCGTTATTTAATTAATTAATTTGTAATTAAATTGTTTTTGTTTCAGTCTGTTATTTAATTAGATTTACTTTATTAGTCATGTCTTCGTGATCTGTATGTTAAAGTATCATTAAAATACTAGACTTCATCATAAAAAAATGGGTATTTAATTTACTATTTTAGAAAATTCTAATAGTTTTTAAATATTAGGTAAATTTGATCACCTCCACCAGCGGCGGCTGGTGAATTTTCGATGTACGATATTTCAATTTGGAGGCATGGGACCTTTACCAAATTATAAGGGATTTCATTTGGAATCAAAATGCGAGAATATTGGCGAAAAAGGAAATTGAAACAATTTGCAAAATATTTCCGAAAATATCAGAGTAATCTTCGATACAATCTAAGGCAAGGTTTTGTTTTCGCCAAAGTTCTCATTTTATTCCCAAACAAAACCTCTTATAATTTGGTGTAGGTCCCATGGCTCTAAATTGAAATATTGAACGTCGAATATTCTATACTATATGAAATATAAATAATATAATTTTCTGCAACATGTTTTGAACAGATGTTTTTATATTTTGGTAAGAACAATTGTTTTTACATGTGGTATATCAAATCCTGGCAATCATAAATAAGTCATTTCATTTTTTCATTGTGTGTAAGAGACACTGATGTCACTGATATTTAAATAAAATATAAAAAATGAACATGGTGCGTTTAATGTTTATATACTTTACACAACAAGTTAGTTGTATAAAACCTATTTCACTGGTGTATATGAAAAGCCGTGTGCTCGTCGCATATACAGCAAGGTCCAAAAGTCATGCTACTAATAATTACTGATAAATAAAATGCAACAATTCTATAGTCCATAATTTATACTTTATATAGGGTGAATTTGAAATAAACTGATTTTTTTAAATCTGTAATTTCTTATACTTAGCATAATTAATGAATTCGCAGTGTTTTAATTTCAAAATTCCATAGTTAAAGTTTTAACAAAAAACTCGTCCCACAGGGGATACACTGACCGGTGAACTTGACATTGACTTTGTTACGAACAGATACCTCTACGCAGTAATTGCCTCAAAAACAATAGAAATACCAAGTAAAGCCAAAACTGAAATCTAAAACGCTAGAAAAAATTCACACTTAACACCATGGATGCACAGGCTAAACTACGCCTGTGGTAGCTACGAAGAGTGGGGGTGCAGATATATATGTCACTACATACATCAGCTGTTACACTCAGGAGTAGGGGTGGGCGATATTGAAAATTTGTTATCGAATATCGATAACTGAAAATATATCGATAAATTCAATTTATCGATAAATATCGACATATCAATAAATTCTATCGATAAATATCGACATATCGATAGTTACCGATATATCGATAACTATCAATATATCGATATTTATCGATATATCAATATTTCGAATCGCAAATATCGTTATATCGATTAAAATTTCCAGCCCTATAATCGCTACACATATTTTACAAATTATATTGCACTTTAAAGCATCACAGAATTCACACAAGAATCATGGTCAAAGTAATTTTACCAAGAAAACTGCCGAATTTTATGTTGAACATTTGTCTTTCAGCGTTATATGTCACCTAATTTTACAAATAAAGTTTCTAGGCTATTAAATGCCCTAGCGCACACAATAAAATAAAATCATTCAATCACTGAACTCACAGAATGAGGCGACGAGTATTTAGCACGTGTTGTTATTTCCAACCGCAAATATTGATAAATATCGATATATTGATATATCAATATATCGATATTTCGATATTTATCGATATGTTGATATTTATCGATATATCGATTATTCCAATCGCAAATATCGTTATTCGATATATCAATAACTATCGATATATCGATAAAAATTTCCAGCCCTACTCAGGAGCATCGTGAATATTTAAATAAATTAATATTCAAACATTTTTTTCTTGACTATTTCATTTATTTTACAAATTACTATTTTTAATAATTTTTACAGATCATAGAGCTTAACGGATTAAAATAATTCAGTGTATTTCAAATTCACCCTGTATAAATTAATTGTAGGTATTTAACCTATTTCTCTGGCATATATGAAATAATATGCTAAGGTTCAAAAATCAGTTACTCTACCCCCTTTTAATTTTTGAATTATTAAAATCAATTATTAGGTCTTTATACAGGGTGTTCCAAAATTATGTGGCCAAACTCTTAGAGTGAATAGAGAGAAAGAGAATCTTTTTTTTTCCACTGTAACCGAGACTGTAACTCAGAATCCAAAAAAAGGTAGCTAACTATATCAAAATTTAGATGTTACTTTTTAGTTAAGTTCTCCAACTGTGTCCAACATTCATTTTTTAAAGAACTCAGGGGCGGCGCGTTTGGGGCTTAAGTTATTTAAGTTTTTTAAGTTCTGACGAAAAATTTTTTGCAGCCCCCCGACGCCACTGACTTGGAATTTTTTTAGTATTTTTTCGGACTCGGGGCGGGGTGTCGATTTAGTCGGTCCCCATACTTTTTTTCCTATTTTCCCATCGTTTATGGGTTATATAGATAAAAATAAATATTTTTTTATCTGTTAGCGCTATTAAAAGTTTGACTTTAAAATTTGATTTTTCAATCATTATTACACAAATGATAAAAATTTGATTGATTGAGACCTACTACAATAATATTATTCTGGTACACTACTACACTACTTGAAGCCTGAAGTGCAATCATTTAAAAGTGGATTTTCTCAAAAACGGCGAATCCTATCAAAATAGAATAGAATAGAATAGAATAAGGTTTATTGTGCAGATTACAAAAAATTTACATATAAGGAAGTACAATAGGTAGTATTAAAAGTAATCACACAATTTGGTCGATGTTCGCATACATCTGCGATCTTCCACATCGCCTGCGTAATATATAAGTGAAGTTAATTTAAAAGCTATATAAAACTAATTATTATCTAAGTATATATATACCTAGTTATAAAGAATAACACTGTTCAAGTCAAATTTTTGAGTTAATACTAATATACAATGATTGAAGAATGTATACACAATTACACAGTGATTAAGATATTCAAATGTTTATGAATATAGTTACATTATAATTGATTTTGAAACAAGAGTTCCTTTAATTCATTTTTAAAATTGGTTTCTGATAAACTTAAAAGATTAATTATAGTGTTTAATAGAGTAGGTGCTCTATAAGAGAAACATGCTTCATATTTTGATGTTGTGTGTTGTGGTATTGTAAAACTATTCGTTCGTATGTTTATACTATGAACAGTAGATCTTAACTGTAAGTTATTAAACAAATAATTTGGTATTTTATTTTTCACTAATTTGTAAAGAAACATGCAGTATAGATATATGAACCTGTTATGCAATTTTAATTCTCTGCAATTATTTATGAATGGTGTAACATGATGGGTATAAGGTATATCGAATACATATCTCATACATGCATTTTGTAGTTTTTGTAATCTAGTTTTATTATGTTGTGTTAAAAAAATCATAATATACACTAGAGCAATAGTCCAAATTGGGGTAGATGAGGCTTTGTATTAGTTTTAGCTTTGTATCTGAGGATAATGATTGTTTCAGTCGATATAGCATTTTTAATTTCATATATGATGTACTGATTATTTTATTTGTATGTTTTTCAAAATTTAAGTTGTTGTCAAATATGACACCTAAACTTTTAGTGGAATCTGACCAGTCTATCACTATGTCATTTAATATTACACTGAAGTCATTAAGATTTATTTTTGAATGTATTTGACGAGTACCAATACACATAGCGACTGTTTTTTCAGGATTAATCTGTAATCCATTTTCTCTGCACCAGCTATATAAGTTATTTAAATCGCTATTTACTTTGTGAATTGCGTCGGCTATATTATCAATTGTACAAGATATGTATATCTGTAAATCGTCAGCATACAAATGATATTTGCAGTGATCAAGACATTTTGGTAAATCGAAGGTAAATACTGAGAAGAGAATAGGACCTAAGATACTTCCTTGGTGAAAGGCATATATTTTTTCTATAATAATGATTGAAAAATCAAATTTTTTAAAGTCATAGCGCTAACAGATAAAAAAATATTTATTAAGCCTAAGCTCCAAAGGCGCCGCCCCTAAGGAGTTATTTCAAAAATGAATGTTGGACACAGTTGAGAATCTAAATAAAAAATAACATCTAAATTTTAATGCACATACTTACCTTTTTTGGATTCTGAGTTATAGCATAAAAAAAATTGTTTCTCTTCATCTTTGGAAGGTTATAGCTCCTTTAATATGCAGTGTTGACCAAATGTTTATACATAATTCGTTTTGTTGTTAGAGCGGCTACACACACTCTAAGAGTTTGGCAGCATAATTTTGGAACACCCTGTATATTCTCATTAATGCAAACAAGGTATGCAATTGAACATTGAACATGTGCATTTTTGATACCAATTATTAAGATACTTATGTTCGTGTAATATTAATATTTTCTATTTTATATCTATTAATTGAGAAATCCTTGAAATGATGGTTTTTTTTAATAATACATAATATATTAAGACCCCCCCCCCTATCCCTAAACCAGTGTTGTGTAGGAGGGAATACATATTTAGGGATGACCACATATCCAACGTTTGTGTAAAGTGAAAGTAATTTCTCACAGTTATTTCTATTGCTATTTAACGGCCTTCAACTTATCCAGTTCATAAAAAAAATAGGGCAAATTATTAAGCATATTGTATAGGTATCGAATTTTTTAAACCCACCATTTTACTTTTAGGCTTTACTGTATGAAATTATGTGCCCTCATCAATCATCAATATAATATGAATGTTTTACAATTTTTTTTCTGCTGTTGTTGCCTTTATATTATTCATCATCATAAATATAAGTTTATGGTTATTATTATACCATTAGGTTATTGTGTAATTAAAATATTTTATTGTGATATATTGAAATTTATCTCTTTATCGTATCTTTTTTTGGTAACTAATTTTCTTGAAATCATTTTAAGGCAAAGATGATGTAATGTATACTTCTGTATTGGCTACTTTAAAGTGAAAAATAAATAATATTTTTTTCTTTTAATGAACTTTAAATACAAGTAGTAATTGCTTCGAAGTTCATATTTTTAAATAAAATAGGATATGAAAAGCGTACTGGACATCTGGAACCCCCGTATACCTCTCTGAATGTACCTGTGTTGAAAAGGAAGCGTTATCGTACTAATCTTTTTAGGAGCTTTTTTCGCATTTTGATGTTAGAAATATCCTTCTAAATTTATACTGTGCTCTTTCGATGCTTCAAGGTCACATAGGATACAGGGTGTCAGGGGAAGTTTTAGGCAAATTATAATGGGTGGTGTAGAATGATCCAACGATAAAAAAGTCATGCATTTTTTTTATAGTGATGGTTTCGTCAGTAAACAATAATTTGTGTTAACTATATTTTTTCAGAACGACCAGAATGCGAATGCTGGGAGTAAAGCGTAATCCATAGACAGGTCAAGTTAATTTGTAATGCGGTCAGTTTGCCTCACCGTTGGTCAGTCGATCGACCTTGTACTATTGAAACGGCTTAATTGATAGGGAAGAAAACACCGTATTAGGGAAAAATGTCGTAAGACTTTTTTAATCGTTGATTCATTCTACACCACCCATTTTAATAATAATAATAATAATAAATAACACCACATGTAATTACGACCCCCCTTTATCCCAGAAGGTTCTAGAAGAGTCTTGTGCGGGAGGGGGCTACACATTTAAAGACAAGGGACACACATCCAATATTCGTGTATAATGGAAAAATCCCTCTCACAGTATTTTCGATTGCCACGACCGGGATTCAAACCCTGGACTTTTGGGTGAGAGGCAGGTACGTTACCATCTCGACCATCAGTCATATGTCATAATTTGCCTAAGACTTTTCCTGACGCCCTGTATAGACTAACTCATTTGAATGTACCAATAAACGCTCGAAAACTTTTAGCTATGTATATATTTTTAGTATATTCAGAAACAGAAAACGTTTATGGTTCCAACTGAGTCATTAAGTAAAACACATTTAAAGTTTGACAATTATTATTTTCAACCAAATAAACATTAAATCATTAGGAAAATTGATACATGAGTTGGAGCGTGTCAATTATGAATCTCGTGGCAAATTCAATATTTATCAGCTGCCGTTAGAACAGGGTAAATATTAAAATACAAAAATGTCAAATTATTTGATTAGTATGAAAATTGTCACTACTCGTAATAGCTTTTGACAGTGCATACAGGGTGTTCCAGTCTGTTGTAGCAGGACTTTAACAGTCAATAGACATTTGAAAAATATTAAAAAAAGTTCATATAAACATAGGTTGAGAAATGCTTAGTTTTCGAGATACAGGGTGTTAAAGTTTGAAAATAAATATGGATTTATATTTATATTTCCAGAACGCTAAGAAGTATCGAATCCAAACTTACCAATTCTTTACATACAATTTAGAGGCCTATTTTAAATTAACAAACTACTACTTTACTTAACCATGGGCGTAGATATATGGATTTATTAAGGCTCTTTTTTACAAAAAAGTAGTACGCTACTGATATTTTTCCATGTTTCCAGTTTAATTCAATAAAGCAAGAAAAAACAAAAATTTAATGTCTCTTGGCACTTTTTGATATGAGAAGCCGTTGTTCAGAAAATTTACATTTAATCTTTTGATGCACGCCTCTGGAGGAATTTTAGACAAACTTGAGGTCGCTCAGAATTTCACCAAATTTGATGGTACGAAAAGTCTTTTAAAAAGGAAGAATCAAACACTGCTAATGATGCTTGTAATGTTGCTAGCTTTTGTGTTTGTGTTTCTAATAATTTATTTTAGTTCGACCGTTGCGTTTTGTTTTAATACATCTGTATTTTAAAAATTTTGATTTACATGATAATGAACTTTTACAATAAATATTTTAAATGTTTCATTCTTTATTTTTAAGAGACTTTTCGCACCATCAAATTTGGTGAAATTCTGAGCGACTTCAAGTTTGTCTAAAATTCATCCAGAGGCGTGCATCAAAAGATTAAATGTAAATTTTCTGAACAACGGCTTGTCATATCAAAAAGTGCCAAGAGACATTAAATTTTTGTTTTTTCTTGCTTTATTGAATTAAACTGGAAACATGGGAAAATATCAGTGGCGTACTACTTTTTTGTAAAAAAGAGCCTTAATAAATCCATATATCTACGCCCATGGTTAAGTAAAGTAGTAGTTTGTTATTCTAAAATAGGCCTCTAAATTGTATGTAAAGAATTGGTAAGTTTGGATTCGATACTTCTTAGCATTCTGGAAATATAAATATAAATCCATATTTATTTTCAAACTTTAACACCCTGTATCTCGAAAACTAAGCATTTCTCAACCTACGTTTATATGAACTTTTTTCAATATTTTTCAAATGTCTATCGACTGTTAAAGTCCTGCTACAAAAAACTGGAACACCCTGTATATCAAATTTGAAGGTACCTGCTTTGATTAAAATTAAGAGTTCAAAATTGATTGTCTGATATGGTCGAAAATCAGTATTCATGGGTTTCCAAAGGCACTGATTGTGAATGACACAATATCCTATAATAAAAGAATTAAAATAAATATCGAGCGGTTTAAGGGAAAAATTTGTAATTTCAACATAGTCGAAGAAAATTGTTTCATTACTGGGTACAAATAGACATTATTCAATATTTATTTAGTTAAGGCCTATTGTTTGAGAGAATGTTGAGGAAGACATGTGTAACAAGCTATAACATTGGCAGATCGATTGGTCGGTGTTAAAAGGAAACATGGAAACTATTTCCAAACGAAAAAACGTTTTTCAGTATAGTCACGCGTGCAATTATGTTTACGAGCTAGTAGTACAGATGTATAATATAACTATTTTACTATTCATAATTTCATTTCATGGTTTTATTATCGAAGACCTCACCATATCAATGACAGTTCTTAAGTGGTATACTTCAATTTGAATTCGCTATTTTTACCTGCAATTTGAAAGTTGATAAGGTTGGTTCGTTCATCAGCCCCTTGACTATAAAATTGAATTTTGAGGGGATCTTCAACGCTTTTAATATGGGCCAATCGATCTGTCAATGTTATAGCTTGTGGTACATGTCTCCCTCAACATTCTCTAAAAACTTACTTACAAATCATTGAAAAATGTCGGCAGCTCTTAAGACTATATGTACCTACTAGTGATCTGAGATTAATAAATAAATATAAGATTGGTATAAAAGATAGTAGAGATTAATTTTCATATAAAATAGGTAAACAAAGAAATTTTAATTTGCTTTAATAAGAACCTAAAACAGTTATCAAAATAGTATAAATAAAAGGTAAAAAAAGTGCATATAAAAGTGATTGCCTTATATCTTTCTGAATTTTGAAGATTTGGAACTAGAGTATTTCTACTATAAAGGAAAGAGGCCGCTTGTGGGAAAATAAAAATGCTAATAGAAAATTGAAACTAACCTCCTGGACAAAATTACCGCATCATAAACTTGCCACAATTTTGATGCTACTCCTTTCTGAACCTATGGTCCGATTTGAATGATATTTCTTTCATTGTAGGTAGGTTAATTCTTTGATAATGAAATTGTACCAATTATTTTTCATAAAAAGTTTATTTTACTTTTATACTGGGTGTAATAAAAATGTTGTTTACAAAAACATGTTGAGCTATGAAAGGGTGTATCTCCTCTAATAATAGAGATAATGAAGTGAACTAAAAATGAAAACATTAAGGAAAGATGAGGCTACAGTTTCATTTCAGCTGCGATATGTTGTGGTTGCTAGTATACGCTACAGGGTGATACAAATTTTCGAAAAAAAAATTACACCCGGTATAAAAGTAGAATTAACTTTTTATCAAAAATAATGGGTACAATGACATTATCAAGGAATGAACGAAATATCATTCAACGAAACATAGGCTCAGAAAAAAAAGTAGCATTAAATTTGTATGGTGGTGCATTTGCTTTGTCAATGAGTTTATAATTAAAATAAGTTTCTTCAGTCCAGGTTATATAATATACAGTCTCTGGTATCTGAAAAGAATGATACAGTAGACCCAATATTGATCTCTGCAATAAATCATTTTGAATTTAACATCAATATTCCCTTGGGGTTATCCCAGGTTAGTTAAGTTAAGTTTATTTATTTGGGTCATTGTGTTATTTATAACTACACTGGTACTAATTTGTATAAGAGTTTCATAAAGCCATCTCAACACTGACAAATCAAACAAAGACATGTAGTAGCAAATTGAAATATCATACAATTTTTAGTAAATACTTGTGTTTAAAGTTTTATGTAAAAGCGTCAATATTTAAGTAGCTAACTCATCTTTTAGGATAAGAACCACAAATCTGTTGTAAAATCAGTGTATAGTGTTTCTCTTCTGTAATGCATTTCTAGCTTAGTAATTTTTTTTATTTTTCAATATTGGTTTTGGTGAACACTTTACAAAAGTTAACTGGTTACAATAAATTGAAAAAAGTAAAAAAAAAATTTAAGGTATTCTGAATAAATGTTGGTCGACCTTTTGAGAAGATCATGCAACCAAGCTAAAATTTTCATTATACTAGGTAGCCTAGAAAATATTCCAAAAGAGAGAAGAAAGTAAATCTGGCATACAGGAATAATGTGTACATCTTATGCGAAGAAATCAGAACCAATTAATGCTTGTCCATTAAAAGAATCATGGCAATGCACGAATTATAGCGGCGGATGTACTACTATTTTATTTAACACATTAAACGCCAATAGCATATTTACAAAATGTTAACCAATGCGCGGCCCTGGACAAAAATTCCTACAGGACACGTGATCCACAGGCATCCACAGGTGTTTAATGCAAAACTGAATGTTGTGGCGTGGTAGGAACTACTTTTGACTGGCGGTACAATAATATCTCATTATTTAACACATTGACTGTGGCACCACAAAACCATACTTTGACTTTTACTGTGTTACATATCGCGGCCCGTCATGCTTTACAGGCCTCCGGGGATATGTATGCAGGGTATAAAGTAATGCCATCTATCGACAAGTAACTGTAATAATTGTGCAACCTGCATACGGCATTATGTTTATAAAGAAGTAAACTGTTCTCTACTATAATCGTAGACCAATACATATCGCCGAAGTGTTGTACCGCAAGAAAATAATAAAACTTAAGAATAATTAAATTAGTGAAATTTTAATGCACAAAATGTTACATATTTATTCAAAATAAGCTTATAAAAATAAATTTTTGGTAAATTATAATGAAAAATGAAATGAATCATTCATGATGTTTGTTGGAACATGACAAGCAATATCCGAGAAAGTTTGGACAGTTGCTACAATAGCTTATAACTCTAATATTTTTTTACCTCGAGAAGATGCCATTGCAAAAGCTAAACTAATGCTGATTGAATTCCCGGCAAATCAGGCAAATACAAGACTGAACACAAATATCTATAAATCTTGTTTAGTCTTGTCTGTACATATCCCCGGCGATATGTATAGCACAGCACAAATAATATATTTTTTCTGTGCGTTACATATCGCGGGGGGCATGTTATAAAAAACGTATTTACTTGATTGCGGAAAGTTATGTTATTTGGTACCTACTTTTTTTTCTATATTTTTCTATGCTAAAAAATGACAAAGTTACGTCATCCGCATAGAACTATTATTTTGTAGTTTTTCTGCGTCGCACAGAGGTAATACGAAGTACAGTGCGCCGGGGATATGTAACGCAGTGTTTATCACTCCATCTTGATTTTCTTGGCAAATATGTCACCTTTCTTAATTTTTTTCGTTTTAACACTTTCTGGTATTTCCCGCCTATTTTTTTTAAAGTCCCAACCAGCGACTTATAAAGAGGAGACTGGCGATAAGCTGAATTCGTTTGGCCTGAACAATATTACCCAGTTGATGCCACAATTGCCACAGAGCGGTTGCACAGTTACTTTCGTTTTGTTATTCTACACGGCTTTGCGCGCTATTTTGAAGTCTTGTTTGATTTATGTGTCAGCGCGCTTTTCTATCTATTTTCGTGTTAATTCTATTTATCTGGTTAATTATCTGCTTTGTGTTGTTAATTATCTGCTTTGTGTTTAAAAACATTATAAATATGGTTAAACAGTGTTGGTATTGTAAAAAAACTTTTGTGTCAACGTCAAATCGTAGTTTTCACATGTAAGTACATAAAAAGCATATAAATAATTTTAAGTTGTGTTAATTATATTTATATATATAATTATATATAATCTGATTTGGTTAACTGACAGTTTTTAGAAATACTGTAGCAAAAACCAAATTTCGAAATAATTTATAATTTCAGAGTGATTTGCAATTCCTTACTGCCTCCGGAGCCATCTTAATTATCAATCATAATATCTGAAATAAAATTTTTAAAATATCTTTTTGTTTTATTATGCCATAAACATTAAAAAAATAGGGCAATTTAATGCTCTAATTACGCCAGTGTAAATCTATTTCTAATTATGTAGTAGCACACAAAATAAAACAAATAACAATTTTATTTGTGAACTTTGCTGTACTTAGTTTTTCTTTTTCATGCTCTACCACCGGAGAATCTGCTGTTATAGTAGATTTTGATGGCGATTCAACAGATACTGTAGAAGAACGTAAATGAGATAATGGTTCTGACCTGAAAATATATTCTTTCTCTTCCTTTTCTTTTTTGGGATTTAATACCACATTTCTTGAGATTCCTATCCAAAAAAGTTGAATTATCTAAAAAATATTCAAATTAACCAGTTTAAAACTGGGAAATAACCTCTACGCCTTTGACGTAATGTCCTCTGACATTACGTCAAACAATCGAACAAGACCAAATATATTATCTATGAACAAGACTTTAATATTTTAAAGTCTAAAGTCGCTATTGCGTCGCAAAACCGTGTAGAATAAACAAAACGAAAGTAACTGCGCAACCGCTGTGTGGCAATTGGGCATCAACTGGGTAATATTATTCAGGCCAAACAAATGCAGTGGATACATAGACGATCTCCAGTTTTGTATTATTAAGTCGCTGGTCCCAACGATATGAGATTTTCTTTGTAATAATTTTTTACCGAAACTGACTCTCGCATAATAATTACCAATTATAATTATGCGACCTGCATCCAAGAAGTTTTCACAAAGATCTAAAATTATTTGGGTTTGTTTCGAATTTTCCAACATATATTAGGTACTTTTTTACCCCCTAGTGCATCCCCTAGGCTGGAAAACTCTGCTCTAATATGTGCAGAGAGTTTGACTTCAGAACCTAGTTTGGGATCATATAGGGATCAGGAAAACATGAGGTGGACATCCCGGTTCGTGGGAGGAAGTCCGCCATATTGGATTTATGTCAAATTGATAGGTCGCTGTATCTCCGTAACGCCTAGTCTAATTTGAATGATTTTTTTTTTGGTTAGATTGCAAATTTTGTTTAGAACTAAAAAGGTTACATTCATTTTTTACGCAACTGTAAGTAATACCCCCCAAAAATACAAAAAAGGGAATTAAAATTATTCTTTTCCGTTCATTGTCGTTTCCACCCATTTTCTTGCACCTTAACAAAAAAAAATACTAGAAACAGTATTTGTAGGCTATTGCTTTAGCTACAAATTTGTGTTTAGAAAATTAAATTATCTTAAATAATAAGAAAGATATGACCACTTTAGTCCCGAGCCGACACTCCTGGCGGCTATAATTTGAATGTAGTTGCTATCCCTGAGCGTCCCTGTGCCAGATAACCTGCGGTGTTTACAAAATATAATGAAATCAACTCTTTATTTAAACATGTTTGCAAGATTTGTTGGATAAACATTTGCAAAATTTAGAGCATTAAATTTAATTTTTTTTTACAAGTGCAATTTTTTTTACTCACTACGTTCTGCATGAGCAAGTTATTAAAATTATCAGGAATAGCGCGCAAAATGTTTGTAGGCTCTAAAAATTCCTCCTTATCATCTAATTTATACCCAAAATGAACGGCATTTAATGGAGCATTGATTGAAACAATTTAGATATAAATGAGTGCAATAATATGCCTTTTTAATATGTTCCAAACAAGAAAACGTGGCAAATTTTCAGGGATACAATTTTCGTATTAAAATAAATTCAGGACCTTAGTTCATCAGAAAATTTACATGAAGATCCAGGTTTTGTAGTGTGCACTAAAAACTCCTCTGCGTGTATTATACAGAATTCTAAGCTGTCCACTTCAAAATTTTTTAGAAATTTTATAGGATCAATTTTTAGTATTTGCTTTTTAGAACCAATTTTACAAGTGTAATCACATCCAGTTAGAATGTGAGGAGCTGGAAAAACATCGCACATTCAAAAATATTATAAATATCTTAGATTGTCCCGTACCCCAATCCGAAACCATATTTCCAGTTTTAGTGGAAATGAGGAAAAATAAAACAAAAGGAGAATAAAAACGTCAGTGTCGGAGGATAAAATTACCGCACGATTTTCATTAGAATTCACAATATGTGGAATAATTTTGTGGTCAACTTCTTCCAATGTTATTAGGTTCAAATTTTTCTCCAAATTTTTCTTAACCATTTCCGATTCACTCTTGCGTATATATAAACAAGGAAATACCACATTCACACAATTAACAAAAGAACTAAGACGCATATTAAAATTAATATTGCAAGCTATAAACTTATTTCTAAAAGTTGAATTTATTTTTTGAAGATAACCAAAAAGACTAATAAAACAGGTATTGGAGTTGTTTCATCTCTAATATACCGGGTGACCACGAAATGAGGCTCGCCCTTATATCTTCTTTGTTTTACGGGATATAAATTTCAAATTTGGACTCGTCAAATAACGGTTAAATATGCATTATTTCAACCATTTTATCACTTTCTGTCGCTTCCGGTTTCACCGGAAGTGACACTAACTTTCGTTTTTTAAATGGAACACCCTGTATATTTTTACATTTTTGGATTCAGGAGGTCATTTTGAATACAGTTAAGGCATATTGAGATAAAAATATTATTGACAGACATTTTTATGAGCAAATTTAATTTTTGGTCTAGGCGGCCGTGACCCCAAAAAAATGTTTTGTTTTGCTTCAATAATTAATCAAAAAATACAATTATGATATTATGCCGTATGACATTTGTGTTATAAGATCTTAAACATTTCGGAAATCGTTTTTCTAGAATAACTCATTTTTTTTAAATGGCACCATTGTGACTCACTATGTTATTTTAATAAAGCATTTCATTACCGATAATTTGATACCAAACACTTCATTATTTGTTCATATTGTGTAGACTAAACACGCTTCAACTTACATTCAATGAATGTAAGTTGAAGCGTGTTTAGTCTACACGAAGTTTTTATTCAGATGATTTTTTATTAGTGTTGTGCATATTTTTTCTTGTGTTATTTTTTATATGAAAACAGATGATTTTTGCATGCAGAGATTAAGCTCCATGTTCGAGTTTACCTTTTAGAATACTATGACAGGTCGAAGATACCATCTTCATGCGTATTCTGAGCCTTGAAGAAGTTTACGTCGAGTAAACGAAACGTCGGAAAAAGAATAGCGTTATTTTTATTGTCCTGTACCGACCATTTTCCCTTCCTTATAAGATTGTCAAGGACACAATTTTTAATTCAGAGATAATTATTTTTATCTAGCATATTTTCCAGCTCATGAAGTAAATCTGATTTACTTAGTAGCTTTTTCCATTTTACCATATTCTCGCAGGCGCTGAGTAGTAGGTATATCAACTATATTGTTCAAATTGTAACCGCTTGGAGTGCCACCGCGGAACTAAAATAGCTATAACTTTCTTATTCTTTAAGATAGTTTAATTTTTCAAAAGCGAGTTTATAGCTAAAGCAATAGGCTACAAACATTATTTTAATTTTTTTTTGTTACGGTGCAAGAAAATGGGTGGAAATGACAGTGAACGGGGAAGAATAATTTTAATTCCCTTTTTTGTATTTTTGGGGGGTATTACTTACAGTTGCGTAAAAAATGAATGTAACCTTTTTAGTTCTAAACAAAATTTGCAATCTAACTAAAAAAAAATCATTCAAATTAGACTAGGCGTTACGGAGATACAGCGACCTATCAATTTGACATAAAATCCAATATGGCGGACTTCCTCCCACGAACCGAGATGTCCACCTCATGTTTTCCTGATCCCTATATGATCACAAACTAGGTTCTGAAGTCAAACTCTCTGCACATATTAGGGCAGAGTTTTCCACCCTAGGGGAAGTACTACCCGTAAACTTAGAGATCATAAGTATATCCTTCTGGATCACAGGTTTTACATTTTTTTCCACCATACTTTTGCTTCTTTCTTGGAATATATTGCCAAAGTCCCAGTCTACCACGAAAAGCAATCATGTTTTCAACTGTCAGTAAATTACCAGGGACTTTATTTTTCTTGAAGTTAGGCAGAATATGATTTATTAGAGGTGTTAATTTGTACATTTTGTCATTTTGAGTAAACCTATTTTCTGCTAAATGCCAAAATCTAAACAGAAGGTCAAAGCGATTTTGACTCATTATCTTAGAGTTTACATAATTTTTATACAAAATATTTCTACTCCTGTAGCAATCAATATTTGATAATCTGTGGATACCCATTTACATCAGAATGCCCAAAAACTGTTTTATTCGATGTTGTTTGTGTCTTGCCATTCTTTGAACCTGCTGCCTCTACTAAGTCTTGTATTTAGTTGAGTTTGCCTGGCCTGTTTATTTGTCTCATTTACCATCACATCAATAAGACTTATCGACAAAGAAATATATTTTTGTGTACTGGCACAGGAGGAACTGTTATACCTTGCTGGATTAATAATGTAAAATTTTGCTTATATATTACGATAACATCAGATCAAATGTCCTTAAAGCCTAATGATTGCTGGTCGAGATTGGCTTGTATTTCTTCTACCTCAAATTCCAAGAGATTTTCTATTTCACTGCTTGACGGGAAGCAAATAGATGTATGGCGGAAAGCAAATAGATATTTATTAATAAACCCAATTTTCAAAAAAAATTACAACTTTGAACATTTTTATAAAAACAACATTATTGTTTGTTGTTTATATGAAGTTGTTAACTGTGCATTATTTTAACGGTCACCCGTAGTTCACACACATACCACGTGGCGTTTAATGTGTTAAAAATAAGAATCCTTTATGTATTTTACCACTATCAGTTTGTTAAATAAAAATATTTCATTGCTTCATCGAAATAAACAAGTAATAAAATTCATTTAAAAAAAAATAAAAGTAAATGTAAATCAATCTGTTTACTGTAGACGGAGAAGCTAAGGATTTATTTTCAAATGTCTGCAAATAGTTCCCTTATTTGCCTCAACATATATATTATTCAGGTGTTGCCATTTATTTATTTGTTTCTTTCTTCCAAACTTTTCTTGGAAACAAAATTTTTCATTTGTAAAACTCACCCGTGTCATTTCTCAGAGCAAAATGATAATAGACGAGCACACACAAGGGGGATTTTTGAAATATCTAGTCTGGCACAGGCCAATCCCTCGAATTTTTTCTGTACGTTTATGCTGCCGACGTTCTAGATTGGTGAAAATATCAGATCATTGACAGTTTTTGACACATGCAGTTGCAGAATGAAGGTTCGTCTTTTCGCGTGCCTGTAAACATTTTATACAACTAAAAAACTTCTAATCCGAACCTCAATCCCCAATATATGAGGGAATTTGCAACTAACCAAGAGAACTGTCCCTTGACACATCAACACTGCAAGAAAAACGAAACGAGATCTACGTGTTTTCAATGAAATATCCGATCTGTCCCAGACCGGATCGGCGAAAGCAGAATGACAGATTTGATCGCCGGGAAAGATCGCTCGAAAATCCCTCTCGTGTGTGCCTGGCTAATAGATAGAGTTGCACACTTCCCATGTAAGCTGTTTAATCGTGGTACATCTGACATCTTCATATTTCCACTCGACTTCTACCAATGAATGGAAGTCAACTGAACTAACAGCATTTCTGTTACTATTTACGTGCTGATCTGTAAAGGTACTGATTTTCCAACAGACAAGGTCTGACCCCTAAACTAATTGTTATCATCACGTTAGCATGATTTTTAAAAATATTTTGTATTTTGCTCATCTTGCCTTAAACATTTTTTAAATTTATTTCTTCAATTGTCTTGCTCACTTCAAATAACTTAATTTTAGATGACACTTACGCCGTTAAACTGTGCTGTGAGGCTTATTATTGCAATAAGCAATAAGTATACAAAAATTGTACATTCAAGAAATAATATGCCATTTCTAATATTCTTGTTTGCATGTGAAATTTGTATGTTTAATGCAAATTTAATATTGTTGTTTCTATTTTTCTAACTAAGAATTCAAATATTACTTATATTTAATCACCAAAAATGTTTATTCACTAATACTAAGTATATTACATGTGGTGTTATTATAGTAATAATTACATGTGGTGTTATTATATTATATAGAGAGGTTCTTCAAGTAACTGGTAGCGACAACTGTACATTTAATCAATCTCAGAAGGAGTTGGGAAAAGATGATTTTACAAAAATCCCAAATGGGGTAAATGGTGTAGAGGATAGAATGTCCGTAATTTGGGAAAAAGGTGTGCATACTGGTATCATTGATCCCTGTAGATTTGTAGCCATAACTAGTACGAATGCCGCAAAAATATTTAATTTGTATCCCAGAAAAGGCTGCATTGGTGTAGGATCCGATGCAGATATAGTTATTTGGAACCCAATAGCGATTCGAACCATCTCTGCTAAAACACATCATCAAGCTGTAGATTTTAATATTTTTGAGGTAAATCATGAACGTTTCTGTAAACATTATATTTGCTCATTTATGAAATACAGAATAATCAAATAATGAACAAATTTGGAATCATACATAATTTGTTTTAGGGTATGCAGTGTCATGGGGTACCAGAATATGTTATTGTAAATGGAAGGGTTTGCGTAGATGAAAATCAGCTGAGAGTAGTTGAGGGTCATGGACATTTTATTGAAACTCCTGTTTATGCACCATACGTATATGATCCAGAGAAGGTGGCATCTTTAAAGCCTGAGAAAAATGGAATAACAGATGATATGGAATACTTACAAACACTGCAAAAGGTATAACTGTTGTTTAGTAGAATAAATCTATAAATGCATAGTAAATATGTTTATCTCTATTGATATATTGGATTACATTAATTATTGATATGCGATCCATTTTTAATGACGATGAGTCAGTTCACAGCTTTTTAATATATATGTTTACAGTAACCAGCAGCCAAGTACGTACATCGCGTCAGGTTTACATGCGAAATAAATGGCTAACCGATTAGCAGCGCGTGCAGGTGTGATCTTATAGACTGTAAAAAGGCACCAACGTTTGAACCCATACCATTTAAATTCCTTTATGTCGTGGCGAATTCAATCTGTTTCGCACCCGTGAATATGAAATGTCTAATTACCCACATATTCTGCTGCCAGTTACTGTATATACCTACTTATTTTCTGTAGCATATACATTTAATTATGTATTTTATATGGTATTAAAATAACTTGGGGTTTTGAAGACAATATAGAGAAACTAAAACTATGTACCACTTTTAAAATATTTAGATAATACTGAAGACAGGGTCAATCAATCCAGACTCATCATAATCTCAAAATTCTCACACACTCACACAGCCAGTGGCTGGTGAATTTTCGATGTTAGATATTTCAGTTTGGAGATATGGGACCTATACCAAATTATAAGAGGTTTAATTTGGGATGAAAATGAGAATGTTGGCAAAAAAATTGAAAAACAATTTGCAAAAAAATTTCCGAACATCTGCCGCCGTCCCTGAAAAATCTTGAAATTTATATATTTCAATTTTTTTTAAATATCAGAATAGTCCTCAATATAATCTAAGGGTTTTCTCTCGTTCTATTGGTTTTGAAAAAATATTAATTTTTGGAAAAGTTATCATTTTGGTGATTTGGTGTTTCAAGTATGAGTTTTTTGCAGGTACATTTGCAAGAAGATAATTTGTGTCCAACTCCAACTCTACCTGAATCAGCAGTTGGCACACCATCTTGTAGAGGAGCTAGACCTGAAGGACAAAGAAATATACAGGAATCTACGTTTTCAGTTAGTGGTATGTATAATTTTTTAAATTTAAAACATGGGTGACAAAATGAAATTTTATGTTTTTCATTTTATATATGACCATTTAGTAAAAATATAGAAAAAGGTGACCCTTCTAGACATTACAATGTTGCTAATCTATTTATAATTCAATCATGAAATGGATGAAAATAACTTGAGATTTAATATTTTTCACTTAAACCTCCTTTTATTGAGACAATAGGTTTTTAGTTTCTAATAACTCTTGCAACTATATTTCAGATTTAAAAAAAAAATAAATAAGTACACTAAATAAAATTTTCTTTAGAACAAAAAAAGACCACTCTAGATATTGTGTCAAAAAAATTACAGTTTTTTTGGGACAAAATATATTATTCAGAATTCACGAATTTGCTTAGTAAAAGTAAACCTAATTTTCTGTATATCTAAAAAAAGCATTAGCTTAACCTTAAAACATTCAAAATATCTATATATGACCATTTAGTAAAAATAAAGTTTACCATTTTGACGATTTTTGGCATACTTACATGATTGGTTGATATAGCTCTAAATTTCTAAACACTGAAAAGAAGGTGTATAATATTCTGTACGAAAAACATGGGAATATAATATTTGAAATAGTTTGCAAGAGTTCTCTCGATGCCGACCTCTTTTGTAAAATAATATGTATTATTTTTTAGTCAGGATATTAATTTCTTTTTCCTAATTTTGTAAAAAGTAATGCATACTTTCAGAGCGAGAAGTACTGAAAACACCTGCATTTGCTAGATTTTTGATAATGGACTCTATGAGAGCAAATCCACAGGTCGTGGAAATTATTGCAAGGTAAAAAGAATTATGCATTATTGGAAAAGGTTTCGCCCTACCTTTGAGCCTGCGATTAAGTGCCCTGCGGGTACAGTAGAGAGCCCTTTTCTAATGTTGTCACTTTTCCAAATTTCGTTAAGTTTAATTAACACAATTTTTAGTGTAAGCAAGCTAGCAATTTCAATGACAGCACACTTAATGTCTCTTCTTTTTGTCCATTCGCGGCGCCGGTTGAGAGGGGTCTTGCCCTTTCCAATGGGCGAGTGAACAATTTTTTTAAAACTATTTTAATAACATCTACACATAAAAATAGTTGACCCGTATTTTTTGTTTTTAAAAAAGAAATAATATCTTAAATCCAAAAAAATTCGTAAACTTTAAACACTATTTAAACGGCCAGATATTGACGCCAATTTTCAAACTATTCTATTGGATGTGACGTAATATAATTTCCAAGCCAGAACAGGGAAACAAGCGCTACATTGGCATGTTTCTAAATAATTTAAGAAATTCTATACTGCCGTAAGCTATTTTATCGGTTTCAGGATATTAATCCTTTGTTTACATATACAAAAGTAGGCTGGCAAATAAGTCATAACTAAAGTTGTACAGTAATATAATATTTATTTAATATGATATAGGTTTTCAAACCAAATTTATAATTTGAAACAGATTTCTTTCTGGATCTGACGCCCAAGAAATCTGTTTCAAATAATATTTATTGCCATGCCAACAGCTTGTACGGTAATATTACAATAAAGATCTGTCAACAACTGTCAACAGATGAAATAATAAAGAATGAAACTATAGGGCTATTTATTAATACAAACAGACAGAAAACTCCAAACAATAATAATTAAATACTGAAATGTATCACTACTGCTTCTGCTTCTTATAATATCTATTAATAATGTATTTATTTTCTGAGACCGATAAACTATTGAACAAATCACGGATGTTATGAATCACAACAGCCTTAGATATCTTAAAATCCTCGCTCTACGAGCTCGGATTTCAAACCGACATCTGCAGCAGTTATGATACTCATAACATTCCTAGATATGTTAATAGCTATTCTTTATATTTAAATTTTATGTAGTAAGTTATCGATCTTTAAATGGTAATTAGATATAGAGAATATTTACATGTTCGTTATGTGAAAGAATATTAATAATTAATATTAAAATTTATATTAAACATTATTTGAGGCAATGTACTTTCTTTTTAGAAATTTGGCAACGGATTTGCTTCCACTTACTGTCAATTGGTGTGTAAATATAAAACCGTATTGAAGATTTGTTTTGCACTGTTGTTTGTCAATTTTTATTTTATATTCCATTTGAAATTATATCTGAAATGCCTCTAAAGAAGTGTTTTGTACCTGCTTGCTGAAATAATAGTGAAAATAACAAAAATAAACACTTCAGTTTGAGTACAAATAACCAGAACAAAGCATATGTCAAAATATTTGACAGATACCATTGACAATGGACATCACTGTGATGCTATCTAAGGATTCTATTGGGCGCTGTCAACATCGTACGCTATTACATCGTTCTGTATCCGGCACAATGCTTTATTTGAAATCTGTTCTCATTTTGAGCGTTTTCATTCTACAATTAAACAAATAATAGTTGGTAAAATGACGTCGAAGATATATTTATAACATATTTGAGGTTCATACTACAATACCATATTATTACTTTTCGTCAATTTTGTTGTTGTTCACTCGCCCATTAACATAAAATAACAAAAGAGAAAAAAAACAGAAACAGAAATGAAACAAGAAGCAGAATAATTGCTCTAGTAAAAACAGGACAGAGTTAAATAAAATTGCAAATTAACTAACTACACACAGGGTGTGGCCGTAACAATTATTACCAAACGACCTATTTAAAAAAATTGCGTCAAAAATTTTATAAAGTTGGAGAAGTACGTTTTTCAGCAAATAATTTTGAAAAAGGGGTCACTTTTGGGATGCTATACATTAAAAACTTCAATTAGGCCATTTTGTTCGGTTTCATAAGGACTTCTATATACTTTTGTTTTTTTAATATATTCTTGGGGAATTATACTAAATTGGTGAAGCAAAAAATTCAAGTCGAGTAATTTTTAAAAATCTTTTTCGGCTTAGAGAAAACTCGCACCGTACAGTTTTCAAATTTTTTCGACAATTTTGATATACGAATTTCACGCCATTTAAAAACCGTTTAAACTCTTCTATTTAAAAATGAAAAAATATATATTTTCTTGTTCCATTTGAGAAAAATTTTGACAATATGCAAGTTTAGAGTTATTTTTTTATCTCTTTGGGAAATAATTTATACGACATTTATCGATTTTTTTTTTCGACTAAAAATAAAATTACATGATGCATTTCAGTTTTGTATGAAGCTAACTTCAGATTTATTGGGACTAAATTAGAATTTTTTTTTCTACTCTAGAAAAAGCTTTTGTACAGTAAAAATGAGCTTAGTGGCTAACACGGTTTATTTGGACTAATTCCTTTTGATTCCACTGGGACAAAATTTCGCCACACAAATGAACTTAAGTGGCTAACTTAAGATTTAAAGGGACTAAATTTAATTTTTTTTTTTCGACCCCACTGGGAAATTTTTTTTACTACGCATATAATAGCTACAGAGACGTAGATTAGATGACTGTCTCATATAATAGCTACAGAGACGTAGATTAGATGACTGTCTAAGTTAAAAACAAATTTCCAAAATTTATTTTTCGGGGAATACAGTCATGTGACCAAAAAAGAGAACTCTATTTTATATTCAAGCTTTCGAAACTTTATTATGCCTTTTCTTTCTGTTCTTATTTGAGATTTATGGCCACACTTCTGAACATTACCCAGATAATCTGAAAAATATCTGGATTATTTAAAAAATAACCTTTACGCCTGTGACTTTACGTCAAAGGAACAGTTAAAGGTTGGTTTTTTTGACATAAAATATAATTAAAATAAAATAAAAACAATGAAAACGGACATCCAATAAATTGGAATGGAGCAAAAATTTTAACAAAAGAACCGGACAGTAAAAAGAGAAAAATTAAAGAATCTGCAATAATTTTACTAAATGAAGACAAATGCGTATCAAATTATTCTGTACAATATGGTTACCGATGCTAAAAGAAGAACGTAGCAACTTGAATATCTAATCTAATCAACTTTTCTGTGAGCGTAGTAAGTATCTATGGTTATGATATAAACATTAAAAGAGAAAGACTATTTAGCATTGAGAAAGGAAACAGATTAAGTTTCCGAAACGTCTGCAAAACATCATTGTTTTTATTTTATTTTAATTATATTTTATGTCAAAAAAACCAACCTCTAACTGTTCCTTTGACGTAAAGTCACAGGCGTAAAGGTTATTTTTTAAATAATCCAGATATTTTTCAGATTATCTGGGTAATGTTCAGAAGTGTGGCCATAAATCCCAAATAAGAACATAAAGAAAATACAGAAAGATGCCACAAGTAATTTTTAGACAATATTTATTATGCCAATAATCAAGAAAATAATCAAAATTTTTCAGTACCTACTTTATCACATTTTTCACAAAAATTAAAAAAATTACTCTTTCCTTCTACCAATATTAAATGCTTAGCTTTTAAAAATAAATTAACTATAAATAATTCATTCACCAAATTAAAAGCCAAAGAACATTTTGAATTATTCCAATGTTTTTGCGAAGATTGTAAAAAAAAGTATACAGCCTGTTACAAATTCGCTTCTCACTACAGGGATCTCGTAAACAGTAAAAGATACAGCATCGGTTAGATTGGGGCAAAGTTGCAGAATTTGGCGATTGGGAATATTCTGTAGAGAAATCAAAAATATCTCTTGTTCTCGCTTTTGTTGTTCTTGAGATTTTTGAAAAATGTAAACTTTTGAATTTTTGTTTTCAATGTTCACAGGGTTATCCTTTACAAGATAGCATGAAAAGATTTTTTAAAGGACGTTTCATCTATTCGTGACCATCATCAAGTACGTTAATTTAAATATGGGACCTGTGTTTTTATTGAATTTTTTTATAGCATTTGTACCTAACAGCCAGTTTCATAATCGAACTTTAAATTTAAAGTCTGATTAAAGTCGACTGAAGAATATTGTGCTGTTTCATAATACTTTTAAGTGTCTTTAAGTGTACTATAAGTTAAAGCGCCAATATTGACGCTTTAGCAGACTTAAAGTTCAATCTAATCTAACAAAAATCACATTCTTTGTTTTACGTGTCGTTTTGTGAGTGTTTCCATTTGTTTGTTCTCAATTTTCCACATTATAAACTGATATTGAGAAATTTCGCCTTCAAGTTCATCCAATGAACCACAAACATTTTTAAGGCGAAGGAAACTATAGAGACAGAGAGAAGCAGGCTCGATGGCTACGACGTTGTTGATTCCTTTGATAGATTTCGCCTAACAAAACCTACAGCTTTATTCATTTTAAATTTGATTGAAAATATATGTTTAGGTTACCAACACATAGGTAAGAATATCGTAATAATAATTTAAATCAGCAATGATGGTCAGCAAGAATATTTTTAAATCGTCAAATGCGCGCTCACAATGCCTAGGAATGTGCGGTATTACTAATAAAGCATTTGTACGTGACGTCATAATTAACCTCAAAAATATACGTTTTCGAATATTACAACAATTTTTATCAAAATTTCTGCTTGGTTCCTGTACTATCAGCTGAAATCTTGCTGAGTGTCATTATTAATAAAGTTTTAATTGCCTTAATCTAATAAAATAAGATGCTTTTTGTTGGTTGGAATTCCAACCTTAGCAGTCTAATTTTAATAATCTAAAATATCTTTATAAATCTACTGTCTGAGAGAGTTTTTAAATGTTATAATGGGTCCAAGCTAAAACCATAAATATTAAAATTAAAATTGAAAATAAATTTGTATATACTAAAAATTTAAGGTTATGCTATAGTCATACGATCCATTTTTTGACTGTGTCTAAAGTACCGATTATAAGTAATGAAACTTTAGTTAAAAGTTCGAGTGGCTATGATTATGAGACACCTCGACTTTAATGCTCCTTTTAAATGAACTTGAAGTCGAACTTTACCTTTAGTTAAAGTACATTTTAAAGTTCGATTATGAAACTGGCCGTTCTACTGATGTAGTCAAATTTTATTCTGCTAAATGTTTCGTAGCTGTAAACCATCATAAAGGAGAAAATCACATTTTTAAAAATTCACTTTACATAATTATTAACAATGAAACTACAAATAGAAACACAAGTAGAGGCACAATAAATGAATTTTAACAAAGAACGACAAAAATGATAAATAATTAACAACATATTTTTGGCACTACAAATCCACGAATTAATCGACCAATTCGAAGTTCAATCTTGAATTTATGAGAATGATATTTTAAGACTATTTAGACTAATTGCCACTGAACAGATTGCCAAATTTATGGTTTTAGCAAGATGGGACACCAGGGACACCACCTCATACTTTCTTCACTAACAATTTTCTGACAAATGACGCAATCGCCGAGTGGCCAGCGAGGTTACCGTACCTTTCGCCTTTGGACTTTGGGGTCATTTAAAAAATAAGATTGACAAAATGCCAGTTGATGTTGCGGAATTTTTACTACCACACTCCTGAACATTTCCCAGGCAATCTAAAAAATATATGGATTAAAAAAAACTAACCTTTACGCCTGTGACTTTACGTCATAGGAACTGTTAAAGGTTGGTTTTTTTGACATAAAATATAAATAAGTTAAAATAAGATTTTTTGTTAAATTCAGGTATTTTTTAGATTGTCTGGGAAATGAAACTAGGGAATGTGTTCCCATGAGGGAATAACGTAAATTGTCATTTACTATTGCTCGACTTACTATTACAGAGAGAATATGACGTCATTCCCTTATAGGAACACATTCCCCCAGGAGTATGGTAGTAAATCCCTAATAAGACAAGAAGGAAAATTGAGCGATGCCGCAAATAACTTTTGACAATATTTGGTTGTTAGTTATTATATAGTACAGTGTGTCCACGGATGGACGCATGAATAGGTGTAAATGACAAAAAATTTTCGAATTGGACATTACTCTTCTGGATTTAGCTCCTGCTTCTTCTAAAACTAAGAAGTGCCAAATATAAGTGAAATCGCTCATATACGGGGTGTTCTAGCGACATATTTTTAAAAATGCACTAGAATAAACTAAAGGTAAGTAAAGTAAAGGTACTTTTGAAGATACAACAAAATTGTATTTGGAAAAGTTGTTCAGAATAAAAAGATATGCCTAAATACAAGTTTTCAAAAAGATTGGCCTGTTTTGATGAACTCGTCATTTTTTCTCAATTTTGTTATTTTTATTTGAACAAATCAATAAAAATCAAGTATGTAGGTAACCATAACAGAATTATTATTATTATTCTGTTCGTAAATTGTTAATAAAGTAATGAAAAAAAAAATGCATAATAAAGGTAATTTAATGAACTTTATAAAAAAAAAATGTTTTTTAAAGTTGGCCGATTTTCCTTAAATTTTGCAACCCACCATAAATCTTTATTCTGAACAACTTTTCTTAATACAATTTTGTTGTATCTTCAAAAGTAAAGGTAGTTTATTCTAGTGCATTTTTAAAAACATGTCGCTAGAACACCCCGTATACAAGCGATTTCACTCATATTTGGCACTTCTTAGTTTTAGACGAAGCAGGGGCTAAATCCAGAAGAGTAATGTTCAATTCGAAAATTTTTTGTCATTTACACCTATTCATGCGTCCATCCGTGGACACACTGTATATTATATATATATCATTATATTATTATTGTTATTTGTTAAAATTCATTTATTGTGCCTTTACTTGTGTTCCTGCTTGTAATTTCATTTTTACAGTTTCATTGTTAATCATTAATTATGAAATATAATAAAATAAAATAACATTTATTTGAAAAATAATGAGATTTTTTTCATTGATGATGGTTTACAGCTACGAAACGTTTAGCAACATAAAACTTTACTACATCACTAAAGTCTGAGGTACAAATGTTACAAAAGAATGCATTAAAAAACACAGTTCCATATTTAAAGTAATGTACTTGATGATGGTCGCGAATAGATGAAACGTGTTATAAAAAAAACATTTTTATGCTAGGTATCTTGTAAAGGATAAAAAACGCCAATGAAAAAGTGTTCTTAGTTTTCCGATACCTTCTTTTAAAAATCTCGAGAACAGCAAGAGATATTTTCAATTTCTCAACGGAATATTCCTGATTGCTAAATTTTTTCCTAGTTTAACATGTTTTATCACTTAATCACAATCTCAGTTGTAACAAGGTTAAAATATTAGATTTTGAAAAAACTATCAAAAAAGGGTAAGTATTTTTGGAAATGTTATATTCATTGAACTGAATGGAATTAATGCCAGAACGGTCATTGAAAATTTTAGTGTTATTTTTACTTATTTGTTATATTCTAGAGCTGATACTCAAAATAGAGGAAACAAACTGTATAGTATTTTTAAAAAATTCCCGTGAACGTTTACGTTCACTTCGCGCATGACGTCACTCACAGAGTAATAGTCTAGGTAATAGGCGTCTCGTATGTACGAAATGTAAGAAAAATCATCGGATATGCTAATTTTTCTTGTAGTTCATTTTAAATTTATGTAAATTAGGTTATGTAAAATGTTTCTGTATAACTTTGACACATATTTAAGGCAAGTTTCATTAAAAATAAATAATAAAATTTGATATTGCTTATGGGCACATTGTAATGTAATAGTTTCAAAATTGTCTCAATGCTGAAATTTACACTACACTTTTCGGGGACACTTTGTTTAAACAAATTTGCACCATTTGTTAACAACATTTTCGAGAATAGTTTGTTAGCATTTGAATCTAGAAATAACGAGCTTTTGTTTGGTTTGAAAACTATTAAGAAATATTAAAAGATAAGCCCGGAAACGAGGTGTAAACATAAAATTAATCAAATTTCAGTAATACAAAAAATTTCGGAATTTTTTTGTACGTTTTTTTTGCAATCCATATTTATGCGGCCCACACACAAGCTGCTTTTGCAGCGTTTTGGCAGCTGGCGTTGTCGCCAGCGTCCAATACGCACAAAAGTCGCAAAAATAACGCCCGTGTGTGAGTATTTGCTGCCGCGCTGACGATTCGCTGGACGGCCCAGAACGCCGGACGCCAAGATCAGACTTGTTTGATTTCGTCGGCAGTAAAGCCAGCGAAACGTTTAGAAAACGCATGTGTGTGTGCAGAAATGGCGGAAAATCGGCGATTTGGACAATCCGAAAATTTCATTTCTGCTTTTATTGAATTATTTAAGCAGAAAAAATATTTATGGATGATAAAAAGTAAAGAATATTCTAATAGAATTATTATGAATAAAGCTTCGGATGTAATTTTAGTTCATTCAAGTTATGTGGGATAATTGATCTTTTTTTAGCAACCACCCTTTCACCCATGAACGACGCTTTTTGGACTTTCTTGCTAATCTTTTCTGCTTGAGCGACATTTTCAATACTATTCTGTTAATGAGTAGCTCACTACTGGGACGATTGTGTGTGGTGAAATTGTAAAAGCGTTTTCGACGCTGATGACAACGTCAGCTACCGCAAAAGTAGCTTGTGTGTGGGCCGCATTAGATCCCCAAGATTATATCTTTGAGTTCACCCCCTATGTCGAATTTGCGGCTCCTGATTCCCGACTATTAGGTGCACCTATTTCCTAAAATCTATAGGGGTTATATGGCTCGGCTAAGGAAACAAACATAGAACCTTTATTTTGATATCTTAATTAAAAAATTAATTGTGGGTAATTTTCACATCTAATGGAATTTTTCGATATAATGAACGGACTTAGGATAAACGTTTTAAATGTTTTTATTCTGTTGTAGAAGACCTTGACATTGAGAGAAAATCCTGCATCCGTGTAAAAAATCCTCCAGGTGGTAAATCATCTGGTTTTTGGTAAAGACAACAAAATGTGTATGCTTCAACTGCTTTAAGCAAACTTAAACAAAACAGTACCAAAGTTGAATATATTTACTTTAATTTTATTAACAGCAAACAGTACCTGTATTATTTATTATGTTTTATAGTTTACCAAGCTGTAGTTTTTATTTTATACCAGTGTTTGAAGCAAGTAATCAAACTAAATTATTTTGTTTTAAAAATTTTGTTGACTTATTATAAAAGTTTAGTAGTTTATTTCAGTTACAACTATTGATTATTTATTGATGTTATGAACAGGATAGGTTAGGCTAGAGCATATTGGGTTTTTTGAGGCCTATTTTTATTCTATGAATATTTTTTTATTTGTTTCAATGTTGGAAATGTTTCTTGTAAAGTATGAAACGTATGAATCAATATATTTATTAAATTATCAATCTTTATAAATTTCTTATTTAAACAAAACTCCGTAAAATACGTACATCGTTAATACACAGGGGATTTTCCAGTTTTATATACTTATAATTTTTAGTAGAAAAAGTTCTTATAACATACCTTGTGTGTCATCTACTTTAGGAGATATAAGGCTTTAAAGTTTTTCTTTGTATGTTTTGAAACAAACTAGATATCAATTTAAAACTTTCTGTATTTTCTAACTGTCTTAAGTTAAATATCCATATAATATCATTTTTTGAAATATAGCGTAGAATTTCAAAATTGTTGACGTTCAAGGTCCATTTAGCAGATTTTTTGGCTATCTGTAAAACTTAATAATCAAATTAATCCCGAATTTTAAGATCTATCAGTTTCACGCATGGTATTTTTATCCTACTTCCTAATTATTAATATCCAGGTAATAGTAATAGTTCATAGTATGAATACTGAATGTATATCTTACATCCTAAAACCTCACAGAGAAAATGATAAGATATTCGGAAGTAAATAAGAATGATCATATACAAAAATATAGTCATGGCATAAAAGTAATCTTCAAAGAACTGCCGTTTTCTGCTAATATTTAATTTATAATTTTTTACACCGTTTTAGTGACTTTGAGCTCAAACAAATATTCTGTAACTAACTTTAAGGCTTTATCTTTTATTTTCTGGGATTAATGAAATTTCCAAACCTTATGTGATTTCAAACCTGACGTATTGGCAATTTATTACATACCCTTATTTATTTTTATGAATTGTAAAATCTGTTTAATTATTTATATTTTATAGGCTTTTCCTGTTACAGATTTTATAAACAATAAATATTATTTTTTTTTGTTTCTATTTATAATTAAATCCAAAATATGCTACTTCAAAAACACAATCAAATACAAACTTTTAGGGGATTTTTCTTTTAACAATTGACAGTTTTTGTCGAGGAGCAGTTATTAAAATTAATTATATACTGCAATTACATAAGATGAAAAAAATACAAGTTAACACCAGAAATATTTTGTAAAATTTTTCTTTAATGTAGGTAACAAACACCCTATATCGGATTTCACAGAAAGTACCTATATCACTCCACTTTTTTTAATTTGTTCCTCAATTTCATGGCATCTTAGAATACCTCCTAATGCTATTCTTAAGGTCATATTATATCCGATTTTAAATTGGAACAATCATTGGAATGACAAATTGCAGCTTTGCGAGAAAATTGACTTAGGTTTTATTTTATAAACTTGTAAAACTTGATGTAAGTACTTTCTATGACACTCCATATATATAACATTTTTCATTTTTATACGATTAAAACCGAATTTCACTCAAAGATAGAGCACTTTAGGATCAACTTATAACCAAAAAACCATTCGCCTCCAACTACTGCAAAGCCACCTGCTGGACAAAAATATGAAAAAATCAAAAAAGCATATTATACATTTTTTTACCAGAAAATTTTACCAATGAAAGTTCAGAATTGTCCAAAAACCTTAAGTCCAAAATTTCATTGAAATTAAAAAATGTTGATATTTAGTTTGAAAATGTCCAAAAATATAATTATTATTATCATTCGTTTTTAAATGCAGAGAACTTCCTTAGTTTTATTTTCATAAAAAATAAAATATTACAATCCATTCTGATTTTAATTTTAAGAAAAAATTTATCACAAATTAGATAATGAATAACAAAAAAAAATTATTTCTTTCCTTTTCTTTTTTGGGATTTATTGCCACATTCCTCGAGATTCCTATCCCAAAAAATCGATTTATCTAAAAAATAATCAAATTAACCAGTTTAAAACTGGGAAATAACCTCTACGCCTTTGACGTAATGTCAGAGGATCAGTTAGAGGGTGTTTTTGACACTAATAGGAATTAAATTAATACAAAAATACTGCGCTGACGTTTCGGAAACTATACCCGTTTCCTTATTCAAATTATTCCGAAAATTAAAATTAAACAGAATGGATTGTAATTAGTGATGCAAAATAGCATGCTATTTATTTTTGGATGATATATATCAGATATACAGAGAGACCCATTTGAAAGCGGGCCACCCCTATAAAGTGGCATTTTTTGTCTGATTTTGATCAACTTTTTTTTAGTTTGTTGATTATGGAAAACTGCATTTTGTGACAAATTGATAGATGTCTATCACAAAAATCGAGGCCTACTTTGCAAATTTTTTGGAGCGAAAATTCGAGTAATTATATTTGCGATTTTTTTACGTGATAACTAAATACGCCACTATGTTCAGCGTCTCCTAAAATGGGTCTGTACTCTGTACTGTACCAAATTTCATCCAAAAGTATCGCAGTAAGGAAATACTCTGCAGCTAAAAACGAACTATAATTGATATTATAAAATTATATTTTTGGACAAACGAAATATCAGTTTTTGAATTTTGAAAAAATTTTTGACTTTCATTAATAGGTAAAATTTTCCAATAAAAAAATGCCTAATGTGCTTTTTTGATTTTCTTCATTTGTTCTGGTATCGCAGGTGGCTTTGCATTAGTAGAGGGCAAATGGTTTTTTGGCCATAAATTGCTCCTAATTAGCTCTATCTTTGATTGAAATTTGGTTTAAATTGAAAAAAAATAAAAAAAGTTATAAGGGTATTTCGCTCTTAAGTGTGACACACTGTATACAGTGCTGCCCCGGATTGAGTTCACATTAGGAAAAACCCGAAAAACTTTTTTATTTTCGTTTTTACGACAAAGTCTCTCTTAATAAAAACTCCTGCTTACTTTGAAAATAGCATTTCTGCTAAGAGTGTTAATATTTTCTGTGCAGGGTGACTGGAAAAGTCCATTATCTGGAACAAACTTTTTTATTTTCAATTGATAAAAACACTCGCTCAAGAATAATGTAACTTTTATTTTCAAATAAAGTAATAATAAACCACACCCAACTAATTTCATTTTGTTGATCTTTGAAGTTTTATTTAGTTTAGTAATTTTTTGAAAACGTATATTGTTTAATTTGTTTATTTTTTAATGCCGCTTTATTTTATATTTATTCAAAATAAAAGTTGCATTATTCTTGAGCAATCAATAAATCAAAAATAAAAAAGTTTTTTCCAAATTATGGACTTTTCCGGTCATCCTGTACAGAAAATATTAACACTCTTAGCATAAATGCCATTTTCAAAGTAAGCAGGAGTTTTTATTAAGAGAGACTTTTTGTCGAAAAAATCGAAAATAAAAACATTTTCCCTATTGTGAACTCAATCTGGGGAAACACTATATTATATCTTCCATAAATTTTGTAATTTATATAAATTATTAGTAAACTAATAATTTTTCTCATTGCCAACTCAATCAAATTATTTACAAGAGGCAGACATCTACTACTGACAGTTTGTAATTGTATTATATGGAATTATAAAACCTGAAATATTAAATATTAAATAAATGCAAAATATATAGATAGCATAGCATTTTTTTTACGTAAAAACTGTCTACTAGAAAAAGTTGGTATTAGTATAATAGTAATTTTTTTATGATTAGTTCATACTGCTCCTGAAATTATATTTCAAGGATATATGTCCTTACAAGTTTTTTCTGGCCACATTTTCAAATTTAGTTTATTAAAGCTGGGTTTCAAACATTTTCAAATAGTTAATTAATCATGTGTAAAATAGAATAGAATCGAATAATCTTTATTGAAAATAATATACATGACATGATATTAATCAAAAGGGCTGGAGATCAGCAGAGCCATTTTTCACTCCATCCCAGTATTAATCACTTTCTTTGTACAATTATTGTATTTATTTGTTAAGAATTATTGACAATTGTACAGGGTAAGTCACGTAAAAGGTCCACCCCATTTATTTGGGTAATTTTGAATATATTTTTGGTTTTCGGGACTCTATTCTACATGATTTTTAACGTAGATTACGATTCTGATCAAACATTTTTTATTCGACCAAACATATACAAGTTGTTTAAAAATACGTGTTTATCTTAAATGGCACGCCCTATATATTTCTACACATTATTTATTAATGATACAAACATACAGGTATTATATATTTTTGAAATCCCCTCGAATAGCTGCATAGAAATGTGTAGAAATATATAGGGTGTGTCATTTAAAAAAAACACGTATTTTTAAAATCCCTGTATATGTTTGGTTGAATTAAAAATCTTTTATCAGAATCGTAATCTACGTTAAAATTCATATAGGATAGAGTCCCGAAAACCAAAAATATATTCAAAATTACCCAAATAAATGGGGTGGACCTTTTACGTGACTTACCCTGTACATAGTTAAATTACATCATTATATCAATTATATAACATAAACAACTAATTTAGCTAACCTCGTGTGAAAAAAAAATTAGATTATACCATAATTTTTTGGAATTGTTCACTCAGGAGATAATGTACCATGAAAATGACAGTTTTTATTTTAAAAAAAAATGGAGTTGGTATGGATTTCTAGGGCAGCTGTTTCTTCAACAATACACCCACTGTAGAAAGATGATTTTTACGATTCAATACCTTCGAATATAAACAAATATGTTTACTCATTAACATTTTCCTGAATATATTTGCAATTTCTACCAATATTTTGCTATCTTAGAAAGCCATATGAATTTATTAAACATGTTGGACATGATTTGTAAGTTTTTAGCTGTTGCATGTGAGAGAAATAAATGTAGCAGGTATAGCACATTTTGTATTTGTTAAGCTGCACATTATACTTTGCAATAATATTTACCTTTTATAGATTTTATTGTAATGTATTTAATAATAAAATTTATTACTTCTACTTATTCGTTGTTTTATTATAAAATCAGGTTTAAATGTACTTAAGTATTAAGTATCAGTATTTTCTGATAATGGAAATAAGTACCGACCAGTACCCAGTACTAGTATATTAAGTGATACTTAAAAAATTAAGTTTTACTTGAATTTGGTCATATACCGGGTGTCAACGAAATTATTAGACAAGTCATAGCATCCAGAGTGTTCTAGATATAACATTGAGATTTGGAGCACATAATGTGCAGGGGAAAATGCAAATTTTTCGATATTTGTCACATCTCTGTCATTTCTCGTTTTGCCGGAAATGACCTCAACTATGAAATTTAAAATGCAACACCCTGTTTATTTCTGCTGGGTCTAGACGATCCAAGAAAAATTGAATAGACTACATTAGTTGTGACGTCACGACCCCCACTTCTATTGGCATACAAGTTTACGGTCGAAACTGTAATACGGTAATCCGACCCGTATTGCGTTGTCCATAAGGACTATAATATATAGTACTAAAACATTATCGGGAATTTTATAGTATTTCTGTATGTTGGAAGACTATTTAAGGACTTCCAATACCTATTTCACATTTAACCCTTGGGCAGGCGCGCCTAACACCAGCACACGAGCAGGCGCGTGACGCACAGAGTGCACATCATTCAAGTTAAATCAAATAATTTTTATTTTGATATATTTTATTGTTTAAAAATAAAATTAACGGGTTCTTAATAATTTTAGCCCAAAATATAAAATAAATAACAAAATTTAAAACAAGAGATTTAAAAGAAATTTTTTTTGGTAAGTAAAAAAAAAAAACCTATATTCTTCATTTACTGCCTATTAACAAGTCATAAAAGCAGAAGCAAACAAAAACGTTAAATAAAAAGTACTTACATAACCAAGCGCGTGGTGCACTTCGTGCGCTAGTTGATGCAAGTGCTCAAATCTTGTTCAGTTACACACGTACTATTATCTTTTATGAGTTTGCAGCGCTAACTTCAAACACTTCATTCATGTTCGTTCATTTTGACAATGAACTTGACGTTTAACTTAAGTTTTCTCTCAGTTTCAAATCTATTCTACTATTTTTTCTAATAAACTCGTTTTTGTGCTTAATTTCAAATGTGGGTTTGTGCTTTGCACCTGAGTGTGATCATATCAATAAAACTAGATGTAAAATGTTTAGTTTCCCAAAGGATTCCAAATTAAAATAAAAGAGGTAAAGCTATAATGTGTATGTTAGTTTGATTATCGTTTCTTAAATATGGGGATATGTAAATAAAATTGTAAAGACAAAATAATGCTTAAATACCTACTTGTGCTTTCTTTAATATTCTATATTTTTTTAAATAGGTTTAATTGATTTTTATTGTATTATTGACACCAAGATAAGAGGTTATAAAATTTGCGTCAGCGACACTGACACTAACGACAGCTGTAACGACTCAGAAGTATAATGAAGTTAGCAGCAGTGTAAACTTTTATTTTAATATTGATTTATTATATTAATAATAAAGTTTTCGTAATGCTTTATACTTCTGTATATTTTCCGATATTTTGTGCATGATAAATGGTAACTGAAAGAAAGTTCTTATATATTTCTTCCACAGGAGAAATAAAATAAAACTCCAGGCCATGTTTCTATACCAAAAAATTGTCGCCTTATGCACATATGCATTAAGGGTCAATTTCCAGTGAAATTGAACGCAACCCGTCTATCATGATAGTAGTACGTACGGTTGCATAATTATGTGACGTCACACTAATGTGGTCCATTGTCACTATTGTCAGATTTCTCAACTGACACAAGTATAACTACTTATTTGTCAATTTCTCTGTTTTCTCAGCACATTTATTTAATTTATTAAATATGTTTTGAAGCTTACTATTCCTTTAATAATTCATAATTAGGACCATATTAACCCGATTTCATTTTTTTATTTATTTACGGAAAACTCCATTACAATTTAAAAAAAGAACACAGTTTAGTTGGATAACAAAAAATAGCTGAGATATACAATAAACATTAACGGCCATTCTCACCATAGTTTTAAAGGAAGGTTTAGCGATAAGGCGTGCTTAAATCTGAATTTTTCGTTGCACCGTTGCTTAAGCGTTCTTAAATCGCCTTAAAGGTTCCTTAAATTTAAGCCCTGAAAAATGGTGGCTTAAAGCTGGTTTAAATTTAAGAATAGTTCTGAGCATGCGCATTTTTACAAATTACGTGTCATTACTGACATTTATTTGATTCTAATTTCAATTTTCAATCTTTAAATTACCTATTTTATTATAAAATGGAATCTGATGTTGAAGATATCTTTGAGGACGACATTGATATATTGGAAATTATCGATTTCGGGTTTCCCAGAAGAATTTATGTGAGAAGAAATTATTTTGCTGAATTAGATGAGCTAACTTTCTTTAGGCGGTTTAGATTGCGTAAAGATACTGTTTTATATATTTTGACTTTAATTGAACCCAATTTGGAGTTCCCCAGTGATATGTATGTGTTAAAATATATTCCCTTCCATAATTTAAGTGTACAGTACGTAAGTAAGATTTTTGTTCGCAGGATACAGAGTTAGTTTTTTTGTTTTCAATTATATCTTTATATTTACTAATATCAAGAGGAGGATCTTTTCATCATTTGTAAAATTTGCGGACCTCACTCTCTTCTTCGGGTTTTCCATTTTATTCTTATTTTCTAAATACAAAACGTGATGTAGGTACAGACAGAATAAAATAATGGATGACATATGACATAACAAAGAATGTAACGAAGTTGCCAACAATGCCAACAAATTACAAATGACCTAAAAGTAGGTGTATTACAATAAAATCTATACTTATTAAAGCGTACTTAAATATTTTGTGGTGCAATGCAAACAAAGTTAAACCATATTTAAATATTTAAGCAACCTTAACTAAGGGTTGCTTAAACAGTAATCGGTGAGAATGGCCGTAAGTGATATAAGTATAACAAAAGCAACCATAATAAAAGGAACATATAAAAACTATAGTGCATATGAATGTTCTAATGAATTTTTAAACTTAGACAGTGTTAAAAAAAATAAATCACTACTATCACGGAAGAGAATTTCTCTGCATTCTGTTAACTGGGTTATTAATATAATTAGAATAGGGACCTTGCATATAATTTATTTTACTTCCAAAAGCTAATAAACCACATTTTTTAGTAAATTTAAGAGCCTCTTCGCATATATTTTTGAAAAGAAAAGAAAAATTCCAGTCTAATTTTCCATTTAAAATTCAAACACAGATCTTTAAATTGACGTCACACGAAAACGCCTTGCCATTGGTAGTGATGTCACGAAGCAGGTCGCCATATACGTTTTTTTATGCTTCTCGTCTAATGGCACTTTAATAAATGTTTTTGTTGGTGTGGAAATCGTAGTACTTTTACAATCGGGTACCATGCAATATCGATAAACCATTGTCTTTCAATATGACGCTCTATGAGGATTACACAGCTCAATTGCATTCAAGAAAATTAAGAAAATAAAACAACGTGCAAACCGTCCAGTGTAAACAATCAACACCTCCTAAAACACGCAAGGCCTCAGCGCTCGTTATTATGCATCACTACATCTTGGCTGAATATTTGTTTACTTTAAAGGATAACCTGAATTGAAATTTACATGTATAGGGTGGTATTTTCGATTTAAATATTTAATTTAAATTTTCAGTGCATAACGTTTGAAATTTAACAATCACTTTTTGCTTTCAAAAAAGATTAATAAAAGTATTAATAACCTCAAAACATTGAACTGTCAATTTCGACTGTCAAGTCAAACACTTGTTGAACTACGCTGCTGGCAAGGCTTGCGCTGCTGACTACCCAAAGTCCGTCCAGACTAGACTATATGACGTCAGCGGAACCTGCCACGTGACGTCACACTACATTGAGATGGCCACGCCTCGTTTTGGCGCGCCCGATTTAATTTCAAACTTCGATTGCTTATAAAATTCTTATAAGTAAACGCTTTAAAAAAATACTTTGCGGAGGTGATATTTAGATATAAAGAATCATTTTTACCATATAAAAAAAAATTGTGCAAGGACCCTATTTTGAAAGTTGATTTGGTTCTCGTTTTATTAAAACAATTAAACTTTAATCCACTCAGAAGGTAAGGAGAATCAACTGAACCATTAACTAATTTATACAGAAATAAGATATTATTAAATCTGCCCCATTAAACATAAGATTATTACTTTAATGAAATTTGCATGTAACCATGTTACAATGTAATGTTATGTATAACAGAATATGAATAATACTGCAACATTGCTACAAAAGATTTTGTCATACTTTTAAATGTTATTATGTTATATTGTTAAAACGGTAACGTTGTAAAAATATTTATTAATGTTCATACAACATTGATATAATAATTCATTAATATTTGTTACGTTACCTACACTTATATATCATAATAATAATAATAATAATAATAATAACCTTTATTATCCAGTAGACCACACTACAAAGTACAAATACAATGAAATGGTATAGGACAAGTCAAGTTTTACAAATTACAAACAAATGTCCTGGTAGTAAAAATATGGAACTTAATATTATTTAAAAAGATTTTAACATTATGTAGACAGTTATAAAATAAAATCGTAAAATTAAAAGACACAGACAATCACAAGTAACAAAAATAGGTTTTAATTACTAAAAGTATAAAAACGTAAAACTTAAGATTGAAAATATTCTGATATGGTGTAACAGTTTTTCTCTAACATAAATTTGTTTACTTCATACTTAAATCTCTTTATGTTTTTAACATTTTTAATTGTGGAAGGCAATTTATTGTAGCATTTAATTCCTAAATAGTTAGGACTTTTTTCAAAAAGAGTGCTATTATGCATGGGTATTGTTATTTCATTATTATGTCTAGTCTCATAATTATGATTATCAAGATTTCTTGTAAATTGGTTTTCATTGGATTTTACGTATAGTATTAATTCCTTGATATATATACAAATAAGTGGCAATAGCTGCAGTTTTTCAAATATAGGACGACATGACTGATAATTTGAGGCACCCACGATATTTCTTATAACCCTCTTTTGTAATATAAAAATTCTATTGAAATGCCTTGAAGAACCCCAAAAAATAATTCCATATTTAATTCTTGACACAAATTCCGCATGATAAAATGATAACATTACTTTCAAATTGGTAATACTACTTAATTTATAAAATGCAAAACAAATTGAACATAGTTTTTTTGACAGGTTTTCAATATGAATATCCCAATTCAGTTTATTATCTATATGCATCCCTAGAAATTTTGTTGCATTTACCTGTTCTATTGACTTATGTTCTACTTTTAAAAGATGGCTTTCTTTAATTGTGGAACTCCTGGGTGTGAAGTTAATAAACACAGTTTTAGAAGCATTTAAAAACAGCTTGTTTGCTTTAAACCAAGTCAAGAATTTATTAATAATGTTCTGTATTTTTTGTATGACCTCAATATTTGAACAGCCAGTACAGAGAAGCCTATTATCGTCAGCAAACATTGTCAAGTTGTCATGTTGAACCAGCCCTGGTAAATCGTTCACAAAAATTAAAAACAATAGTGGCCCTAAGATAGACCCTTGTGGCACACCTATTTTAATACTTAGTTTATCAGACCTGGCTCCATTTACATCGACTACTTGATTACGATCAGATAAGTAAGAAGTCAACCACTCATTTATTTTTCCTCTAAAACCATACATCATAAGCTTTTCCCTGAGCAGATCGTGTCCGACTAAGTCGAATGCTTTGCTCAGGTCAATAAAAAGACCCATAGACGTACGATTCATGTCGAGGCTTTTATATAGATAGCTGAGAAACTCTAATGTAGCTGACTGAGTATTTTTTCCCTTGATAAAACCATGTTGAGCTGGATTTAATATTTGATGTTTAGAAATAAAAATTTTAAGTTGGTTAAATACAATTTTCTCTAATATCTTGGACACAGTATAAAGCAGTGAAATTGGACGATAATTTTCTATATTAATTTTCTCTCCTTTTTTATAAAGAGGTATCACCTTTGCTGTTTTAAATATGTCAGGAAAGACTCCAGATTCCAGAGACAAATTTATTAAAAATGTAAGCGGATATACTATGAAATTGACAGATTTCTTTAAAATATTTGCTGATATACCATCAAGGTCAGTTGCATTAGAACTTTTCATTTCCATAATTGCATTAAAAACTGTATTTTCTGTAACTGGTTCTAAGAACATAGTTGGATAATTTTTATTACATTTAAAAGTGTTGTCGATATTGCAATTATTTAATTTTTCATGTAGTTGTACAGGCGTATTTACGAAAAATTCATTAAAATGATTTGCAATTATAATAGGCTCGGTTATCACTACATCGTGTTTTACAATATTGCTTATAACATTTTGATTACTTTTTTGTTTCCTCCCTGTATTGAAATTTATAATATTCCATATGGTTTTACTTTTATTATCAGATCGCTCGTACAACTTATCATTCTGCAATTTTTTGGCAGCTGCTAATACTTTTTTATAAACTTTTTTATATTTTTTGTAGGACTCTATATCAGCAGTAAGTTTTGTTATAATTTTTGTTTCATATAGATCTTTTAATTTTCTTGCAGAAATCCTTATGCCTTTTGTTACCCATGTTTTTTTGCTACAATCAGTTTTAACTCTAGTTACTGGAAAAGACAACTCGAAATAATATTTAAACGTTACTGAAAATAATTTAAAACCTTCTTCTACTGTATTACACTGATATATTTCATTCCACGTTTCTGTACTTAAATAATTTATAAATGTATTGTAGTTAGTATCACTGAAAATTCTTTTATAAACATAATTTTTATTTGTATTTTCATTTTTATTTTTTACTTCATATTTAACGTCCAACATTTGCGAGGAATGATCTGATATACCATTAAAATTAACTGTATGAGCTATTACAAAATTTTCAATATCCAAATCTAAACAGATATAATCTATTGCACTAGCTGAATTTACATCATACCTAGTTGGCTCATTAATGATAGGCTTGACTTTGTATGCACTTAAAATATCTAACAGTTTATTGCGGTCTTCTGAAGTAGATAAAAAGTTAATGTTAAAATCACCACATAGGACAATTTGATTTTTACTTTTACAATATTTTTTTAACATTAATTCTAATTGTGCGAGAAATGAGTTCACGTCTGATGACGGAGATCTATACAAACAAAATAAATATAGATTTTTGGTACAATTTTTTATATCAAATTCAACTCCACATACCTCGAATACCTTTTCTTGTGACATATCGGTAATATTTTTTACTTCAGAAATCTCAACGTTTAAATTATTTTTAGTATATATAGCAACACCGCCATTTTTAAATTCTGATCTATAAAAGATACTTGCTAAAGTATAATTTTTTAAACTTACAGATTCATATTCATTATCTGTCAACCAATGTTCAGAAATGCATGCAACATCAATTTCATTTATGTCCAACTCTACCTCCAACAAATCAGCCTTATTCTTTATGCTTTGTATATTTTGATGAAAAATTTTAATGCTTGTATTATTACAATCTTTGTGGACTAATTGCTATTCAGGTGTATCGTTTTTTATTTTTTGTTTTTCTACATAAATTTTCCTTTGCAAAACTGGACAAGAGTAGTCAAAAATGGAATGGTTCACATCAAAGTCAGTATTCATTTTCTTATTTGCTTCCATACAATTCATACATATTTTACTTACGCTTTTACAGTTATCTTTACTATGATCATTATCTCCACAATTTAAACATATATTATTTTTGCATTCCTCGGCTTTATGGTTAAAACCTCCGCATCTAAAACAACGGAATACTCGTACGTATTCAAAAACTCGACAACATGAAGACCATCCTATACTCAGACTTCCTTCCTCCATAATAGCTGTATATGCCACAGGATTACACTCTATGATTGCCATATAACGGGTTTTCATTTTTTTTATAACGACAACTTTTAACTCCATATTTTCATGACGTAGGTGTGCATTTTGTTTTTTAATAATTCGTACTAGTTCTTCACCACTCATTGTATCCTCCAGATCCAGTACTTTTATGCACGGATTTTTTTGTTCTGACATATTTATCCGGTAGTTCTTCCCCAACTTTTTTTCTGCAGCTTTTTTTACTTTTTCAATTTCTTCTTTTGTCCTGCATTTTATGAGCACACCGCCATCTCGCACATTTCTCAGCTGAGTAATACCGACTTCCATTTCAGCTGGCTTCAGATTTTTCCTTATTATTTCGTTAGTTTTACTGCTCTCTTGGTTTATTTTAGGTTTTATCACAATGGCTTCACCTTTAACTGCTTTGGCAAAATTTAATTCATTTGCATTACCCTCTTTTCCGTTTACTTCATTATTTAACTTTTTCCTAAATGAAAGTAGTTCTTGCAGAACAGAGTTTTTAAACTCGTTAATGTCTTTTCTAAATTCAAGCATAAAGTTCACAACTACATTGCAATTTACACAAAACCATTTAATTCCTTCAATATTTTGAATAATTTGAGCATCTTTCACTGATATATCTAGACATTTCAAATGAAAAATCTTTTCACAACTACCACTACATTTAATGCTATTATCGGGCCTTACTTTACCACTACAAGTACAACAATTTTCCATGTCCATTTTATCGACGCGATACGACTACCGTGCTTGCTATGCAAGACACGGCGCGGTCGCACACCTTTATTTAAATGGTTAAATCATAATATAAATATCGTTGTTGGAATATATGCTTAACATTGAGGTTATTAGTAAGGCAACATATTATTAACATTATTGAGGTAAATGTAAATATTGTAGCAACATTAATTTAGTTCTGAATTAATATTGTCCTAATGTAACAACCTTATTTGTTACATAATATCATTATCCAACTGCCAGTTAGTACTGGATGACTACGGACAGATGTGCGAGATAACGTGTCGTCACCTAATCAATTGGCGACCCATTATTCTACACTACATCTGTCCATGATCCTCGAGTATTAACTTGCAGTTGGACATCTCAATATTTAATACACAAGGGTAACGATTAATCTCAATATTATAACATCATTTAACCACCAACAGGATCTGAAATTGATAATAGAAAATTTCTTTCGAGATAGTTCCTGAAACACAAGTTACCGACATTGTACGTACCTAATAACAAAAGGGAGGTAAATTTGAACTGAAATACGAAGACGGAACATACATGTTTTATAATTTTAGTAGAATCTGAATATTGACGTGAAATAAAAAGAAAATAAATCTATTTTGTAAATGTTTTATAAAATATATAATATCCATATTATGAAAATAACAGTACATTTTAAATAAAAACAAAAATATTAAAAATAAAAATAAACCTCTTCAGTTTCTATTTCATTTCATCTCTCTCAATTTTCTCTGCTTGGCAAACCGGAGCCACTCGGCTACCATAGCCTCAAATTCCTTGTCAGTAGTAGTTGGGAATGTCGCTTTAACAGCATCTAGTAAAAAATTTATTAGTTAATATTTACTTAAATTCATTTGAGGATGAAGTTTCACAGGCACTCGATAAAGAACATGACAAAAGAGACACTTCGGAAGATGTGCTGGGTAGAATAGTTTCAGTAGAAAAAGCCACAGAGGTAGTAAAAGTATTATTATTACTATTGGTATCTAAAACATTTGGAGATAAAATCTCAGAAGTATTATTATTATTATTGGTATCTAAAACATTTGGAGATAAAATCTCAGAAGCACTCAATAGAGGTGATGCATGAAAAACAGCAGATGTGCTTGGTAAATGAGACTGAGAAGAAAAACTAGTGACAGAAACATGTTTTTTGAGATTTTGTTTAGAAAACCTCACACCGCTTTTAATTAATCGCTTCGAAGAGATGTATATGACTTTCCCGAGAGCTTTCCAGAATTTGGACAAATCTAAAATAAATAAAATTCTGGTGAATAATTAAATAAGTGGCTATGTGAAGTTAATTATTCACGATAATTAATTAGATAAATACTCAGGGAAACTACAAAATTCATAATTATAATGTACTTATCAACTTTGACTAAACAAAGATTTTCCTACGCCACATGATAAATAACTCATAATTTTATAACTTTCTCAAGCATGCTGCCGTATAGGCGGAGGGTTGCCCTCTAAAAGCTATGATAAAATTATTTCGTACTTAATAATCAACGCCCTTGGGACATTAGAATAGCTGATAATTAAACTGACTGACAATTTCCACTAATTTCTTTTATATTGTAATCATCTACTTACCCAAGGATTGTTAACTAGAAAGGATAGCTTATCAACACCGATTTATTCCCCCAAGGTCACGCAGGCGTGACGTCGACAACGGTACCGGTACGCTAGCGGCTTGCACCAGTGGTCCTTTTTACAATAGATACTACATTGGTGGGATGCCGTTTTATTCTTTTAGCTAAATAGATCTTGATATTTTATGGACGTTAAAATAAAAATTCGAAGATTTTTATTTTACACAGTTCATCATATACATTAGGTACTTCTATGTATTATGTAAATGAATAACAATTAATTTGTTTTAAAAACTTATTTTTGAAATCAACAAATAGTTATGTATATGTGCCTATGGAAAAAGAATAAAACACATTCTTTAAAATAAAGATAGTTTTAATACTAAGTATAAAAAAAATATAATATTTTAAATTGTAGAAAGTGCAGAGACTGACACATTATATTTTAATTTATTATTTTATTTAATTTACGAGTTTTCCCTCTTTTAGAATCTGAGGAATTACTATTCTTCTTTTCAATTTTTGTTTCTCGTTGGCCTGAAAATTATTGAAATTTATTTTTATGATTGTTCTTAAGTTACAAAATTCTGCTGATATAATTTCAAATGGGAATAACTGAATTTCCTTTTTTGAATTATTTTTTGCCAGCAGTTTAGCGTCGGAACTGCAGTTTTTTTTAATTTTCGATGCAAAGGTAGGCCTAGAAAAAGAAAATAAAAAATACTTAGGTAGGTACCTAATTTCAATAAAATATAATTTTTTTTACCTAAGAGCTCATTTTGAAGGTCTTGTTCATAGGCATCTTTGGTAAAATTATTACAGCAAACCCAAGCGTTTTTTAAATTAAATGAAACTGCATTCTTACAGCGACGAATCCATTCTTTCTGGATGGTACTGACCAAATCCCGTGCAATATATAGAGAAACAATGGAAAATGATATCCGTATTCCGTAATACCAGCTTTTCTTAAAGCCAATTTGTTATTTTTACAAAGATGCTACAGCACATTGACGACCAGGTATCTTCGTTACTTTAAATTAAAAAATTAAAATTAAAAGTGCTTTAAAACCCATAAAAACATAGGTACTTACAAAAAATTGTGTTTAGAAATAGAATTCACGAAAAAGTTCACAATCCACAGAGTTCAAATAAATAAACACAAATTAAACTGAACGTACCAAAAATATATTGTTAATAAGTTAAATAATAAGCAAATTGCAAAAAAACACCTTCAAAAACACACTTTTCATAGAGTCGAAAGAAACCAAAACACAGAGACAACGCAACATATCGTATTGTGCTGTAACGACCCGTGGCGAAATCAACTATCGCCCACATATAGCCGCACCGACAATTCAACCGTGTACACGTCACAAACGGTACCAAACGCGTGGGGGGTGGGCAACGCTGCGCTTATGGAGATGAGCGATCCTTTCTAGTTAACAATCCTTGCTACTTACCTACCTTCTTGGAATGATCAGCCATATTCTCAATTTCTCAAAGAATAGTGGACGACGACCAACAATGACGTTTTACACCACAGAACTTTTACACATTATACACAGGACAGGAGACAAGACAAGAGACAAGCCCGAAGCCCGCCCAAATCAAACGCTTATACTTATAGGTTAGGTTTTCAGTTTTCATATTAGCTGCGTTCGGGTTACTCACTCCTTTAACTCTTTGCATTCCAAGTCTGCTTTTGACGTCTTTTGATTGGATAATGGTAGACTTGGAGTGAAAAGAGTTAAAGGAGTGAAAATAGCCGAACTTACTTATTTTCATTGCGCATCAGTGAATTCGCGACGAGACATGGCTTGATGATAGATCCTCTAAGATAGATCCTATATAAAGGCCGTTCAGAAATAGTTAGGTTATATTAGATGAATATTACCAATAATGTTAATCTGCAATCAAATGGATATTATTTATAATATACCTATAAGTGTTATTTATAACATATTTAATGTTACATACATGAAATATTTTAGTTTAACGTTACAAATTATATTTATATAACATTTTGTAAACATTTAAGAAAAAATGTTTAAGATACATTTAAGAAAATGTATTACATACATTTACAAAATGTATTTTATGACATTACAGAAATATTTTCTTGTAACAATAAGTTAATATTCTATAAATGATTATTAAATATTTTACAATTTAATATTTCTCAGATATATCAATTTCAGTTATTCTAACAGAAATATAATATTTCATGAAAACATTTAAAACGTTACCTGTGTTTAACATTATATAATGTGGTGGTTATATATGTTGTTTAGTGGGGCGTTTTTCTAAAGATATAAATTGAAGTTCGTACATTAAACCGTTATTGTAATTTGTGTTTTCATAACTTATTTTAAATTTGATTGTACCACAGGGTTTGTCATGATGAACAGTTCTATTTAAGTACTGGGTGTCTAAAGAACGTTGCCACTTAAGAAAATGGATGTAAATACAAATTAATGATTTAAGCATATCTGAAGAATTGTAAATCCTAAAATAGTAAAAGAAATCTGACGATTCAATTTTTCTTGGATCATCTAGACCCAAGACATTGATGTTAGCACATTCACGGCAATCTAGATGCAGGAATAAAAATAGGTCTAAAAAATCAAGTGGGCTAAAATATTTATTTTCTCAAACACGTGCAATCGGACCTTAAATCGTATCTAGAATCCAAAAATGTAAAAATATATAGGGTTATTTAAAATTTCATAGTTGAGGTGATTTCTGGCGAAACCGGATATGACAGAAATGTGACAAATATCAGAAAATTTGCATTTTCTCCTGCTGTATTTTACAATTAAATCAACAAAAAGGAAACATTCAAATCATAAAAAATTCAAATAATAAATCCAAAGCTATGTGGGAGTATGGTAAATGAAAGTAAGAATATAAATAAAGACAATATGATAGATTAAATTACAATTAATGGTAAACAATTTAACATATTTTTCGAGAGGGAACCCATAAAGTTTGTGAAAATATACCCGATGTTGATTAATCTTTTCCATTTCAACTTACAAATAATAGAAGCATGAAGCATGTTTTTACACCCACTTGACCGAGCTGCGCAAATTCACCGTTGAAAAGAATTGAATTCACAATTCAGGAGTTAATTATTTGTCACAATTCAGAAGCTCTAATTAATGTTACATTCATGGAATTGAATTACAATTCAAAAGGAATTCAAGCCCTTTCAACAATACAAGCCTTCAAAAGACTTTTAAGTTCTTAAATTTTTCTTCTGCAGGATGTATTACTTAAACGGTTAAACCACTTCACTGTGCATTGCGCAGAGCTGGGTATGCATTCAATTCAAAATTAATTGTTGCGAGGGCTTTAATTCCTCTTTGGGCTTGAAATAATAAATAATATCTAATTTAAACCCTTTATGATGAATTAAAACCTTTTAATTGATTCACTAGATCTAAATGTAATTGGGCTTGTGAATTGTTTGAGGGCTTTAAGTCCTTTTTATTAAGAGCGTCAAGCCCTTTAATAATTGTAATGTAATATGAGCAAAATTTTAAACGAAAAGGTAAATTGAATTATCTAGGGTGGTGTAAATAAGGATAAGTCCTCCAATCATTCTAAGCTAAAATTTACAGGGTGTTTATTTTTTAATAAATCAGTGTGCGTGTTCGGTAATTACATCGCAGATCCGAGTAAAATGCAATAGATTTTTAGTCACGTGATGGAAAATTGCTCCGATGCTTGGAAAATAAACGAACGGAATTAGTATTTGGTGTCAAACCTATATGTCATAATTAACCTAACTACACTTACACACCGGTATGCTACGCTCTGATCTTACTTAACTTAACCCTAAATAATTCAACTATGAATGAGAATAAATTATTACCGATAATATCGTTCGAAAATGATATTTTGTAAGAAATTGTTATTCTACACACTTACGAGGAAACTCATGCAATTATAAGTGCTTTCATTACATCCTCGTTTCTATTTGAATATTTAGACACCTCGCAAATATAAGTAATTTCGTTTTTTCATTTTTAACAAATTGCCTTTGAAAGATGAAGTTTTTATCACACGGTTAGCTTTTGTGGTTATATTTATCTGTCAAAACAAGAATTCACGCATTTTGAAATATTTGTCAGTTTCCTCGGTCTAAAATAGCCGAGCAAATCGAGGACATCTATCAGGTCGCCTCTAGAATATTCGAACGGGGCAGATTTATTTTTTTCGTCTAAATCTCCAATAACCGAACGCATCGGGAAAACTTTGATGATATTTATGTCATTACCGAACACGCACATTTTTTTGCCATACCAATATGTCTGAATCAATGCACTATGCACTTAATCGCACTTCATTTTTAAGTATAATAATATCAGCAAATTATTAACAAATCACAGTGAAGTGGTTTAACCGTTTAACACGTTCCCTGCCATACAGGTCTATAGGACCGAGAAGTAGGTGTTCTAACTTTAAAAACTCGGTCAAATAGACCGAGATACAATTTGTCCCACGTGCCAACTAGGTCCATAAGACCGAAAATAAACACGGCAACAGACCGAGCTGGCGTGTGGGACAAGTTTGGACCATACAGTTTTGACTTTGGAATTCGTATATTGGGGTGCGCTCGATTTGAGCTTGAGTCGAGTTTTTACAGATTTCTGTGTTGTAATTTTATTTAAAAAAAACATCTCTTGGTAAATTAATCAAAAACTATAATAAAGCAACTATGTGGTAAACAAGTTACGACAGATCAACTCAGACCGCATACCAGACCGCAAACTAAATTGAAATCGCTCAACGCCGACTCGGTCTATTGGACCGAGAGAGAGAAAAATTCTAGTCGAGTCCTATACGAGTAATTCTTCAAAATTTTCACTAGTATTCATTTAGTTTTGTTGTACTTTATGCAATGTCAACATTGGCCTCTGGGGAAAAAAATATAAAGATAGATAGATAGATAGATACATTTATTGGTGTTAAAACATACAAAGTATATATACACAAGTCACAATGGGGTATAAATAGTTAAAAATACAATTAAAATTATGATAACAGTTACAAAATATCACAGTCCAAAAATTCTTTAATATTATAGAATGCCTTTTCTATTAGATATTTTTTTAATACATTTTTAAATTTAATTAGGGGGAGATCAGTGATTTCTGTAGGTAACATATTATAAAAAATAGGCCCATAATAATTTGTTCCATTTCTGCTACTTGTGAGTCTCAAATACTTTACTCTGATTTTGTGGCCATCTCTTGTATTGTGTTGGTGTATTATATTATGGCATTCATAATTAGCAAAATTTTCTTTAACATATACAGCACATAGATAAATATATAAAGAAGGCAGTGTGAGCAAACTCAGTTCAGTGAATTTATGTTTAACATTGTCTCTATACCCCAGATTGGTTATAATTCTCACCACCTTTCTTTGGAGGCCAAATATTCTGGTAGCGTGCGGTGAATGACCCCAGCCTATCAAAGCATAAGAGCATTGTGACATAAATAGCGAGTGATATGCTGTAATGATGCATTTTAGTGGCATTATATTTGTTAAGCACCTGATTGCAAATATGCATTTGCTTAATTTGCTCGCTAATTTGTCTACATGTACGTCCCATGAGAGAGTTGAGTCTAAGTAAACCCCTAAAAATTTTACATCTACGTCGCTGTCAAAGTCGACTGATCTGTGAGTAAAAAGGACCTTCTTTGTTTTTTTATCATTTAAACATAAGTTATTGTGACTGAACCACGTTTTTGCCTGTATCTGTGATTCATCCATGTGCTGGTTTAGCAGATCTAGATTTTTTTCTTCAAAGGTTATTGTGCTATCATCTGCATATAATATTTTATCTAATTTAATATCTGGTATTTCAATGTGTAGGTCATTTATGTAGATGAGAAACAACACGGGACCTAAAATAGATCCTTGAGGTACACCATTTGTAATATTTTTTATATCGGAATTTTTACCATTTACAAGTGTAAATTGTTTTCGATTTGTTAGATAGGATTTAATTAATTCAGTGCTTGTATCCTCAAAATTATAATATTTTAGCTTCTCAACCAGCACAATGTGTGATACACAATCAAAGGCCTTATGCAAGTCACAGAAAACGGCTGCTAAAATATGATTATGCTCTATGCTGTCTACTATTTTGTTAATTAAATATAAAATGGCATCAGTTGTGGATTTACCAGCTCGAAAACCATATTGATTTAGATAAAACAAGTTGTTGATTTCGAAATGTTTTGTGATTTGTATTTTTAATGCTGTTTCAAAGATTTTTGATAATATCGGTAATAATGAAATTGGTCGAAAATTGCTTTCCTCCTTATCTGAGCCACTTTTATGAATAGGGATGACTTTCGCAATTTTTAGCACATCAGGAAAGACACCACTAGCAATACTCTCATTTATTAATTTGGTTAGCGGAATTATAATAACATTTTTTACCAACTTTACTATTTCAATATTCATTTCGTAGACATCACGGCTAGGTTTATTTTTTAATTTGTTTATTATGTCTCTAACATCGTTGTAAGTTATTTCATTAAATTTAAATTTGGGATTGTCTTTTTTCGTGAGGTAGTCCATGAATTTTTTGCCGTTTTGTGGTTTTTGTATATTGTTTGTTATTTTATGTGATACATCTACAAAAAAATTATTTAGCATATCTGGTTCTAAATCCACTTGGGAATTTACTTTTTTGTTTCTATGATGGTTTATGAGATTCCAGTATGCTTTTGGAGTATTTCCTGATCTATGTATTATTTGCTCATTATAATTAAACTTTGCTTTTTTTAGTTCCTTTTTGTATGTTTGTTTGAAATTGTTTTTTACAATTTTTAATTCTGGACTGTTGTTCATTTGACATAATTCAGCTAAGAATTTTAAATGGTCTCTCATTTTTTCTAACTGAGGAGTAAACCAATTTCGAGTAGTTTTTGTTTTGTTTTTTATTTTATTACTTGACATTTTCAGAGGAAAACAATAATCAATACCAGTACAAAGAAGATCTATAAATGTTGTCATCTTACTGTTTATGTTTAAATTTTTATCTTCTACAAAAGACCAGTCTATTTGTTCTACATAGTTATAAAAAAAGTGCATCCCTGCTTCTGAGTAAGTACGGTATTGTTGTAAGTTTTCCTGTTTTTTTCCTACTACATTTATTGATATCTCTACAGCTCGATGATCTGATAAGCCTGGGTCAAACACTTTAGTTTTGAATGGCAAGTTAAAATTTATCAATATATTATCAATACAGTTTAATTTTCGTGTGTAATTTGATATACATGGTCTAAAATTGTATGAGGAGATTAAATCTTTAAATCTTCTACATTCTTTGTTGTTTAGATTAAATTTTATGTTAAAGTCTCCATTTATAATGATTTTTGAACTACATTTTTTTATTTTATTAAGTAGTGAATTGAAACAATTTAGAAAAATATCAAAATTACCTGTGTTTACATTATGTTTATTTATACCTGGAGGTGGTCGATATATTGTTATAACTATTGTATTTATATCTGGTAATTCAACTGCAGCTATTTCACACTGCCCTTCTATAGACATTGAGCATAGATCACTTCGGACTATAAATTTCAAATCACGTCTACAAAGAATCAAAGCTCCACCCTTAGACATTTCTTTTCTTACAAAATAACCTGTAACAACATAATTATTATTTATAGTTAATGCACTCATTTCACTTTCATCTAAGAAATGCTCCGTTAAACAAAGTACATCATATTTATCACAATTGTTAATTAAAAATGCCTCAAACTCTGTCAGTTTATTTCTAATGGACTGGATGTTTACATGAAATACATTAAACTTTATCACAATGTCTTCTTTGATACCCTGATTTATTGTAGTGCCAATTTTTATGGTGTCCTCTGAATGCACTATTGTATTGATATCTTCTCCGAAAAAACTTCGTCACTCTAATACCTGTGGGCCATATACTTTGGTCTAACATTGTAGACTCTTGACCTGGGTCAACTCCTATTTTAAAGGAGTTACAATTTCCATATTTATTTACTTGTTCTGTGATGAAGTTGTTTTGTGGAAACTTTCTATCAAGGAAATCACGCAACTTGTCCACAGAATAATTAGTTTTATAATTTGTGGCAAATAACCAATGCTTCCTCTCTGCTGCAACATTTTCTTCCATATTATTTACTCCTATTACCATGTTTTGTTTGTTTGTTTGTACTTCTACAATTTCATTTATTGGTTCTGTTAAATTTTTGTTTCTTAATACAGAAATTTGCGCATTTGACACTGCTTGGGAAACGTCATCTGAAGTAATCTTTTTTCCGTTATTTAACATTTTATGATTAGGTTTTTGTTTGTCACTTTTGTTTTTATTATGGGATGCGTCATTTGCGTCCTGTACATTAGTATTTGATGTACTAGGGCGTGTAGGTTTCTGTGCCGCCTGCTTACTATGTTTGCTAAGTTCGACACTCTGTACAACGGGTGTCGCTGTTTGTACAGAATTTATATCTTTCAATAGGATTATTTGTTCTTTAAGGGAAATGATAGTATCCCTCAAATTGTCAATAATTATATCTTTTTGCGTTATCAGTTTTTTTAGGTACCCAATTTCCCCTAATTTCACATCCTCAGCAATGTTTATATCATCAGTAGCACTTCTAAATGATGTATCAAGGTCGGCGTTTGTGTCTTTGCATAGCGTCTTTTCCTGTATTGACGCACTATCACTATCATTACTTTCACAACAATTTATGTTTGATTCGTCAATAATTTGCACTTGCTTCATCAACTTTACACAACTGCGGTGGCTTACAGTTTTGCACTTTACACAAATTTGGCCGTTAACGCACATTTTCTTGCATTTTCTGCACAAATTATGCAGCGGTTCGGTATCGTTCTTTCCAACGGTCGCCATCTCAAGCAGGTTAAAAAAATTACATGGCCCGATAGTCAAAACAAGCAAATGTGCCTCGGCAGGGAACGTGTTAAGTAATACATTTTAATACACATAATATATACTTCAAATCACGAGAGATGACCGTTACGTCACAAATTTATAATTTCTAATCTTCAACGTACACTTCAAGCGTTCTTTGTTTATAAAATAGTAAAACATGAGAGACAGGGAAAGGGAGTCCGTTATATGTGACTGTTAATATCTCCGACTGACGTTGATAACTAACGCGGTACTGATTTGATTCTTACGAATTATAATGATGACGTAACGGTCTTCTTTCGTGATTTGAACTATACATAAAGTGCTTAAAGTCTTTTGAAAAACGCTTGTAATTGTTGCTTTCAACAAGCCCTTTGGCTTCAATTCCTTTTGAATTGTAATTCAGTTCCTTGAACTTAACATTAATTAGAGCTTGTGAATTGTGAATTCAATTCCTTTCGACAGTGTCAGTGGATTGGTATCACTTCACTGGAAAGAGTAGTTCTGTGATGGATTCTGTAACTTATGTTTCATGTGCTTGAAAGTTTGTAAAACTTGTGAACTATTATATACCTAGTATTTAAAAGTAATAACTGTTGTGTTATTTAATATCTATACAACTTTTGTGTTGACGTGACATGGCGCTGCGGACAGGATTGGGTGCCGTTATGTTGCAGGAAAATTTGCCAGTGGCATATGCGTCGAGAGCACTAACTGAGTCAAAAATCTTCGGCTCAGATAGAAAAAGAGCTATTAGTGATAAGTTTTGGTTGTGAGAAATTTCACCAGTTTATTTATGAAAAAACAGTTGTGGTGGAATCTGACCATAAGCCACTGGAATACATTTTTAAAAAACCTTTGAACAAAACCCCATTAAGACTTCAAAAACTCAGACTTAAGTTGCAACCTTATGATATAGTAAAATATAGACCAGGTAAAGAACTTTTAGTTGTCAAGGCATTATATAATAACTGCAGATAATGATGTTAATTATCTTGACTAAGAAGTGGACTTACATGTGTGTTTCATTGTTAAAAATTTGCCAATTTCAAACTCTAAGCTGGAATTATTTAAAAAAGAGACAGCTAAAGATGACATTTTACAATCAGTTATTAAATGTCTGTAATGGATGGAAGAAAGATTTTGTCCTCACGAATTATATTTTTATTATACAGGGTGACAACTGGGAACCGGACGATTTTGAAATAAGTGTTATACAAAGAGTTTGCAAGATAATAAGGTTTTATTAACACCAGAATGAAGCTTACACAGTGCCATTTACGATGTGTATCAAGTATGGAAGATAATGTCATTGAGATGGTGTCCATCGCGTTTGATGCAGCTTTCGACCCTCTTCATGAAATCGTCCATAACACGCTCCAACATCGCTTGATCAATAGTCATGATTTCCTGACGAATAGCATTCTTCAAGTCGCCCAAATTACGGGACTTGTGAGCATATACATGTTAGCAAATAAGCCGAAAGGCCAAATTTGTAATTAAAATAAAACGAACAATTGGCTTCAGAACACTCCGTATATTGAATAAAATACAACTATTCGTTACCAATGTTAGAATAAGAATGTCGAGTCGCCCCTAGCTTAGCTGACTCTCAAGTGTCTTAAGAATACATCCCTTCTCAGTATAACACTTAACTATAATTTATGTTCTATAAAATAAACTAAAACCATGACTTCGTTCTTGAAATATAAACAAACGCTCACACGGCCAATTCTGACCTATAATTCGTTCTCGAATTATCCCTTTCCCCTGGGACCATGGGCAATGTTGTGGGTCGGCAACCTCCAGACTCCATGGGCGGGGTTGTGGACCTGTAAAACGATCATACGGCAGCTTAGGTTGTAACGTACTTAACGGAAAGCATTTTGCTTCCGATCAACAAATATAATGTGAAGCGTGACGCTTCCAACATCTCAAATCAATCACTCCAAAGCGTGTCGCTTTCAACAGTTCAAATCAACACTACTATTAGATTATTTTATTCGCATCATCAATCATCATTATCAATTATGAAACACATTTTCAATATAAATCTGTCTCACAAAACGTACCCACTGCGAAGCGTCCCGCATTCCAACAGTGCAATACTTATCAACTCGACTGCGAAGCGTCCCGCATTCCAACAGTACAACTTTTTACCTCAACTGCGAAGCGTCCCGCATTCCAACAGTTCAATACTTATCAACTCGACTGCGAAGCGTCCCGCATTCCAACAGTACAACTTTTTACCTCAACTGCGAAGCGTCCCGCATTCCAACAGTTCAATACTTATCAACTCGACTGCGAAGCGTCCCGCATTCCAACAGTACAACTTTTTACCTCAACTGCGAAGCGTCCCGCATTCCAACAGTTCAACATTTTACCTCAACTGCGAAGCGTTCCGCATTCCAACAGTTCAACCTTTCACCCCAACTGCGAAGCGTTCCGCATTCCAACAGTTCAATCAACAACAGGCAAAGCGTTACGCTTTCAACCAAAAACAAATAAAACGTCTCTCATACTGTTATATCAATTAAATTATTGATCAAATTATTTCTCAAATACTCTTAAAATTTCAAAACAAAATATTTTTACAAATTCTTCCCGCAAACGCTCACACTGCCTGGAGCATACTTTACTCACCGTATGTTAAAAATCTCCAGCAAGTTCACCTGGCCAGATTCGAATCATGTCCTTAGCAACTGTCCTCTTTCTATTGGTAGCCAAGTTTTTCAGTTCGAATCTATCATGCGGAAGGATTTGGAGTACTTCAAATGGACCATCGTATCTGTCATCCAGTTTTGCAAGGTGACTATTTCCTGAAGGATGGAATACGAAATCCCCTATGTTTATCGTTTTATTTGAGCGCCTGGTTTTGTCGAAAAGGTTTTTAGCATAATCTGCTTGCTTTTTCATACGTTCGTATGCCAGATTTCGGTTTTTTTCTAAATTTTGTGCAATTTCTGTTATTGGAATTGAGTCGGTAAGAGTTTTTATGTCGGGTATACTACCACAAACTCCTGTCAGTAAGTACACAGGGGAGAATCCCGTAGTTTTGTGTATTGTCGTGTTGAGGGTAGTTTGTAATTTAACAATAGCGTTCGGCCATTCTGATCTGTTATTTATTTCCGCTCTAAGCATATTTAAAACGGTCGCGACATATCGTTCGACTTGTCCGTTACCTCGAGGTGCACTTTTTGCTAATAAATGATGGTCAATTCCTAATTCGGACAACATTTTCTTTACAGATTGATCAGTAAAATTTGTGTCTCTATCACTAACAAATCTTTTAGTAATACCAAACATACTTAAATAAGTTTTCGCAGTGGCGGGTTCAATAATTATATTGTTAATTAACTTTGGGGAACAATTTGTACTTTCATTTAAATAAATTCGGGAGCTATATTGATCAGTATGAATTTCTAATCCCTTATGTAAAAATAAATCCCTCCCCAAAATAGCATCAAAAACTATAGCAGAATCGTCAACTATATAAAAACAAATTTCAAATGCCGTACCGTCTCGTTCAATTTTTAAAGTGGTCTTTGTGTTTGCAAATGTTGTGTTGTTTCCCAGACCTTTCAAAGTAATTAGTGCAGGCTCAAAATGACAATTTAAATAATTAGCAATTTTTTTTTTGTAAGCAAACTACATTCTGCTCCAGTATCCAACAAACAGTTCACTATCTGGTCTTGAATTTTAAATTTAGTACAAAAGTCGGCATCCAAATTAACACAAAAATAATTGATTCTAGAGATAGAGGCACTTTCGCGATTTTTTTGTGAAGCAGTTACTGACTTTATGACCAAGTTTTTTTTACAAAAGGTGCATACAATTTTATTAGAACTACCAGAGGGAACATTTTTAAATTCATTCATTTTTAAATTCATCTCTGTTTCCTTTCTTTGTACAATTACGACTAACATGTCCCGGTTGATTGCAATTATAACAAATTTTTACACTAGTTTTATGATCAAAGGGGTAATTTCTTTTTATGCCCCTTGGCATCATTCTATAATTGCCTAGCAAGACTAACAAATCACTAATTGACAAAAGATTACTGTTAAATGCAGCGATTTCGACATCAATATCAGTGATGTCTCCAATGACTAATTCCAACAATTGATTTTCGGACAAAGCAAAACTTAATGCTCTAAGTAAACTAATTTTTTTTTTCTGGCATACTCACAATAAGAATCAGCTTTATCGCTGGTGAACAAACTGGCTCTGCGGAGTTTCTCACTTAAATTTCGTTTCGCTGGGTACAAGCTGGAAATTTCAGTCTTGAAATTTGTCCAAGTTTTTTCGTCCGGTTTCCATGTTAAAAACCATTCCTTTGCTTCTCCCACAAGGCCGGTTGTACCTCTCATCAATACCTCATGGTCAATCCAATTGAAAGTAGTCGCTAAATTTTCTAATTCACTACACCATTTCGCGGCACCATCATCGTCTAATTTTGGATTAAATACCGGAATATTCACTGCACTGGTGATCGCAGTCTTCACTGACTGGTCCTTTATTTCTTTCAATGATTTCAAAGAGTCCACCAAAATTTTGGCAAATTCTTCCATGTTAGAATAAGAATGTCGAGTCGCCCCTAGCTTAGCTGACTCTCAAGTGTCTTAAGAATACATCCCTTCTCAGTATAACACTTAACTATAATTTATGTTCTATAAAATAAACTAAAACCATGACTTCGTTCTTGAAATATAAACAAACGCTCACATACATATACACGACTCTTCAAATACTCCCCACAGAAAAAAATCACAAATTGACAGGTCCGGAGACCTTGGGGGCCACGGCACATCTCCAAAACGTGAAATAAGTTTTCCTGGGAACATGTTGCGGAGAACATTCATTGATGTGTTGGGTTGGCAGTATGTGACGTGGCACCACCTTGCTGAATCACATATTCCTTGGATTTATCCGTTTTCTGCGTAGTTCTGGTATAAAAAAAATTTGGATCATCTGAACGGAGCGGTTCGGATAAACGTGTCGTATGCAAATATTCGATGGTCTTCTGTCCACTGCACCATTATTACTGAAATGGCACAACATTACATAGTAGTAACACATTTGCCCTCCTCTAACCGCGCTAAGCTCCGTACTATGCGTTCTAAAAACGTCCGGTTCCCAATTGTCACCCTGTACCCTGTACCATCAAAGATGAATTATTTTTTGTAAACGAGCTACGTTTTAAAAATAACAAATAACCAAAGAGTTTAAGACAGAACATGTTACAGTTTTAATCTTTAATCTTTAATTATTCATTACAATCATTTAGGCCTTGAAAAATGTAAGAATAAAGCGAGGCAAGTCTTATTTTGGCCACACATGTCAAAAGAAATTGAAGACATAGTAAGAAATTGTGATACTTGTCTTAAATTTCAAAAAACATTCACATGAATCATTATTATTAAGAGAAGTGCCTGATGGTCCATGGAAAAAGATAGGGACAGATATCTATTTTCGTCAAAAACCGTATCTACTTATTGTTGATTATTTCAGTAAATTTATAGAGTTTAAGGAATTAAGTAGTCAGTCTACAGACCATATCATAGCGGCTCTCAAGTCTAACTTTGCTAGGTATGGTATTCCACAGATCGTTTATAGTGACAACGGACCTCAATATAAAAATCATAAATTTGAAAATTTTTCTAAACAGTGGAACTTCAAACATATTACGTCTAGCCCATACTTAGGTCCAACGGGATGGTGGAAAGATATATCCAAACTTGCAAACAAATGTTGAAAAAAGTGGAACATTCTAAAAGAGATCCATACATTGCATTGCTATAATATCGCAATACCCCTATAGATTCGAATATAAAAAAATCACCAAGCGAGCTTTTATTTGGATGTAATGTAAATGCGTTTTTACCAACTCGTGAAACATTTATGGTACCTAATAATAATGACCTGAAAACCAAAGCAAAGTTAGAAGAGAGACAGGAAAAGTATAAATACTACCATGACATTAAGAATCGAGCACAGCTCAAAATTTTGAGAAAAATTAAGTAGTTTTTATTAAAGATCCTGATCATAAAATGAGTACCGCTAAAGTTATAGGTGAAAGTGATAAACCACGTTCCTATAGATTGTCGTTACCAAGTGGTAAAGTCACTGAGAGAAATAAATTTAATATCTGTAAAACTTCCCCTGCTTCAACAAATTTTGAAGCTAATGATTTAGATTGTTTTCCTGAATCTTACACCGTCAGTGATAGAGTGCACGAATCTGCCTTTACTAACGATAAAATTATTATACCAGAGTCGACATCAAAACATATTACAAGATCTGGCAGAGTGGATAAAAAACCCGCGTATTTGTCAGATTACCTACATTAGTTAGTTTAAAAAAAAAAATGGAGATGTCAGTGGATTGGTATCACTGGCAAGAGTGGTTCTGTGATCTATGGCTAGATCTAATGGATTGAATGGATTCTGTAACTTATGTTTCATGTGCTTGAAAGCTTGTGAACTATTATATAGTATTTATAGCTATTAACATATCTAGGAATGTTATGACTATCAAACTGCCGCACATGTCGGTTTAAAATCCGAGCTCGTAGAGCGAGGATTTTAAGACATCTAAGGCTGTTATGATTCATAACATCCGTGATTTGTTCAATAGTTTATCGGTTTCAGAAAATACAGACATTATTAATAGATATTACCTTTTGATATTCTCTTATTAATAACGTTTTCATTTCATTAGTTGGTCAAGTCTGTATGGGTTGATGGTTACAGTTATATTTTGTTTGTTTTTATTTGTTATCTTTTTTCATATTACATAAATGTTTACATTTTTAATGTCACAACGGCTACATAAAAATGGACCTTGGATTGCCTGAAAATGCATTTCAGTTGGATTTCAGTATTTAATTATTATTGTTTGGAGTTTTCTGTCTGTTTGTATTAATAAATAGCCCTATAGGTTCATTATTTGTTATTTCATCTGTTGACTTATTGACAGATCTGTATTGTAATATTACCGTACAAGCAATAAATATAACTGTACAACTTTAGTTATGACTTATTTACCAGCCTACTTTTGCATATGTAAACAAAGGATTAATATCCTGAAACCGATAAAAAGTAATAACTGTTGTGTTATTTAATATCTATACAACTTTTGTGTTGACGTGACAGACGGTGAATTTGCCTAACTCTGATATTACGCCGTCGTCACGTATATTAGTTGAAGTGGGGAGTAGGGAGTGGAACTTTCCAGCTGTTGCAAAGGGATTTGAAGCCCTTTCAAAAGAACTTGAAGCCTTTACAAAGGGCATGATCGAAGCACTTAGAATAGAATAGAATAGAATAGAACATGGTTTATTGCGTAATTTCAAATTTTTTTACAAAAGTGACATTATTTAGTTTTCACAATTGAGCAATCACACAATTGGTCGGCGTTCACATAGCTTGCGATCTTCCACACCGCCTATTACATTCATTTACATGAGGAATTGGCTTAAAAGACTAACTATACTAATTACATGCAAGAAAGAAAGAAATCAATTTACATAATACAGTGTGTCCCCGGATGGAGTTGACAAGAGGAAAAAAATCTTTATTATTGATTGTACGACGAAAAGTCACTCTTTATAAAAAATTCTGCTTGTCAAAAAAATGAGTTTACCATATAAAAATCTTAGATAAGATGTACCGGGTGTTAATAAATTAAGAAAACATGAAAATGCCTCAAGAGAGAAGTACCATTATTTATTATTTTAGACAAAATGTTTATAATCCAAAATAAAGCCTAAATACAAATTTTGAAGTCTAAATTTTGAATTGTATGTTCTTATTATGTTTATCTTTTTAAGTAGAATTTGTGAAAGTTCAAATTAAAAAACAGAGTTTGCTGTCAACAATATTGAACTGACAAACGTCGTTGTTTCATTGTCATTGTGTAGAATATTTCACATCGATATTAAAAAAAATAAATAAAAAAAAATGTAAGTTGACATAAACTTAAAATTCAAAATTTAGACTTCAAAATTTGTATTTAGGCTTTATTTTGGATTATAAACAACTTTGTTTTATAAACATTTTGTCTAAAATAATAAATAATGGTACTTCTCTCTTGAGGCTTTTTCATGTATTCTTAATTTATTAACACCCGGTACATCTTATCTAAGATTTATATATGGTAAACTCATTTTTTCGATAAGCAGAATTTTTTATAAAGAGTGACTTTTCGTCGTACAATCAATAATAAAGATTTTTTTCCTCTTGTCAACTCCATCCGGGGACACACTGTATATACATATAGGTACATGTAAATCCACTTGGAATGGGCTTAAAGCCTTCAAACAATTCACAAGCCCAATGACATTTAGATCAAGTGAATTAAAGGCTTTAATTCACCATATTACAAAGGGCTTAAATTAGATTATTTCAAGCCCAAAAAGGAATTAAAGCCCCCAACAATTCATTTTGAAATGAATTCATGCCCAGCTCTGCCTCTTGATAGATCACAGCTTCTACAGCTATTTAAAAACCTAAAATATAAAAAATCATTTGGTATCTGTGAGTTGTCGAATGTGATTCTAAAAGAATTTGATAAGCTTTTAGTAGATCCAGTATGGTATATAACACAATTATTTACCCTCACTTTAATTATTGTGCATCTTTGTTATTATCATGCAATAAAAACGAATTAAACAGATTGCAGCTGTTGCAAAACAAGTGTATGAGGTTAATACTAAACTGCAGTATATATACACCAATTATTAAAAATATGTTAAATACATTAAATTGGTTGTCAGTGGAACAAAGCATTAAGAAGGCAAACATAATTTTAATTTTTAAAATAAGTAATCAGATGGTACCTCAATATTTGCAATTTAAAAAAAAAAAACGTAACATTCATTCGCGAAATATTAGATCAAAGGATAACCTTTAACATTGAATTTGTAAATAAGACGTTTCTGCAGGGTTCTTTATTTTGTGAAGGCGTTCGCCTTTTTAATGCTTTACCATATCTGAAAGAGGCACCCAGCCTTAATATATTTGTTGTTACGATAAGTAAATATTTGTCAGGTTGTGAAATTAACTAATGGATTGCATATTTTTCTTTTTGTTTATATTTTTGTATGTATATGCTGTAAAAATAGCTTAATGCTAAATAGAGTATTTATTTATTTATTTATATAATAGGTACATAATAGACATTTTCATTTTATAAATATTTTTCCGAAGACTGAACTTTTTAGCAACTTTTTATCGGTATGTAAGACTTCTTCATGAAGTGATACTAGTGGAGTCAAGGGTCCAAGAGTCCGAAGTGTAGTCGAGAAAATTCTGCAGCAATGAAACTTATTCCTCCCCCTCCGTTTTCGAGGGCGCTGATATTGGATGTGTGTCCCTTGTCTTTAAATGTGTAGCCCCCTCCCGCACAAGGCTCTTCTAGAGCCTTCTGGGTTAAAGGGGGTCGTAATTACATGTGGTGTATTGATTTACAGTAGAACCTCGATTATCCGGAATAAGGTGGACCGGCACGAGTGCGGATAACCGCAATTTCCGGATAATCGAAAGTATTTAAAATGTAGGTAGGTTAAAATTGCAGCGACACTTTCGAATTGAATTGGCCCAATTCTAAGTGTAGCCAACAATTAGCTCCAGCTAGCTACAGCGTGGTAGTGTATTCGGTGAAGCCTTGTTTTTGAGTACTGAAATTATATTGAAAGCAATATATGGGCGCCAGAGTATTTCTAACTAAATACACAAAGGTTTAATTAAAACACAATTAGGTATTTACTACACATAAATTCAAAAGAAAGGAAAGCTTTGATTTTAACAAGTTTAATTTTACAAATTCTGTACACGTTACAATGATTAAATATAATAAAAATTGTGAAAATATGAACAACAAAAAAATGAATAAAATATACAATTAATTAATTTCTCTGTCTGTCTGTTTCTTTCGTAAGGCTTACTCAACGGAATGAAGTGAGACGGAAGGGGTTCTCCTGGTATCGATGAATCCTGCGAGTACTCGAGGTTGATGAAAAGGTTGTGGGATCCTGTCTCCACACTCCTGCTCAATCCAGAGTGTCCAGGTTCCAACCAAATTTGTGACTTTTCGGGAACACCCAATATCTCCTTACTTCTGATGTTAACTCGGTATAGATTTCCAGTGAGTCAAATTTCCAGAAAGCCAGATGTCATGAAATAAAGACAGAACAGTTGAGAAAAGGAACAGAGAAATAAAACTAGGTTGAAAATTATTTCAACTAGATGAAAAATAACAAAGTTTCGGCAATATAGTTAAATTACTAGATATAATTCACAAAATTAATATTTCTTAATATTACAATAAAAAAAATTGTCAAAATGACACAACAAATATTAGAATTTGTAAAATGACCAAATTTACATAAACATTACGGTGAGCCGAAAATTTTTTTTTGTGAATTTCGTGTAATAACAAAACAAAAAAGTTGTCTTAGGGACTAAAAATGACACTGATTTTTTATTTTTATTTTATGAAAATATCTAGCCGCGCCCCCAGCGACTTGAAGAAGCCCAATTTTTTTTTTTGTAAATCCGGACCTGTAATATAGCAAAACGTTTTTGTATAGAGGTCCTTATTGTCACAAAAAAATATTTTGTCTTTAAATTTATTTTTCACTGCGCCCCTTGAATAAAAACACTGTTGTGATCTAATTGTTACAAACGTGTATGAACTTGCATAGGGTATTACATCAGCAGTGAGTGGGAGAATGTAGCCTAAGTAATTAAACACGTCTGGCCACTCAGTTGTTTCGGATACAGTTCAGTAAGTTACACACATCTCCCCTGAATAGTCTCGGACTAACGTGATTATGGGGCGGAGTCGAAATTGTTAGAGGAGTTGGTGCAACTTACTTAACTGTATCCGAAACAACTGAGTGGTCAGACGAGTATATAAAAACTATGAGCTTCAGTGTTATTACAACTATGTTCTAGAACGGGTGAATCAAGATATCCTAAGAGTGTATGTAAAACGTGTATTTTGCATTAGTATATTCGACATAATAATAATAATACAAGAATTTTATTGGAAGAACCAAATGGCTATTGACCGAGGTCCTTCAGCCAGTATTACAAAGTATTTAGTACATTTCATAGAGATAAATAAGCAATAACAAAGTACTCTGTTCTAAAAAAAAAAAAGTTATAGTAGGGTGCAAATCGTGGTCAATTGTATCACCATGTGGGCATTTTAAGACTAAAAGCTGGCACATATCGGAAATGAAAGCTTATGCCCTCCGTACCTTAAATCCGAATTCGTCAGAAAATCGTCGTGTGCAAAAGGGCACTATCAAAAATTTTCGAGTTATTGATATGGGGTCATAGCTCATGACTCAAAGATTTTTCTGGTTGAATTTCAAAACGTTTTCTGTAGCCGTTTGGCAGCAAAAAATTAAAACAATTTTCGAAAACCATTGGCCCTTACGGGAATGCACAACTTTGGATTGCGATATCTCGGCTCGACATCGACTAAAAATTAATTCAATTTGCCGTTTTTGTGCGTCCCACAACGATTATCTCGAAATATAAGCTCTAAATCAAAAAATTTATGTCCTGTAAAATTGTTGCCCTATTATTTGTGACTCCAGTAGTGATATTTTTATATTTTTATCATTGATAATAAACTAGTAAGAATAATAAATGTAAGATGATGCATAAGTTACAACACTGCCGTTGCGTGCCAGCGTATGCTTGCTCGATCACCCTTTCCTACCCCCGACCAACGTCCCACCAACACTTCGAACGGTACGTGGTTATGTTAAGTTACTCGTAATTTTGAGTTTTTATTTTGGATTTTGTTGTTAATAAATAATTATATTGACATTTACACAGATTCCCGATTCTAGCGCTAATTTATTTTAAAATTAACTACTTTAAATTACCGAATCGTAAAAATTTGTAATTTTTTTACGTAATAAATGAACTTATTTAGTGTGCAATAGTTTTTAAAAACAACATTAACAATTCAAGTAATAAATTTTAATGAAGCTCATACTTATTCACTATCAACATCACTTTCTTCTTCAATGAATATCGTAGACTCTGCTGTAGTTTCATTGGATGGCATTTTGGTCCATGCATCTATACAACATATTTTGTTTTTTCGACAGCTACACCATTTAGCTTGACAATCTATACAGGCAAAGAAAAATTTTAATTCAAAAACTTCTAAATACTGTGAGGCACGTGTGTTACATTTCCTACATTTACATGTCGCCAAAAATGACACAATCTCGGGAAAAGATGGCAGCGTTTGAAAAATTACTATTTTAGAATCAGTTAATTTCCATCCATAATCTAAATAGTTTGGTACCTCCTGAATAGGCTGTAAAGCATTAAGCCAAATAATTAAAATTTTTTGACAGTTCTAACAGCCAATTAAATTTCGTTAATTCTTGTCATGTGACACAAATCACCCAATCATTTCAACATTACACTGATAACACCATCCAGGGAAATTTTCAATCACTATGACAACAAAATTACTTTACTTTGACAACTTCATAATAACTGCCAAATAAATATCAAAATGTCACGTTTTGGCAATGCCAATTCTCAATCTAGGAACTTTTAATAAATAAATAATTGTTTTGTTGTGTTGCTACATTTTGAATTTATTTTTTCTAAAAAATTCTGACCGAATATCCCTCAGACATTGACAAATGCCTCATAATTTTATGACAACCTCAAGCAAGTTGTTTGGTAATATTATTACGAACCAACGTGCTTTCGATTGTCATAAAATTATCTCGTACATATCAATGTCTTAGGGATATTATAGCTGATAATGTGCCCGTAGACAATGTTGATAAAGGCTGTCTTCTGTTGGGGGTAATTTATCAATGGTTTTGGTTGCAGCTAGTATTCCGCGAAGATGGTTTATGGAAATTATATCTCGATTTATCGTGTACAACTTCACAACAAAACTATGGATATTATTAAATATATTTTCGTCAAAGGTAAGATCAAGATCATTCAGTAGTTCATGAAAATTCAGATATATTTTCCAACAAGTTTTTTTCCCCAAACCAGAAAACTGATTTGTATCGCATCCCGTAAGTGCATGGAAAGCTGGGAGATTTTTTAACAGTTTTGGTTCGATATTTATATGGTGAATGTGTATATAGCGAATACTGCCCTTTTTTCCTACTTTCATCCACATCTCAGGAATCAAATGCTCTTTAAAGTGGGAAAGCAGTACTAAAACATCTGTATCGTTGCATTCAAAAATAAATACAATATTGCAACCAGTGTTTTTTGCGGAGAGAATATGAAGCAAGATTCCTGTGTCTGCTTCTTGATGGTTTGAATTTAACAAATTATCCTCGAGGGAAAAATTGCTCTCATACTGGTATATCATTATATGTCGAAAAATCCACCGCTTGTCACAAAATTCACGTTTTCTTTTTTTGAATGTTCGATGGCCTCACAGGATAGAAAATTCGACAACTGATTTTTGTTGAAAGCAGAATGGATAAATAAATTCCACTGCTGGGGTACCTAGTGGCACACTGCCCGTATCAATTATTTTATTTATTGCGTTGGTCGATCCTCTCTTAATCCTGGTTGCATTCTTTATTGATGATTCTTGATAATGAATAATTTTCAGGATGGGAACATAAAATCAATTTTTTAAAATTCGATATTTTATAAAAACCATTTTACGCGATTAAATAAATAGTTAATCTTCGAAGTCACCAATATTATACTTAAAAATACTTATATAAATTAGATATTCCGCGATGGTTTTTATTTTATGAGCATGTGTTACCTATATTATTATTGTTTGTAAATGTATTTTTATTAAAGTTTATTATATTTAGAGCATACTTTAAACAAAACTAATTAATATAATTGTAATACATTCGCATGAATAAAAATTACTTACAAGTTGCTGTACAAATAGGGGAATTGTACATTATTTTCTCGATTTTTTAAATTTAGTATAAGTGTCTAATTTGAATTGTCCTTAACCTATATGGAATGTTCTTTACCAATAAAATATGTAATTATTATTCGGTTTCCCAGTAGTGCTGCAGTAATACACCCACTGATTAATAAATAATATTGTTAATTCAACACAAATAACACAATATTCTTAAATAAAACCTTTGTCTTTTACTATTATTTAGTACGGCCTGCGCAAACTAGGGTATGTGAGCGGGAGGAGGGGTCAGAGAGGGTGATCGAACGAACGTATGCCGGTACGCGACGGCGATGTTGTAACTTATGCACCATCTTACATTTATTATTCATACTAGTTTATTATCAATGATAAAAATATAAAAATAGCACTACAGGAGTAACAAATAATAGGGCAACAATTTTACAAGAGATAGATTTTTTGATTTAGAGCTTATATTTCGAGATAATCGTTGTGGAATGCAAAAAAACGGCAAATTGAATTAATTTTTAGTCGAAGTCGAGCCGAGATATCGCAATCCAAAGTTGTGCATTCCCGTAAGGGCCAATGGTTTTCGAAAATTGTTTTATTTTTTTGCTGCCAAACGGCTACAGAAAACGTTTTGAAATTCAACCAGAAAAATCTTTGAGTCATGAGCTATAACCCCATATGAATAACTCGAAAATTTTTGATAGTGCCCTTTTGCACAGGACGATTTCCTGACGAATTCGGATTTAAGGTACTTAGGGCATAAGCTTTCATTTCCGATAGGTGCCAGCTTTTAGTCTTAAAATGCCCACATAACTGATTTTTAAGCGACTTTATGTGCCGCGAGCACTACACTATTATAGTAGTTCTTGTTTTTACATTTCTTCTCTTAGGGAGTTGATGCATTCCCAAATTGATAATAATAATCTATTTCACAGTTGATATTGGGTGTTTTAAACTAAATTTACAATTAGTGTATTACGCTATCCGCATAATAATAAACTATTTCATAATTTTTATTTGTGTGTTTTGAACTGAAATTGTGATTGTGAACTAATTTAATATGGCAACACTTTCGGTAAAAATTCGAGCATCTGAAACTTTTCCAATAATTGGCACCGCTGCAGTTATTGACTCCACGAATTGCTCTTTTCTTCCGACATATGAGGACGTTATCAGTTGTTATCAATATATCAGAAACTGTTTGTGGAGATATTGCAAGGGACGGTTACATCAGAGCCAAATTGGATGCACGAAAGGAGCTTCCAAAATTTGATTTTAAAGGACAATACTCTCTGACTTAATAGTGTTAAGGGCGGGAGGGTGGACGGAACTCGATATACAGCCATCTCCTCGTGGTGAGTTCTGGGTTGATCAAATAATTCTGGCACTCCATTATATGAGTTAAAATCAGTTGATTCTATCCGAAAATATTTGATTAAGCTGTGAGCTGCATTCTAGTCAAGCCAAACTTAATATCAGACTTACATTAACAAGCTTATGCTATTTTAAAGGATATGGGGCGCGGCTAAAAATTGAGACAAACCATCCAATTTTTTTTACGTAAATAGAACACTGTTACCTAGCTTTTTGGCATTATTACCGATCTAATTTTCAAAAAAAAAAAAATTGTCCTTTTGCAGTCCTTGGGGCGCAGTTAAATATTTTTTTAAAATTTTTAAAAAATACAGCTTCATAAATACCATATTTCACAACTTTTTTGCGATATTATTCTTGAAAATTTAAAAAAATTTAAAAAAACGGCTTTTTCGGCCCACCCTAATAAACATACGGTATCTGACACCAATTACTAAAAAAATGAATTATTAACAAAATAATACTAAAATTTGAACGCAAGAATTTAGTAAGGTTGCAAAACTTCACTATCAGTTTGTTAACAAATAACCTAACTTGATTGAATTTGTCCTATATAGGTTGAAAACCATGAGGAGATTGTAATTTGTTTTTTAAAGGACTATAATTTAATGTCAGATTGATACAGAACAATAGAAACTTAGGAACGTTAATGAAGTAATAACTGTAAAAATTTAGATATTTAATATTAACAACAAAATAATTGGTACAATAATTACAATATTGAAATAAATTCGAAATTTTAACACAAATAAAGATTTCAAATTAACCTTTTATTGATAGTTGAACGGTAAAAATAGCAAAAATTAATATATGAAATAACGACAATTAAGATAACAAATGTCTTTCGCTTTCCGACGGAAAAAAAATTAAAGAATTTATGCCTAATTCAAAATGGCAGAAAATACTTAAAACCAAGGTAATTAATTATACACTCTTGTAACTTACACGATAATTAAGGAATGAGCTAATAATAATAATTTGTCAATAATAAATTCGATATAGATAGCGTGAATATGATTGAAAAAAAAAGGAAACCAGAAAATCGGACTTCTCTGTCACATCCGAAGCAAAGTGATCAAATGTACTACAAATTGTTTAATTCAAAGAGAATAAAAAAATACTATAGATCACTTACCTCGTATGCTTTGGAAGCTCCTGGACAGAAATCTGTAGCTCTGGACAGTAAATAAATTCGGCAAAAACCCAAGTCTCAGATGGACTTCCTTACTATACAAAACCAGATTAGTTTTCCTTTTTTCCAGCTCATATGAACCACAGTAGAACCTAATAACATTAAAAATCCACACAGAAATTGTTCTATGCACGAAATACGATAATCTGCAAGTTTCACTTACAGCGATAATTTATACAATTTAAATATTGTGTGTCAATTAACAATAATTGAAGCACGAAACGTCTACTTTAGACACAATACGGTAAAACGGAAATGGGAATACCCATCCACGTGTTTAAAAAACAGTGCTACTAGGTAATTATCTGAAAATAATCCAAAATACGTAAATAATACGAAATACGGTAATTATTCTGACAAATTATTATTTTTATTATTGCACAATAAACTAAAGCAAGAAATCAAAAGCAAATTTGATAATAGCGATATTTAAGCGACTAGGTACAAGAATGCACTTATTACCTCGATGAAATTCGAAAAGCGAAAGATAGTCTGCCCAGCCTGGAACGTGCTTTGTTCACAACGTTCGGCCGCTCTAGCGTTTTTGTTGTATTTTTTCCTACCACATACCGATCATATGCACTGATGCACATACAGGGTTATTCAGCAATGAAATTACAACTTAGTCTATCTACATAGTTATAGAGTTGAAAAAATCCTTTTTCCTACGAGCATGCGGAAAGTATCACTTTTCCGCACGCATTTTAGTTTCGAAAGTTGTACTTTTCCGCACTAGTGCGGAAAAACGTATTTTTCCGCGAAAGTAATTATATTTTTATTTGCATTTTTGGGTAATTTTATACAAATTTAATGAAATTAAATCATTTCTATTTATACTAACTCTTTTGAGGTAGCTCCTATAACTTTAAATATCAAAAAATCACGTAGCATATAGTCATGCCTGTCTTACTCTTATTATTTTTCTGGTTGATAGAAAACCGAAATGATATCCCTAAGTGATCTGACAAATAGGTATTAAAAGCCGATATTGAAAAAGTGTCAACTTCCATGTTTGTAAATATATTATCTAGACACGCATTGAGTCGAGTGTTTTGTTTAGACCATATCACTTAAACAAGTTAACTCACAGCTGTGTATCTAGATTATTTGTATTAAATTTACATAGGCAGAAACTATGCGAGGTCAAGAATTACTTAATTTCGTTTAATCATTCACTATAAAGTATAAAGTAATAATAGCCTTCGATGCTTAGATTGTAAAGTACTTGTTTTTTTACTTAGAAGATATATTCATCTCCCACTGATCTTGTAAATAACTACCGAGTTAGAAATTACCAAGTCAATTAATAATAGGTTGCAAATTACTTAATTCTAACCACTTAAAATTCAAATGAAGGGCGAAGTAATATTTTAGAAAACTTTTGATATAATAATTACCATTCAGCAGCAACCATAGAGTCAAAATTGTCATGGCTATTAACCCGTTGGAAATACCGACAATAGACAAGTCGAAATTACCAGTAAAAATGTACCAAAATGCATTTTGGTCTTGGTTAGTCTTCAAAGGCGAGCTAAACCACAACTTCATCAGTTGATAACTCAGTTTTGTTGTATTGTTGAGTGACGGCATATTACGAAAACGATTAATAAACAATTTAACAAAAGAAATAAATACAAAATACGCAGAATAATTAAAAAAAATTCAAGACTTACCGATATTTCACAAGTTATTATAGGGCTATAAAGAAATAGGTGGCAATAATAATGACAAGACAAGAACTCAAGCGACAAATAATACAGAAACTGTGACAACCACAGCATCTGTAACTACTTTTGTTAAAACAATTATGAATTGAATCAAACAACAAATTTTCACGATAAGTATGTATATTTCACGATGAGTTTGAGGTAAATAATGTTCCAAAAGTAGATTCCTTTGATAAAACTGCTGCGACACTTTGTCTATGATAACGATAATGCAGTTCACTGGAATCACAGGTACACCTAACTTCACTGTTTATTGACTGTTGACATGTTAATAGTGTTGTCAGCAAATAATTCACCCAAATTCTTACTTTCTTCACTTGTACTGTAATATACTATTTCGCCTGTAGCTCTAATAAATTTTTTTGCCACTTAACGGTCTTGGCGATACGATGTTCATTAGGTGTAATTACTTAGGCAACTTTTCAAAAACTAAAAGTTCTGGAAATTTAATAAAGATACTTTGCTGATTTTACATATTTATTTAAATAAACTATTATGAAAAATACAAAAATGTGTAAAATGGACGGCCACAAAAAAATATTTAAAAACATTATAAAAATATACTTACAACTAAAATGTATATTCTATATATTTATACATTAAAATATCATAAATTAGTTTTGAACAATAATAGTTAAAACATTGTGAGGAATACAATAAGCTTTTTACAATATTTGCAATACATAGTCTGTGACATCTTACCTTGTCACTTCATTATAAATGATAAAAGTTAACATTCTTAACTTTCATTCGTACTGCATATTAAGATCAGTTTTTGTCTTTAAACACTTTTTATAAATGCCCTTTGCTATATTTGTAAAAAAAAGCCTAAAAATAAGAATCTGCCTAAGTAGCTTTCCCATTTCCCAGATAGCACCGAACGTCCCATGTACGTCCGTTTAGTACCCATTTTAAGTCCATTGGTCCACGGATCAAATTTGGATGCACTATGGACGTTCCCCTAAGGACGGCCTATGTACGGCTATAAAGTACGCCCTATGGACGTCCGTTTAGTGTGCATTATAAGTCCGTAGGTCTATGGACCAAAACAGCACGTACAGTTGACATTGCCACATGGACGGCCTATGTACGGCTATAAAGTACGCCCTATGGACGTCCGTTTAGTATGCATTATAAATCCGTAGGTCTATGGACCAAAACAACACGTACAGTGGACATTGCCACATGGACGGCCTATGTACGGCTATAAAGTACGCCCTATGGACGTCCGTTTAGTATGCATTATAAATCCGTAGGTCTATGGACCAAAACAACACGTACAGTGGACATTGCCACATGGACGGCCTATGTACGGCTATAAAGTACGCCCTATGGACGTCCGTTTAGTGTGCATTATAAGTCCGTAGGTCTATGGACCAAAACAGCATGTACAGTGGACATTGCCACATGGACGGCCTATGTACGGCTATAAGTACGCCCTATGGACGTCCGTTTAGTGTGCATTATAAGTCCGTAGGTCTATGGACCAAAACAGCATGTACAGTGGACATTGCCACATGGACGGCCTATGTACGGCTATAAAGTACGCCCTATGGACGTCCGTTTAGTGTGCATTATAAGTCCGTAGGTCTATGGACCAAAACAGCACGTACAGTGGACATTGCCACATGGACGGCCTATGTACGGCTATAAAGTACGCCCTATGGACGTCCGTTTAGTATGCATTATAAGTCCGTAGGTCTATGGACCAAAACAGCACGTACATTCCCACGTACGGACGTCATATGTACGCCCCCAAGATGTCCTCTGAAATTTACCGCCTGTATATATGAAACTTATTCCCTTCGCGTTTTATTTCCTTTTAAATTTCCTCCGATATTTTTACTAGATTTCTTTAGAATTCCGCCCGAAGCTTTTCGGGATTTCATTACTAAAATTTTCCTCAAAGATTTTTCCACAATTTCCTTAATAAGTTTTTGCCAAATAAATTCCTCAAGAAATTTACGTAAGATTTTCGTGATGTTATGTCCAAAAGATTTTCTCTGAAAATTGCCGAACGAGAATCCTTTCCATTTTCAAAATATTTTCTCGTTGTTTATTAGGTAAAAATTAGGAGCGTTTTCCAATTATAATAAATTATATTTGTCAAAATATTTTAAATCATCCCGCCATAATATGTCTGGTGTATTGTGAGAAGCAAGCAAAACGTTGTCTGATTTCTCTCGCTTTGTAACACCAATATGACCATTGACCACTGAAAAGTTAAATCATTTTATAGTAAAAACAAGTTATTCCCAAAAACTTGATGGCATTTTATTTAAAAATAGGTTACTCCTGATGATAATGAATAATTAATTACATCATTTCACGTGGAACGTAGATCAAACTAAATAAAAATAAACTTAAATTTATTTGTGACGGATACTAAATTGTTCAATCTGGCAATACCGCAGCGCACGGCTCTCTCATACGCTCCTGTAGAAACACGTGATGCCGTTCGGTGTGGCTCGAGCTCGGGGCCGAAGCGATCGACAAGACGGAGCAGGAAGACAAAAGACATTCCACACAAGGGCACAAGGCGACGACGACGTAGCCGCCATTGCCATTATTTACCATTGCATTTTTGCATTTACTTGTGCGGTTTGCTGTTTGTGAAGTGTGAACGACTTTCCCTGGGCGTCTTCAAATTGAATGGTACGTACTGCATATATATGTATATTCATAATAAGTAATAAGAATAATTAGTGAGTGAAATTATCAGTTATTTGTGCATTTAAACTGATGTAAACGGTCCCGATGACTGTCGCGTTCATGTTGACTTAATTATAACACTGAAGCATAGAACTATTTTTTGAATGAATTGCTAAAAAGTAAGTGTTCCTGTAGATAGACGTATTTTTCTATACTATTATTTTTGTGCTTTTCAGAAGCAGCTATTAAGATTTTTCCCAATTGTTCAGAGAAGGAAGCTGAGGTGGCCATTGCTAAATGGCTCCGGCGCTGTACGGAACGTGCGAAGAAAGAAGTGCAGTAGTGTTTTATTATTTTATATACCTAAGTTTTTTATTATTTCGCATAAGTTCGAAGTTTATATAAAGTCTTTCTAAAATTATTTTTTTTACGTCCTGTCCACCTGTCCCATAAAATCTATGAAGTAAATCCAAAAAGTAAAAGTACCTTGATCCAATGATATAATATGTCATTAAATTAGGCTAAAATTTAGCAATAGATACTGCATGTTTACGTTATAAAAGGAAGAAACAGTCGTTTTAGTTTAAATGTATTTCGTCCTTTTATAATTTAAAGCAACTTGTGTTTGCTCCTCAATTTAGCCCCATTTAATGACATATTGACCATGTGACAGATTCTTTGCATTTTGGACATGCTCTGACAAAAACTGTCGGCTGCGTTATGGATGTCCGCTGGTATATGGCTTATGGATGTCCGATTATGGGTGCTTTATGGACGTCCGATTTATGAGTGCTTTATGGACGTTCGATTATGGGTGCTTTATGGACGTCCGATTATGGGTGCTTTAGGGACGTCCGATTATGGGTGCTTTATGGACGTCCAATGTTGTGACAAATGGTTACTGAATGGACGTCCAGTGAACGTCCATAGGACAGAAACGGACGGGCAATGGACGTCCATTCGTACATAAAGGGACGTCCATTGTGCATCCATAGGACTACTTTGTGCTATCTGGGTTCTGGTAGATATAAAAAACGTAGAGTCAATTGTGAGATTACAATATGCACATTTGTCAGGTAAAACATTAATATTAGTTAAGAAATAATATATTTTTGTGGACGGAAAATGAATATTCCATATTATTTACAATCAAGTAATTGTCCAATTGTAACGCTTATACTAGGCAATATTGTTATTTATTGTTTAAATAAATAACTTGTATTTGCAGTTCAGATTATTGGGTTATTTGTAAATTCTTACAACAATTCGATTCAATCAATATTTAAAAAACAGCTGCCAAAAATGTAAAATGTTGTTTAGTCCCCTATTGAAGCGCATTATACATAAGTTTATGAAATGGATCAATAAATGGCTGACCAATTGGGTAAATTATACAAATAAACGAAGAATCTTAGCATTGAAAAAGTAGACAGATCAAGTTTCCAAAACGTCAGTGATATATCATTATTTTTATTTTATTTATATTTTGTCAAAAACAAAAAAAAAAAAAACTTTAACTGTTCCTCTGATGTAACACCACAATTGTAAAGGTTATTTTGTAAAATCCAGATATTTTAAATTTATCTGGGACCTCAAAATATTCAAGAATGTGGTAATAAATTCCAAATAAGAAAAGAAAGTTGCCGACTAAAAGCATTACAATTTCCAAATACACTTCTCTTTCATTTTGTATCAATCTCAGTTAAAATACTATCGTGGCCAAACAAAAATGTTCAAACTAAATAATGAAATGGCAAACAATTCAATTTTATTCAAATTCAACTTTATTAAATTTTATATTTATTGAAAATCAAAGTGCTTTACACATCTGCCTACATAATATGTTGCAAAAAGTCATAAATGACACACATTCAGGTGTGGACAGCACTTTTATGACTACCCATCATTCGCACCACTCGTGAAAAGAATAAACCGTTGACTATTCACATTTAGAAAGGAGTATGCTATAAGTTGACTTATACTCCCTATACGTAACTTGAGGTATCCTTTTATTCACTTTTACAATGGAACTTGCTGTAATCTGTCCTTATACTTGCTATCCTTTTCTATAATTAAGCGGTCTATACATGACATCCCACTAAATAATCTATTACTTTGACTAAGAACATCAGTTGATTCCAGCGGCATGTCGTGAAATATCTATGTGGGGAAGCGTTTCAACAGGAAGAGATATGTCATAAAATTTTGGACTTAAGATGTTTTTAATCAGCCGCCGTAATATATCTCGATTCTTTTTCACCAATTCATTTATGTAGTCTCTGACATTCATCAGAAAATTATTTCAATTGACTGTCCAAACAATTTAATGTTCAATACAAGATTTTCCAAATGTTTTTACTTTAATTGTTGCTGTTACATTTCTCTTGAAAAGTGCGTTAAGGAAATCTTTTTTTTTTTTTAATAAACTACATACGACACAAATGCAGATTGTTCCTCGAATCTCTCAATGAGGATGATTGCAAATTGGTGTCCATTTCAGCCATTTTACTTACTTTTAAACGCGGAGAAGCGGTACGAAATTTGTTTCCAAGCAATCGGAATTTTACACAGTATTACACCATAGCAAAGATAAAAAACCTAACACGTGCGCAGACAAAGGTAGTATATTTTTAATGTTGAGTAAGGCTTTAAGTTTAAATACTTTAGGTTGAAAACTTTATTTGACCATGGCTGTACTATCTATTTTATACCTATATCTAAACTTTATCTGTATAGAAGAAAAATATGCTTATTCGACTTGTGTTATGTACATTATTCTCAAAAGTAAACAAAGAAAAATTAAAACTTAGTAACATATATCTAACAATTACAGTGAATAATAAAAAAAATAAGTCTATTAAATATAACCTTTGTATTTTTAAACTATTTAGATCCACAAAAATTTCAATTTTTAAAATTTTTTACTTACATATATTTTTGATACGTTCAATGATTTAAAAAAATGTATTAACAGTAATAGTAATTATAGCACCGCATAGGCAGCAAACGCTTGAAATAAATGATGAACTTAAGGGATCTGATCCACTACTGAAATACCCAAAAGTAAACACTTGAATGGTATTTTCTGCTTCCAACCATGGATCTGATCCATCATCAAAGTGCATTGGACATTGGTCACCTGTAATAAATATATTATACAGAATAGTTTTATTGCTTTGGAATAAAATATCTGGAGATTCCTGGTGATAGTTTATATAAATGGTGCAGATACATGTAATCGATAAATGAAGTCTATAAATCTCTAAACCCTAAAAAATTATTTTCAAATATTAAACGGAGCAAGCTGCAGACCTGAAACGCAATATTCCATTTTAAAATTGAAATATCACCTAGTCATTACCAACAAGTAGTTACCAATATGTGTAGATAGATAGATAGATAGATAGATAGAAGTTTATTTGACTACGTGATATAAAAATGTTTACATTTGTAGCAAGTCATATCTGCTGCAATTACCTTAGGTAAAACAGCCTAAATTTACAATAAAATTTACATTTATAGTAAAGTGTATCTTATAAGTAATAAGAAAAAAAACAAAAACGTATCTAGGCATGGTAACTCACATATAACAATATAAATAACAAATAAATAAATTATACAACTATATAAAAATCTATCGAACAGTATAATAAACTAATATATACATACACACTCATACTTAGGAAAACAAGTGGGTTGCCTGGGGGAATTGCTTTTAACATTTAGTGGAGCGGGGACCTGTACAAATCGTTCACCTACCCAATCATGAAGTAGAACTTATTGAGACCCTAACCATCTTTTTCAGCATATTATTTTACAAATGTTTTCAAAACTCACGACTCTCTCCGTTGGTCGTGAAAGAATCTACAGGATGAAAACTTAAAAAAGTTAAAAGGGATCTATTTAAAAAATAAAATGGGTCATAACTCAAAAACCAAGAATGGTATAGTGATAATTTTTTTTTTTATTTTATAGCTTAAATATCAAACTTTCATCTAATGCACAATTTTGCACAATTGTCTTAACGAAAGGTATGACAAATATTGTTTAAAACATTGGCCCCGCAAATTTGACAGATAACATTTTAATATTTCTCATCATAAATGGTTTATGGACAATTTTTAAATTAAAGTAAATGGTTTGAAAAACTGCAGAATTGTATATAGAACATTTTTTGTTTCGACGCGTGTACCAGTTGAGGCAGGCGGCTGTCGGCATTTCTGAATGTACGTTTCGTTATCTCTCGGTGCAATCCCACTGCATATAATATTATCCCTTTGTAGATAAAAAACTTAAAAAACATTAATATTTTCAAAAATAAATTAAAGAACTATCTTAATATGATATGTCCTTATATCACTTATATGTTGGATGAATTTTTTCTTTATAATGCTGTAAAAATGTAATCACTTATGTTTTACATTTTATTTATTTGACCCTTTCAAGCCAATTTACAATGAAACCACTCCTTCAGAATAGATATTGTGTCGCCCTCTATCCAGTTACATTGTAACTATATACAAAAACCTACGCGATCACGTGCAAACTTCCATGTTTTTGCAAGCAAGTTGCTAGCTCCCTGAATGTTTCTACTTTTGTGAGTGTTTTAGTTTAATTTTGGAAATTGGCTGGTAGGTTTTGTACTATTCATTATGCAAGTAGTGTAATATGAGTGCTTAGTAAATTGTGAATAATTTTATTTGAAATATTAATTATTTTATGGTAGTTTTACCATATGGTTTCAGCATGCAACCACAAAGCCTACAAAATAAAGGTTACTGAAGTTGATATTTATAAATCTTATTTTTACAGGTAGTAAATGGAGTTATAATCAGCTGGAAAAAATGTGTAATGCTGAAATTGACACAATATTAGAAGAAATCCCATCTGATGCTGACTCCATCGTTAGTAGCGACAGCAACGAAAATTTAGATATAGAAAATTTACCCATTGATATTTTGGAGACAGACGATATTCCAATTTCTGTGGAAGAAGAATTTACGGAATGGGACAGCGATGATGATATCCCATTGTCCACAATACAGGCGAATATTTTAAAAAACAAATTTGTATGGACAAACAGTACTTTGCACTGCAGAAAATGTGAGCCTTTTTTGGAAGTATCAGGACCAAATATGTATATCTGATGATATTGAAACACCAACAGATATATTTTTACAATTGTTTCCTGTAGAACTAATAGAGCATATCACATTTCAAACAAATGGAGGTAACCCCAATGCTTTTGTTGCAACAAATTTTGAAGAAATAAATGTATTCCTAGCATCAACATGCTAATGGGTTTGAAACGATTACCTAGTTATAGAGATTACTGGTCCTCAAGGTTAGAGTTGCGACTGTTGCGAGACACATATATTACTTCTCTCATGTCTAGGCAGAGATTTGACTGGTTGCTTTCAAATATGCATATAAACGACAATTTAGCACAGCCAAAAAAAACCGATGTAAATTATGATAAGCTTTATAAAATAAAGCCGTTACTTGAAAAACTTCGCGAAACATTCTTATCTACATTTAATCCTGGGGAACATCAATTTATCGACGAATCGATGATTAAATTTAAGGGCCGTAGTAGCTTACGGCAATACATGCCAATGAAGCCCACAAAACGTGGCTACAATATTTTATGTGTGAATTTCAACTTTATACTGGAAAGGTAAAAGATGCCACAGAAAAAAGTTTGGGTTCCAGAGTGATCAAAGATTTGTCTCGGACACTAGTTGGGAAAAGACATAAAGTATACTTTGATAACTTTTTTAACGCTATCCAAATTCAAAAAGATAGAGGATGCCATAATATATGCTTGTGGTACTGCGCGAAAAGACAGGAAAGACACTCCAACTGATCTGAAAGATGACCAGGCCATGGCTAGGGGTGAATGTGATTGGCGCGTAAGTACAAATGGAATCCTATTCCTAAAATGGAAAGACAGAAAAAGTGTATATTTCATGAAAAATTTTCACGATCCATCCGATATGCAATTTACACAGAGGAGACAAAAAGATGGTTCTCTTGAAGATGTGTCTTGTCCTCAGCTTGTAAAAGACTACAATCAACAGATGGGGTATGTTATAAGTTGGACATGTTAAAATCCTTGTACGAAGTGGATAGGAAGTCTAAGAAATGGTGGCTACAAATAAATATTTTGGCATTTTGTTGACGTAGCTTTGGTAAATGCATTTATTATATTTCAAAAACATTTACCAAGTAATACGAAAACTATGACACTAAAAATTTTTCGGACTCTAGTGGCATCCGGTCTTATTGGAGCTCTACAAAACGAGGGCGAAAATCTTCAGAAATGATCCCAAATAAGTTCAAACCTATTGTTCCAATTGAAATACGTCTTGACAAATCTGCTCATATGCCAATTCACGGGAACTCTGTAAGATGCTATAACTGCAGCTCTCGTAATGAACCTCACAGAATTAGATGGAGTTGCTCCACTTGCAAAGTAGGACTATGTCTAAGTAATACAAAAAACTGTTTCCAAGCTTTTCACAGGAAGTAATCATATTCGCGATTAGGTTTTTTTGAAATGTTTGAAAGGTTTTTATGTACTTAATGATTATTTCTTTTGGGGCCTTGTGGTTGTATATTGAAACCACCTCCCCCTCCCTTAAATATATATATTTTTAAATTTTTTTGGAAAAATATTTTGTCTCCACGTACTTAGTATTAAATAAGTTTTCTATAAATTATTTCTTTTATTTCATTGTAATTTAATTCTGCCCTCAAAGGGTTTTAATATGCTGTTTCCCCATCCAATGATAAATATTGTCCCTGTTACATAAAACTCGTTGAGGACATTAAATCCAAAACAGATTACGGGTCATAGCAGTTAGAACACTGTGGCGAAAAATCTTTAAAAGAATTCAATTTTAGTTTATATTATCAAAATGTAAGAAGTTTGAGGAGAAAAGGGAATGAATTTTATTTAAATACAATACTAGAAGAGTATAATTTTATTGCCCTTACGGAAACTTGGTTAGATGATTCAATCTCTGATTCCGAATTTATTAGTTCTACTTATAGTGTATTTCGGACAGATCGTAATAAATTACTCACAGGTAAAAATAGGGGAGGAGGAGCACTAATTTGCGTTATTAATTCTATTGGGTGTGAACTTATTGATATATTTGATGCTAATGTAGAGGGTGTTTGTGTAAAAGTAAATACGGTTCCTAGTTTTTACTTATGTTGCATATACATCAAACCTAACAGTAATGCCGGTTTATATGAATCGATTGTTAATTCTTTGGAAACATTAATTGTACAAAATTTAAATATTGTTGTTGTGGGAGATTTTAACATACCGGATTTTTCAAGTACGGGCTCATTTAGCGTCGGGAAAACAATCATTAAATCATTTATGGAATTTGGAAATCTTAAACAATTTAACTTTATATTAAATCATAATGATGTAATTTTAGATCTGATATTAAGTAATCTTGACATACTAGCAACTCGATGTGAAAAACCGTTAACAAGGGAGGATGTTCATCATCCATCGTTACAGTTATCTGTAAATAGTATTAAATATATAAAAGTGTCCTATTGCTGAGGAGTATTATTATAACTTCAAAAGAGCAAACTTTTTAGATTTATATATGACGTTTTTAAATACTGATTGGAATTTTTTATATGAAATTTCGGATTTGACTAATGCTTTGGAAGGTTTCTATGATAAAGTTTATGAAATTCTGGACTTATGTGTACCTAAACAATTGAAGCGAAAGTATAAATATCCTGTATGGTATAATAAGAATATTATAAATAAAATTAAACAAAAAGAAAAATACCGTATAAAATATAAAAGAAGTGGCAGTCAATTTTACAAAAAGAAACATGACGAATTAAGAGATTCGGTAAAAATCGAAATAAAAAATGCTTACGCTAATTATATATTGCAAGTACAACAAACAATCAATGATGATTCAAATTATTTCTGATCCTACATTAAGTCTAAAAAAGATAATATAAGCATACCACAAGAAATGATTTTACATGACACTAAATATAAGACCGGTAAGGAAGTAGTTGATGCATTTGCTTCCCATTTTGAATCAGTATTTCAGCCAGAATCGCTTTTGCACAGTCACTTAAATGACAAGAAAAATATCAATACAAATATCGTGATAACAGTAGAAGATGTAAGAAATGCAGTAAAAAAATTAAAATCAAGTAAATCAGCTGGCCCGGATAGCATTCCGCCATATGTGATAAAGGGTTGTGTTGATTCTCTAGCGGCACCTCTGGTATTTTTATTTAATTTAAGTATAGGGTATGGTATTTTTCCAGACTGTTGGAAAATCTGTAGAATAACGCCTATTTATAAAACGGGGCAAAAAAATGTAATTATAAACTACCGGCCTGTGGCGGTACTAAATTCATTTTCAAAGGTTTTTGAAATTATTATTTACAGTTTAATATTTAACAGTGTCAAAATGGCTATAACAGATTGCCAACATGGATTTATGCCTCAACGTTCAACTGTAACAAACTTAATAAATTCGGTGCAAGATGGTAGAGAAGCAATAAACAAAAACTCCCAGTTAGATGTAATTTACACTGATATGTCTAAAGCTTTTGATAAATTAGATCATCAAATTCTGATTAACAAATTAAAATCATTTGATATTAATGATGTTTTAATTCAGTTGTTAAGCTCTTACCTAATAGATAGAACTATGTTTGTAAAAATAAATGGATTTTATTCATATGAATTTAAACCAACATCAGGGGTGCCGCAGGGGTCTAATTTAGGTCCATTGTTATTTTTATTATTTATTAATGATTTACCGGATATTCTAATGTATTCTAAAATTCTCCTATTTGCTGACGATGCAAAACTGTTTCTGAATATCAATAATCTCACTGACTGCTCGCTGTTACAAGAAGATTTCTGTGCTATGATCAACTGGTGTAACGAGTACAAACTATTATTGAACTTCTCTAAATGTGCGGTCTTAACAATCTCAGCAAAGAAGAATACGATATATTTTGACTATCAAGTGAGCAATGAAAATCTGACACGAGTTTCTAAAATAAAAGACCTAGGTATTCATATCGACTCTGAGTTATCGTTCACGTATCATATGGATACCATTGTAAACAATAGTTTAAAAAAATTCGGTTTGATTATTCGCAATACTCAAGATTTTGTTGATGTAACAAGCATAAAAAGACTCTTTAATTGCTTAATAAGATCTAATCTGGAGTATTGCAGTATAATATGGTCACCATTTTATATAGTGCATATCAATAATATAGAAAAGGTGCAAAAGAAATATTTAAAATATTTAGATTTTAAGGAAACAGGTAGATATAATTTATATGCACACTATGATGATCTATTAGAACATTATTCTTGTACAACCTTGGAGTCAAGGAGGTCACGATCAACGGTAATATTTTTACACAAACTTTTAAATAATCGTATTGACAACATGTACATATTGTCGCTATTGCAGTTCAAAATACCAAGACTATTCAATCGTAATCATGATATGTTTTATCTACCTCAGTCTAGAACCAACATGTTTCAGATGTCACCTGTGAATCAATTAAGTTTTTATGGAAATAAAATAAATAGGGAATTAGATTTTTTTAATTGTACGGTTCAACAGTTACTATTAAAATTAAACAGAACTAGTTTAGGAAGAATTAATGTTTCTTAGAGTAATAGCTGTACCTAGGTATATAGCATGTAATTAAGAATATTACAATTTTACTAAATGTCTATATTTAATGTATTTGTGTACCTTACCCTGTAATTGGGCCAGCCCGTTGGGTATTGTAATGATAAATAAATAAAAAAAATAAATAAATAAATTTTATTGTTTATTGTTTTTTATAATTTTATATCGCTCTACATATTTTTATCTATTGGCTAATTATTTGTATTTCTTATATGTAATTTCTGACGTATTTTCTATGTACCTACCCCTATGTAATGCATATGAGAATAAAGTGATATTATTATTATTATTATTAAGCGTATAATATTGCCTTGTGTATATAATAAAACTTAATTTTCTTGTTAGTAATAATTGTTATTAACAAATTACGATTATATATATACAGGGTGAATCTTAAATGTGTGTCGAAAATTAAACTGGTATAGACGAGCGGATGATCGGTGAAAACGTTCATCAACTCAATCTTGGCGTAGAACTTAATGAGTGATATGTCAAAATGTTCGTATTTAAACCCTGAATATGGAAATAAAAGTTACGACAACCTCTGTTGGTCAAGACAAAAGTTTTGGGGGAAAAACTAAAAAAAAAAAACATTTTTTGCAGTAATCTAAAGTGCTTCCTTCTCTTGCTTTTACTTGAAAACCGCTATAGATATTGAGATGATTTTATCGCTATTATTTAGTGTAGAATGTCTTCTTTCTAACGATATGTAATAGATTATGCTCAATACTTTCCAACCCTAATTTGGTGTTATATCAGCACGTGCAACATGGATGAAATTAAAAAGCACATGCCAGGTTTGAGGTACCTCCAAATAAAGAAATCATTATTGCCGGTGGCTACGAGAATAAGGAAAATTGTTATTCTATTACATGAGGGCATTAGGGAACTACCAAAATTAAACTGTACTCGTGAGGAAGCAGACACAATGTTAATATTACATTTAATAGACAGCCGAAAAAATGTATAAAAGAGTACTTATAAAAGCGGAAGATACGGATGTCCTTATACTCATTTTGTATTATTTTTGGGAAAACGACCAGATTCGTAACTGCAGTGTGTTTCTACAGTCAGGGCATTCCATGGCCCACTTAAATAAAAAACATTTTGTTCCGATAAACGATCTGGCTATAAAATTGGGTGGGTAAAAAAGTGGCGATGACTACAATTACCTACTTCCACTCCTTCAAGTTAAGTTTTATAAAAAAAAATTATAATTAATTGAATAAATTTAATTATTGTTTAATTATCTAAAAATAAAAAGTCTTATAAATCAATAACAGAATTAATAGAGTCCAATAGTAATGAATTACTCAACCGAGGTAGCGAATATTGGCTTCGCAGCGGGTAGTGCGGTGAGGAGAAGGCATGCGAAGTAAGGTGTAGCGGCCTTGGTTTTTGTGTTCTCCTGCCTTTGTTTTTGAAAATAAGTGCATATACTAATCGAGTCAAATGGTCCTTATAAAATTCTGCGTCTCGTCACGTGTACCAATTTTTGCATTTTTATCGTACAAGAAAGTTATTCGATGATGAATCTCAATTTTCACCCAGTTAATTTCACCCATATTGCACGCGCTGATATAAAACCAAATTAGGGTTGGAAAGGATTTATTAAGCATAATCTATTATATATCGTTGGAAAGAAGACATTCTACACTAAATAATAGCGAAAGAATCATCTCAATATCTATTGCCGTTTTCAAGTAAAAGTAAGAGAAGGAAGCACTTTAAATTACTGCAAAAAATGTTTTTTTTTTTTAGTTTTTCCCCCAAAACTTTTGTCTCGACCAACGGAGGATGTCGTAACTTTTATTTCCATATTCAGGGTTTAAATACGAACATTTTGATATATCACTCATTAAGTTCTACGCCAAGATTGGGTTACTCAACAACTAAGCGACTTTTATTCGATCTCCCGTTCTACTAATTATTAATTTTCATTTTTCTTATAATAAAAGAGTTATTTATACAACAAGTGCGTAAGGTGAGATTTTTTCACGAATGGGAATTTTGATGAGTGAAAAAAGCTCAATTTTCGCACGAATTGCATACAATATTTTTTCTACTACCGAAATGCATCTAAATTCTCTAATAATAATGTGAAACGTCAAAACTTACCTATTACGTCAAAACTTCATATGTCATTTAAAAATCACAATACTGTTATAGCCAACCTAATTTTAAATCAGTCAATGTCTATTATTTCTTTGTCTAATGTCAATGTCAAGAATCTAAATGAAACTTTAGAATTGTAAAAAATGCAATCATTATTGTTAAAGAATACTGAAAATTAGGTGGTATGTTTTATAATAATACCGTGATATTAAATAAATGGACTACATAAAATTAAATAACCACATTTAACGTTTTTAAAATAAGATATGTTTATTATAGGTGCTCTAATAGATATGCAATTGTTTAGTATGTTACGTTACGCACTAGTGCGTAAGGTAAAACCACTTTACGCACTAGTGCGTAAAGTTTAACTTTACGCACTCTACAGCGTGCGGAAAATTATTACTTTACGATCGATAGTAGAAAAAATAATATTTTAGTAACTTCATCTAGTTGACAACAATAAATTGTATGGCAAGAATTTTAAATAGAGTTATAGCTGTGACATCTTAAATAATAAAACCCATCGTCAGATGAAAGAGTTTTGGAACTTTTATCTATCGCAGACAAGAATGACTTCAACAAAACAATAAACTATTTTGCAAACTGAGAAGTAAGATACGTTGAGCATATTAGTTTTGCTTATATTAAAGTATAAACAATGATTAAGGAATGAATAAGATACGCGACTTCAATGGTAAAGTGCGAGGCCTTTTTTGGCAGCGAGATCTCGGCAAGTTGTGGGCATTCCTGTGATTTACGTAGTATGCTTTTGACAAACCTGTGTCGTGTCTAGTTTTATATAATTTATAATCTAGTCAAAACAAAAATTGAATGTTGATTGATTTTAGTTTAAAAATATGTGACGGTTAAAAGTCAAACAAACGTTGAGAAATAGCTGGCAGAGAGAACATATACTACGTTAATAATTTTAAACTAAAATTAATCTGGACATTAAATTTTTATTACCACTAGATTATTAATGATATAAAACCAGACACGACACAGGTTTGTCAAAAGCATACTACGTAAATCACAGGAATGCCTGCAACTTGCCGAGATCTCGCTGCCAAAAAAGGCCTCGCACTTTACCATTGAAGTCGCGTATCTTATTCATTCCTTAATCAATGGGTATAAATTAAAAAAAGGCACAAAAATGTCTCATTACACACAAAGTTAAGTAACAGCCATCTTTAGTTTACACGAGTACAACAAAAATTAGAAATTTTATTAAGAGAAACATAAAAATATGATTTTTGGTATTCAGAAAACTTCCTAATATTTACAATATTTACACCCAAACTTCAATATTTTAAATAGCACCCTATAATTGCATGAATTTGCATAAACCTTTCTGTCTGTAGTTTTGAAATGCTTATGAGTCAGATACAAAAAGTATACATTTTGCTGGAAATACCAAAGATTGGAGCATCTTGGAGCTAATGACTTTAAAAATATTCTTTTGATAAAACAAATGAGAAAATATGAGTCATTGGCTGAAAACACATAGAATTTAGGGAGTATTGACTTGTAGATCATTCTGAAATCTGAAATCTTCCATGTCCAACAAATCAACACCACAAAAGTTGAAAAAAATAAGATAGCTTGTATCCAACTTATTATTAACTTTCTGGGCTTACTCTAAATTATTTGAGGCATATTATTTCACATTAAGAAAAAGGCGTCGAATTTTAGACTAACCCATATACAGTGTGTCGCACTTAAGAGTGAAACACCCTTATAACTTTTTTCATTTTTATAAATTTCACTCAAAGACAGTGGATCAACTTATGGGCCTTATGGCCAAAAAACCATTTGTCCCTACTAATGTAAAAGCCACCTGTTTTACCAAAACAAACGGAGAAAATCAAAAAAGCACATTAGGCATTTTTTGTTGTTTAAAATTGTCCAAAAACCTTAGTCCAAAATTTGATCAAAATTAAAAAACACTGATATTTTGTTTGAAAAAATTTTTATTTTTGTAATTCATTATCTAATTTGTGAACATTTTTTTCTTAAAATTAAAATTAAACTAAGAATGGATTGTAATATTTTATTTTTTATGAATATAAAACCTAAAGAAATGCTGTGCAGCTAATAACGAATGCTAATTGATATTATAGAATTATATTTTCGGACTTAAAAAAAAAATTTTTTTCTAACAAAACCAACATTTTTTAACTTCGATGAAATTTTGGACTTGAGGTTTTTGGACAATTCTGAACAGCTCTCATTGGTAAAATTATTCGATAAATAAATGGTCTAACTTCAATAGCTCGATTATTGGGGGTAATGCTTGTATGAGATATTTACCAGGATGGGAACTAACGTGGGGAGTAATGTACTGTAACTTGGGGGGGTGAAATGAGATTAGCTGTCTTGCTGGGGATTGTTGTTTAGTAAATTAAATACCACTTCAGCAGTAACAATATAATATTCAGTCTAATTGAATACAATTTACAAATTACATTGTAACAACCATTTATCTAGTTTATGAGGCATTTGATATATACAGGGTGTTACAAAAGTATGGGAACGGTGAAGAATCTCGAAAACTTTGCATCAATCGAAAAATAAAAAAATACGTGTCAAAAATTTTTCAAAAAAGAATACAACAACATACAAACACAAATGGTGGTGTTCGTAAAAACGTTCTTCCACACCACCAACAAAATAAAAAAAAAAAACAATTATATATATATATATCACAATGATTGGAAATACCTTAAAATACTAATCCATGTTCCTATTCATTTAAGAGCTGCCTTTTATAATGGATTTTAAAATTTACAATTGATCTACCTTGTATTGTGTCATAATACACCGGGTTGTTTAACATTTCCACTGCTAAGTAAGCAAAACAATTTTCAAATTTCGCGGTTTTGTGTTGTGGTATTGTATATCTCACTATTTCCCTAAGATGTAAATTATGTATTTGGCGCCTAGATATTAGATAATCATATAGATATTTGGGTTCCCCACGAGAGAAGATTTTATATATGTAAACACCAAACATTAATCTGTGTCGATATTCCACTTTTAAAATACAATTGTATATGTACACCGGGGAGATATGGTCATATTTTTTGACATTGAATGCAAATCGTAGACAAGAATTTTGTGCCAGCTGTAGCTTATTTTTGTACTCAACTTTGCATCAATCGAAAAATAAAAAAATACGTGTCAAAAATTTTTCAAAAAAGAATACAACAACATACAAACACAAATGGTGGTGTTCGTAAAAACGTTCTTCCACACCACCAACAAAATAAAAAAAAAAAACAATTATATATATATATATATATCACAATGATTGGAAATACCTTAAAATACTAATCCATGTTCCTATTCATTTAAGAGCTGCCTTTTATAATGGATTTTAAATTTACAATTGATCTACCTTGTATTGTGTCATAATACACCGGGTTGTTTAACATTTCCACTGCTAAGTAAGCAAAACAATTTTCAAATTTCGCGGTTTTGTGTTGTGGTATTGTATATCTCACTATTTCCCTAAGATGTAAATTATGTATTTGGCGCCTAGATATTAGATAATCATATAGATATTTGGGTTCCCCACGAGAGAAGATTTTATATATGTAAACACCAAACATTAATCTGTGTCGATATTCCACTTTTAAAATACAATTGTATATGTACACCGGGGAGATATGGTCATATTTTTTGACATTGAATGCAAATCGTAGACAAGAATTTTGTGCCAGCTGTAGCTTATTTTTGTACTCAACTGTCAGGAAACTATAATACACAGAGATACAATAATCAATCTGGGGAAACACTAGACATTCAACTAATTTAAATTTGGTTTTCTCATCTAATATGAACTTAAATTTATATAATGCTTTTAACTTCATGTACAGTCCTCTTAATTTATCATTTACATGTTTCTCAAAATTAAGTTCTGCATCAACAATTACACCTAAGTCTTTTGTCCACTCCTTTTGCGGAACCTCTACGTCTTTGATATTGATAGTTGTAAAATTATATTGGTAAAATTTACTAATTAAATTCTTTGTTCCTAAAATCAGAAAGCAACTCTTGCTCGCATTTAATATAAGGCCATGATCCTTTGACCAATCCGCTATCCTGTCTAAATCTAAATTTACTTCAAGAAGTGCCGAACTTGCATCCCAAGGATCAAATGATTTAAGAAGTTACGTGTCATCTGCATATAGATGCATATTACAATGTTTTATAACTTCCGTTAAATTAGCCGTGTATATGCTAAACAAAATTGGTCCGAGGATACTGCCTTGGGCGACGCCGTGTTTAATGTTTGCTGGATTTGATCTTATGTCGTCTACTTCTACTATTTGCGTCTCCTTTAAATAATTACTAAACCACTGGCATGCCAAGTCCGAGAGACCATAATACCGTAATTTCTTGATAAGTAACTCCTGGTTAAGTAGGTCAAATGCTTTACTATAATCTAATAAAACTAAGCAAGATACTTTTGAATCATCAATACCTTGAGTAATATCTGTTGTTACTTTATGAAGTGCTGTATTGGTACTGTAATTAGCTCTGAACCCTGATTGAACGTTTGGTAGTATATTATTATTATTGACATATTCTAAAAACATTTCCCGTACTAAAATTTCACACAATTTTGATAATATGGGTAGAATATTAATTGGTCGCAGGTCATTGAGTATTTGTGCATTTGAGATTTTAGGAATAGGCTTTACGATCGAGATTTTCCAGATATTTGGGTATTCACCAGACTCCAGCGACATATTTATTATGTCCTTTACCACTTTATCTATAAATGGCATACTCCATTCCAGCATTACATAACCGATATTATCAATACCCATGGCCTTCGATTTTATTTTTTTAAAAGCTTTCCGAACATCCTCCTCTGACACCATTCTAAATGTGAATTCGATATTTGGTTTAAATCTTGCGGTTTCATAGAAGTTTAACACAGCCTCTACAATTGGCGTTGCCATATGGTTTACACTATTAAAATGTTCATTTATCTGGTTAACATTTTTTAACTGACTTGGTATTTCATCTCTAGTTTTAGTATTTAAGCCCCACTGTTTGAATTTAGACCACAATGTTTTCGCATCTTTATTATTTCTTTTAATTTCAAGTTTCATGTATATTTCTTTTTCAGTTTTAATGGCAAACGACAAATAATTTTTTAAATCAAGATATAGATTTTTATCGACTGGGTTATGAGTTCTCTTAAATTTATTAAAAGCTTTCTTTTTAATTTTATAATTTCTTTGATTGTATCAGTTATGTAAGGCTTATATGGGCGTTTAAGTATTACATTCTTCACGGGAGCATGTGTGTCGAATATCTCAATTAATAACTCGGTCAAACTTTCAACCCTAGCGTTAATATCATGAGTTTCCGACAAAGTTTGCCAATTTATTTGCTGCATGTCAAAGTTAAAACGATCAATATCAAAATCCCTAAAATTTCTATAACAAAATGCTTTCTGTGTAAGCCTAGGTGCATCCAGCTTTATATTACAGTATGTAAGCCTATGGTCCGTGATATTGTACATTTCACGGGTTCCTGTTTCTAAAACATTTAGCTTTGCATCTACACATATAATATCAAGTAAGCTAGAAGATGTTCTGGTTACTCTTGTTGGATCTGTGACTACTTGTGTCATGTTAAAAGTTTCCAGCATATTTCTAACAAAAATTACATCTCTACCATCATTAAAAAAATTTACATTCATGTCACCTAGAACTATAATATAATCAAATTGTATTGCAAGAGTAGACAGAACATTCTCCACACATTTTAACTTGTGGTAGTCGACAAGTGGTGGTTTATATACCATTCCCATTAGCACTTTAATATTCTTAAAACTAATACCTAACCACAGCTGCTCTACATCATTATCGCTATCTGAATCTAAAAAAGTAGTATCTAAAACTGTAACATTAATCGAAGTGGCTACAAAAGCTGCAACTCCACCCCCTCTTGTTATTCTATCTTTCCTGAATAGTGCGTAGTCAGGAATCTGTAAAAGTTCACTAGGATATTCTGGTGACAGCCACGTTTCACTTAGACACAGCACTTGGAAGTTATTTTCCCAGATTACGTCTTTTATGTCCACCGAAGATGGGATTAGAGAACGAATATTCACATGTGCAATCGATAAATAGTCTTTTGATCTCTTTGGTGTACTAACTGCGCCTTTTTTATCATCGGTGTCTATTTGCACGTTCTCCGCTAATTGCTATTTAAATATGTCTGACTTGAATTCTTCCAGTTTCTGCTTGAATACGTGACATCTGTAGTCCCATGCTGCATGGCTAGTGTCTATATCTGGCTTTATCTTTTTATAGTTCTCACAGTTTATGCACTTAAGGGTTGTAACCTTACACTCCTTGACATTATGATTTTCGGAACATCGTGGGCAAATAACGTCCTTAGTGCAATACGCCGAGATATGATGGAAACCACAGCATTTGAAGCATCTTTTTAAATCCAAACCCTCAAAGGCATTACAATGATCATATCCAATGAATAGATAACCTCTTTCCATAATTTTCTTGTATGTTATTAAATCTACCTGTAGTACACATTGGAATATATTCATTTTATTTCTTACTGGCTTGTAGCTGATAAGTTTCATTGAGGCTCCGTTTTCAATAATGGATCTATTTTGCTCTTTAATTAAGTTAACTAAATCCTCTTCACCGTGTTTCTCAGTTATACCTGCCATTCTAATTCTTGGATGGAAATTGGTAAGTGTTTTCACCTCATATTTTTCTGTCATTTTATTTGTTACAAGGTCTTTAAATTTGTTTGCTTCTTCCTCCGTTGAACAGTCCACTACTATTGCGCCTTTACTAGCATTTTTTAACTTGTTTATGGAGATGTTTTCATTAACTGGGTTTACATTTTGCAGTAGTTCGGATTTAGTTGTTGTCACAGGCTGATTACTATTTTTTGGTTTAACCATGATTGTATTTTTCTTTGCCACCACATTTGAATATAGCACAGGGTCATCTTTTCTGCATTTAACTTCTGAAAGTTTATTTTGTATTTCGTCAAGTTTAGGGTAAATCTTGGAGATTATTTTATCTTCCCTCTTCTATCTTTGGTAACACTTCCTTCAGTTTACTTATTTCGGCAATAAGGGAATCAATCTTTTTCGCTTGTCCTTCTATTATGCCCTTGCATTCCTTGATACTCGTTTTGATCACACTAGTAATTTCACACTTCAACCTATTTATATAATCCAGTTGACCTGACCCATCTCTTCTGAATTTTTTTTGGCATTCATCACAGTAATAACAGAATTCTATTTTTCCTGAGTTCGATACATTTTACTTCCGAGGCTGTCAATTTTACACAGTTTTGACAAAACTTCTTATTACATAAGTCACAGTAGTGGGGTCGGATAGCTGAAAAAAATTTCACATCTGGCAACCAATGCGCCCCTTTGGATTCAGATAGTACATGGGTAGATGAGTCTAAAAAGCCCGGGACACAAATTTTCCTGGCCCTCTAGCGGTGGTAATGACGTAATCAATATGGCCGCCAAAGTTTTGCGACATTTCCCTATATAATTCGGGTTTGTATTTTGATATTAACCTATATTATTAGTGATTATTAATCAGGAGAAAACTCGCTCTCCAACGGTATATTTGACATCATTATTTAGGTTCATGATAACAGAAATATTTGTAACTTTATTAAAATGTTTGTTTTTTATTTTGATTTTTTCGAAACGTTTTGCTACATAACTTGGAATCCGTTACATGTAGCTAAAAAAGTGTCCTATACTTTTTTGTTCGTCAACAAATTACCTTTCGAACGGTATATACGATTTCTATTTTATCACAAACAGTTGCTGACAATTTTCCAAAGTAATGTAGCGTTGCACAGCGAGTCGTTATGGCAATAATGTGAATTATATGAGTTCCGAAAAGTAATAGAGCGGTTTTATAACTGTTTAAGTAGCAAATGTATTCATTGTAATTTTTTATGTATATGTTAACAAATTCTAGCTTTGTTAAAATCGTAGCCTCCCTCGAAATTTAAATTTTGGGGGGCAACTTAAAAAATGTAATAATAAATAAAATAGATTAAATAAATAAGATTCCATTCAATAATATAGTCGACATATTTATTTGGCACATAAAAAATGCCGCACTTACAAAGCAGAAAGGCCTCTTTACCGATTCAATGGAACCGCCGCACGTGCTCCTTTGTCGGCAATTTTTTATGTGCCAAATAAATATGTGGAGAACTATACTAAATGTGTTTTTTCTTCAGGCAGACGTTGTGTGAGGAACTTCATCCTGTAAAGAAGATATTTCTTTCGTCTACCTCATAGAAAGACAGAAATTACTCAATCATGTCAACGAAGAGGAAACATGAATTGATTGATACTACGACTGACCCAGTGGTGGCTCCATTTGTATGGGACCTGTGTTTGTTATGTCAAAAGAGCGCATAATCATTCCAAAGTATGAAGGTTATTTAACAATGGCGAAGAATCTTGAAATTTTTGCTGAACAAGGTGAGCTTCCAAGTGCTATAAGAAATTTGGATCAGTTGGATGGAAGTGGTCTTTCACAAACATTAGTAGCTCATGCAGCAAAATATCACAAATCTTGCAAGAACAAATATGACAGTCAAAAAGCGGAAAGACTGTCTGGTGAAAAGAAACAGAAAGGACGATCCCATTGCTCAGATCAAACTCCATCTACATCAAAATTAACAAGATCATCATTATTTTGTTCAGATGTGAAAAAGGTGTGCCTGTTTTGTGATGAAGGAGAAGGTAGAGACAAACTTGCGACTTCATCCACGCTGGGTATTGAGCCTACAATTCATAGTCATGCTGCACAATTAGAAGAAAACTGTTGAAGAAGTTAACTATGCTATACTCGCTTTCTAACACGTGCAAGAACTGCTGAACGTTCTCGAGGAGAAGATTACCATAATCCCGAAGGAGTTGTTTATGGTACAGTTATAATGGAATTGGTTGAATACATGCAGGATTTGTACTCATCTAACAGTACTTCTCCAGTGTTTAAACTTTCTTATCTTAAAAAATTAGTGTCTCAACGCATGGTTGACATGGGAAACAAACCGACGAAAAGAATATCAATAGAACACGTCTCAAGGAACGTATGATAAGAAAGTTTAAACACTGGAGAAGTACTGCTAGATGAGTACAAATCCTGCATGTATTCAACCAATTACGTTATAACTGTACCATAAATAACTTCTTCGGGATTATGGTAATCTTCTCTTCGAGAACGTTCAGCAGCTCTTGCACGTGTTAGAAAGCGAGTATAGCATAGTATGTGATATTTGGCTTCTAATGGTACCAAATCTGTTAACGATAACTTCTTCAATAGTTTTTCATCTTGTAATTGTACAACATGACTATATGAATTGTAAGACCAATACCCAGCGTGGATGCAGTCACAAGTTTGTCTCTACCTTCTCCTTCATCACAAAACAGACACACCTTTTTCACATCTGAACAAAATAATGATGATCTTGTTAATTTTGATGTAGATGGAGTTTGGTCTGAGCAATGGGGTCGTCCTTTCTGTTTCTTTTCACTAGATAGTCTTTCCGCCTTTTGACTGTCATATTTGTTCTTGCAAGATTTGTGATATTTTGCTGCATGAGCTACTAGTGTTTGTGAAATACCACTTCCATCGTCGAACTGATAAAAATTTCTTATAGCACTTGGAAGCTCACCATGTTCAGCGAAAATTGCAAGATTCTTCGCCATTGTTAAATAACCTTCATACTTCGGAATGATTAAGCGGTCTTTTGAATGCTTCTGGCATAACAAACATAGGTCCTATTCAAACGGAGCCACCACTGGGTCAGTCGTAGCATCAACCAATTCATGTATCCTCTTCGATGACAGGATTGAGTAATTTCTGTATTTCTGCCTGAAAAAGAAACACACATATTTAGTATAGTTCTCCACATGTTTATTTGGCACATAAAAAATTGCCGACAAAGGGGCACGTGCGGCGGTTCCCTTGAATCGGTAAAGAGACCGCAGACCACCTTTCTGCTTTGTAAGTGCGGCATTTTTTATGTGCCAAATAAATATGTGGAGAACTATATTATTAAATGGAATCTTATTTATTTTAATCTATTTTATTTATTATTACATTTTTGAAGTTGTTCCCCAAAATTTATATTTCGAGGGAGGCTACTATTTAAAAAAACACCCTATAAAAAGGCTAGAATTTATTTATGTGTACATAAAAAATTACAATGATTACATTTGCTACTTAAACAGTTATTAAGCCGCTCTATTACTTTTCGGAACTCATATAAATTACATTATTGTCATAACGACTCGCTGTGCAACGCTACATTGTTGTAGCAAATTTTCAGCAACTGTTTGTGATAAAATAGAAGTCATATCGTTCGAAAGCTAATTTGTTGGCGAACAATAAAGTATAGGACACTTTTTCAGGCATGTTTTTGTTTTTTCTTTAACTTTTCGAATATCTGCAATCCGGTCCTGTTTAAATAAAATGAATAAAAACAGAACAACAAAAAAGATTCTGGTATTCAAAGAATCAGTTTTATCTGATAATTTCTTGCCAAGTCCATAAATAAAAAACACAAATAGGTCACACTTCAGCACTAAAATGGCCCTTATATTGCATAAGAGACCATTTTTTTTCGATAAACAATGGCGGCAAGTGTGGATGTCGCTCTCGTGAGCTCTGAACTAAAGAAGCTAAAAAAGGATGAATTAGTTGATTTAATATTATGGAAAAAACTACCAGTTAGTGTAACCAGTGAAGTGTTAAAAAACTTTGTTAAAAATAAATGTGATTTTGATGAGTGTGCACTGAATAACGAAGTGTTTCAAAACAGTCAGGAATTACCGGCAATATTGTGTACAAATAAAACATGTGACAACATTAAAGTGACTTATCAAAAACTCTTAAACGAAACTGACATGGTGAGAAAGTTATCTTTTCACCTAGAGAAAAGGACAGAAGAACAGAGTGACTTCATTAACTATTTAAAATTACAAATTAATAACTACACAAATGATAAAACGGTACAATCTACGCCATCTACATCAATTTCACAGACCAATAGCGTAAAGAAAGCCAACACATATTCTAATGTGAAAAAAACCCGAATCAACAAAAACAACGCAGGAATCAAAAAACTTGGACACCGGAAAAAGTTATGCTGATAAATGTAAAAACATATCAACAAACAATCAAGGGAGTTCCATACCCAGGAGTATTGACCCAAATACAAATACAGCAGGACAGTTAAACACTATTACCGAAAAAACTCAGAAGCAGTTTAATAATAGAACGCAGGAAATTAATAAAAACCAAAGTACTGGTAATTACAGATATCAAAAATATAACAAACATAAACCAATCATTGGCTCAAACAATCAAATTAATACCGTAAAAACGATACCCCGATTGAGGTTTTTACATGTCTACAGGATAGATTCTTCAATGACAACAGATAATCTAATAAACTATCTCGAACAGACTGCACCACATATTCAATTTAAATGTGATCGGTTAAATACAACTGATAGGCAGTGTTCATTCATTGTGTCATTTCCCTTAAGTCATGTAAAAGACGTCTATGAACCTAATATATGGCCTATGGGAGCTGCTGTGGGTAGATTCATGTTTCGGCCCGGTGGTCCTGGTACAAATTTTCGGAATCCAGCCTCGAAAAATTCTCGTATACCGCAAACTCAACAGGAGCCTGCGATTACAGAGGTAATAAACTGAGAATATTTCATCTAAATGTGCGCAGTTTAAAAAATAAATTAAACGAATTAAACGTCTTAATCAAATCCATGGACTTTCCGGAAGTTATATGTCTGTCTGAAGTTTGGTTAAGTGAAGGTGAACTAATGCTAACAAAACTCGATTCTTATAAATTAACAAACTATTTTTGTAGAAATAAACCATACGATAATTTGTTTTTATCGTATGGTTTAAAAAAGTGCTTTACTGAATACACCAGAGTACAGGGTACATCAAAATCTGGGATTGACAACATATTTTCAAACATTGAGGTAAGTTCCCTAAATCCTGAAATTATTTTTACAGACTTATCTGATCATTTTGCTCAAATGGTTTCTTACGAATATAATATACACAATGACACAAATAGTATTGTATCAAGAAGATACCTCAATTCTAACGAGAACATAGTCCAATTTAAACGATATTTAAAAAATGCAGACTTTCGACTGGTAAACAAACCTTTTTCAGATTTCATTAAAGAATTTAGAGAAATAGTAGACTTATCATTTCCAGTGATTACTACACAAAAAACACCAAATCATAAAATATCTAACAACTGGATAACGCGAGAAATTATAAATCAGGGCCAACTACTTCGAGACCTACATAAAGAGTCCAAAATAAATAATAATCATGCTTCATTAACTAAATATAAAAAACTTAAAAAGGAGCATTCGAAATGTATTAATGAAACTAAAAAAATGTTATTATGACTCGCTATATCAAAACTCCGCAAATAAAAGTAAAACCGCATGGTTAATTATTAAAAATGAGATTCAGTTAAAACAAAAAATAAGTGACACTCAATTCTACTCTAATAAAAACCAAATTATTAATGACATGCAACATGCATCCTCTGAATTTAATAACTACTTTATAGAATCTGTGCAGCAACTCATCGGGAGCTCTAATATACGAAATAATTTAAATAGTGCGGAAGCTAATAATGCGTCATTATTCTTAAAACCGTTTTCATACAAAGAAATTAGAGACATCATTCTTTCAGTCACTAATAAAAATTCTTCAGGTTATGATGACATTCCATGTTCACTTCTTAAGCATACTATAGACTATATAGTCGAACCAATAACAGATCTAGTGAACAAATCATTTCAAGAAGGTAAATTCCCAGATGAGTTAAAGATATCAGTGATCATTCCTATTCACAAAAAAGGAGACGCACATGACATAACCAATTATAGACCAATAGCGTTGTTATCAGTCTTTTCAAAAATATTTGAAAAAGCCTACTTTATAAGATTAAGTGCCTTCGTGGATCAATGCAGAATATTAACAGACGCACAGCACGGTTTTAGAAAGGGGTATTCAACTCAGGATGCGGTGAATAATCTGTATACACATATTTTAAAATCACTTGATAACAAACAAAAAAGTCGTGCTTTTGATACGTTAGACCATGGCTTACTGCTGCAAAAACTCGAACACTATGGTGTACGAGGTGAACCATTAAGATGGATAAAGTCGTATCTCTCAGGTAGGCAACCACTTGTCCCATTACAAAACAAAAATAAAATATATAAATCGGAATTAAAAGGTATTAGCACTGGAGTACCGCAGGGTAGTATACTCGGTCCCTTATTATTTATTATATATATAAATGACTTGGTAAAACACGTAGAATGTGATATGGCAACACTGTTCGCAGATGACTTTTCTGCATCAGTCTCAACTTCTAATAATATTGATTTAACATCTCGTCTAAATACATGTAATGAAAATCTCATAAACTGGTCAAAGCATAATGGCGTCGTTCCAAATGCATCTAAGACCAATCTTATGGTGTTTTCCACAAAAAAACAGGACCATAGTTTACTCGTAAGAATGGATGGAATAAGTTTGCAGCAACAAGCTGCAGTTAAGTTCCTTGGTCTAACTTTAGATTCAAATTTATCCTGGGTCGAACAAATAAATTCTGTAAAAAATAAACTCGCCTCTTACAACTACGCATTATTTCAACTTAGAAAATCTGTTCACAAGCAGATTCTAAAAAATTATTATTACTCTTTCGTCCATTCGGCAATTAGTTATGGCATTCTCTGTTGGGGAAATTCCCCTAAAATACAAGAAGTGTTTATACAACAAAAAAAAATTATCAGATGTATATGTTTTGTCAATCCCAGGTACTCATGTAGGGGTTTATTCAGAGAACTTAGAATTCTTACAGTATATTCTGTATATATTTTTGCATGTGTAATATATGTCTACAAAAATTATTCAAAGTTCCCGAAGTGTAAACATATTAATCAGTATAGCACAAGACAAGCCAATGATCTGTACATACCAAGTTCCAGACTTGAATTAACTGCCAGAAGCTCCTACATAGTTCCACTTAAACTATTTAATCACCTTCCACTATCTATACAGACTGAACCAAATATAAGTAGATTCAAGAAAAGAGTTAGGGACATTCTTTTAGCTTTTATAGTATCGATGACTTTTTAAATTTTACATTTATGTAAAAAATAAATGTGTGTCGTATACCTAGGTCGTCATAGTTTGTTTTTGTTTTTGTATGTCCTATACGTATTTTGTATTTGGTTTTTATACTTTGTATTTTGTACTTTGTATTTTGTATTTGGTTTTTATATTTTGTATTTGTCTTGTATTTTTTTCATAAAATTGTTACATGTGACTATTTCTATACAAATGTACATTTTGTCTACAGAAGTAAATTAAATAAATAAATAAATAAATTCCCTCACAAAACTATTTAGCACATTGATTAGGGGAAATTTAAGTTCACCTTTGGTCAAAAAACTGAAATTTTCTATTGCACTTAAACTTGTTAAAACTGTTAATATTTGGTTCTTTATTCGACCAACCTACTACTCATGACCATGATGTAAATGGTCACTATCTACTATCTACTGATACCAAAAATGACCTCCCCACCCACCACCCAGTGGGTGGGGCGGGGGGCAACTTTAAAATTTCAAATGGAAACCCCTATTTTTTATTGCGGAATCGGATTCCATGGCAAAAAATACGTAAATTTTATTCCGGATATTTTTTTCGATTCTTCCATGGTGTCGCTGTAATCGCAAAAAATTGAATGGACACATGAAAGTTTGAACTCATACTTAAAAAAATACGAAAAGTAAAACTACTGATCTCAGAGTGAATGATTTCCAGAGATGTTTTGAGAACAGTGATTTTACACGGTCGTGGCGAAAATTACAGCAACTATTAATTTATTGCTAACCCGACAGTAAAATTAATGTGCTCAGAGCAGTAAAAACATTCTGTAAATTTACCAGCAGCTAATAATTTTCAATTTACATTTTTTACATGGCAATAAAAAAACTCGAATTTTTTAAAAACTAACAGTGGTTTTACCTCTTAATTCAGCCACTTCATACAAGTTCTTGATCCCAGCCAGTGATGGTACGGAGGTAACTCAGCCATTTAAGGCAAGGTGAGGATTTCAGCCAGTTGAGGCAATTAGTTTACAGCTTAACTGCTACACTAGCAGGTTTTAATTTCAAGATTATCTCAGGTGTTCAAAATGGTACCCATTGACTTCTTGGCATTGTCCGAGACGAACGTAAAAATTTTCAATTGCACTTCTTATCATTTGAGGTGGTATTTCTGCAAAAATGTTTATTATGCGTTGCCTCAGCTCTTCCAAATCATGAGGTTTAGTGAAATAAACTTTATCCGTCACGTAGCCCCAAACAAAATAATCAAGTGGCGCGAGGCCGGGAGATCTTGCTGGCCATTCAATAATTCCTCTTCGACCTATCCATCGATTTTCGAAAGTACCATACAAATAGTCCCTAACAATATTCCGATAGTGTGGAGGAGCCCCATCTTGCTGGAACCAAACATTATCGAACTCATCACCAGCAATCTCTTGTATTGCGGGAACTATTTGATTTGTCAACATTTCCAGGTATTTTTCTCCATTCAAATTTCCATCTATGAAAAACGGTCCTATTATTCGATCCCTGAAAACTCATGCCCAAACATTTAATTTTTGTGAATACTGCGTGTGTGCTTCAAGCATCCAGTGAGGGTTTTCGTCACTCCAATATCTGAAATTATGGCGATTAACTTTTCCACTGAGTTGGAAAGTTGCTTCATCTGAGAAGACAAGTAGAGATGACAAAAAATTTGGGTTTTGGTTAATCCTTTTCATCATTAATTCACTAAATTCAAGTCGCCGATTAAAATCGTCTTCATTTAACTCTTGGTGAAGGTGAATTTTGTAAGGATGAAATTTCAAATGTTTCAAATTCTTATGAACTGAAAATGCAGTCATATCAAGCTGTTGACTGGCTTTTCTGATTGATAGCCTTCGATTTTCAACAAATGCCTGGGCCACTTTTATTTGTCGAGCTTCCGATGTTTCAGATTTTGGGCGATTTTTATTTGTCCGTGTGTCTAGGAATCGTTTGATGGTACGGGACACAGTAGATTTCGAAATTCCCACTTGATCTACACGTAAAATTTCGTTGAATAAAATCACAACTTCATCATAGGACCTTTCTTTATCGCCCCACCCTCGCATCATTAAAAGAGATACTCTCTCTTCCTCTGTTAAAGTAGCCATTATGCAGAAAAAAATGGGAGAACTAATGATAAATGAAATAACTCTTTCCGTACAAAATTGCGCTCCTGCCTCTACAAAAGTTGGAAGGAACTGAACATTACAAAAATAAATAATAAAAAAGAATGTGAATGTGAATGAAAAAAACATTCATAAAAACGAGTAGCTGTATTTACAAACTTATGGAGGCTTAACGTTTATTTCAATTTATTTGCGATTACAGCGACCTTGCGAGAATCGAAAAAAATGCCCGATATAAAATTCACGTATTTTTGGCCGTAGAATCCGAATCCGCTATAAAAAAGAGGGATTTTCATTACAAATTTCAAAGTTGCCCCCCGCCCCACCCACTGGGTTGGGGGTGGGAGAGTCGAATCCAATGACCGCCCCACCCACTGGGTGGTGGGTGGGGAGGTCATTTTCGTTATCAGTAGATAGTTTTTTGAAAAATTTTCGACACGCATATTTTTATTTTTCGATTTGATACAAAGTGTTCGAGATTTTTCACCGTTCCCATACTTTTCTAACACCCTGTATATTGAAAATTCAATACTTGACATTGACTTATTATTTTTTTACAATCTTGTTTTTCTTCACAGACTTCTGTGCATTATCTCAATATAAAAACCAGAACAAAATCACTTTAGAACTCACAACACCTAATATGCTTTTTTAATTTTTTTCGTTTATTTTGGTATCGCAGGTGGCTTTGTATTAGCAGGAGGCGAATGGTTTTTGGTTATAAGTTGATCCTAATGTGCTCTATCTTTGAGTGAAATTTGATTCAAATCGGATAAAAATTACAAAAGTTATAAGGGTGACACACTGTATATATTTCAAATGTGAATATCTCCCTTATTATGAATCTTTTGTTATAGTGGCTCTCAGGTAATAGTATTGTAGCCTCTAGTCTTTTTAGGGATTAACGAAACAAGAACACTAAATCGGCATTATATCAAAACAAAATCAACATAAACATGAGAAAGATAATAATTGTTGAAATGACAGTGACTTATTGTGAACGACAACAATATGTTAAATATTATTCAGTTAAAAAAGAAGTTTCACCTCGTAGAATACACCATATATAACAACAAATACTTACGCTCTCTTTCATATTCTTGCATTTCAATGGCAACAGTGGCACCTTCTGTGTAGTTTGTTGAATATACATTTTGTTTCAGATCACAAAATGGACCAATAGCTGTAAATAAATAAATATTCAATTACAAACGCATACAATTGGCACAGTAATATATTAGAAATTACTATCTATTGGCAGTGATAGTCATAATATAGTTATTTATGTTACAAGTGGGATAATAGGAATTATTAAAATACCAGCGTGAAGGATTTCATGATGAGGTTATAAAATTATATAAGAGCACAAAGTGTTCTAGTAAGTCTTTTTTTTCTTTCTTTCCAGAGCCCTATTCTCCTTAGGTATAATACACATTGCCTATGAATTAAAAACTATGTCTTTTGTTAGTTATATTCTTTTGAGGACATACTGGGTAGCAAATAACAATAACAAATCAAAGACAGTTAACCGTGATTTCTTTTTTGAATTCTGCAGTGTATCTTTTTTTTGGTACACATTTTAATAAGAATTTGTGAGTTTATTGTAGAAATTAGAAAAAAATGTTTTATACAAAAGTTGCAGGGTGTTTACTAAATTTTTATTTGGCGGTAATAAAAAAACAAATGAATGTCGATTTTTTCAGATATGGACATAACCTATGTTTTTTTAAATGGAACACCCTATGTTTTTATCCAGTTAAATTTGATTTTTTTTCTGATTAGACTGATACTACATAGCATACTTAATAGTTTTATTCAGGATGTTTTAAATTATTACTCAAAAACAAAAAAATTGTAGGTAGGCAAGTATTCCTACTAAAGTCTGTCTGAAGAGAGATTGCAGTGGTGGAAGGGACGACAAAAGCGCGCCCTTTGATCTTATTGGTTACAGAGTCAGGTAGGTTTACAACGACGTTTACGAATACGAGTTGACAGGTCATTGAAGTTTGCGTGTATTGACTGTCAAACTAAGTAATAAATGTGTATTATCCTAAATTTAACATTACGAATTATCAATTACAAATAATATAAAAGGTATTGTAGTATTCCCTTTTAACTTTTAGCAAATAGATGAATAATATATCCAATAGAAGCCCCTCAACAATGGCGCAGCACGTAGAAGTTGAGACTTAAACTGCGGCAGTTAAAATAATTTGAATTTCATTGCCATGCTTTATAAAAATTTTGATAGCTGAGTAAACCGCTCTCCGTCCAAGCCACGCCCACCACTGCAATCTCTCATCAGACAGAGTATAGAATTTAAACTTTTTGCATTAGAAAAGAGGGCCGTGGATGAAAACAACAGAAACTGTTCTATAATTCATATTTTAGCGTGAGTTTGAGTTTATTTTAGAGTATACAAAAAATGTTTTATGTAAAAGTTGTAGAATATCTTCTAAACTGGTGGTACTAAAATAAAAACAACTGGATAACAATAATTGTACATATACTGCTGGATACTAAAATGTCGATGAATACACATGTTGAAAAAACTGTATCGAAATCTTTAAAAATGCTTGGATTCATACAACGTATTGGTTCTGATTTCTCTGTAAACAGTTTTAACATATTGTATTGTGCTTTAGTACGTTCAACTTTGGAATATTGTTGTGTAATGTGGTGTCCAAATTATAACGTTTATATTAATTTAATTGATAAAGTTCAACAAAAGTTTCTCAAGCATTGTGCTTTTAAGTTGGGCTTTGATAGAAATATTCATATATGCGAACAAATTCAAAATGATCTCAATATAAATACCCTAGAACACAGAAGGATCGAACAAGACTTATGTTTCCTACATAAAATAATAAATGGACAAATTCAATCTTCACCTTTAGTTAATCTGATAACACTCAATGTAAACTGTAGGAGAACTAGGAATTCTGAAATATTTCACATACCCTTTCACTTTACAAACTATGGCCAAAATGAAACAATTACTAGAATTCTACGTGTTGCAAATTCAGTTATCAATGTTGAAATTTTTGATACATCAACTTCATCCTTTAAAAAAATGGTTAAAAATGTGGAAATGGAATAATTTTTGTAATAATATAAATGACTGGCCAAAATATGTTTGATTGTTTTAAGTCATTATACTGAATATGTTCAATACACAATTGTTATATATTAAGGATAATTAATTTAAGATTTGTATTGTTATTTATTTTTATTTGAAATGTAGTTATATATACCCAAGGAGACATATATCTACTTTACTCTACTGTAATGTAATGTATACCTAATAGGGCTTGTCCCGTTAATAAATAAAAATAAAAATAAAAAAAAATATATACAGTATCACATGAAAAATTATTCAATAAACTCAGTGATGTCGGCGTAAGAGGTAAGCATTGGAATTTATTCAAGTTCCAGATAGTAAAGGTAAATAATATAATAAGTTCAGAAGAAATTATAGTAACGGGAATTCCATAGGGTACCGTACTAGGTCCGATATTATACTTAGTATATATGAATAATCTACTTACTTATAATGAAGACAATGATAACTGGTAATACTGGTAATAATTGAGATGAGAGTATCAAAAGGCAGATAACAGTATTGATTCAATTAAGCAGTGTTTAGATTTTGATTTACTATCATTAAATTTAAACAAGACTAAGTATATTGGTTTGTCGCCTAACAGTGCTGGTCTTCCTACCACACCACGAGATATTACAATAAAGAAATAGCAATGAGACTATCAGTAAAGCAATTTCAATTAAATACCTTGGTGTGGTAATGGACCAACGTGGCAAGCTCATATAGAATATATTAATAAAAGAATCAGGAAAACCATACATAAATTTTTTACGCTTAGAAATATATTAACGAAAAAAAATATTTTTATGAATTTTTGATTGAATCATTTCTGAGATATGGTATAACAAGTTGAGGTTTATTGTATAAATCTTCTCTTTCACCCTTGCAAACCACCCAAAATTTCATATTAAAAAAAACACCACAGAAATTAGACAAAACTATATTAAATAAAAAAAAAGATATTCTACAGAATTAATATACAAAAATAATAATCTTCTAGATATACAAGGTTCGTGTATTTTAAATATACTAATTTATATACAAAAAAATCAACAAACACAGATAATTTTACATAACCATGAAATTGAAAATACTATTATGAGAACTACTCAAAAAACTTCTTCAGGTATAGATGGAATTTGCGGACAGGCGATTAAAAACGTAAAAGAAATAATAAGTGTACCACTTGCACACATAATAAACGAATCTTTTATTACAGGACAGTATCCAAGTTCGATTAAGACATCAAAATCGGTGCCTATATTTAAGAACAAAGGATCCAGAGTAGATATGTGCAACTATCGAAATGTCTGCCTGCAAAGTCAGTTAGCAAAAATAATAGATTTCTTATTTAATTCAAGGCTCAACAATTTTGTTGAATCTCATAATCTGTTATCCAACTGTCAAAATGGATTCAGACAGGAAAAATCCACATCTACTGCTTTAGCTGATTTCTGTGACAGTATATATGATACTTTAAATAAAAAGCAGTGTCCAATTGCTTTATTCTTTGACTTAAGCAGAGCATTCGATACTGTTGATCAAAATCTACTACTGGAGAAATTGTCCCGCATAGGTGTCCGAGGACTTGCAAATAAATGGGTTGCTTCATTTCTGCAAGATAGAAAACAAATAGTAGTTATAAATACCGGCAGATCAGAAGAAAAAATTAATAGGATGGGTGTTCCCCAGGGCTCCGTGCTGGGACCTCTGTTCTTTATTATATTTATGAATGATATTATATACTCTTGCACTAACAACAAACGAGTAATTATGTATGCTGATGATACTAATATCTTAATAGCCGAAAATGATCTATTAAATGCTATAAATAAAGCTAACATTGCTAGCAATGAATTTCATGAGTGGTGTTTGGACAATGGGTTATTAGTAAATATAAGCAAAACATTTTTCATGTTATTACTGCCAAGGAATACCAACCATAACCTTAGTCCTCTAATAAAAGTTAATCATAAGAGTATCGAGCAAGTAAACTATTTTAAATTTCTCGGCATTGTAGTGGACCAAAAACTTACCTGGGAGCAACACATCAATGTACTTTCGAAAAAATTGAGTACTACTTGTTTTATCATCAGACAGTTACGCAGCACAGTATCGTTGGAAATTCTAAAGTTAGCATATTATGGGTTAGCACAGGCAACTATAAGTTACGGTTTAATGTTTTGGGGTAAATCAGCTCATAGTAATAAAATATTTATATGGCGCAGCACGTAGAAGTTGAGACTTAAACTGCGGCAGTTAAAATAATTTGAATTTCATTGCCATGCTTTATAAAAATTTTGATAGCTGAGTAAACCGCTCTCCGTCCAAGCCACGCCCACCACTGCAATCTCTCATCAGACAGAGTATAGAATTTAAACTTTTTGCATTAGAAAAGAGGGCCGTGGATGAAAACAACAGAAACTGTTCTATAATTCATATTTTAGCGTGAGTTTGAGTTTATTTTAGAGTATACAAAAAATGTTTTATGTAAAAGTTGTAGAATATCTTCTAAACTGGTGGTACTAAAATAAAAACAACTGGATAACAATAATTGTACATATACTGCTGGATACTAAAATGTCGATGAATACACATGTTGAAAAAACTGTATCGAAATCTTTAAAAATGCTTGGATTCATACAACGTATTGGTTCTGATTTCTCTGTAAACAGTTTTAAGATATTGTATTGTGCTTTAGTACGTTCAACTTTGGAATATTGTTGTGTAATGTGGTGTCCAAATTATAACGTTTATATTAATTTAATTGATAAAGTTCAACAAAAGTTTCTCAAGCATTGTGCTTTTAAGTTGGGCTTTGATAGAAATATTCATATATGCGAACAAATTCAAAATGATCTCAATATAAATACCCTAGAACACAGAAGGATCGAACAAGACTTATGTTTCCTACATAAAATAATAAATGGACAAATTCAATCTTCACCTTTAGTTAATCTGATGACACTCAATGTAAACTGTAGGAGAACTAGGAATTCTGAAATATTTCACATACCCTTTCACTTTACAAACTATGGCCAAAATGAAACAATTACTAGAATTCTACGTGTTGCAAATTCAGTTATCAATGTTGAAATTTTTGATACATCAACTTCATCCTTTAAAAAAATGGTTAAAAATGTGGAAATGGAATAATTTTTGTAATAATATAAATGACTGGCCAAAATATGTTTGATTGTTTTAAGTCATTATACTGAATATGTTCAATACACAATTGTTATATATTAAGGATAATTAATTTAAGATTTGTATTGTTATTTATTTTTATTTGAAATGTAGTTATATATACCCAAGGAGACATATATCTACTTTACTCTACTGTAATGTAATGTATACCTAATAGGGCTTGTCCCGTTAATAAATAAAAATAAAAATAAAAAAAAAATATATACAGTATCACATGAAAAATTATTCAATAAACTCAGTGATGTCGGCGTAAGAGGTAAGCATTGGAATTTATTCAAGTTCCAGATAGTAAAGGTAAATAATATAATAAGTTCAGAAGAAATTATAGTAACGGGAATTCCACAGGGTACCGTACTAGGTCCGATATTATACTTAGTATATATGAATAATCTACTTACTTATAATGAAGACAATGATAACTGGTAATACTGGTAATAATTGAGATGAGAGTATCAAAAGGCAGATAACAGTATTGATTCAATTAAGCAGTGTTTAGATTTTGATTTACTATCATTAAATTTAAACAAGACTAAGTATATTGGTTTGTCGCCTAACAGTGCTGGTCTTCCTACCACACCACGAGATATTACAATAAAGAAATAGCAATGAGACTATCAGTAAAGCAATTTCAATTAAATACCTTGGTGTGGTAATGGACCAACGTGGCAAGCTCATATAGAATATATTAATAAAAGAATCAGGAAAACCATACATAAATTTTTTACGCTTAGAAATATATTAACGAAAAAAAATATTTTTATGAATTTTTGATTGAATCATTTCTGAGATATGGTATAACAAGTTGAGGTTTATTGTATAAATCTTCTCTTTCACCCTTGCAAACCACCCAAAATTTCATATTAAAAAAAACACCACAGAAATTAGACAAAACTATATTAAATAAAAAAAAAGATATTCTACAGAATTAATATACAAAAATAATAATCTTCTAGATATACAAGGTTCGTGTATTTTAAATATACTAATTTATATACAAAAAAATCAACAAACACAGATAATTTTACATAACCATGAAATTGAAAATACTATTATGAGAACTACTCAAAAAACTTCTTCAGGTATAGATGGAATTTGCGGACAGGCGATTAAAAACGTAAAAGAAATAATAAGTGTACCACTTGCACACATAATAAACGAATCTTTTATTACAGGACAGTATCCAAGTTCGATTAAGACATCAAAATCGGTGCCTATATTTAAGAACAAAGGATCCAGAGTAGATATGTGCAACTATCGAAATGTCTGCCTGCAAAGTCAGTTAGCAAAAATAATAGATTTCTTATTTAATTCAAGGCTCAACAACTTTGTTGAATCTCATAATCTGTTATCCAACTGTCAAAATGGATTCAGACAGGAAAAATCCACATCTACTGCTTTAGCTGATTTCTGTGACAGTATATATGATACTTTAAATAAAAAGCAGTGTCCAATTGCTTTATTCTTTGACTTAAGCAGAGCATTCGATACTGTTGATCACAATCTACTACTGGAGAAATTGTCCCGCATAGGTGTCCGAGGACTTGCAAATAAATGGGTTGCTTCATTTCTGCAAGATAGAAAACAAATAGTAGTTATAAATACCGGCAGATCAGAAGAAAAAATTAATAGGATGGGTGTTCCCCAGGGCTCCGTGCTGGGACCTCTGTTCTTTATTATATTTATGAATGATATTATATACTCTTGCACTAACAACAAACGAGTAATTATGTATGCTGATGATACTAATATCTTAATAGCCGAAAATGATCTATTAAATGCTATAAATAAAGCTAACATTGCTAGCAATGAATTTCATGAGTGGTGTTTGGACAATGGGTTATTAGTTAATATTAGTTAATAAAAGTTAATCATAAGAGTATCGAGCAAGTAAACTATTTTAAATTTCTCGGCATTGTAGTGGACCAAAAACTTACCTGGGAGCAACACATCAATGTACTTTCGAAAAAATTGAGTACTACTTGTTTTATCATCAGACAGTTACGCAGCACAGTATCGTTGGAAATTCTAAAGTTAGCATATTATGGGTTAGCACAGGCAACTATAAGTTACGGTTTAATGTTTTGGGGTAAATCAGCTCATAGTAATAAAATATTTATAATCCAAAAAAGAATCATTAGATGCATGGTCGGGGCTCATCCTAGAACATCTTGTAGACATATATTTGCTCAATTATCTATATTAACGCTCCCATCACTTTATATTTATCTTATTGTGTTGAAAAAAAAAAAAACAAGAATCTGCATTAGTAAGAAACGATACACTGCACAATTATAATACTCGAAATTGTGAAAATCTATATCAGCCATACTCAAGATTAACAACAGGCCAAAACTCAAGTCTATATCAGGGCATTATCTGCTTCAACAGATTCAATAGCTTATTCGGCACTACCAAAAATTTTAGTACTTTTAATATTTTCAAAAATACATTATATACTTATTTAGCTAGTAAGGCATTTTATTCTGTGGAAGAGTTTTTATACACATAATTGTCAGTCATGTGCACTATTTTTTAAATAATTTTTACAATATTAAACATATTTTTTTACTTTTACCATTTTGTAGGAATGTCTGCGTGAACGTGTGAAACTTTTGTGTGTGAATGGATGAATGAATGTCTGTAATTCTTTTTGTTGACTAGTCCGATAAGTATTGTACTTATGTATAAAACTTCATGTGATGAATAAAGATGTATTGTATTGTATTGTATTGTAATGGCTAAAAGACAAAAAAGAAATTACAGTACCGAAATTAAACAAGGGAATTAGTCAGCGTTGTATTGAATATTTGGGTATAAAGCTATATAAACTACCAATGGAAATTAGACAAATAAATAATCTAAAAAAATATAAAACTAAAGTCAAAATTTTTGTATTAAAGGAAATCAATTTATTAAAAGCTATTTTAAACTAGTAAGTAAATTGTTTTAATGTATATAAAATAAGGATAAAGAGAGAAAAAGAAATTTAAAATACAGAATGCACATAAATTACTATACTTTACAAAAAAATACTAAAGCAGAAGCAACATCTCAAGCACCTACTAGTGGTAAAAATTAAATAGACACAAATCAAATTGTTCGAGACTTAGGTGTTTTTTGTTTTAAATCGCAGGTTGTAATTGTAAATTTAATTTTGCTAATAAATAAATAAATAAATAAAATAAATAAATATAATTTAATAAATTAACATAATTTAACTAAAAAGCGTCTCACGTAATTATTTAATCAGTTTTTCAAACATCGTTTTGATGGAACTGTACGCTGTTGATATTTCCTTCTAAATATATTTTCTAATAGTAACCGTTGCACTTTTATTGTTCATTAAATATAATTCAAGCATATCACATTTTTCTTCTAAATTGAATCTCATTTTAACATAAGAATTATTCACCAGAATTCAAACTATCAAGTATGATATCAGTGTAACCAGAAAAAACAATCTAACTGGATAAAAACATATAGGGTGTTCCATTTAAAAAATCATAGGTTATGTCCATATCTGAAAAAATCGACACTCAATTGTTTTTTTATTACTGACAAATAAAAATTTTGTAAATACCCTGCAACTTTTGTAAAAATATTTTTTCTAATTTCTACAACAAACTCGCAAATTCGAATTAAAATGTGCACCAAACAAAATTATAACACTGTACATTTGTTATTTATTTATTTATTTATTTATTTATTTACTAACGGTTAATCCATTTCAGTATAATTTACAAAGAAAAGAGAAGAGAGTGTACAGGGTGTCCCAAATTGCTTGATTTTGGCTGGTTTTCCTTTTTTTAATGTTAAAAAATGTAATTTTTAAAGAGAAATGTGTTATATTGGCAGACTAGACATATCTTGACATATATATTTTAGGAAAGCTTATTTTTTTCCTATTTTCTAAAGTCAAAGCCAACTATGGTTTCCATTTGAAATTTAAAGTTAGCTTTGATATCAAACAATCGAAAAGCGATATATTTTTTTTGACAAATGCATTTTATTCTACGTCAAAAAGTGCCTGTAGAAAGTTTTTACCGTTTGAAAAAATATCCACAAATAAAAAAGTTGACAGTTTTTCGGAATCTGTAAAATGTCAGTTTTTGCCGATATCTTGGAAACGGTTAGAGATATCGAAATGTGGTTTTCACCAATCAGCGTTTCACAAAAATCGAGCTCTAGACTCATATGTCAGTTTTTCTCTACCTGGTCTGGAAATAGGAAAACCAGCCAAAATCAAGCAATTTGGGACACCCTGTACAATAAGTCCTAGAAATATACTAAAGAAAAACAATATACTTTATAATACAAAAGTGATGTTCGATAATAAAAATAAATGAATAAATGAATAGTGCCATATACCCTGAAAAAGAAACATGATGCAGCCACGGACACGTGTTTCGGAGTTATTGCTCCTCGTCAGCGTAGCGTAGCTTGAATAATGAATCCGTATGAATAGGATCAGAAACAATAACTAATAACGGTAAGAAAGTAGCAGCACACAGTACTCAATTTGTACTTTCGTGCACCATGTGCCAATTTATAGCCTCAAATGATAACAGTCAGCACAGAGAGCTCTATGCGCACTGCTCAATTTCCACCCAGGCAAATATAAATACAAAAGTGATGTTTAGCAGGGTTCGATAATAAAAATAAATGAATAAATGAATAGTGCCATATACCCTGAAAAAGAAACATGATGCAGCCACGGACACGTGTTTCGGAGTTACGCTACGCTGACGAGGAGCAATCTTGAGCAAACTGCTCGTAGATCAGCAAAGCGATAGTAATCATCAATGTTTCCTGTCTCTTTATATCGCTTATGTGCTATCTTTTTATCGCAAATATTACGTTTAAGTAGTGAGCTAAACCAGGGAGGAAACTGAGATGTTTTGAATTTTTTTAATGGGACAAACAAGTTTATCCCGTCGTAGAGTATGTCGTACAATTGTGATACTGCAAGATTAACATCAAAGCTGTTTAAGACAGAAATCCACTCAACTTGTGACAAAAAGTCATTTAAGCCTATATAATTAGCATGCTTAAAATCATAATAATATTCTTCATAATTTAAGAGAGTGATATTTTCAAGTTTTATATCAAATGTAATAGCAGAGTGATGAATACTATTTTCAAAAATGAAATCGATAGGGGCGGAGACTGTAATGTTGTTAATGGTTGAAAATATTAAATCTAAATATGTATTTCTACTGTTGGCAATGTTATTGACTTGAAACATATTATGAAAGCTGAAACTATTTAGCAAAACAATTGCATTAGAGTTATCAGGACAGTTGACATTCAAACCATATTCATCGTTGTACCAAGAGGCCTCAGGCAAATTATAGTCACCACAAATAATTAGTTCACTAACACTGTAGTTTTGAAAGATGTATTCAACCTGTCTATATTTGAAAGTGGGGGTAAGTAAATTCCACCTATTATAATGTTACTATTATTAATATGCAACAAGACATACAATTGTTCTACGGTGGTGGGAGGTATTTTGATGATTTGTGCAGTTAAGTTATTTTTTGTGACTATTAAAATACCACCACCCCTATTTTTTCGCGTTAATTGAGGATCCCGATCTTCGGAAGATATCATAACCAGTTAAACCGAATTCATCATCCGCAAATTCGCCATTGAACCAAGTTTCCACCAAAATAATAATATCATAAACAGAACATAACACTAAACTTTGAAAATCTACAATTTTGGTCCTCATACCGCCAACATTATGATAATACAGTGTAATAGAGTTAGGAAACAATATAAGCTACCACAAATTCCTTAAAGATATTAAATCTCACCTTTATGCCCAACAAGTTTAAATGTTTATAAACCACACGTCATTTATATTTATATATTACATGTATTCCGATACCAGCAATTTCATTGCTGTTTAGGAATCGCTTTTAGTAATAGCATTAAGGTATTGACAATAATATTTATAATTTGTTAACATAATTGTATTCCTAACTATGTACATATATGTATGTTTATACCTACGTGACTGTGAATGTACAATTTTATACTGAATAAAGCTATTTGAACGAAAAAAAAAAAAAAAAAGTACTCATTTTGTTTGTTTTTATTGGTAATTATTGAATATACTACAATGTGCTTAACATTTTGGAAAGCCCTTTAAATGGGGTCTTCTGAACACGAATATCTGATATTTTCCCCCCGGAAACGAACGATTTTTCCAAAAAAAATTTTTTTTTGGCGACTTTTTGGTAATTTTCTATATTACGGAACGTCCGATTTTTGAAATTTTTTTGCTTTTAACATACGTAGTTTTGCCTCCTGAACAAAAAATTCTAATAAAAAAATCGGCGCTCGGCAATAGTTTTCGAGATATTTGGCCCCCAAAGTCTCTGAAAGTCGTATTTTTCCACTGTCATAATCACTTATTTTCACAAAATTTCTCACTTTATACTTATAATACAGACTTATTTAAACATTACTGTTATCGTCATTATTTTCTAATTATATAGTAATTTTAATTATTATATATCATAAAACTGTAAGATTAGGATAACCTATTTGAATAAAGATTATTATTATTATTATTAAATAGTTACATACATATTTACTCCATCAATAACTATTTTCTGAACCTTCTTATAAAAGCCAACATAACCTAAAATTTCAAACAACACTAAGATCATCCGGTTATGATAGTGCCGCAAGATTTAGGGTACGTATAAAACGAATATGTTCCTTCTTTGATATAAAAATAAACTGCACCCGCCCGCCAGGAGGCGGGCGGGTGCGGTATATCCTTTTATGTTAAAGAAGGAACATTAGTTTATGCATGACATAGATCTCGCGCCACTATCGTAATGTTTGAAATTTTAGGTTATGTTTTCATGGCTTTTATAATAAGGTTCAAAAAATAGTTATTGATGTAATAAATATGTTGTAACTATTTAAAAGTGTTTAAATAAGTCTGTATTAAAGGTGTTCATAAGCATAAAGTGAAATTTGGTTTTATTTAATTTAATTTTACGTTCCGTAATATAGAAAATTACCAAATTTTCGACAAAAAATTTTTTTTTTTTTGAAAAAAACCCTTTGTTTCCGGGGGGGAAAAATCAGATATTCGTGTTCAGAAGACCCCATTTAAAGGGATTTCCAAAATTTTTGCAAATTTTAAGCACATTGTAGTCTATTCAATAATTACCATAAATTTAAATAATATGATCTGATCTATATTTTTAATGTTTATTGAGTTTACTTATCTTATTCCTTTTACAGATGCAGAATGCCTAAACCAAAATCAACTGTTTGGAAACACTTCGAAAACATACAAAAAAATAAAGATCACAGGGGCTATGCAAAATGCAAATTTTGCAAGAAACTATATTTTGGAAACGCAGCAAAATTAAAAGTACATTTAAAAAATTGCTCATCCGAAATAAAATCTAATTAAGACCTCTAAGAAGCAGGCAACGGTAACAAGTAGTTCTTTCACATCAAACTTATCGGAAACACTATCTTCCGAGTCCATCCAACATTACAGAAGTATCGTCACAACCTCAACTCTCCAAAAAAATGGCATCAACATCAATGACTCAATTTTGTGACAATATTAGTTCCTACGAACAAAATATGTTATCAATTTTGTTGGCGAGATCGATATACGGATCCATTGCTCCATTTTCCACTGTAGAAAATGAATATTTTAAAGATTTTATCACTCGAGCAAGGCCATCATTTAGTTTACCATCTCGAAAATTAGTGGCGGGGCCTATGTTGGACAGAGAATTTAAAAATATTACCCAAATAACTGATGAAAAAATGAGATCTGCAGAATTTCTCACATTACTTTCAGATGGATGGACAGATAGATAGATAGATAGATAGATAGATAGATAGATAGATAGCTTTATTGGTGCTATAAATTAACATTTTACACAGGTCAATACATACAATACAAATAATAAGATATTAAAAAAGAAAAAAAAATGTTTTCACATAACATACATCTAAGCAAGCAGCATAACACATTTACAGTTAAAAAAGTCAAGTAAACAAAATTTGATAAAAAACTTGTAAAGGGACTTGAATACATGTTTACAGTTAAAAACAAATAAAATAATTGTATAGAGATTATGAGATGGACATACATAACAACTAAATATTTTTGATATTGGTCAGAATATCGTCAATTGAGTAAAAGGCATTACTAACGAGGTAATTTTTTATCACAGTTTTAAAATGATTCGGAGTCAGGTTCCGTACATGGGTAGGTAGACAATTGTAGGCTTTTGGACCATAATAGTTTAAGCCATTTCTTGATCTGTTAACTCGATGAAAATCTAAACAAATATTATTACGATGTCTGGTATCATGATCATGAATATTTTCAAAATTGTTTGTATTTCTTAAATTGTTTTTTGTATGCATTATGCATTCCAAAATATACATACTAGGTAATGTTAGGATACCGAGTTCTTTAAAAGCCTCTCTGCAATCCTCCCTATATTTTAATTTTTTTATGATACGTATTGCCCTCCTTTGCAGACCAAATATTCGACTTGCTGAGGACGCATGCCCCCATATTGATATTCCATAGCTCATGCGACTATGTATTGTTGCGAAATAGACCGACCTCGCTACTTCGCCAGACACTAAATTATTGATATTTCTTAACATGTAAATATATTTAGAGATATTTTTAGCTAAGTAATTCGTGTGTTCATCCCAAATTAACTTATCATCTAAAAAGATGCCAAGGAAACAGACTGATTTGGGATTTTGCAGTTTAATTGAGTTTTTTAAGGTGAAGATCATGGTTTCAGTTTTCGACTCATTTAGGCTTAGGTTGTTTGCTGCAAACCAGTCGAAGGCCATCGACCGTGCATTCTCCAGATTTCTGCTAAGAGCTTCATAATTTGGGTTTCTATCAACAATAGTTGTGTCATCAGCAAACAGCACATGCTCAAATCTACGGATACAATTAGGAAAATCGTTTACGTAGACGAGAAATAGCACAGGACCTAGCACCGAACCCTGTGGCACTCCCATATCCACGTTTCCCAGAAAAGAGCATGTACCCTCCAAAGACACAACCTGTTTTCTGTTATTTAAGTATGATACTAATAAATCTAGAGAAGTATTGACAACACCATAATTTCTTAACTTAATCTCAAGATCCTTGTGAGACACACAGTCGAATGCCTTCGACAGGTCGCAGAAAATTGAACCAGTATATTCATTATTATTAAAACAGTCAGTTATAATATTTATTAGTTTGTGTATTGCATCCGTTGTTGAGCGTTTACATCTGAAGCCGAATTGAGACGCATTAAATAGATTATTCACCTCAAAATACTCAACTAATTGCTTCTTTAAAGCAATCTCAAAAATTTTCGATATTAATGGGACCAGCGAGATCGGTCTAAAATTAGATGGATCATCAATTAGTCCTTTTTTGTGTATGGGCATTACGCGGGATATTTTTAGGCAGTCGGGGTAAATACCTGTTTTGATACATTCGTTCAACAGATCAGTCAATGGATACACCAGGTATTGAGCAATACATTTAAGGATCTTAGCATTAAAACCATAATAATCCAGACTATTACTGTTTTTTAGAGAATAAATTATATCTCTGACTTCAATATAGGTAAGATCTCTAAACTGAAAATTTCCAAGACTATTTGGTAGATATAGATCTTCTAAGTAGTCGGTGTTTTTTGTGTCAACTTTAGGTATATTTGCTATTATAGATTTAGGAACATTTACAAAAAACGTATTAAATTCATCCGGAGTTAATTGATAGTCATTTAATTTATTAGAATTTGGTTTTAGGCTATTGACTATTTTCCACGATGCCTGTTGTACATTGTTGGATGCTTTGATGAAGGCATCATGCGCAGCTTTCTTTGATGCAATTATGGCCTCATTATATTTTATGCGATATTTTGAAGTGATATTTACAAGATCAGTGTTATTCTTGTACATATTTGAAAACTCTGTCATAAATGCCAGAGATTCACGCATATTGCGTAGTTCATCCGTAAACCAATTAATTATTGGTTTAGAGTCCGACGATAAATTTTTAGATTTCATTGGAAATGCCATATGTAAAGCATCACATAAGCTCTTCATCAAAACATCAAATTTCTCATTAATTGTGACATTAGGGTCTTTTGTAAACTCCCAACTCATAGCACCAATGGCACCATTAAATTTATATAGACCAATGTCAGTGATTGGTCTAAAGCTGACTGTTTTTTTTTGGGATACTAAGTCACTGGTAATGCCAATATTAATTCCATAGTGATCCGAAAGATTTATAGGGATAATACAAGATTTTCGCAGGTCTTCTGCTACATTGGTGAAGATATTATCTAAGCATGAACTATATCGGGTATTTGTATGAATGGTATGCTCAAAGTTATACGATTTCATCAAATCAATTAGTTTAGTACAATTTTTATCCTTTGTATTAAATTTAACATTGAAATCACCATTGATGATAACTTTATGTTTGTAATTAGATATTTTATTTAATATATTCACCAGTGTATCGAAAAATATTTGCATATCATTAATTGATGATGATCTATAGATGGTAATTATCAGCAATTTATTAAATATATATTCCACTGCTGCAACTTCACAGTGAAGTTCCACTGAAAGAGTTGTTAGATCCTGCCGAACCATACAGTCTTGCACTAAATTAGATTTTGAAAGTATTAACACTCCTCCGTGAATGCTGCTTTGCCTACAGAACTTTCCTGTCACAGAAAACCCTTGCACAGATAACATATTAACTTCCTCTGCAACCATCCAGTGCTCACTTATACAGACGATAGAGAAATCCATTTTAGAATTTAACAAATAATCCTCAAGAAGGTGAGTTTTATTTCGTAAACATTGGATATTAATATGAAATATATTTAGATAACCTTGATTAATACGATTTTTTGATGTATAATCAACTTTACTGGTACTAAAGTTACAACCCTGAGTATTTTTACTTAAACCAATAATATCACTTTTACTAGGCTGCTTATCGGTAATGTTGTGGATTATGCTAGCGGATCCGTTACTTCCTGTGTTTGTAACGGCATCCTCTTTTTTGCTAAAAAACGAGATACCAGTGCCCCATCAGGCCAAGAGTCCCATCTCCAAGCCATTCTAAAATTATCCTGCCTTATTGTCACTTTCATTGAAGCGTATAGGTCCGGAAATTTTGAGCTATGTTCCTCACAAATAACCTCCGGAAATTTATGTATTAGTATCTTTTTAAGGTCATCAGGTTTGGTAGAAGCCTTTAATCTGGTCACGTGAAATGATATTAGTTTGGGTACGGTTTGCACATCTGTGTTTACATCGGTATTACCACCTACGACAAACCGTCGGTTATTTCTGCGTCTGCTATGTTGCTGCTGCCATTGGTTACTAGTCTCTGATTTATTATCGTCCTTCAGATTTTGTATTTCCCTGAATTTAGTCTCTGCCTGTGCTTGCATAATAGCTGATTTCACTTGATTTAATTGAATGGGCTGAGTCTGAGCATTTATTTGCTTAACATTTAAGTTAGTACAGGTGACATTACCATTTCCCGGAGCAGTGACATTCAGCCCTGCTGCCTTTGAGGCATATGAGTTTTTGTTGGAGGAAGCAGCCAACTGACTTTCTTTGGTAACTTTATTGCCAGTATTTAACTTACCCATGTCGCCCGGAGGGGTTTTTCTGGGGTTGACATTTGTACTTTGTGCTTTGCTCATTATTTCCGTTTTCGTCATGAGATCGATTTTTTCTTTAAGAAGTTTACAGTTTTCTGATAGAATCTCGTACTTACATTCCATTTCCTTTATTATTTGTTTAAGGAGCCTATTTTCAACTTCCATTGAATTTAAGGTTAGTGAATCGTCGTTAGAAACACGTGTTGGGACATTAGAACTACTTTGTGTTTCATGTCGGCAAACTGTGTTTTTCGCTTGTAATGATTGAATTAGACACTTAGGATGAAACAATTCCTCACATTTCAAGCATTTCACATAACTAACTACATTTTTTTTACAGTGTTTACACTCGTATTTATAATCCAATTTCTCCGCGCCTGGAGGTGGTTTATCCACATCCGCCATCTTGGAATATCAATGGGACTCCCATAATTAATTTCATTCTATGTACTCACGATCCTATTTTTTACAAGTCCATAAACCTCGGAGCGGAGAGCCATACAGGTGAGAACATTTACATTGTTTTAAAAAATATTGTAGAAGTTGACCCAAATCGAATCCAAGCAATAGTGACTGATAACGCCCCTAATACGAAGGCAGCTTGGGAGTTACTAAAAAAAGATTATCCACATATAATAACTTGCGGATGCATAGCTCACTCCTTGAATCTACTAGCTAAGGACTTCTTAAAAATCGAAAGTGTTAGAAAAATTATAGCTGATGCTAAGGACATTACTAAGTTTTTTAATAATAAACATGTCCCAAAACAGGTCTTTATGAGGATTGAAAAAGATAGGGTTACACATGGGACCACACTTAAAACTCCTGTTGATACAAGAGCATTTAAAGGTATATGTCTGTATGGTCTGTATACAAACCAACATACCAGCATGGATTCATGAATAGTAGATCTACAACTACTAACCTCGTAAATTTTTCTCAGTATGTTTCAAACTCTCTGGAAAAAAAAAATGGATGTTCATGTGGTATATACCGATTTCGCAAAAGCGTTTGACTCAGTTAGCCACGAACTTATAATTGAGAAATTGACAGAATACAATATTCCTTCTAAAATTATTTTAATAATTAAATCTTATCTTGCCAATAGAGAACAATATGTAGTACATAATAATTATACATCAAGTGCATATATTCCAACATCTGGAATACCCCAGGGGTCGAACCTCGGTCCTCTATTGTTTATTTTATTTATTAACAATCTACCAAGTGTAATAAAAAATTCACATAATATATTGATATTTACTGATGAAGCTAAATTATTCAAATCCATAAATGACATTACGGATTCTCAAATGTTACAAAATGATCTTAACTCATTATATAATTGGTCCCGTCTTAATTCACTTCCACTTAATGTAGACAAATGCATGTGCATGGTTTACTCTGGGCAACAGAATCAGGCACTAAATTTTAGTTATAAAATAGGTGACATAAATCTCAAGCAGGTAACTACATTTAAGGATCTTGGTATCATGTTTGACAACAAATTAAGTTTCAGAATACATATTGATAACTTAACCAATAGTGCATTAAAAATGCTAGGTTTCATTATACGAAATAGTAGAGAAATCCATAATACATATACCATTAAATTACTGTATAATACCTATGTGAGATGTAAATTTGACTACTGCACTGTTATTTATGATCCTTATTACAATAAATATATATATATGCTATTGAAAGGTGCCAACACAAATTCCTAAAATATTTACACTTTAAGGATCATGGTGAATACCCCATCAATATCCCCTACTTACACATGTGTAGAGATTATAAATACCTCACTCTAGAAGCAAGAAGGAAGGTCACTATACTATTGTTACTTCATAAATTACTACATAATAAAATTGATGATAGTTCACTGCTTGCGCAAATTAACTTTAAAGTACCTGATATCAGAACACGTTCCTCCAGTCTTTTTACTTATGACTGCCCACGTACTAATAGATATATTAAGTCGCCCATTATAAGAATGTGTATCTTATATAACAATCTACGAAATGATCTATTCAATAACTGTGATATAATTAATGATAGCCAAAATATGTTCAGGAAACAAGTTGTAAAGTACTTTTTTTACTAATATCATTAAGTTTGGAAATATATAGAGGGGGAAATCCTTTGTTTTCATATGAAGCAAGAAAGACACCGGTGACTACTGGATGGCGCTGCAAAGACATCTGCTGGCTACCCGTGTTAAAAAATATTCACACGCAGAAACTGCAGAATTTAATTTCCAGTTTCCTGTTGCTATTGACCAGTAGATGGCGTAGACATATATATTTTAAAAAGTTTCACGCGTACGTCGGCAGTAGCAGTGGCGCAGCGTGGTTGCCATAATTACATGGGCACATTTATGAATTTATAGTTATTTTAAACATTCACAGAATATAATAATATTTTAAATGCCTCGTTGCATTAATTTAAGTCATTGATGGAGAATACGTGATTAGATTGATATCTATACGAGTATATATATTTTTTATTAATAAATATTTCTTGCACCAAATATGTAGGTATATAAAATATCCTCCAAATGGTAACACTAATTTCGTCCACTTCCCGTTGAGCACACAATTTGGCACACTTATGTATTTTCGGTGACAACAAAAGAAAAAAAATTGAACACCCAAAAATTCAAAAAGGCGCGACCAAACTTTCGAAATTTGGACCGTTTTCTCTCAAAATTGGTATACGGGGGTTTTTGGAATTCCATGATGGACATGTAATCCAAGATGGCGGACTATATACGATAGGGAGCGATTTTATGGGTTTTTAAGGTCGCTCATCGTGAATATATGTAACGAATGTTTTTAGAAATGGAACACGGCAGAGACAAAACGTCGGAAAACTAAAAATGATGAAGTATTTATTTGTATTATTTATTGCAATTTTGTATCTTTATTTTTGGTTGGAACATTTTCGCCACAACGACGTACTTACCTATACATAATAGTACAGGGAAGTACTTATAGGTACATATACCTCTATCTGGTGATACCAAGCAATAAGTCGCAAATTCTTGTTTTTGTATTTTGGTTAAATTCAGTAAGTATAAATTATATTTTCAGATTTTTATTTCGGCGGATAAAAAGTTCCTATTGCTGTATCATCTACCTATTTATATTATAAGGGTAGTCAAAGCCGACTTTAGATAGGTAGACATAATAACTACTATCAGAGATTATTGTACTATCAATAAGTTTTAAAATATGCTATTAGGTACCTATCTTTGACAATGCTATTTCTTACGCGTTTATAAGACCGCCTCTGTTTCACCCCGAAACGGCGGTATTCGAGTATACGTATAAAAAATAAAAACACAGCTGCGCAGGCTGTTCAATGCTCATTACAATTTGTAGTCTTCTACGGTGTTATTTACATTTTTGTAGAGTGCCTTATTATTCTTACTGTTATTTTGAATTATTTATTGTTGCGTTCCTCGTTTTTATTTTAAAACTTAATGCTATTATTTGTGATTTGTGATAGAGACACTTAAAATCCTATTTCAAATATTAGTGACATTATTATTTATTTCTTAGTGTAACCAAATTCATCAGAAACAGAGGTAAGTGAAATTGTTCCGGGACCTGTGTGAAAATTTGTTAAAATAGTTTTTACTACGTGAATAATAAGTAACATACCTAGTTCGAAAACTACAAATGTGGATATTTTCATTCCTTGAATGACCGCAGTATTTTTATGCCTAATAATTTTGATTTGATTTGAGTCATTGTCGTAAACACGAAGCGTCGGAAGCGACATACTTTTGTTCTAGAAAAAGTACTACGCGTCCAGGAACATTCATGAATCTATTTCATGGCATCTCTGATGCAGGTTAATTTTATAATTATTTAGAAACTGTCAAATAATATTGATGATTCTATAATTTGTATTTAAATTTTTCTACATATTAAGTAATAATGATGTTTTTCGAAAAAATTTGATTTAATTGTTTCTCGACTGTGAAATGCTTTTGCGTTCGAGAATGAAAGTAACATTTCGCATTCTAGCTAGGTACTGAACTGTTATATACTTATTTGTAATAACTATTAAAAATATGCAATATACCTACAGTGTGTTCACGGATTGACGCAACAATACCTAGGCAGGTGTTATACTATAGACCAAAAATTTGCGAGTTCGTTTTTCATTTTTAGGAAACAAGTCCTGCGTCATTAAAAATGATTTTCTGCCATAATTTCAGTTATTCAAAATAAAGTACGCATAATAGTAGCTTGTTGCGACTGTGCCTTTGTTGTCTGCGGTTTTTGCCACGTTTTTTGCAATTATACCTACTTACCATTGAAATATGAGCGCCAGCATCGTACGTATACTCCGCTTGAGTGGAAAAGCGACGGAGCATAGAAGTCGCGGCCGACCATAATGATGCACGCGGGGGTTGCCATAACATAATAGCCTAAAACGCTTTGGAACTTTGTTAAGGTGTGCCTAAAGAATATTTAAGGACTTTAGCAACATTAAAAAATTTTTTTTCATATTGTTTTTCAGGGTTGAAAATGGCCATTTTTACGTTTTTTCGAACTTCAAATAATTCATATCTCTAAAACTATCAACTTTAGAGAAAAGATGTGATGTGTAAATATCGGTCCATATTTTTTTACTGTCTATGCAATGACTACCTAATTTTTTTTTTGTAGTAAGGGATTTGATTTGAAAATTTTTTTGTTTCTTGATACGTTTTGATTAAAGCGGCGGTTTTCGATATATTAAAAAAAAAAAAATTTTTTTTTCAAACTTTGACGCCCTCCAACGGCTAAACGAAGCAATTTTGGATATAGGTATACGTATCAGGCCAAATTTTTAAAATCTTTTCAGAGCTTTAGTGCAAGTAATACATGAAAAACATTAAATCATTAATTTTATATTTTATTAAATGGTAATACCTATATAATATAATATCGTCACGATTAAAATCTAATAAGTACGAAACCGACCTTTTATTACGCACGCCCCTGGCTACTGAACTGTGATTCTTGACTTGTAGGAAAATAATTTGAGATATATTACCAACCAGGCATTTCGGATGATAACAATGTTTTCTGCAATAGGCACATGTCAACATAAAATTTAGAGTAACAGTTTTATCAATTGAACACTTGGTGGCGACACCGATTTGGGCCTAATTGACCAGCACTGGTAGGCAACTCGTAATACAAGCACTTGCTTCACTGAAACTGGCTCCTTATTCCTCTTTATATTTCCAAACTTAATGCTAATATGTAAGTTTTTGTCTGTTAGTCTTAGGTTGTAAACTTGTAGTATTGTACATTGTATGTAGTGTAATATTTTGTTATGTTTTTTTAAGCTTTCTCTGTTACTGGGTTCTAACCTGTTGAGAATAAATAAATAAATAAATAAACAAATTGCGAAAGTACTCATCTTGACACAGGACCTAAATTTGCCACTTAGTTTTGTTTAGTATCGCGGATCTAATGTGTAAACAGTTCGAGACGAGCATATGGCGACCAAGGACGGACATGTACGAGCAGTAAAGCACTTGTTTCTAGGCAGCGGCACTTCACGTCGTATATATTTTGAGGTTGCCTGTCAAGATGGGAACTTTCGCAATCTGTATAACTCTAACTACATAGCTGTCATAATCTGTTATTTTATAATAACTGTTATCATTTTCTGGCTGTAACCAGATCTCGCTTACAGCCAGAATATCAAATACTAATTGCGATAATAATGAATTTGCTATATTTTATTTATTTATTTATTTATTAACGGGTAACCCATAGTACAAAAAATAATATATACATTAAATAGGTAAGTTTGAAAATGTCTTATAGTTCAATATATACATTATTACATCTTAAGGATAAGGTATGTTTATAAGTACTTTAATTGTTTTTTAAAGTGGTCGAGTGTAGATGATAAATAGTCTAACCTCTCAATTTCATTAGCTTGTCGTACAAATCTCGTGATCGGCTCATTCTTCCCATAATTAACTTACACTTGGAGTAGTTTTCCACACACACCAAAACACTTTTGCACACACTCGACGCGCGTTTCGCCAACCAAGTTGGCATCATCGGGAGATGATGATTGGTTTTTAATCATCTCCCGATGATGCCAACTTGGTTGGCGAAACGCGCGTCGAGTGTGTGCAAAAGTGTTTTGGTGTGTGTGGAAAACTACTCCAAGTGTAAGTTCTACACCAAAGGTTCCAACCCCTCTTCAGGAATTCCCATAATTAGTTGAGTGAAATGGGACAAAAAATAATTGAGTATGACGTGTCCATCTTGCAGGAACGTTTAGACAAACTAATGATAACAGATGAGGACAATTAATTTCACCATTTAATATTCTGAAGAACATGCACATATCAGCACTTAATCTTCTTTGTTCTAGTGTTTTTATTTTTAGCAATGACAGCAAATCACTGAACTCATATTCATCCTGAGTGTAGCCCATTTTATAACTCCAATGTCTCAAAAATTTATGTTGAACTTTTTCAATCTGACCAATCCAGGAACAGTAACAAGGACACCATACGGAAGAAGCAAATTCGAGAATTGGATGCACTACTGAACAATACAGATAAACGCTTTACAAATCCCAGCATTTTTAGTGATTTCAAGCATAATTTGTTTATATGTTCGTCAAACTGCAGTGAACTGTCAAAAGTAACGCCCAAATCTCTTATTTGATCGACTGTAGACAATTGATTATTATTTATACTATAGTCAAAGTCTAGAGGTGACCTAATTTTAGCAAATGTAATTTTATGACATTTTTTAACATTTAAATCCATATAGTTTAATAGACGTTGAGCCAAGGTGCCGACCAGGCTCATCTTTCCAGAGTAAGGTTATCATACGTCGTTCGATTCCTTTCTGGACCAGGAATCGAATGGTGTATGATAGCCTTCTGGATTTGGCAGCTTAAGTCCGCCATACTGAAAAAAATGCCGCCATTTTGGTGTTTTTCACGTTTTTAGTGTTTATTTCAATTTGGGTCATTCTGGCACAAAAATCTGCGGTTACCAAATTTGTAGAGCGTCAAATTTTCTTTACAATGAATAAATAAAAGTTGCTAAACATTTTACCGTTAGGCCGCCATATAAAAAATATGGCGGACATATAATTTCTTTTGTCGCTTTCTGCAATTTTAATGCTTGTAAGATGATTTACAATAAAATAAAGAAAACATATTTTTTATTAGAACATTTTTTGATAACTTTTTATCCCCACCTCCTACATACTAAAGTTAGTATTATGGTAGGTAGGTGTAAGCAAAAGTTGTCAAATTTAAATCTTATTTGAAATATAAAAAAAACAAAAAATTAACAATTTATAAGCAAAACTATAATTCTCATCCGAATTATCTTCCTCAAACAGGTAGTACTTTTCTTCTTCCTGAGATGGGGTGTTTGTGCAGTTTTTAAGCCGACACATGTCAGTGCATTGTAAATTGTTCTTTATGCATGAACAAAACGTCGGTACAAGCTTTTAAGCATGCACCAGGACATAAACTCCACAACTGAATCAGGGGCTGGGGAACAATCCATCCAGTCTAGATCCAGGGAAATTTTTCCATAATCATTTTTTTTAATCCAGCCATGGTTTTCTGGTTCTGGAAGATCTGACTGATTGTTTAAATACATTTTGCATATAAAAGATTGGTAATTTGCACGAATAATGTGCTTATACAGGGATCGGCAGAATAGACTTTAAAATTTAAAGTATAAAACATGCTTTGGAATTTCTTGACACTTGTCAAAATATTGGATCGGCAGAATTCACTTTATAATTCCAACTGGAAATAAATATTTTATGTATGGAGGTATCAATATGTAACAAAGAATTTTACAAAGAAAAAGAATGGGACTTATTTTTAAGAAAATTTGTGTGGGTTAAGTAACTCCCTTTCTCTCCATACACTCTTCTAACCGGCCGACGAACGAAATTACTCATTACAGCTCTTAACACCGCGCCAGGAATTCCATGAATTTCGTCGCGAATCGCTTTAATTAGTCGATGTTTCGTACCCTTGGTCGAAATACCCGACTTTGAGAAAACCGCACAACAAATATCGAGTGCACTCAAATCGGGTGATCTGGCAGGCTAATTTATGTCACCACGACGTGAGATTAGAAGTAAAGGGATTTCTCTTGAGGTACCTAGTTAATCTTACATCTTTTGATTTTTTTGTGTTTACTGATCGCTGATGACCTGAATGTTTAGCGTTGACAACGAATCTTCCAGTTCACCATTTTCTGATCCAACACATAATTATTGTAGGACGCGATGAAACATTTCCCACGCCAAAAGTTCTAAAATCACGTTGCACTTGAATAGTACCTACTATTATTTTTGATAAAATCTTCAACACAAAAAATTCATTGGTCTATACGGTAATCATTTATTTTGACAACTGTCAAAGTAACTCCAAAGCATTCCTTATTTAATGGATAGAAAGTTTAAAAAATGTATATTGAATTTAGAGCAATTTTATTTTAAATTGTAAAATTTATTCTGCCGATCCCTGGTATGGTGGCAAATTGTAACAACTGAATTATTCTCGAGGTAAGACAAATTGCTATTAAATTATCAATTGTGCCGTGAAGAACAGAAACAAACACAAATGTCAACAAATCGTCATTTAACATTAGTTTCACAGTTTTTTTGCACTTCGTTTTGTTTTATGATGTTATAACAATAAAATCTCTTTCCATGGCACAACTGATGATAATTTAATAGCAACTTACCTCGGGAAGAATTAAGTTGTTAGGAGGTTATTGGTGGGAAAATATTAACTTGTGACACATTATCGGAAAGGAAATTTTATGCTTAGTAGAGATTTTGAAAAAAAATGTATAGGGTGCTATTTAAAAAAATGACAATGAAGTCACATCCGGTAAAACCGGAAGTAGTACCTCCATATTTTATATGCTGAAAAGAGCGTTTCGTGGGCCAATATATATTCCCCAATTAAAAAATAAAATAATTATATTTTCATCGAGTTATGGCTTTGGCCGTTTTTTAGAAGACATCCTGTATATTAAAATTTTTTGAGGGAGTACATAACCCATTTTTAATAAAACCTAAAAGAAATTTTTTAATATTAAATAGATTTAAAAATAGCGCCAAAATTAAACCTGTTTTAGTGCACAAAAAAATTACAATAAAGAAATAAAAGTAGGCTCTAATAGTTTTTGAAATTTGTATTTTTGTAAAATGATCATAAACTATTAGAATTATTGCAGAAAACGACAAAGAAAATTGTATGTCCGCCATTTTTTTTATATGGCGGCCTAACGGTAAAATGTTTAGCAACTTTTATTTATTCATTGTAAAGAAAATTTGACGCTCTACAAATTTGGTAACCTCAGTTTTTTCTGCCAGAATGACCCAAATTAAAATAAACTCTAAAAACTTTAAAAACACCAAAATGGCGGCCTTTTTTTCAGTATGGCGGCCTTAAGCTGCCAAATCCAGAAGGCTATCATACACCATTCGATTCCTGGTTCAAAAAGGAATCGAATGACGTATGATAACCTTACTCTGGAAAGATGAGCCCGAAACAAGATTTTTAGGGGTCTGGCTCAACGCCTATAAGGCACACCATTCAGATAGCCGGTTTAAATCAAATTGTAGAAGTTCAGCATCTTCCTCAGATTTAATTGCTTTGAAAATCTTAAGATCATCTGCAAACATAAGAAACTGACTGTTTAATATTATAGAGGAGATATCATTAACAAATAAATTGAACAAAAGAGGACCACAATGAGATCCTTGAGGAACCCCAGATGGAACTTGAATGTATTTTGAAATGGAGCCACCATACTTTACTGCTTGAATGCGAGAGGATAGAGTACTTTCAATCCACTTTAATATCTTACCACTTATTTCTAAAGCTTTCAATTTAGCCATTAGCAGGCTGTGGTTGACCCTGTCAAAAGCTTTAGAAAAGTCAGTATCGACAGAGTCAACCTGTAGCTTGCTTTCTAGAGAATTAACAATAAAGTTTTCATAAACTAATAAATTCGTATTAACCGACCTGCCTTTGATAAAACCATGTTGTTCGTCAATAAAAATATTTTTACACTCCCAAGTTAATCGTCTTGTTACTAGACAATCTAACAATTTTGGTAGTTCAGATTGTATACAAATTGCTCTATAATTCTCAATGTCATTTTTTGGGCCAGACTTATAAATGGGTTTTAGGAAGCTACATTTCCAATGCTCAGGATATATCCCAGAGTCTAACGACATATTAAAAATTACCTGAATTGGAATGGCTAGTACATATACACATTGTTTTAAAAAATATAACGGTATACCATCTGGACCAAAAGACAACTTTGATGGAATTTTATTTAACTGTTCAATTATATCAATAATATCTATATATAAGTAACTAACATCAACAGTTCTATCATAAGTATAGGTAGGTACAGTTGTTGGATTTTCATTAGAAAAAATTGTAGAGAAAAAATCATCAAAAAGATTAACAGTATCCTCAACATTGTTACTTTGAACATTATTGTAAACCATATTGCATGGAAGATTGTACGTTTTTCTGCGTTCATTTACAAATTTCCAGAAAGAGCGTGGATCAGTATGAATGTTATCTTGAATTTTATTAATATAATTTTCATAGCAATGCTGACTTAATTCCTTACATTGAGAACGCAACTGAGAGAAGTACAAGTAATCTTCTCTCCTACCATGTAATTTAAACATTTTATGAGCTTTTTTCTTCTCGATAATCAAAGTTTTTAATTCACTGTTAAAGTGAGGAGGGAATGAGTTGGTTTTAAATCGTTTTAACGGAGTAAAGAGATGAATAACATCATATAAAATGTCATAAAAATATGAGACAGCATTATTTAGAGGAATATTACACAGCACTTCTTGCCAATGGATAGAGGCTAATAGTTCAGTAATGGAAACATAATCAGCATTCCTAAAATCATAGAAAAACTCCTCATATGAAATGTAATCATCATATTTCTGTAATGAAACATCAAAACAAACAGCAGTATGATGAATACTATTAGGATGTAGTAAATCTATTGCATTTTCGACAACAATTTGTTCAATATTAGTAAAAATTAAATCAAGATAAGTATTTCTGCTATTAGCTATAAAATTCTTTTGAAAAATATTGTAATAACTAAAAGTATTGACAATATTGATAGCAGGAGAGTTCTGGTTGCACTGTACATTAAGCCCTAATCTACCATTGAACAAAAGAGCATCAGGTATATTGTAGTCTCCACTAACAATTAAATTACAATCAGGATAGTTTTGAAAAATATACTCTATACATTGACAATGACCGCCATAAACCTCAAGACCCGAAGCAGGAGGAATGTAAACACACCCAAATATATACCTATTGTTAGTATATGTAAGTTGTATAAAAATATGTTCATTAACTGCTACATTAACTGGTAGACATACAGGTATAGTATTTAAAGACTTCTTTACCGCAATCATCACACCACCACCACGAGTTTTTGTATGGTCAACATTTTCCCGATCATGTCTATAGATGTTATAGTTAACAAGAAACAGTTCTTCATCTTCAAAGTCACTATTTAACCACGTTTCAGATAATAAAATGACATCATATCTGCTAGCATTAACTTCTTCATGAAATGATATTATTTTAAAATAATTATGGAATTTTTCAGTGTTAATGTAGTACAAGAACTATGGACAGACGATACTGATTGAAGATTGGAAATTTGTGAGGTTATGATGAATTTCTTTCAAAGGGAGCTCAACCTCAATAATCGTATTGTTTTCTGACGAAGCTACATATTGCCTCAATGAAACCGTCAATAAACAAAATTCACGATTCTGGAGCCCAGAAAATTCACACTGGATACAAGAAGGTCATACACAGCGACCACAGAAGGTAAACGTTTGAGTTTGCATAATTGCAAATAGAATAGTGGGCTTTTATTTTTTCGCTGGTACCCCGAAACTCTCGCCTTCCCCTCTACGTGCTAATTCTCCATGCAAAAATAGTAAGAAAAGTTCCTATAAACATGTGTCCGGAAATGCTTGCTAAGGGAGCTACGGCCCTCTAAGGATTAGGTGTTTTTACTAATCTCGGAAATAATTTGGGACAACTTAATGAAACTTGGTTAACTATTTTTAGTCAAAATTAATTTTATCCAGGGTCGGAGAAACGAGGGGTCCGTGTCCTTTGTTTCTACATATAAACGTTTCAAGTTGACATTTTACGCAATATTTCGTTTAGACCGCTTTTACTCGAAAACGGCCATATGGATAATTGTAAAGACGACCTTTTTTATGCAGAATTAACCAGGGAATCATAAACAGGGATTAAAATACTAAAAATGTAAACTTGAAACATTAATAAGGACACGGACCCCTCGTTTCTACGCCACTGGATAAAATTAATTTTGGCTAATACTGTAAAACAATAACCTTTAATGATCGAAAATAGTTAACCAAGTTTCATAAAGTTGTCCCAAATTATTTCCGAGATAATTAGTAAAAACACCTATTTTTGCGCCATCCTTAGAGGGCCGTAGCTCCCTTAGGAAGCATTTCCGGACACATGTTTTTAGGAACTTTTTTTTACTATTTTTGCATGGAGAATTAGCACCTAGAGGGGAAGGAGGGAGTTTCGGGACACCCTGTATTTTACTTAAAGACTCGAGTAGTCTGTTTATGCTTGTATATTTCTATTTTATTTATATGTACTGAATTAGTCTTTCGCTAAATAAAGGATTTACATATTAATATCGCCTTGAATCGAAATCAGGACGTTAAATCGTTTTAAAATAATGTAGGTATCTACCTACCTTGTGACATTAAAACTCTATTTAAATCAGCTCTCTGATACACCCAACAGTGATATTTTGAAATTGGATCTAATTCATCATAAGTTATCAAATACGATTTTAAATTTTCTTTCCAATAACCGATGCACTTCATTTTGTAATCCGGATCACCTAAAAATGGCAAGGTACATATTTAGGTACAATTCTCGTAATTATCTGCAATTCTTTTAATATCATTGGTGAGTTTATTACTTACTGTATATATCAACTGGTTTTCCTTTGTGGTCAACTGAGAGACAATAGTTTTCATCGATGGCAATCTCTTTTTGCTCTGTGTCACATACAGAAATGTCAGAAATATTTTGCTTACAATGAATATTAGGCCGAGGACTAAGTGTAACACCACCGATAATTCTGGAAAAGCAATGTTTTAATTCTGCTATTATGAATGAAAATAATAAATTACACCATACCGTGTAACAAAAGGCATATCTCCTTTTTGTGTAAAATTAAATTTGCCAGCAATTGGACATTTCACAGGGACAGGATTTTTTTTCAGGAAAAGATCATATTTCCATTTGGCATCATTTTTGAATTGAACCCATGAACATACTGTACTGAATTCATCTTTAATGACTGCGATACCTTTTCTATAGCGAATGATATTGTGATGTTGAGGGATGAAATCGAAACAAACATAATCTTTTTGACTAAAAATAATCACACAAAATGTAAAATGTAATTTGCTGGTAACAACATAAAACAGTATTAGTTGATAAGAAAATTAGAAAATAAATACTTTTACAATTACTACATAACAACTTACAATAACTATTATGCTAATATGTGTGTAATTCATTGGTAATACCATTATAGACTAGGAGCTAGCAACGGATTTCATATAATGATTTACTTTATAATGTTTAACTGAACAAAGTAGACGTGAATAAAAACGCTCCGCGATTTTATCAAATTTAAGCTATTTTCATTTTCTGTGAAAATAACTACACAAGTGTTCTGTATAAGTCAAAGATTGTGGCTGTGTTAATTAACTACACAAGTGTTCTGTATAAGTCAAAGATTGTGGCTGTGTTAATACTAAGTCATAATAAGTGTTATAAAATATACTTTTTATATTTATAAACCATCAACTGTTTACAAATAATCAAATATGAGCACGAGGCAAGAAACAGATAAGATAAAAAAAACCTAGCCAAAGAAGTGGTGAAAGAATGCTACAATGATAAGGTATTTATGGATAGCTTTGCAGATAAATTTCTAGCTGTTATAACAAAAAAGAAGAAGAACTAGAAAAACAAATATATGATTCAAACTCAACATGCTGCAAAAACTGATCAAATAAATATAAAGTTAAACTTGTTGGAAGACAAATTAAATAACATGCAAAAAGAAAATCAGGAACTTAAACAGCAACTTCACGACCTCAAAACTATTGAATCCAGAAGCATACAGGGGAGTACCAAAAATATTATTAACAAAGTAAATGATATGGAACAAAAATCTTTCATGTGAACTGAGAGTTTTTGGAATGAAAGAAGATAAACAAGACGATTTAAAGTAAAAATTAATAGATATATTTGGTACAAAGCTGGGTGTAAATAATGTACAGATTGAAACTTGTTTTCGACCTGGGATATTCAAAGAAAATATGAAATATCCTAGACCTGTCTCTGTCAAATTTACTTCGGTTACTGACCATAACGCAGTTTTTTTATAATAAAAAGAAGCTGAAAGGTACCAAAATGGCGATTACTGAAGAGCTAACCAAACAAAAGTATGAGCTTTTGACGCAAGCAAAAGAAAAATTCGGCAAAGATTGTGTCTGGACAAAGGCTGGGAAGATTTGTGCAAAACTTAATAACAAAATCTTCTATATGACCAATTTAGAAGACATGGGAAACACTTTAGAGTTAAAATAGAAGTATAACTAAATTTATATTATCAGATTTGAAAACAAACAAAAATTTTTTGTACTATACAAGGTGTTTCCAAATTGACTACCATAAATTTAAGAGCTTGTAGAGAACGTTAAAATAAAACTAAAACCTTTATACAGTTTTGTCGGAAAACGCTTCGTTTTCAAAATTATAGTGTCGACTGGCAGATCAGTTATTTAGATATAGCTCTAAACAGAGTAGGCAGAGGAATCTAAATTTTTGTGAACGAGTGTTACTTAAGACTACCGATGACTGGATAATATTTTAAATCTGATACCACCATTCAGTGGCGTAGAAAAAGGGGTAGCCTAACGCTTTACTTTTTAAATGGTTGTTGTTTATAACTTTTTAGCGAAAAGAGATAGAAGAAAACATTTTTACAGTGGTACACATAAAAATGAGAGCATTTTGAATATGGAAAAAATTAGGTATGTTCATGGAGAAAATAATTTTGACGACGTCACAGTTCGTATTTACGTGATTCTTAAAAATAATTTTTTTCTGTTAAATATAGCTTATATCATCCCATTTGAGATACCTTTTTCAAAATTGTCTTTTCTCTTCACGTTTTCACGTAACAGGCCTCAGGCGTCGAGTTTGAAACACCCTGTACATATAGCGAAAGCAATATAAGATGTGAATATTATGAATATTAATTGTTGGCTAAATGTTGCAGTTTTTCCAGTAAAGTTTGTTCTGGGTCGGTGTGTGCGTAATAGTATATTGTGTGACAAGTGCAGAAAAGTGCAAATTTCTCACGAGTTTGAAGAAGTTGTGGCACGAGCGAATGCGAGTGCCACAATTCAAACGAGTGAGAAATTGCATTTTTGCACGTGTAGCACACCATACTTTTTCTACTACCACACTTTCCCTCCAAAAATAAAAAATTTATAGATTTTTGCCATTAATATTTAAAGTTTTTCTTGAAAATATGCAGATAAAATTTTTGCGGCACAGTTATGTCACTTTGCGGCAAGCTTATGTCACTTTTTAAGTGCTGTGAGAAATTATCTAGTTTGCGTACAATATACAGTGCACAAAAGCGTGTTTTGGATAGTGGTTATAGAAAAAAGTATATTTTGTGTATTTAGTATAAAATAATGCATATTTCCTAACATTACATTTCTATTTTATTATTATATTCGTTTAGAAATAAATAATAATTGTCTAATCAGTAGCTTTTTCATTTTTGGCAATTTGCGATTTACACAATAAACTAAACAAAATCACTGTAAAATAATTGATTTACAGTTTTATTGCTTAGTTAAAGACACTATTTTTACTTGATGATATACACCTCGATATACACTGTATGTAATATGCGGGGATTGGCTTAGTTTATATATAAATTTAATTTAGCCAAAATACCCGTATGAGACTTATTTCAAAATATTCTAACAATATGTTTATTTTGACATAAACATCTGATTTTAAACATAATTATTACCCAAATATGTGTTTATAAAATTCACATCACTACAACTTTAAGCTCATTTCAAGAGCGATTTTCTCAGATTAATAAAATGTTCACATACGGGGGTCTTGCTTAGGACGACAGTATAGATGTTAATTAAGATTTTTCCCTTTGTTGGTGCAGCCATGTTTAGATGTTGTGAACTTCGGCACTTAAAAATTTCACGTTCGCATTATAAAAATCGTTTATTACCATATCATTGTCTACAACTCGTAAATGTCAAATTCCTTTTCAATTTTACTCATCTTCTTAAATAAAATTAATAATAAATAACACATTTCCAATGTCCATAGTCTTTGACACATTATCATCTGTCAGCTGTCACTACTTGTCATTCACCACTCACCACAAACTCATGACCGCTTGCGCAGCTCAAAATTCGGCAACATGAAAATACGTTCATAACCAAGCGTTAACACTTTACGAGATTCTATTGGTGGTGCCTAATAAATGTACTTCAGGCACCAATAGGAATGTAAGGCAGGGAAAGCAAAATGTAAACGAAAATGGTTGGGAATACCCCTTTATAGCAAACTGCTGCGGCGGTTTAGACCTAATTGATTTCAATATTTTTATACGACCTTTCAAATAACATAAAGATTGACAGAATATTCAATTTATAATTTTGATTTTGCTGCCATCTACGAGACAGTAGCCAAAGTTCTCTATGCAATTCTTTAGTATCATTTCGAACCAAAAAACTTGTTTCCTGCATTATATAACGTTTTCAGTGATATTGGTTTAGTAGTTCGACATTTTTTCAATAATTACTTAATAAAAAATCAAAAATTAAACATGTATGGGTTTAATATAGCGTAGCGGATTGGACCAGTACTATTTTATTGAGATTACTCTTTTTAAATTATTTCAAAATTAGGTTAAAAGTTTACGAAATTTAACAGCTTGGTAAGAAAAGAATTGTCATTTTCTTGATTTTTTTAATAGTCCAGTACTATTCTACCAAGTTTTTTCTAAAAGCCTGTCAAAAAATATTTTGAATCGGTTCAGGGATGCGGCAGAAATTGTCGAACTACGAAGTGTTTATTTTAGGCAAATCTAACCTATTTTTCAGCCCACCTTAATAAAAATTACTTTACTCCAATAGTACTAGATAATTTCAAAGAAAATACTAGCTCGCGAGCTAGAAGTTTATGAAAATTTTGATATGGAAACTCAACAAAACAATAACAGGCAAAACCCTACAGAAGATAGTGGTAACGAAAACAAAGAGTCACTGAGAAAAACAAAGAGCTTAAGATCAAAAAATGACAGAAAGCAAAACAGTAAATTAAAACATCTTCAGAGAGAACGTTTATGAACTGTAAACATAAAAAATGTGCCTCCTTTAATGATGAGAAGAGAAAAACAATTCATGAATGTTATTTGGCAATGGACAAAAATGAACAATGTATATGACTATATAATCAAATTTCTAAGTTAGATCAAAAAGAAAAGTAGATGACAGCAAGATAAATTTTACGAGAATTTACACTTTTGCAAAAAATGACGATTCATTAGTTGTGTGTCAAAAGTATTTTTTTGTCAACTTTAGGATACCTATTGCTAGTTCTACTGCGGTAGACTGGCTACTTAAAACATACATAAGGATGAATGTGGTATTAAACAATTGATTGCACCTGCAGATCAAAAAGGTCGACATGAACCTTCAAATAAAAAAATCTTTCACATATTAAAGCACATATAAATTCATTCAATTTTAAACCAACCTTATTACAGAAAACATCACCAAATAGAAAATAAGCAGATCTAACTATTAAATTCATGTATGAACATTTTTGTGAGACGTCAAAAGATTATAAAGTATTCTATGAACGGTATATGGCAGTATAATAGATGATATGAATATTGCATTTTATGAAGTAGAAGCTAATATAAATGTGTAAATGAATGTAAATAGATGAAAATATGGAATTAAAAAAAATACATGTATGTAAATTAATCAAGGTGATTATATGGTGATATGGAAGAACGTATTATATGAATATCGCCACCCCCTTTTAGTAGTTAAATGCAGGCCCGGACTGGACCTCATTCTGCTACCGGGCAACTTTTTTGACCGGCCTCACCCCAGCTGATTTTTTTGTAACTATGATGAGATATAACAATAATTTTATTATTTACATATTTTCTCGCATATTTTGTATTATACGTAATAAAAATATGAGTGTACTTTATATTAATTTAATATTTGTTTTAAAAAGCGGGTTCTCGGCGCACAGTAGGACAAAAGTGACTTGTTTTGTTCAAATCAATCTGCAGGTCTTAATACTTAAGCAATCGGAAAGTTGTTTTTTTTTTGGAAATCGTCGTTTTCTAATTGCCCATCAATCTGTCGAGGTAGATTTTCGATTTTTGTGTAAATATCACTCTATTTCTTAAGTAATCACGACAATTTTTTTTTTTTGAAATCTTCGTTTGTTGATTCTCTATCGATCTGTCGAGCTAGATTTTTAATTTTAGCCATTAACTTTTCAAAAATTTTCAAAAATTAGGGGCAAAATCGAAAATCTACCTCAACAGATCGATAGGCAAAAAGCGAAAATTATAAAAAAAAAGCTTTCCAATTGTGTAAGTATTAAGATAAAAAGTTATATTTTCATCAAAAAAAATATCACTTTACAGACAGCATTTGAACGGTTGCCCGCCGCTCCAGTCCGGGCCTGGTTAAATGTAACATTTGTTTTAATAATGAAAAATAAAGACACATTATTATTATTATTAAAATATCGTAATATGTAAAATTCTTACAGGTTAAAACTAAAATAAGGGACAGAATGGATGACGAATTATCAGATCCACATACAGGGTGCGCAGAATGATATGCACTATTTGGGATGTCAATAAAAACCAAAGCACACAAAGCAAGGGAAAAAGTTTTTTATTTTTGGAAACCACATATCATGCCATTTTGAAATGTCATGTTTTAAAAATTACATCACTTAAATGACGGCCAATAACATTGATACACTCTTGAAGGTGTACACGAAAGCTCGCCATTGCCCTGCGGAATTGCGGCGATTTCTTGTCTTATGGCTGCCTTTAAATCTTCCAAATTTTGTGGCTGATGTTTAAACACAATTGCACTTTGAGGTATCCCCACAGGAAAAAAAATCCAGTGATCTTGCTGTCCTTGGTCCAGTAGAATTTCGCTTAAGAGCAGAAGTTGTTCACGGAAGTATGAAACCCACCGACGAATTGTTCTCCCGTCAGGAACGGCACCATGACGACCAATATCAAACTGAATACGAAATGCACGCTACGTCGCTATTACAGATTCACCATTTATTATGAACTTTTCGACTACAAAAGCGCGATGCGCTCCGTTCCAAGCCATGGCGATAACTGACATAAGTATGATGTTTCAAAATGGCATATGTGGTTTCCAAAAATAAAAAACTTTTTCCCTTACTTTGTGTGCTTTTGCCGCCGACCTACAGAAGGTAGGTGCTTCCTTGAATGTCAAAAATTAAGGAGACATTATTTACATCTCCTATTAATTGTTTTCAATGAAACCTTTGCATTAATGTGTAAAAAGAGACCACTTCTAAAAAATGATTGATTGTGATTGAAATGATAGTGGACGTTTTATGAAATTAGAAAACAAATTCATAACTTTTAATAGAAAAAAAAAAAAAAATTAGAATCAATAATGAAGAAAACATGCCATACTGACGGATATTGTTTTCGTCATGTTTAAAAAATTCGCAAAATTTGTTTTACAAAACAAATTTCGGTGAGCCTGAACATAAATGCGTCAGCAACATTTAAAAAAAAGTTCAGTTAAACACCTTTCCACCAAAACCTCAAAATCCTCAAGGAATTTCTAGATATATAATAATATTTATTCCTAATAGTAATAATAATAAAGCCACCAAAAATTAATTTTTTTAAATCATTTCTATTACAAAATACTTATTTGATCATGGTAAATCTCTGACAGAAACCATAGAAAATCTCCAGAACTTGACGGACAAAACAATATTTTGGATGAAAAAAATGGCGAACTATCCCCAACCCGAATAAATCCCATCTGATCATATTTAACCACAAAATTACAAATAACTCTCCAACAATTCACCTGCTACAGCATACACTCCAACCCTCCTCATCATGTAAATACCTGGGTATCAATATTAACAGCAAACTAAATTTCAACTTACACACAAAACTATGCAAGCAAAGTATTTTAACAAGATCCAGACATTTCAGAAATCTCACATACAAAAACGAAGGTATTGACACACACACAGCGTGCAAGATCTATAAAATGATTTGCCGCCCCATATTGGAATATGGTTTTGTTTTGTTTGGAAATTGCAGAAAGCCAGCTTTACGCAACATGGAAGTTGGAAGTTGGAGAAAGAAGCAGTCTAAGGAAAATCACCAAGATTAGACACCCTAACAACCCTTTGCACAATCCCCCAACCACGTATTATATCAGAAAACCAATATCGAACCAATACTGTCCCGATTCCAAAGACTTTCAAAAAAATTTGCAAATAATTCATCCAACTTTGAAACAATACACCCCCTAATTCACCAAACCAATCCTACCTTCGCTCCCAAAAGAAAATTTCTTACTCAAACAATATGAATCCCTCAAAAATTTACAGAATCCTTAAACTTAAACTTTTCCTTTTTTTTTTTTTGTAAATCGTTAGAAACACAAAATGTAACTATATTTATTTAAAATAGCATGTAATGTAAACGCAATATAATTGTAAATAGGCTGCAAGACTTCGGTCGCTGGCCAGTTGGAATTTCAAATAAAGCTTTCTACTACTACTACTTATTTGAGTTGTTGCTAAAATTTTAATTACAGAACAATATTAATTTACAAAATAAATATCCGAGGAACACTAAAATGCTCTTAGTACATGTCAGCAATCCTCAGATATGTTTGTACATAAAATAAACAGTGAGGTCTAAAAGTAAGGAACAAATTCAATATCTCCAAAATGTCTAAATTTTTGAAAAATCGCTAGGACAGGTCGATTTTGATTTTAAATATGAAGGGCTATTTTAAAAATATTTTTTATTCTACAACGTGTCCCAAAAAAGCTGCGCTGTAATAAACTTTGATTTTTCAAATGGCAACCCCTAAATATTTTTGAAATTTCGAATTTCTTGTATAATTGTAATCTACGTATTGCACCCTATACCTAAAATAAATAGTTTTTGAGCTATTATAGTTATTTATGTATTAAGGACAAAATAAGAAAGAAAAAAAGAAAAGCGTCGTAGGATCATAAAAACCAATGCATACAAAACTTTATGAACGATTAATACATTAATTATTTAAAATAAATTATAACTATTACTGTTCTTAAAAGAAATACATTTCTAATTTATTGGCGCGTTACCATGAAAACGCGTACAATACCAGGCATGACATACCTATTAGGTATTTACGATACTTGAAGCGCTACATATCGCAATGTATCAGAGCGCTCGATAATAAGAAAATATCTACCGAATCGTATTCGGCAAATGTATCGAATGTATTCGATACATCTACCCAATCCAAAATTTATGGATCGACTAGATCGGTTGGTAAATGCGGTATAACCTCAAAATAAGAAAAAGAAAAATTAATTTTTGACATTATTGTGCGTATTTGAGAAAAATGAAACCCATCACTGATGAAAATACTTTCCATTTTGACATAAGCAGTATGGACTTATGAATAGGACATAATATAAAACAGGAAATCAGTTTTAAACGCGATTAGATTAGCTGATATCTTCCCAGAACTAAGATGAATGAAACTGAGGAAGCCGCTGAAAAGGCGAAAAATTACGGCCTGTTGACGGAAAAATCAAAAGCTTTATAAGTACGAGAAAATTTACTTAAAATTTTTGACGTTTTATTATAGCCCGCTGGGTCATAATAGCGCCCGCGGGCTATCAAAAGACGTTTACGTCAAAGAAATTTGGTTATAATATTGTCATATTATAATGTCATCGTGCACGTGCATAAACATTTATTCGCATTGAACAGACTAATTACACCAGAAATCGTTAGAAAAAATCAAGAAGAATTTATTGAATGTTTAGGTTATTGTCAAGTAACCAATGGGAGGCATTTTGAACATATGTTGAAATAATTTTAATTTGTTCCAAACCTAAAAATAAAATACATTTAATATTAAAAATATTTTATTTTTCAAACAAATTAATTTTAAATATCAATAACTCAGAAACGATTGCTTTTAGAAATAGGGTGTACTGAATTCTGTTGGTATGAATGACTGTTTTAATTGCTGAGGTTATGTTGAAAAGTCAAAAACATAACCACAAATTCAAATTGGTCCTACATAGTTGCCAGAGTAAAACCCTAAAGAAAGCACAGCAATGTTATCAATGAAAAATTTGGCAATTCAGCCAAAAATAAATGACAGTGACGATCAATTAAATCTGATACTTCAATATTTTGTCAATAGTAGACAACTCTGAGACAACCTAAGAAAAACATATCATAGCCTCCCCTCATGTAAATAAAATGTGAATATCATATACCCTGTATAAGACCGAGGACAGACTGGCGTTCAGGTCGCCGTGACCAGGACGCCAATCTGTCCCCGGCCTAATACTTTAAGCGAGACTTTAAGTGACTTATAAAAGTGATCGAAAGTAATTTTTTAATGGATGGTATATTACTACTGACTCGGACACATTTTGCTATTCAGGTATGTATGGCGTACCTATACCTAACTTGTAGCGTTTTCGATTTATAAGCATCTATTTATAAATATAATATTAGAATCACCCTTACTGCCACAAACTAAAAACCAATGTCGATTAATAAATAATGCGTTAATAACATTTCCATCAAAACTAAATATTTCGTAGCCTACATGCTACACGAGGACAAGGTATACGTACTTTTAAGGCAAATTTATAAATAGATACTTATAAATCGAAAACGGTACGAGTCACGAGTTAGGAATAGGTAAACCACCGTAAACCATACATAGCTAAATAGCAAAATGTGTCAGCCTTCTGAATCAGTAATAATATACAGGGCGTTCCATTTTGTAGAGGCTAGAATCTAGTATGTAAATGCTATTGTAACAGGACATTAGAAGTTTGTTACGGGTTGAATTTTCAGTCAACCCTGTAACCAAGATTTTAACCTAGTAGTGATCAGTTTTGATAAGGTAAGGATACAATTTAAATAGTTTATTGAGCATAAATAAAAAATATACATAAATAATATCGTGTGTTCGAAGTTCAGATACATAGCCTCAATTTCTTTGCTCCCAGGGTATAACAGATCTTCTTATATTTGAGTCACTCACGTCTTCTATTTACAACTTGTTATTAGGAAGATGTCTGGTTACTTCGTGTAGGTATACTTCATTTAGGTCGTCGTGTGCAGCGATGGATACAAAATAGCTAGTTAGATTGGTAATGTTAGTAAAGTATGTATCTTCTTACCTGTAGGTTAGTTATTTATTGAGTTCCGAACTAGTATCCAGATAAGTCATGCTAGCCAAGTACGAAGACCCTCCGAGGTTATAGTATCATGGCCAATCTTCGGCTAGGTAACATATCAGCTAGGGAAAACGAGTAGTGTATTATTTGTGATGCCCAGGCTACTATTCCTGGTATACTGACAGCTTCGCTTCACGGCTAGAAGTGAAAATATGAATAGGTTAATGTTTACAAGTGATCTCAATTGGAAAGTGCGAACCTGGTCGCACGGTATAGTAAAGATTTCTGGCCTTATTAGATAGATGATTCAGTAAATGTTCACTTACCTTGAGTTTATTGCTAATAACATTAAAGCATTCCCTTGGTCAAGTAAACAAACTTTCTGCTATTTACTTCAATGTGGTTTCTGACTTCTGACTAGTTCTGACAGAAAACCGTCTTGCCAACTTGAACATTTTGAAGTTACTAACTAGCAGCGTAGTTCAGGGTAATGAATTTCACTCGGAAAATGAACCCTTAAATTAAGGAACAACCTCAACTTGGGGACCATTATTTATTAATTCTTTCAACGTTCTGTCGGATTCTTGTAGGATTAAGCAGGCTGGTCAAGCGAGGATAGGGAATTCCACGGTCAGGTGTATAATTGGTTGCCTACTTGGCAGGATCCGGTTAATATAGATCCCTAGATGGTCGATGAAGGATCGTTGAATTTTTTGTTAGGGTAGTTTTTTTGTATTTCGTTTTTGTCGAAGTAAAATGGTAGACTGGTAGCCAGCTAGAGCATGAGGTTTTAACAATTTTTGGAATATCTGGTGCATCTGTTAGGATATTTATCATTCATCGATGAAATAATTGTAGCTGAAGCGTTGCTATTGATGTGGTGAGGCATATTTTTGATTTTCCAAGCTGAAGTGGACTCTTTTGGTAAGCACACTAACTTTGATTTCTAAGGCTCGTTATTTAGGCTCGATCACCACTTGTAGGTATTGGTATTTGGCAGTTTAAGAAGACAGTTGGATGCTAGATTATGTTACGTAGAAAGGATGGTCATATTTTGACTTCGTAGAACTGGTTTTGGATATATGTAAAGCCCTCTAACTAAGAGGTAGGCATTGGTCTGACGCAGGTGAGATTGTTATACAGTTGTTACATTTTTGGAATTCACTTTAAGGGTTCTTACGACAAGGTATTATTTTGGTGAGAAGGAAGTTTGGTGGAAAGAGGCTTAGCAGTCCTAGGTTTCCTTTTGGTATTGATCGGGAAATGGTCAGTGGACATAAGAGGCTCATAAGTAGAAGGTAGTGAGAGTTTCCGGCGACGAGGGCTTCCTGGTCACCTCATTCTTGGTGGGAGCGGTTGAAGGTCTACGTTAGTAGCGTTGGAGAGCTGTACAGTGCTGACGTTTGACTTTATAAGGATATGTGTTCGGACAATATATATGTTAAAGTTTAAGTTAGGTTCTTTCTTGTAGCCGTTAAGAGATAAAGATTATAAGTCCCCCATGCATAGTATAGTTAAGGAAATATAGTTGAAAGATAGTTTATAATTAAAGAAATATAATTGAAATATAATAGTTAATGAAATATAGTTGAAATATAGAATATCGTTAAAGTATCTACGTTGGGGAGAGATTATCTCATTCAGTATACATTGTACTACATAATAGTTTGCCATTTTCTTGATGTGGTCATTTGTTACCCGATAGGGTTGTATTGGGTGTGTCTGTATATTTAATTATTACGTATTGTTCGCCTCTCGTGACGTCACTTGCGGTAGAGTGGGTTAATACCCGAAAGTAAGTTGTACTTGTTTTACAGATTTTTTTGTTGACACATTGTCTTGTCCCTATATACCTATTTACATACATATTTACTTGTCATATATTTACATTATTCTAATAAAATTATTGCGAGTAAACCAATTGTGTTGGTACAATTTTATTCTTTATTGCCATTGTTAAGGGGTTTATGCACTAGTGGGGTCCCATTAAGAGTTAGGCGGTTTCTAGTCTCGACCGGCTTAAGAGACTAGTGGCGCCCTTATATAAATTTGAATATTTCCGAACCCTACCCATCCAGCAGAGCTCCGGCTAAGTGGTTGCGCACTTGAGCAACTCACTAGCGCATTAATTCGGTGAACCCTGGTAGAAAAGCGCGTAACAAGTTTAAGGGTTGTCAAGGCTACGGGAATAATATTGAGTTAGATATTTAAAGAAGCATAATAAAATAAATGTTAAACTAAATAATATCAATATTTAAATGTGTTCTAAAGTGCACAACATGGTGTCAGATTAAATACTGAAAAAAAAAAAAAAAAAAAGAAAAACACTAAAATGGAGGAAGAGCTACATGAAGAGATACAAGAATTAAGTGAAATAGTAGCACAATTATTGCAGATTAGCAGTTCTAGAAACTTGAGATATGTTACCAGTCCATGAAAGAAACCAAAACTTCCTGACCACCAAGCTATACACAAAAGTATGTTGCAAGGAAAAGAAAAAACTGCAAACTCATTTAACAAACGACACAGAATTAAACCACTAAAAGAACTGAAAAAGGATGATATGGTGTACATTGTACATAACTTACAAACAAAGTCAAGGTATTATAGTTTCTCAATCTGAAGAACCAAGATCATACTTAGTGGAAACCAATAAAAGAAAAAATAAGACAAAATAAAGAGTTCCTTGTACCTCTGCCAACACTTCTGTTGCCTTCAGCCTGCATGCTGTCTTCACAGCATGCAGGCTGAAGAATATTATACAGATCAAGAGAAAAGAGAAAGCGAGGAAGAGAATGTAAGAAGAAGTTCTAGATGATGAAAAAAACCAATCTGTCTAAAAGATTTTGTTTAGATAATGATATAAATTATTAATGTGTTTAGAAAATTAGGTTTAGTTAGAATTCATGATTGTGTATTTGTATAAAAAAAATAATAATAATAAGAAAGGGAGATGTACACTGTGGGCCAAATTAAATGGGACCCTAATTCTTCTTGTAATAATTTCCTTATTACTCAACGATTTTTTACCATTTTTGGGTATGTTGTACTTAAAACTATCCGAAATGAAAGCCTAGTTCAAATGTAGCAAAATTCAACTGGCGTGCAACAAAAGGGGCATTTATTTAAAACTGTGCATTTGAAGTCGTTGGAAATATTAGTCTGTGGGCCAAATTAAATGGGACCCTAATTCTTCTTGTAATAATTACTCAACGATTTTTTACCGTTTTTGGGTCTGTAATAGCTGTCATTTAAATGTTGTTTTGTTTTCAAAGCTGCCTTTATAGCAATTATTGTATTAATGCAAAACTGCTCATACGAAATCCGTGTAATGCTTTCACAAAAATGGATATTTCAAACCTAAAACTTTTTAAATCTTTAAAATCTCATAGGAGTCGTTAGTCTAGATGCTTTTAAATATCTTTTACCTACTTTGAAAATTTTATACTATTAGACCAATGACAAATGTAAACTATAAAGACATGGAACGACATTGTTGTAGTTGAAGCATTAAATGTATAAAATGCGGTTGGACACTGCCAGAGGGCGATACTGTTCTTTCTCTGTTTCTTTACTGATACTACTGGTTTTAAATATTTAATACGTTTTTTGGAATAACTTTAAAGCAATATTGTAATATAATATGTTTTAAGGATACTATTAACAGAGTATGAAGAAAAATTTAATGTCGCCCTCTGGCAGTGTCCAACCGCATTTTATACATTTTCTTGCTTCAATTACAACAATGTCGTTCCATGTCTTTATAGTTTACATTTGTCATTGATTAGACTAATATTTGCAACGACTTCAAATGCACAGTTTTAAATAAATGCCCCTTTTCTTGCACGCCAGTTGAATATTGCTACATTTGAACCAGGCTTTCATTTCGGATAGTTTGAAGTACAACATACCCAAAAACGGTAAAAAATCGTTGAGTAATAAAGAAATTATTACAAGAATTAGGGTCCCATTTAATTTGGCCCACAGTGTAGAGGCTAGAATCTAGTATACTTCAAATCACGAGAGATGACCGTTATGTCACAAATTAATTTCTAATCTTCAACGTACGCTGTTCAAGCGTTCTTTGTTTACAACACAGTAAAACGAGAGAGACAGAGAAAGGGAGTCCATTATATGTGACTGTTAATATCTCCGACTGACGTTGTTGATGCGTTATACGAAAACCTATCCGCCTTGACGAAATAGAAAGAGAGGGCCCGATTTCGTATGTCTCAGTAATAAGCAAAAATTCGATAAACTGATCGAACGCTTTTGACTAGCGCCGTTGTCGCATGTTTCATAGTTTCCTGTTTCTACATGTCAGCCATAGTTGTCAAATTTGAATTTGTTTATCTTTGAGTTTGAATGTTACTGTTTTCCTTATTCCATTGATTTTTGCACATTAAAAATAGTTCATTATGGAATTAACGATAGTTGAACTTCAAGACATCTGCATTTTGCCAAATTATACATATTAAAAACCTCGATAACAATATACAATTAGTTCAAATTTAGACAGGCGAGATTGTTAAATTATTCTGACATTTAACAGCCAAATTGCAGGTTATGTTTTGTTTTGACGTTTAAGTTTATTTACATCCGGATGTCATTTCAACAAGCATGAATTTGACTAACTCAGTACTGATTTGATTCATACGAATTATAACGATGACGTAACGGTCTTCTTTCGTGATTTAAACTATATGTAAATGCTATTGTAACAGGACATTAGAGTTTAAGGGTTGTCAAGGCTATGGGAATAATATTGAGTTAGATATTTAAAGAAGCATAATAAAATAAATGTTAAACTAAATAATATCAATATTTACTTAAATGTGTTCTAAAGTGCACAACACATTTTGAAAAAATGCCTTTTCACCACTTTTATAAGTCATTTAAAGGAAGGTAAGTATTTCTTTATTCTTATTTTCATTAAATTTAAGATGGTCATCGAAATGGTCATAAAATTCTCTAAAACTTTCTCCATTTAACCGTCTCTCTATTATCTCTAATAATAACCGAGATAGTAATACATGCACCTTCAATTTGGGACAGACTATACATGCTAAAAATAGTAAGTATTTCTAACATTTTAACATTGTTTCTGACCTCATCCCCATAACCAGTTAAGTATCTTATTTTCACTGTATTTAACATTTTATTTATTTTAAAAACTTACCACCCATCTACCGTAAGTCGAGCCATCATAACACGAGTATCTCTTTGTTCTCGACAAACATATATTGTTCTGCGGTATCTACCTTCATCTGGATACCAAGTCTCAATAATATGTGTTTCATTTATGAAAATGTCAGCATCTATGTTCGCAGTGTTAATCCATTCTCCTGTAAAGTTTTGTGGCAAACGACATCCTGGTTCTACCATCTCAGATTTCACTAGAAAGGAAAATGGATTTTACATAGCTATACAAGATTATTTGCATTAGGGCCAGTTGTATAAGTGATTCAGCGAAAGTTCAACTGAACTTGGTTCAAAATCCAAGGATACCGATTGTTGCAAGAATGATATCCTTGGATTTTGAACCAAGTTCAGCTGAACTTTCGCTGAACCACTTTTATACAACTGGCCCTTAGTAATAGACGAACCTGGCTTGATATGTAATCTCTCAGGACTTTTTTCAACAGTCTTTAAAGTATTGCATTCAGCAGTTATGGAAACTCCAATGTATAAATCATCGTCTCTGTTCTTTAAGAAACAACGATACTTTTCATCTTTTCTTGATTCTTTTGTGTTGGCAACAGCAAAATAATGATTTTTGTCAACAAACCAGTCCCCTAAACAACTATATTCCACAACTAAAAGAAAAAATATAATACAAAATACAAATTGACGTTAATTCAAAATGATTTGGAAAATACCTATCAACTCATTAAAGCCACAAATGAAGAAAGTGATCAAGGCAGTGGTTGTTATTCAAGTAAAGCATTAGTGGATTAAAAATATAAAAAACAAATTATGTCAACAATCAAATCAAATAATAAACGTTGACAGTAGACAAGGAAAGTTCGAGGGAAAGACTGGTCATTTTTGGCGAATCCAAAAGTCTATGCACCACCCTCGGCACCACCTATGCGAAAAATATGTGAACATACATAGTGAGTATTCGGTTTCGTTTATGTTTACATAGGTTATGTCATTTGACATTGCAACAGTTTCAACAGTTCTGTGTGTGAAATTCGTTATATAAAATTATAAAAACAGATTTTTAAACTTGTCGAACTGTTTATTTGGTATTATAATGGCATCAACTTCTATGAAATCGGGTAGGAAGTATAACACGAATTGTTGTGTATAAGATTGTCATTCCCGAAAAGGTGCGGATAGAAGTTTACATTTTCATTCTTTTCCAAGAAAAAATAGTGACGTTTGTCAATAACACAAACAAAAATTAAAATAAAACACAATACACGCCAAATCGACTATTAAATCACAACTACCGGTAAAATAACATAACCAACTGGACATAAATGTCAAATGTTACTCAATATCCGCCATACTTGTTTACCAATGCCAACACCCCCACTGGTAGTCAAAATCGCGAATAGGTATATCTATCAGCGTCTATCATTTTTACATAGACTTACCTCCATCAAAAGTTCCAGTCATTCCTTCACATTTTTTGTAAGTTATATTAAATTTTTGATTTGTAATCAAAAACTGTGAACCAGGAGTTTGACACGATTTTATTTGAGCATCGGGATTCCTACATTCGCCCGTAAATTTAAATCGGTTTTGATATGCAAAGTTCCATACACCTTCTAAGGACGATCGACAGTTTACAGGAACATAATTTTCAGAGAAAAGTGTTATTAGCTGTTGATGGGAATCTAATTCTCTGCAGACATTTTCAAATGTGGCTGCATTTTCGGGCAAATTTATACAAGACGCTAAAAATTAAAATAAATATTCAGCTGTATTAGTATCCCTAGTAAATTAATGCAGTTGAATAGATAACATGGTAAATGGTAATAATAAACCTTACTTTCCATTTTTTCTAAAACATTTACTGTTCTCACAATGAACTTTACACAAGTAAAGCACGAGTCTTTTTTAAAAACCATTGTGTAATTTACATGATAATCATTCCTGATATCTACACAAACACCTTTTCGAGTCATTGTAGTAGCATCTAATTCTGTCAGTGTATTCCTCCCAGTTTCCCAAGAAAACCAGGCACCTCTTACAATTACAGGTATTGAGCAATTGTATGCTGAACATTTTGATACTGAAATCAAATAGGTATTATTACGATCGTGAATTAACACTTGCTCGTATTTTATTTATTTGCACTTACTAGTTGAGATTAAAATTAATATAAGTGGAATGATAAGATTAACATCTGATAACATTTTTAGCTTGGTCTTTTAGAAGGCACGCCCATAGATAAAAAGCATCAACAGTATCAACACACCCACGCACGACCCCACAAAACAAATTTGTTGAATGTTGATCGTTATTAGTAATCTTTTACTTTACTTTTATGACATTTTATGACAAACAACAACGATGATTCATCCACACGAAAGGAAAATGCATACCACAGAATATCTATTCCTCGGAAAAATAAACCACTAAACCACAGAATAGGCAACAATCAGAAGGATTTCTCTTGCCTTAAGCCGGGTTCAGACTGTTCAGAGAACTACAACGTGTCGCTGGCTACAGTTCATTCCACCAATAGAAAATAGAAGTCAAATATACTCCCCTAATTTCTCAATATTTGATTTTGACATTTATCCAATAACATTTTCCCCTCATTTCTACGGGTGTCTATAATTTGCTGACCATTTTGTTGACTATAGGCATATCATATCCCTTCAGGGTGCAGCATCCATATTTTGGATGTTGATAGTCAATCAATATATGCTGCTGCTACCAGTAATAAATATATCCATATTAGCACCCTTAAAGGGTAGTTTACCCTTGCAATTGTAAATAAAAATTCGCTGACTGGGGTATTTCTCGAGGTATTTCTATTTTCCAAAACGTTCATATTTTATATTTTGAACTCTTATTCAAATATATCTACTTGCTACCACCCACGAAATTTAATTCGCGTCCCCATTAAGGGTAGTTTACCTTTGCAATTTTAAATAAAAGTCCGTTGACGGTATTAATTTCTAGATTCCCCAAAACGCTCATATTTTATATTTTGAACTCTTATTCAAATATCTACTTGCCACCACCCACGAAATTTAAATCGCATCCCCATAATAATAATAAGGGTAGTTTACTCTTGCAATTATATAAAAGTCCGCTGACTGGGTATTTCTAGATTTCCCAAAACGTTCTGAATTTATGTTTTGAACTTGTATTCAAATATCTAATATACTTCCTACCACCCACGGAATTTAAGTCGCAACCCCATTAAGGAGTTTACCCTTGCAATTTTAAATAAGAGTCCTCTAACTGGATATTTCTAGATTCCCAAAACGTTCATATTTTATATTTTGAACTCTTATTCAAATATCTACTTAATTATTGCTACCAAAATTTAAGGTCGCATCCCCATTAAGGGTATAGTTTACCCTTGCAATTTTAAATAAAAGTCCGCAGACGGGTATTTAGATTCCCAAAACGTTCATATTTTATATTTTGGACTCTTATTCAAATATCTACTATATACCACCCACGAAATTTAAGTCGCATCCCCATTATAAGGGTAGTTTACCCTTGCAATTTTAAATAAAAATATCCAGTCAGCGAACTTTTATTTAAAATTGCAAGAGTAAACTACCTGGGTGCGGTAGCAAGTAGATATTTGAATAAGAGTTCAAAATATAAAATATGCGAACATTTTGGGAAATCTAGAAATATTGTAACGGGTCAAATTACGAATTTTGTTAGTCGTTGTAAGGTATGGAGGTCACTGTTATTCAACCGACCATACATGTAGATGTATGGGTGGTTGCCTGACTGACTGGGTCCGATATCGATTTAGTTTTCGATCTAACGGAGTTGCGCGGATTCTAGAATATTCGAGCAAGTAGTTCACGTGAGAAACGCTGACAAGGATATAGTGTGCTGTTCAGATATATATTTGGATTTACCAAACCCATCGCGGGGGATTTTATCTAAAAAGTGATTTCATCGATCTCTTTGGTTGTTTGGAGAGGCACAGAGGTGCATATTGTGTATTAAGGAGTCGATTTCTTCTTCGAAGGATATTTGCTATTTTCCTCAGACGCCATTTGCATGGTTCGTTGAGCACGTGAATATAGAAGTTCATAACATCGTAGGAACTTGGAGACCCTCCAGAAAGAGGTAATTAAGTCTTTTGTTAATACTAATTAAGAATCGTTTTTGTGGAATTTTTCTTCTAAACGAAAAATTGTCTTTTAGGGTTTCAGTCTCGGTTTCAGTATAGGATACAAGAATATCTTGGTATCAGCTGTTGGTACTGGATTTTTGGTACTGGATTGTGGATTTACTTTGTACCGGATTATTTTATGGATACCTGGTAACAACGTATCTTGGAGCTGTTGAAAAATTCAAATTCATATCTTGCGTGGTTGCTGTCCATGGGTGTAGCTGTACAGTCGAGACGCTTCTAGGAATGTCACGAGGTTTGGTTCGGTTGTAAACTGTTGCAGGGAACTGCCGAGTTTGCGACGTTCAGACAGAGGAACATCAGTAGGAGCACGCAAGTTAAAAATTTGATTGTGTCTTGGTGTAAATTTTATTATATAATATTTAGTTGATTTTATGTGTACTGAAGCATACGTGCTATATATTATTTTCCGCATATAACGTCATTAATGAGAGGATTTAGTTTAAACAATATTTATTAGATTATCATATCGATAGGTAAAAACTTTCACCTGGTCATATAAATACAATTTGCATTGTACAGCGGAAATTATTCTGGTTTATTGGTTAAATTGAAATAATGAATGTGATATCTACGTTTTAACGGTCGCTTACGTAAGCCACGTCGTATAAAACTATAGTTGTAAGTAAAAACAGCGAGAAACTCGACGTAATTCCCGCTTATTATTTTTTTTTATGTTTTATTTCACTATATAGGTATTGAACCATTGTGTAAATCAGCTGTTACATATATCATAATCTTACCGAATCGATATTATTTAGGTGTCTATAAATATTTAATTGTTGTGTGTAAAAAGTACATTCCGTCACTTGACTGTTTGTTAGTTGATAAGTATTTTATGCTCTCACTTGTTGATCGTGTATGTTAATTTTTTTTTTTTATATATATATATACCAGGGTTGTCAAACGTTTGTGTGTCCATACAGTAATTTTATATTAAAGATTTTTATGAGGGTAACCAGTTAGTATCATTTCGTGTCAAGTCTAGTAACTCTTTTAGTAAGTTGGGGGTTACTGAACCAAGACTGGTGTTTGAGGTTAGTAAAATAACTTGGCGCCCAAACATATTTTTTTCCATCTATCAAGAACCCCGACCATCTTCACTGCAGTCGGCCGGCAAACACCAACTGTACAACTGACAGTTGCTTATGGTACAACACTCGTAAGAGGTACGTATCATAATTTTTGGCGCCCAACGTGGGGCCCGATTCGATTCAATTTTTTTTATAAAACTAAACTTTGACACCCTGTATACATATTTGCAAGTGAGAACATATAACAAGGCTGGTTAGAAATTTTGAATATTTCTTTTTTTGTTTGACTAAATCCTATTAATATGGCTGGTCAATTTAAACTCGACATTGATCGTTTAACAAAAGACGAATTAGAATACGAACTACGCGTGCGCAATATTTCAGAACAAGGCAGCGTTGACTCTTTCAGAAAATACAATTAGATCCGAAAACCGAACTCGATGAATGCGATAAAAAATTATTAGAAATTAAAGAATCCATTAATAGTTTTACAGGTGTTCCTAAACAGAGCAAAAAAATAGAAACGAAATTCGCACATTGTGACGTCCTCGCTTAAATACTTACCACAACACTTACCCTGAATTGCAAAAGTAGAGGCAGCGGCCTGGCAGCTGCAGTGGAGACGGCCGGGTTACGAAAATAATAGAATAAAATTGAGGGCACCACTTGGTTTAACGCTACCACTACTTCAATACTAAATATAACCAAGAAAAACCCAGGTAAGTCTGATCTCGCAATGAGGTAAGTACTTTATTATTACCTAAATTTTAGATAAAAAAAATTAAACGCTAAATATATATTTTTTCCCTTTTGCTACCAAATATATTTAAAAGCTTAATAAAAATGAAATTGCGATATTACAAAATAATACAGTAAACTCAAGGTAAATAGATTCAGTATTGCCTACGTAACACGTTAAACAAAAAAAAATAAGATACATATACCAAAATTAACCTTGGCGCAAATCTTACCGAACGTGTATACACGCGCAGCGTACAGTACGTATGATTTAATTAAAAAAAGTAGCAAAAAAAAATAAATTAACTTAAGTACTAGAAAAATAATTTGGGCGACCACGTAAAAATAATGTGCTCCCAGTTCTGGCTCTGAGGATAGTATATCCACTCTTGGCAAATACGAGTGACCAAAAAAAAAAACCCTAAAAGAGGACAAAAAAAAGGTATAAGTACCTATTAATTAAATTATCATTCCTATTATTAAAAAAACGATCTATTATCTGTTGTGCAATTTACTTAACAAATAACTGACAACCACTAATAGCGAAAATGGTTACCTTAATTTTGTTGATTAGTTTACACCCCAGACAAAATTATATGTAAACAGGTAAATATAAATTAAATTAACCGCAGTTACACTTCATGAATTATTTAATTAAAACATATAACTCGTAAGAAATATTGCCAAATAAATTAATAAAATAAAATAATTACCTCCTAATAACCAGAGGGTTTTCTTTTAACTTCTTTTCTCTTTAATAGGTTCGCTTCCAAGTGGTGGCTGGATAGCAGCGATTCAGTAAAATATTTAAGTGGTGTGGTGAAAAAAACAGCAAGAATTCTCCCGTCGAAACGGCTTGGGGTCCCAGCAAACAGAAAACGTAACTTCACCAAACAATTCTCACACAGGAACATCCAAAATACGCGTGGGGCTGAATCTCCCTTTATTAAAAAGGCTGAATACTACGATTCACTTAACAAGCCAACACAAACGTTAAATAACTGCTGTGAACAATCACCACATATATTTTATGGAAGTTTACCACGATCTGTCTTAAACTCTTTTCGATTTAATCTTTCATTCAAAAAAACATTTAAAAAAAAAACCGCCTGGAACTACATTAGACTTGATTAAAAATTATTTTATTAAAACCGGCCACGTAGCGCCATCTACCAAGAAAAATTGAAACTAACTAAGACTACGATACAGAGACCTTCTATCCAGAACTTACTGAGGGAAAACTAGTTTCGAAAGTTGAAAGAGTGATACAAGGGGGCAGAATATTCGACCGATTTATTGACAGATGTTCACTGAAAATCAACACAACAAGAATGCAGACTATTTTAGTTATATTATAAATCCATTTAGGAAACATTACATTGGTAGGTAAGTACGGTTATCTTGATAACTTTATTTATTAATTGCTATTTATATATTTACAAAGCCCCGAGACAATGAGAAATAAAAACTTAACCTAAGAATCTAAACTTTATACTACAATTTCTCGGTTTATTTCAGGGTCCAAACTGCTACAAGAACAGGTGCTAGAGACTAAATATATAAAAGACTTATCCACGCAAAACTAAAATGAAATGGTATGGTTACGATAGGGAAGCACAGAACAACAAAGATAAATATACCGTACAAAGGTGTGAGATATACGTACATTGTAAGTTATTTGTTTAATAAAGGTAGGTTACTTTAACCATCGTGTCTTAATCAAATACAACTCATCACACTCCCCTCTTGCCTGAAGAAAATTTACCCATGTAAATTTTCATCCGCGCTAGCGACAGACTTAAGGTCCTTCGCATTCCAAACTCCTGCTGGTTTTCCATTCTTATCCTCCAGCTCGTAAGTCCAAGGAGATAGTTTCTTTTTCACGATGAAGGGACCAATATAAAGGGGAGCTAGTTTTTTTGAGAAGTACTTCGCCGCATCCGATAATACAAAGTTGCGTCTCCATACTTCCTGATGCTGGAAGAATTCTTCTGCCCTTCTCCTAAGGTTATACGTTTTCTCTGCCTTCTTGGCAGCTAAATCCAATCTTCTCCTAACATCGTAGAAAAGACTTTTAAAGCCCTTCTCTCTTGCATCTTTTACATCCTCGTCCTTATCCTCCACATCCTCGTCCTTATCTTTAAGGACTTGCTCTGGTACACCATCGAACTCGTGATAGTTGGAATTGAACCTAATTCTACTTTTATACCTTCCTGCTAAGGACTGAAATTGACGCGAGCGATATTGCGGTCCATTATCGCAGATGATAATGCGAGGAGCTCCGTATATCAGAAATACTTCTTCCTCAATCTTCCTAGATACCATGTCCGCTGTCGCTGTTCTCAGTGGGAATAAAAGAGAGTACTTTGAAAAGTAGTCCGTTACTACCAAAATGTACTGATGTCCTTTCGTAGAGCGGGGTAATGGGCCCATTAAATCAGTGGAAACCATTTCCCACGGTCTAGTTACTCTTGGCTGCGGAACCATCTGTCCAAGAGGACCTCTCTGATCCGGTTTGTGAGATGCACAAACGCTACAATTTCTAATGAATCGAGCAACGTCAAATTTCATCTTAGGCCAGAAGAAACGTTCCATAAGGCGCCCATATGTCTTGGTTACTCCCATGTGTCCAGCTGTTGGTGGTTCATGATACTTAGCTATAACTTCTTTCCTATGTTCTTTTGGGACAGCTTCTCTCCACTGGTCTTGAGGATCTTGTAAACCAGCATACGATGGTGTAACATTCTTAAAGAGACGTCCATTCTCTAGCCTCCAGTTGGCAAATTTAGCTTGCTTCTCTTGGGTTTTCTTTACCATTCCAAGATACCACTTATCCGTCGTTCCCTTGATATTAATAGGCTGCATTTCATCGATTACCGGAACGCTTCTACTTAGCATATCTGGCACAACTAAGTCTTTCCCCTTACGATGAACTATTTTACAATCGTAGTTGCTGAGTTTGAGGCTCCATCGTGCCAATCTTCCAGTCGGATCCTTCAGGTTTTGAAGCCAAACTAGCGAATGGTGATCGGTGACTACCTGAAATGGGACTCCCTCCAAATATGGACGCAATTTCTCTACAGCCCATAAAACTGCGAGGCATTCTCGCTCTGTGGTAGTGAAGTTTCTTTCCTGTTTCGTAAGAGATCGACTTAGGTAGCTTATCACTCTATCTCCATCAGCGTGTGGTTGTAGAAGAACCGCACCAATTCCGTAACCAGAGGCATCAGTCTCTACTATAAAAGGCAGCTCATAATCAGGACAGCACAATACCGGGGCAGAAATAAGGCACTCTTTTATGCGTCTAAACGCGTCATCACATACCTCGGTCCACTCAAATTTTCTCCCCTTTTTCAAAAGGGCTGTCAGTGGTGATACTATTGTTGCAAAATCAGGCACAAACTTTCTATACCAAGACAACGTCCCAATCACCCGCCTGACTTCCTTGACCGTCTTGGGGACCGGTATTTTCAGCATAGCTTCTATTTTTCCGGGATCTACGTGCAGACCGTTCCGATCTATTACATAACCCAAATATTGCATATTAGGGCGGCAGAAGTTACATTTTTCTGAGCTAACCGTGAGGTTGGCTTCTCTCAGCCTTTTAAAAACTTCTTCCAAAACTTGAAGGTGTTTCTCGAAGGTCTGTGTGACGATTACCACGTCATCAAGGTAAACAAAAACGAATGGTTCTAACTCTGGGCCTAATACTTTGTCAATCAGACGTTGCCATGTCGCCGGACTGTTGTGGAGTCCAAACGGCATACGCCGAAATTGGAATAGACCGCGACCAGGTACCGTAAAGGACGTATATTGCCTTGATTTTTCCTCCACACTCACTTGCCAAAATGCACTTTTTATGTCAAGCGAGGATAGGTAGTGTGCATCTCTCAGCTTGTCGAGAGTGTGTGAAACATATGGGAGAGGGTAAGAGTCACGTTCGGTCACTGCGTTGAGTTTCCTAAAATCGACGCAGAACCTATATCCACCATCTTTCTTTTTGACTAAGAGAATGGGTGATGACCAAGCACTTGAGGATGGTTCCACTATGCCTTGTTGTAGCATCTCGTCCAGCTCAATATTAATCTGTCGTTGAATGATAGGTGAGACCGGGTAATACCGCTGCTTTATTGGAGCTGAATTGCATCTAATTACGTGTTGTACCAGCTTTGTACACCCCAAACTATCCCCCATAAGTGACATGTTCCTGTCGACTAATTTCTTAAGCCTCTGCTCCTTCTCTGGTGACAAAACCGTTTGGTCCCTCAGATGTTCCATAATTTCCAGGACTTGCGGTTCCTTTGAAAAGTGCCACTCGTTATGACGAAGGTCAGGCACAATACCCATCTGTCGCCAAAAGTTCGCCCCCAATATCAGGGTATGAGGGAGGTCTGTAACGACCAAAACTTTGACCAACTTTATCCTGTCCCGTAGACCAAATGGTATTTCACAGCTGCCCAAACTTTCGCAGACTTCTCCATTAGCCACTCTGATTTTCGTCTTCACCTCCAAGAATCGTAAACTTAAGTCCTTCACTTGTTCCCAACCTGGTTTACCTAAAATAGTTACTGATGCTCCGCTGTCTAGCAACCCCAACAATGTCTTACCCAACACATTAACTTTTAAATATGGTCTCTCATCGCCTTCACATTGGTCCAGAATATAATCTAAAACAGGTCTAAAATAGGTAGTCGAGTTCTTGAAATCGGCGCTCTTATCTCGACCTTTTAAGAGCGTCGTTGTTCGTTTCCCCGTCTGGTACAGTTAGGACAATTTCGAGTTGTGACACCTTCCTTTTTGCATTTATAACAGTAGAGCTTTTTCCTTTCCAAACAACCTATAGCCTTGTGTCCGGGTTTACTGCAATTGTAGCAAAGGAACTGCTTCTGAGGGGGTTTGTCTCCTCCAAGGTTGGAAACTGTACTGCAGGTTTCTGTAGAGGTACTAGTTTCAACTCCTACGTAGGCTAGATCCGGTTCCAAAGTGTTGGCGTTTTTCCTGTTAGGAGAACAAAATGATTCTACTGCTTCACGATGAGCTTCTAGTCTTCGTCCCAATGTACGAAGTTGCGGTATCGAGGTGACGTCAATTAAGCCTAATTGTGTTTGGTAAAACGGTAAGATATTCCTTAAAATGATTTTAAGTTGAATATCCTCCGATACAGGACAGGTGAGTCTACTGAACATAGCGGACATAATGGAAAGGTATATACCAATTGATTCTTCGCTGCCCTGAGTACGACGCTTAATTTCATCAAATAATTTTTCGTTGTAATCACTTGGCTGAAACTCTTCTCTTAGGAGTTTTACTAAGGCATCCCAACTGTCTACTTCTTTTCGCACGGCTCTGTACCAGATTAAAGCCTTGCCCTTAAATAAATCAACCGCAGTATCGAAGAGTTCCTCCCCGCTAACATGCCTTGCTACTCGTAATTCTTCCACCCTCTGGAGAAAAGCATTTAACGACATTCCTTTCTTCTCACCAGAAAAATGTAAGTCCCATCTAGCCACAGGAGTAGACTTGACAACTCTTCTAACTGCGCCAGCGTCATTTGAAGTATTAGCAAATGACTCGTTTCGCCTACCCTCATCTTCACTGCTACCGGACGATTCATCTATTCGTAGGATGGAAATTTCGGCGGGAGTACGATTCTGGATCTCATACTGCCTGGCTTTGTTGTCAAGCTCGGTCATTAGTTCAAAAGTTTTCGCGACAAGTTCTGACTTTTTCTTCTGTTTTTCGCCATCTTCATCCTGGATCTGGATTAACTCGACCCTACCTAGCACGTGGTTAAGTTTCGTCTGCCATTTCGCATATTGAGTACTAGTGTTTCCTCCATGAAATGTCTCTATACCCTCCTCAATATCTTTGAGTTTATCAGTGATAGCTGCAATATCCTGAGCAAAAGTGTAAGGGTGGGGAGGTCTTTTCACACTAGTGCCTTCTTTTTCCATTTGAACAGCTCTGGACAATGAAGCTCTCATTTGCTCACAAGTTCCAGTACCAATCCCACGAATGGTCAATTCGTATGTGAGCTCATCTTGAGTAAGTCGATTTATCTTCATTTTCCTGGACATTTTTGTTTTGTCTATGCGTAAATCTATATATACTTACTGTTTATTTTATCGTTTATTGTTTATTTTCAAGAAGATACCTATATGACCTAATACGAGAAGGTAAGTATTTAAAAGGTAAAGTATAGGAAATATGCAGATGAATAAATAAAGAACTCCTACTCAACTTATCTAATACGAACTCATATACAATATTTATCTGAAATTTAAAAAGACAAAAAGACCAGTGTCACCCAAACTTTTCTCTATTGAGCCCCACGTTGGGCGCCAAAATGTGACGTCCTCGCTTAAACACTTACCACAACACTTACCCTGAATTGCAAAAGTAGAGGCAGCGGCCTGGCAGCTGCAGTGGAGATGGCCGGGTTACGAAAATAATAGAATAAAATTGAGGGCACCACTTGGTTTAACGCTACCACTACTTCAATACTAAATATAACCAAGAAAAACCCAGGTAAGTCTGATCTCGCAATGAGGTAAGTACTTTATTATTACCTAAATTTTAGATAAAAAAAATTAAACGCTAAATATATATTTTTTCCCTTTTGCTACCAAATATATTTAAAAGCTTAATAAAAATGAAATTGCGATATTACAAAATAATACAGTAAACTCAAGGTAAATAGATTCAGTATTGCCTACGTAACACGTTAAACAAAAAAAAATAAGATACATATACCAAAATTAACCTTGGCGCAAATCTTACCGAACGTGTATACACGCGCAGCGTACAGTACGTATGATTTAATTAAAAAAAATAATAACACAAGTATATGATAAGTAGCAAAAAAAAATAAATTAACTTAAGTACTAGAAAAATAATTTGGGTGACCACGTAAAAATAATGTGCTCCCAGTTCTGGCTCTGAGGATAGTATATCCACTCTTGGCAAATACGAGTGACCAAAAAAAAAAACCCTAAAAGAGGACAAAAAAAAAGGTATAAGTACCTATTAATTAAATTATCATTCCTATTATTAAAAAAACGATCTATTATCTGTTGTGCAATTTACTTAACAAATAACTGACAACCACTAATAGCGAAAATGGTTACCTTAATTTTGTTGATTAGTTTACACCCCAGACAAAATTATATGTAAACAGGTAAATATAAATTAAATTAACCGCAGTTACACTTCATGAATTATTTAATTAAAACATATAACTCGTAAGAAATATTGCCAAATAAATTAATAAAATAAAATAATTACCTCCTAATAACCAGAGGCTTTTCTTTTAACTTCTTTTCTCTTTAATAGGTTCGCTTCCAAGTGGTGGCTGGATAGCAGCGATTCAGTAAAATATTTAAGTGGTGTGGTGAAAAAAACAGCAAGAATTCTCCCGTCGAAACGGCTTGGGGTCCCAGCAAACAGAAAACGTAACTTCACCAAACAATTCTCACACAGGAACATCCAAAATACGCGTGGGGCTGAATCTCCCTTTATTAAAAAGGCTGAATACTACGATTCACTTAACAAGCCAACACAAACGTTAAATAACTGCTGTGAACAATCACCACATATATTTTATGGAAGTTTACCACGATCTGTCTTAAACTATTTTCGATTTAATCTTTCATTCAAAAAAACATTTAAAAAAAAAACCGCCTGGAACTACATTAGACTTGATTAAAAATTATTTTATTAAAACCGGCCACGTAGCGCCATCTACCAAGAAAAATTGAAACTAACTAAGACTACGATACAGAGACCTTCTATCCAGAACTTACTGAGGGAAAACTAGTTTCGAAAGTTGAAAGAGTGATACAAGGGGGCAGAATATTCGACCGATTTATTGACAGATGTTCACTGAAAATCAACACAACAAGAATGCAGACTATTTTAGTTATATTATAAATCCATTTAGGAAACATTACATTGGTAGGTAAGTACGGTTATCTTGATAACTTTATTTATTAATTGCTATTTATATATTTACAAAGCCCCGAGACAATGAGAAATAAAAACTTAACCTAAGAATCTAAACTTTATACTACAATTTCTCGGTTTATTTCAGGGTCCAAACTGCTACAAGAACAGGTGCTAGAGACTAAATATATAAAAGACTTATCCACGCAAAACTAAAATGAAATGGTATGGTTACGATAGGGAAGCACAGAACAACAAAGATAAATATACCGTACAAAGGTGTGAGATATACGTACATTGTAAGTTATTTGTTTAATAAAGGTAGGTTACTTTAACCATCGTGTCTTAATCAAATACAACTCATCACAACATGTTTTTAATCGAATAGACCGCATCTCAACTAGCGACAAGTTGCTATCCACGCGGCGTTGTAAAACACTTACTTCTTTGGTGGAATTTGTTTCAGATTATACTAGTAAATTAAAAACGTTTGAGCCTGACGCTAAAAACAAAGACGCTTTGGCAAGCACGAGTAGGTTAGAAACATTCGATGATAAAGTAACGGGCGAGAGTAGTAATTCACCTGTTAGGGAGTTAGATGTAGGAAAATTAAATATTGACTCGACACCAGTGGCGTGCGCGAGTAATTTTTCGAGTATCCCGGTATATAAATGGGATCTAAAATTTTCTGGTGATCAAGGGTTGCTCAGTTTTAATGCTTTTTTACAACGGGTTGATGATTGTTGTAGGAGTCGTCATGTAAATAAACAACAACTGTTCAATTATGCCTCAGACTTGTTCGATGGAGATGCATTGAAATGGTATCATTTTGTAGGTAAAAATGCGTCAAGTTGGGACGAATTAATTGCGTTAATGCGAGATCAATTTGCACCCTCCGCGGACAAACTCTGGCGCCTAATTGAAAAGCGTACTCAAGGTGACGAACCGATAGGCATTTATATTGCCACGATGTCTAGTTTATTTGATAGGCTACCTTATCCTGTACCTGACCTTAAGCGAATGGAAGTTTTGCGTAAAAATATAGCTCCGTTTTATCAAGAACGATTATTTACGGGTGTTGATTACATTAAAACTCCCTTCGAATTAGTTGAATTTTGTAGCAGGATAGAGAGGACAAAGGAATGCATAGACGAGTTTGTACCTCCAGTTCCAGGCAACCTTACGTGTGAACCCGATTTAGACTACCAACATACTTCTAAAAATAAGTCTATCCATTCGAGTAAACCATTAGTACGCGAGGTAGTAGCTCAGATTCCTAGACCTAAAAGTTATTTCCGTTGTGGCAAACCCAATCATATTGCACGGGATTGTCAAGTTAAGCTAAATATCAGGTGTTTTAGATGCAATAGACCGAATGTAACGAAAAATACGTGTCCTAATTGCAACCCGGGAAACGGCCAAAGGAGGCAACGGTAGGCCGTTCGTTGTTCTCTATTAGTAGTAAACAGGCCGCTTTAAGGGAGGAAAAGGTTTCTCCGGTTTTCGATTATATTTTGGCTCATGTGGGTGACGGTGAATGTCCTTATTTAAAGGTTAATATTTTGGGGCAAGATTTTTTTGGTTTGTTGGACTCCGGTGCCAACAAGACGTTTTTAGGAGAATCGGGTTGGAAAATCTTACAGTCTTTAGGTATTAAATTAGAAATTGATAAACGGGTGACGTGCACGGTGGCAACTAGTGACACTTGCGAATGTATAGGAGTTATTACGGTTCCAATTAGAGTGCGCGAACTAGTAAAAGTAATGAATATTTATGTAGTGCCGAAATTGAGGCACAGTTTAATCTTAGGCGTAGATTTTTGGGTGCATATGGGGATAGTACCAGACATGAGACGTGGCGAATGGCATTTTTCTTCGCAAGACTTACCTATACCTGTGGTCAATTCCATCGAATTCAATTTAAATAGCGACCAACAGTCTCGGTTAGATACGGTCGTGGATGAATATTTCGGGAAGATAAGAGATAAAAAAGGATGTACTACCTTGATAAAACATAAAATAGTCACGTCTAGCCCACCGATTAAACAGCGGTATTACCCTGTCTCGCCTTTTAAACAAAAGATCATTGATGATGAGCTAGACAAGATGCTGAAACAAGGTGTGGTGGAGCGTAGCAAATCGGCATGGTCATCGCCCATACTATTAGTGCCCAAGAAGGATGGTACTCAACGGTTTTGCGTAGATTTTCGCAAATTAAACGCGGTCACGGAACGGGATGCGTACCCATTGCCTTATATAAATTCGATCTTATCGAAGTTGAGTTCGGCAAAATACTTAACGAGTTTAGATATTGAGAGCGCATTTTGGCAGGTCGCGTTAGAAGAAGACAGTAAGCAGTACACTGCTTTTACCATTCCCGGAAGGGGTTTGTACCAATTTACCCGGCTTCCTTTTGGATTGCATAACTCCCCAGCAACTTTCCAACGGCTGATAGATACAATTCTCGGTCCGGAACTTGAACCATATGTGTTTTGTTACTTGGATGACATAGTAGTGGTTGCTCCCGATTTCGACAAACATGTAGAAATTTTGCGAGGCGGGGCTGACGCTTAATCGCGAGAAATGTTTTATCTGTAGGCCTGAACTAAAGTACCTCGGTTATGTAGTAAATCGTAATGGACTCCATGTCGACCCGGATAAAGTCGCTTGCATCACTAATATGGCAGCGCCAAGGACCGTTACTAAAGTCAGACGTTTGATAGGTATGGTCTCTTGGTACCGACGGTTTATACCTACCTTTTCTGATCTAGTAGTACCGTTGACAAATTTGCTTAAAAAAGGTTCTAAGTTTAATTGGGATGACAGTTGCGAAGATTCCTTCCGAAACATAAAGGATGCTTTGGTGTCCGCGCCTATATTTACGTGTCCAAATTTTGAGTATCCATTTGTATTGCAGACTGACGCTTCTGCATACGCGTTAGGTTCGGTTTTGACTCAAAAATTTGACGGCGAAGAACATGTGATTTGTTATTTGTCTCGCACCTTGTCTAAACAAGAACGTAAATACTCAGCGGTAGAGAGAGAACTTCTTTCTGTACTGTGGAGTATTGAGAAGCTTCGTTGCTACTTAGAAGGGGCAAAATTTTCGGTGGTGACAGACTGTTACAGCTTACAGTAGTTAGATAATTTACAAAACCCTCAAGGTAGATTAGCGAAAATATTGAGTTAAACTACATAGAACTTGGCGAGATACGCGATAAGTGGTATATTAATATGTTGAAACGCGTCGAAAAAAATCCGTTGAACTTTTCTAAGTGGAGAATCCTAGACGATAAGTTGTATAAATATACCGAGTTAGATTTTCCTGAGTTACGTCGTAATGAAGATTTTTGGAAACTGGTAGTACCCAAGAATAAACGTAAAGCTATTGTTCGCTCGTGTCACGATGTTGAAACCTCCGGCCATCTGGGAATTTATAAACGACCAGCTGGTTTGATGGGTAAACGGGTGGTAGCTGATCGATGTTGGCAAGTTATAAGCATGGACTTATTCGGACCTTTGCCGAAAAGTAAACAAGGCAATATGTACAATTTAGTAGTTACGGGTAACTTTAGTAAGTTTAATTTATTTTTCCCAATTAAACGAGCCCTAGCTCATACTGTTGTCAAGTTGATAGAAGAGCAAGTATTTTTAGTATACGGAGTACCGCAAGTAATACGATGTGACAATGGAGTACAATTTAAGGGTAGATTATTTGCAAATTTAGCTCAGAAATACGGTATTCGTATCCTGTACAATCCTAATTATCATCCTGCGCCGAACACAACTGAACGTTATAATCGGGTCTTGAAAACTATGATTTCTTTTTATATAAAAGACAATCAAAGAGAATGGGATTATAATTTGAGTGCTCTTGGTTGTGCATTGCGTACAGCGCGTCACGAGGTTACCGGTCAGACTCCGTATTTCATCAATTTTGGCAAAGAGATGTGTGTGCATGGTACCGAATATGAACGTAACAATATCGCTATTGATGACCACCAACCTAATTTAGACGGTAAATTAGTTGCACTTAGTGATGCGAAAGAAATAAATACGGTTCGTTTTTTTGTTTTAAACCGGTTTTTTTTCACGAAAAATACACAAGCCTTGTTTTTTTGGTATTTTTCAAATCAATTTGGTGTTGAAATTAATGATTAATAAGCTTATTTAAACTTATTAAAATTGATGATCTTAATATATACTGTATTTATTTTAGGAGCAAGGTTAAGTGAATCGAGAAATTTTCTTACGAAAAAAATAAACATTGTTTTATTGATTAATAATTCTAATAAAAAAAATTATTTGATAAGTATAAGATGTATCATGTTGCTTCCACAGAGCAGGTAATTGTTATCCAATATCCATGGATGATAGAATTTAACCGGTCAACGCTTTCAAGCAGCAGCTGTTCTTCGGATCTGACGTCATATTAGACATCGAGATGGTCAAGAAGTACGGAGTATGTATGCGCAACACAACATATGACGGCAATTTCGAGTTTTAAATGGAAAAGAACTATTCCAACCATAATTATTTTCAAAAAATAGGTACGTAAATGTCGATATAGAAATTATAGAATCAAAAAAACATAGCAGTATCGCAGTTTGGCCATAAATAACTCGAAAAAACGAAAAATACGGGAAAAAACTGTTTTTTTTAACTGAAAAGAACGTCAACATCAAAAAACGTTTTTTTACATCACTAGTTGCACTTAATAAAATGCGTGAGTTCGTAGCGCGGCGTATAAATCAAGCTTACAATAGATCTCGTATATAACCAGTATAACTTGAGACGGAGAGATGTTCATTACGATGTAGGTGACAAGGTTTTGAAAAGGAAATATGTATTATCGGACGCTGGTAATTATTTCACGGCTAAGTTGGCTGGTAAATTTGGAGGACCTTATCGAGTTAGGAAAAAGTACGGCTATTGCGTTTATTTGTTAGAGGATATGTCTGGTCGTGTGTGTAAAGGTACTTGGCACGTGAAGGACCTAAAACCGTATGTTGATCCAGGCGGAGACATGAAATTAGAGTAGCAGTATGGAACGCCCTGTGGCGGGGGCATTGTAGAATACTACCACCGTGCTGTTTACCTGCGTGTCGTAAAAGGCGACTAAATGGTAGGCCTGCGTTTGGGTACGCGTGGTGTATTTTTGGCATGTAGTGGGTTAGTTAGGTCTGGGTTGATCCTGACTAGCAATCGTTTTGGTATTTTGGTCGAGAATGACCGTTGTTGGTTAGTATTACGCTCTTTTGGGGCATTGATCTGCATGTCACTAATATCTTACACGTATTCCATTCCAGTTGTTCTGTTTGTAGCTTGTTGTCAAAACAGGCTTGCTGTTTCTTTGTTTCACTGTTACATGATCATATTGATTCTGCGGTTTGATAGGATTGTTATCGTTTCACGCTATTGTCTTTGTCGTTTCGTCGTTAACCCGCTTAGATGGCTGGAACCCACTAAGTGAGGTTAGGTAGTTGTTGTAGTGTCGTTTGGCTCTGTGACAGGGGCCAAGGCGGAAAGAATACTGTCACCATGGGATGCTCCTATGTGAGGTAAAAGTCCTCAGAACGGCCACGTTTATTTTGTTTCAGACCTAGAGGGACCTTGATGTGTTGGGGGCGTGGACATTTCGTTCGACTCACTTTAATGTGGAGCCGATGGAGGCTGCCTGAAACGTTGCGGTGGATCAGGCATGCAGCAGGTCACCGGTTTGGTTAGCCAGGTTGAGGCCTGATTAACACTGTTGCATGTCCCGTCGCAATGATTTGCTGTGGCCCCCGTCGGTTGTCGGCGGAAGGGTTCCCGCCGTGACACACCCGGGAACACTCCCGTTGGTATTTGGTTTGCAAGTGGGACGATCTTGAGGTGAGTCGTCTCCATGCATTTTAAACCTCATTAGCTGTGTGCTAATTCTGTTTTATTTGGGGTGCGAGTGTGTCGATCTTGAGGTGGGTCGCTTCCATGCATTTTAAACCTCACATACGTTTCTTTTTTTTTGTTTTTTTTTTGGTATTAACAAAGACGAGACATGACGACTAATAAGGAGCGTCCTTTTTGGAAAATTTACGGGGTAAATTTTTCTGAGAAGGGGGGTGGTTGTAACGGGTCAAATTACGAATTTTGTTAGTCGTTGTAAGGTATGGAGGTCACTGTTATTCAACCGACCATACATGTAGATGTATGGGTGGTTGCCTGACTGATTTAGTTTTCGATCTAACGGAGTTGCGCGGATTCTAGAATATTCGAGCAAGTAGTTCACGTGAGAAACGCTGACAAGGATATAGTGTGCTGTTCAGATATATATTTGGATTTACCAAACCCATCGCGGGGGATTTTATCTGAAAAGTGATTTCATCGATCTCTTTGGTTGTTTGGAGAGGCACAGAGGTGCAGATTGTGTATTAAGGAGTCGATTTCTTCTTCGAAGGATATTTGCTATTTTCCTCAGACGCCATTTGCATGGTTCGTTGAGCACGTGAATATAGAAGTTCATAACATCGTAGGAACTTGGAGACCCTCCAGAAAGAGGTAATTAAGTCTTTTGTTAATACTAATTAAGAATCGTTTTTGTGGAATTTTTCTTCTAAACGAAAAATTGTCTTTTAGGGTTTCAGTCTCGGTTTCAGTATAGGATACAAGAATATCTTGGTATCAGCTGTTGGTACTGGATTTTTGGTACTGGATTGTGGATTTACTTTGTACCGGATTATTTTATGGATACCTGGTAACAACGTATCTTGGAGCTGTTGAAAAATTCAAATTCATATCTTGCGTGGTTGCTGTCCATGGGTGTAGCTGTACCGTCGAGACGCTTCTAGGAATGTCACGAGGTTTGGTTCGGTTGTAAACTGTTGCAGGGAACTGCCGAGTTTGAGACGTTCAGACAGAGGAACATCAGTAGGAGCACGCAAGTTAAAAATTTGATTGTGTCTTGGTGTAAATTTTATTATATAATATTTAGTTGATTTTATGTGTACTGAAGCATACGTGCTATATATTATTTTCCGTATATAACGTCATTAATGAGAGGATTTAGTTTAAACAATATTTATTAGATTATCATATCGATAGGTAAAAACTTTCACCTGGTCATATAAATACAATTTGCATTGTACAACGGAAATTATTCTGGTTTATTGGTTAAATTGAAATAATGAATGTGATATCTACGTTTTAACGGTCGCTTACGTAAGCCACGTCGTATAAAACTATAGTTGTAAGTAAAAACAGTGAGAAACTCGACGTAATTCCCGCTTATTATTTTTTTTATGTTTTATTTCACTATATAGGTATTGAACCATTGTGTAAATCAGCTGTTACATATATCATAATCTTACCGAATCGATATTATTTAGGTGTCTATAAATATTTAATTGTTGTGTGTAAAAAGTACATTCCGTCACTTGACTGTTTGTTAGTTGATAAGTATTTTATGCTCTCACTTGTTGATCGTGTATGTTAATATTTTTTTTTTATATATATATACCAGGGTTGTCAAACGTTTGTGTGTCCATACAGTAATTTTATATTAAAGATTTTTATGAGGGTAACCAGTTAGTATCATTTCGTGTCAAGTCTAGTAACTCTTTTAGTAAGTTGCAGGGGGTTACTGAACTAAGACTGGTGTTTGAGGTTAGTAAAATTACTTGGCGCCCAAACATATTTTTTTCCATCTATCAAGAACCCCGACCATCTTCACTGCAGTCGGCCGGCAAACACCAACTGTACAACTGACAGTTGCTTATGGTACAACACTCGTAAGAGGTACGTATCAATATCCAGTAGGACTTTTATTTAAAATTGCAAGGGAAAACTACCCCTTATAGGGGTGCTAATTGAATTATATTTGCTGGTAGCAGCAGTACAAACTGATTATATAACTATCAAAATCCAAAATTTGGATGCTGCGCTGCACCTTGAAACCTTGAAGGGATATGCCTGGTCAGCAAAATGGTCAGCTGGTCAGCAAATTATTTTCTCCCCATTTCTACTCCATATTTTACCGAGACAGAAATTGTGTCGCCACGAAGTGGATTTTGCCAAGTACGATATAAGTATCTGTCGCTGAATAATAAAGAGCGAAAAAGGTTATGTTTTTAGTTTTCGTGGTTATAATTATGTCATGACTGAATAATTAATTTTCTGCAAATTCAATAATGTTGAAGTATATACAGGGTGTTTGATTTATCGTTCTACAGCAACATTTAAACGAATAGTTTTAGCGGAAAAGTGTGGACGGGAAAAAAATTCTATATCGTGTGAGCTATACATTTTCGTATTTTCGAAAAAACAAATGAACGTCTAATAATTCTAGAAAAATAAAAAAAACAAGTTAAAAAAATAATTTGAGGAAAAAATTTATTTTGAAATTATATTTGAAATCAGCGCCCACATTTAATCTAAATTTCCGCCCGAGTTGGTTTGCTAGAAATAGAAAATGATATTTCATTTGTGTTCGCTACATGTTCGTGCTGTGTGTAATGTGGGCAGAAACCAGTAAAACAAATAGGTACTTATAAAAATGGACCCAAATAAATTGGTTGCGCTGTTGTTGTTGAAAGAGGAAGAAGAAGACCAAGACCAAGAAGACCAAATTTTTATAGCTTTTACCTCCAACACTATACAGGTTGGTCCGAAATTAGTGGTCATCATTTTACCCGCGTATTCCTCGATCAAAAATAAGACAAAAAGTTCCTACAAACATCATATGGAACTGCTTCCTAAGGGAGCTACAACCCCTTAAAGGTGCATATCCTTGACGGGATGGATTTTATTTAATAAACGATTAGACTGGAAGTAGTATTTTTGCACAAATATGTCAGATTCTGTGTTTAGTAGGTAACCTATTATTCACGTTCTAGTTTCCAAAGTCTATCTTTAATAATAACCGAATTATTCTATAGGTAATTCTTTCGTGACCACCTACCTGTTATAATGTACAAAGAAGTACTGTATAGAGATGGACTTCGAAATAGTGGCAGTATTATATAATGAAGACAAATGTATTGCAAATATACAACGTGTCCCACTTAAAATGCCCCCCCTCTAACTCCTTTATTAATTAACAAAAAAATTTGAAACTTGGCAATGTTAGTATATCCGAGGTGGTGACTCAAAATTTAAAGCTTACGTTAATTTTTCACTTCCGGTTCATACCGGAAGTGATACCAACTTCCTTATTTAAATAGGGAATCCTATACAATTTTCAAATATTCGATTAGCCCTTAATTTTTTGAATACGTGCATATAGCACTATGTGGGTCTGGCATCAAAACTGTGCAAGATATTACCAAAAATGACATGTGCGATAGAATGCAAGTTTACGTATTTGTTTTACTAAACATCGAGATTCCCAAGGTTTGTAAAGCATTTTATGTCCTACCACGTTATAAAGGACTGTTTATGACATAGTTTTGCCCTCGGTTTTGCGGCTATAAAGTACCTCTTTATTGTACTAGTAAAATAAAGTTAACTTTACAACTGTTATGCCAGATTTTGACGTTTTCAAATTAATATGTTCAACTGTCAATGTCAACACAATAAATTACAAGTCATAAAAATGTCATTGAATTAATTTTTTTCGTTAATAATTAGCAGTCGGACATAAAGCTTTGTATGCAACTCGCCCATAATAAGGCTTTATTGATCTCGCCCTCTTTATGGCCTTACTCGTTACTCTTGCTCGGCCATAAATCGGACTCGTTCATTAAAGCCTTGCATTATGGACTTGATACATAAATAGCTATTAATTTTATGTAAACGAATAAAAAATGAATTATTATTAATAACATAAAATACTAATGTAAAAATAGCATTAATAACATAGGGAGATGGGTAACATCGTAGACCATTTTTTAACCCAACTTTATTACTATCTGCTACTAATAAATTTGAAGAATGTTTATACATGTCTATTTCGTAACTAAGCAATACTCAATTGTTTCAATTTTTCATGATAATTAATACTCATGGCAATCTTTGATTAATGCAATCTCGTAAAACAAATACGTAAACTTGCATTCTATCGCACATGTCATTTTTGGTAATATCTTGCACAGTTTTGATGCCAGACCCACATAGTGCTATATGCACGTATTCAAAAAATTAAGGGCTAATCGAATATTTGAAAATTGTATAGGATTCCCTATTTAAATAAGGAAGTTGGTATCACTTCCGGTATGAACCGGAAGTGAAAAATGAACGTAAGCTTTAAATTTCGAGTCACCACCTCGAATTTACTTTGCTTGCCAAGTTTCAAATTTTTTTGTTAATTAATAAAGGAGATAGAGGGGGGGGCATTTTAAGTGGGACACGTTGTATATAGGTCTCCACAAGGAAATATTAATAATTTTTTTTGCATTTGTCAATGTTCCTGGCAGATTTTATTAGTAAATATAGGTGTTTAATCATAACAGGTGATTTTAATGTAGATAAATTGTCGAACAGCCGTGAAAATAAATATTTATCTGACATAATTGACTCCTTTTCGTTAAGATCTTTGGTGAATGAACCAACACGAATTGACATGCGAGAAGGTTTCAATTCTAGTACTGCTATAGATTATGTAATCACAAATCTATTGACTAACTGCGAAATATCTATAGTAAATTCACACATATCTGACCACAAAGGGCAATTATTTAAGTATAGTGTAGAGACAAATTACTGCATAGAGACTGTTTTATATAATAAGAGAATATGTAGGATTTTTTCAGAACAAAATATGTTTAATTTTGCTAATCTCTTTTATGAAAAATTTGACTTATTTACTAAGGAATATGACAATATAAACGACTACTTTAGTGAATTTTTAGTGCACTTTCAATGGTGTTTGGATATAAGTTGTCGAAAGAAAAGTATACCCGCTAAAGCCGATAAAATAACTCAAACGGATTTTAGAATAAAACAAGAATTGAATAATTTAAATTATCTTTATTGGATCGCTAGGAATTCTGGTTGTCCTGAACTGATGAAATCATTTAAAAGACATAAAAAACTTATCAATAAAAAAATATCCGATATAACAATAGAAATTAATACAAACAAAATTAAAAACTCCAAGAATAAAAATAAAACTTTATGGCAAATTGTTAACACTAGGTTAGGGCGACAGAAACAGAAAAAAAAAACAAGCATAAAAATAAATGATGAACTAATAACAGATGAGAAAAAAATATGTGAAATATTTGTTAACTATTTTTCTACATGTGTTCAAGATAAATTAAATAATTATTTTGGAAAAAATGTATCAAATAATTGCACAACATCTGCCAACGCTAGCACGGTCATTTCCTTTAAACCCGTAACAGGGGATGAAGTTATTGATATAATCAATAAAATGAAAAATAAAAATTCAACAGGTGTTGACGTGATTCCCATAAGACTATTGAAGTTCTGTAAACATGTTTTGGCTGATTCTCTTGCACACCTAATTAATCTTTCAATAAATCTCGGACAGTTTCCTGATATGTTAAAACTAGGTAAAATAATTCCATTGTACAAGAAAGATGATCCAAATTTATTACAAAATCATAGGCCTATAACATTGTTAAGTTATTTATCTAAAATTCCAGAGAAAGCAGTTGCTAATAGAATCTACTTATATTTAGAATCCAATAGTTTATTCACTAATAGCCAGTTCGGTTACAGAGCTAATAAATCCACAGAACTAGCAACACTTGAATTTGTTCAAAAGGTCTTTGACTATCTAGATAAAGGTAAAAAAGTAGCCAGTCTCTTTTTCGATTTAACTGCTGCATTTGATTCAGTAAATCAGGCATTTTTAGAATCAAAGTTACGGGCATTAGGAATATGTGGAAATGTTCTAAAATGGTTAATGTCTTATTTAGGAAACAGAAAAGTTCTAGTATCTTTGAACAATACAGCATCCGATGTCGCTGATATGAACATTGGTGTAGGTCAGGGTTCAATTATAGGCCCACTTTTATTTCTTATTTTCATTAATGATTTATCGAATTACGTAACAGATGGAGATGTTTTTATGTATGCAGATGACACATCTATTATTGTTCACGCTGATACTGTCAGTGAGTTGGAAAATAAGACAAATCTAGTAATTCAACAATTTGAGAAATGGTGTTATAAAAATTCTTTGATAATCAACATAAAAAAAATTGTATTTTTATATTTCTCGAATATTATTACTAATAGTATCCCGATTATACAGCAAGTAGAAACTAGTAAAAAAACAATATTCTTGGGCTCTGTTATAGATGCGACCTTGAGTTTTACCCCACAAATAGATGGCATTTGTTCAAAGTTAGCCAAAACAACATTTGCTATTCTAAATTTAAAAAAAGAAATAAACGTTAATGGATTACTAACGTCATACTATTCTTTAGCGTATTCGGTTATTAGTTACAATATTGTCATATGGGGACAATCAGTTGAGGCAAGCAGAGTTTTTGTGATGCAAAAAAGAATCCTTAGGATAATATTTAATTTAGATTATAGAGAATCGTGCAGAAATACGTTTAAAATAAAAAAAATTATGACAGTCGCGTGTATTTATATATTTAAAATTTCGTGTTTCGTATACAAAAATATAAATAAATTTAATATTAACAATAGTGTACATAATTATCACACCAGAAGTGCACGAGAAATACATGTTAAAAGTTTTAAACTTAGTAAATATAAAAAATCACCCTATTGTGCAGGCAGTTATATATACAATAAGCTGCCATTAGAACTCAAATCTTTAACCTCTTTTAAAACATTTAGAAATAAGTTAAAAATCTTTTTAACTGATCGTTGTTTCTATAGCGTACATGAATTTCTGGAGGGGTGACGAACTATGGCCTTATATTATATTATTCAGTTGCGTGTGTATATTCATTTGTTAAGTTATAATGTGTATTTGTTCTTCTTATGTTGTATGTTGTTTTTTTTTTTTATTTATATTGACTTATTTTAAATATTGTATTGTATGTTTTTCATAGCCTTGTTTGTTTTATACACTTCATAGTTTTTATTTTATACACCTTTTAATTTTATATATTGTTATTATGACAAAGCCGATATTGTTCATGTAACAAGATTTATGGTTAATAAAATTTATTCTATTCTATTCTATTCTAATATGACACAATAAGATTAGGTACCTATATTAATTTTAATATATTAGACGAAAGGTCGATGAAACTTTCAATCTAATATGAGACATAGGTACACTCATATTAGGTACATATTATGCATGTACAGGGTCATCACGTGAAAATGTTAGATTCTACTGTAACTTTGATGCTTTTGAATTTTTCGAAAAAGTAAAAACTACTTTAGTGACTAATTTTTTGCCAGGAAATCAAATTTTTATAGAAAAAAACAATCGAGCATCGCATTACAGAGATATAGCTATCAACTTTGTTTTTTCTTATGTAACATCTGATTATTATATTTTTTGATTCTTCTCTTTTTCCTGATTTCATCGATATAAACATGTAAGCTATTATTGTTTTTTTTTACGAGATATAGATAATTTGGAAAAAAGTTATAGGTTATGTGTAGAAAAACAAGGAAGGCAGTTTGAACAATATCTATAAAAAATAATTATATAATAATTGCTGTAATTTAAATTATGTAATTACTTATATCTCGTAAAAAATAAAAGATAATAGCTTACATATTTATATCGAAGAAATTAGGAAAAAAGCGAAGAATCAAAAGATGTAATAATATACAGAGTGCTACATAAGAAAAAACAATGCCGATAGCTATATCTCTGTAATGCGATGCTCGATTGTTTTTTTCCATAAAAATTTGAATTCCTGCCAAAAAATTAGTCATTAAAACAATTTTTACTTTCTGATAAATAAAAAGGCAACAAAGTTACAGTAGAACTAATATTTTCACGTGATGACCCTGTACTTATATATTTGACAAAGAATTTCATTAGATTCTATTAATTAAAATCTTTTTTGGCTACGCTACTGGTGAACGTAAACAAAAACTATCCCGTTGTTGGCTGTACGCTGAAACAGAACATTAATAACTGCCATAGCCAGCATCAGTTCGAATTGTAATGTCAGTTTTTGCAGAAAATAATTAATTGGCCTTAGAGAGATAAAGTTGTATTTTTATTCGAACTTATTATTGTCATACTTTCGAATATATTACAGACATATTTTATTTCAGGTGCTGATATAGGTATAGTTTTTGGATTATCAGCTGTTATGCCCAACTAACAAAAACATCGTAATATACAAAATAGTTTCTAGTTTTGTAGTAGTTATACCTAGATTTAGTTATATCTATGGGTATATCGGATCGGTGTATTAATTACCACAATAATATAGACAAATTATATACCTATAATCTAGCTTACCTACCCACATAGCATGTGATATGAAATGAACATTCAAAACTGGTTGTCTACATTCAAACGATATTCAGAACTTGTTTTACATATATCTATAACATTCGGCCTACAATATACATATACCAACATACGTAGAATATTGCAAATAAGTTGTACAATATTCTTACATGTTCTTGCGATGTGCAAAATGTGATTTTGATTTTGAGATATTCATTGTATATTGTACGAATTTTCCCAAAAATTTACTGGTCGTGTCAAATATTATTTGGGTATACAATAGACTAATAGACTATATTTATATCACGTGCTAAAATCAATATTTTTATAATTTATAAATGGAATATTTCCACAACATGATATTCTTGTATATACTGGTGACATACACAAAGTGATATTCATTTTTGAATATACAGTGAACATTGCAGGAATCATTTCAATCATTTACTATCTTTTTCAAATATTACATAAATATTTAATTGCGAATATTGTTTCTATGTTTATAGACGTATATCTTTATAACGTACAAATGGAATGTTTCCTCAGTACAATATTATGTATATACTTTTGACATACAAAAAATGACATTTATATTAAAATATACAGTAAATATTTTTTAATATTTTGTTTTTTTTTCAAATATTACATGATTACGCGAAATATACTGAAGTATAGGAAATAAATATATAGAGGTAGGTTATTATATAGAAAAATATTTTTTAATATACAGTGAGGTCGAAAAATGAGGAACAAATTAAATATCTTCAAAACGCCTTAGTTTTGGAAATATCGCTCGAACAGGTCGATTTTGATTTTATATTAGGCCTATTTTAAAAATATTTTGTGTTCCAAAAAAGCAGGGCTGTGATCAACTTTGATTTTTCGAATGGCAACCCCCAATTTTTTTGCAATTTTGAATTCCCTGTAATACATAGAGAATGTTTAGAATTTTACAAAGAATTAGAAATTGCAATAAAAATTGGGGGTTGTCAGTTGAAAAAAAGCTTTTTTGGGATTCCTTGTAGAATAAATAATATTTTTAAGATAGACCTAATATAAAACCAAAATCTACCTGTCCGTAGGATTTTTCCAAAACTTGGGCGTTTTGAAGATATTGAATTTGTTCCTTACTTTTCGACCTCACTGTATATAGACTTTTCCCTCTAAAAGGATGTCTTAATTAAAAACGTCAATAACAATAAATCAAAATTATTGGAAAAACGATGGCCTAAATTTGCAATAGGATTCCGCTAACCCTCTGGGTGGACTTCCACAATCAAAATATAATTATTAGCTGACTTCAAATTGCAAACTTACTAGTGTTTTGTAATATTTTTAATTTATTCTTTTAGAGGAAAAGGACTAGACTATGTAATAAATTGTAAAATATTTTTCTATTACATGATTATATTCAATTGAGAATATTGTTGCAATACTTATTAACATATTATATATATATTATCCGGGAGGTGGCGCCACTTCTATATCGCCGGCAAATGTTTGTCCAAAATATATAACTACCACAGCAATTCAATATATTCTTCAATAACTCCGTTGCAATGTAAGAACTACATTCTATTTCTAACAGGCAATGGAGTCCCATTATGTCTTTCTAAATTCAAGAAAGACAGTATAGTGACTGGTGGAGTGTGCGAGACTCGAGGGCTGGATGCGCTCTCTTGAACGCGTTTGCGTTCGCAGTCCAAATAAAAAATATAGTCTACAAAATGAAATGTTATAGAAAACGGTATTAGTATTATTAGTAAAATTTCCAAACAAACAATTTTCATAATGTAAAAACGGCAGTAGCCAGAGGTCCACGCAATATACATGGTGTATCGTAAGTATATCGAGGTAATGTTGCCTATATATTCCAAAAATATTAATGTACATTGTAACTACATTGTAAAATGAATGATAGATTGACGCTAGCTTTCCCATTTTTACAATCAGCTCTTGGAACAGTTCCATAAAAAAAGTCCATAGATAGCACAGTTTCACACAACCATTTTCAAAGCTGGCACATCTAGAAATGGTCATATAGAGGGTTATTATTCATTAGCTATTTTTTTTTATTAAAAAAATAACTCGATGGAACAAATCAGCAAATCTAATGTCAGATTCATCAAAATACATCTAATCTAGTTTTCTAGATATAACCCCTTTTTGAATACCTACCTGTAAAACTATTTCTATTAAAATTGAAAAATGGAATTTTACATCTAACACAGGCTAGCACAATAATAATAATAATAATAATACACAAGTTTATTGTGTGGTACTATCAACGTTTAATAACTAAACTAATTTGCTAAGGCTGTGTCAACGTTAGTTAACCATTCGTTATAACCAGTGATAGTGGGAGGGAACGACCGATATTCGTATTAAGTCAACCAACCGCTGTCACCACATCTGATTTAACTCTTGGCCGTTGAATTCAACGCAGGTCGTGGCAAACCCTTAATATATCGAAGTCTCGAAATCGATAGATTAACGGCAACTGTCGACAATGAATGCTTCCTCGTATACAGGCTTCGCAACGTCCTGAACTAAAGATACAACACTAGCTAAACACTTTGCACAATACACAATTCACTTCTGACACCTGCCCAGACAGGTCTTGCTCGTTCACTCTTCTTTGGCTCAGCCGAATGGTCAAACCGACGCAATTGCGAGGATCGTAAGCTATGGGGTCAACACAGATACTAGACTAATACTAGAACGCAATAAGAAGACATGGATAATAAATAAGGGTATATATTAAACAATCATCATAGTACATATAGAGCCTCACCTAGCAAGGTCTGCCACCATAACCACGATACCCCCACAAGGGGTCAGCGACCGCGACGGCCGCGCTTAAAGACGAGTGATCGATTGCCGATAGAGAATTATTACATGGACGTGACTGGCAATTTAGTGAGTGGGTTTTATAGATTTACTGTTAGAATTATAGACTAAAAATTTAAGGTAATATTCTCCAAAAGGGGTATATGCCGTTAGACGTCTGTGGATATTTCAGAAAAGGGAAATCTCTTCGAATGCTATCTCACAAGGCGGTCACCTGGTAATAATGGAGAAGTGCCCCGGTACCCGTGCGTACCGCAATGAGGCTTATCCTGGCTTGATTAAATCAAAAATACCCTAATTCTATTTTGCGAGATCATTGGGAGGTCTCCCCTTATATATATGGAAAGGACCCGAGACCACTCAATGTCGCCACCTGGCATCGCAAAATTCCGCTATTTCCTATTTTTATTCAGTTCCTAATATTTTCAAAATGGTGCTGGCAGACACGATCCCGGTAGAGACGATGACCAATGGGTAGGCGAGGCCAGCTCAACCATCCTTGGAAGCCGTAGGTCACGGACTCACAAGGAATTCCAGAACGCGAGGGTAGAGTGAACCTATTCTTCCGTAGATCAGTGCGACCACGAAGGTGGATCAGTCTGTGATAGATCTGATCAAGAGCTACCGATCTACGGTAGATTCACTCTCGCGCCTTTGTGGAGTATTCCTGTGATCCGTTAGACCGGCTTATGACAATGATCATCTGCGCTATGATCATTGTTGTGGCGCAGTTCGTCCTTTGAGGAATCGGTACTGGCTGAGGACAATGCATGTCCTTGGTCGTCTCTACATGCTGCATCGTGCCTGGATGCGTTCGTTCAAACATGGGATAATGGCCGAAAAAGATAAAGGGAATTTTGGAAAGTGTACTGAAAATCGTCTTAAAAATTTTATAAAAAAATCCTGATATGCATGGATTCATGCATATCAGGCAAAAAGAAGGAATTTTGGGTTTAGGAACTGACTTGAAATTCGACATATTTTTGATAAAAAAATGGTGTACATGGAACAGATGTTCCACATACACCATTCAAGCCTTAGCTTGTGTGCTTATATCTAATTGGGATCTTTTGCTTAAAACTACTTCTACTGCTTCTCCTGGGTACGATAACACTCCCCTCCTTTGGAAAATTCGTCTTTTGGAATCGATCACTAAATCACTGAGTCACTGCTTAAGATTACTTATTATATTAACATTAATTATTTCCTTCAGGAAATAAATGAAAGAAAGGATATATGGATAATAGGATTTATTAACAACACTTGTGGGAATATGGTGGTGGTGGTATGGTTTACATAGATATAACACTTAGGATAATTTATACAATTCTTGGCCGAAAGGTAGTTGGACATTAACATTGGAATTTATAAAATTATTGGCCTCATAGGTTTTAAAAGTAAATGGATCATAACATTGGTAATTTATAGAATTATTGGTCAAAAGTGGACTTAACATATTAATCGAATGAACATATTTGGAAAACATGATAGTGTCTTTATGCACTGTTTTCTGAATCTTCTGTCTTGCTTTTCGATCTTCGTCTTCTGTCTTCGTCTTCGTCTTATGTCTTGGGAGTCCATCCTCTTGGAGAATGCTGCACTCCACTGCTTGGCTCGTTCGTCTGGAATCTGCCAACATATCATCGGGACTGGTGGATCATTGCATTGGGAATTTATGGTTTGGATCTCAGAATAGGATCAGCATGCATCTATTATGTTCAGGCCGTGAACATAAATCAGTACGTATTAGTTAAAATTGAAACAAAGGATACCGCAGTATCCGACTATGAATTTGGGCTTTAAAATTTCTGGACATAATCTCATCATTCTTATTTTCTCCTCGCGTGTGGACAGCGGGAGGAGAGACTTCTCTACGGAACGTCTTTTGGAAAATAACTTGAATTTGGGAGTTTAACATTTGTCAAAGGAATTATGAGTCTTCGCTCTCTCTCGAGATTGAAAGGATTACAGGAATTTTGTGGAATATTTTCAGGAATATTTGCTTCAGAGGAACCCTCTGTAAGCGGAATAGTCTGGTCAGTGGTTTGCTTGGAATCATTGATTCGAATAGAATTTTGGTCATGTACTAGTGTGGAAGGATCTGGATCATGAATGGAAATATCAGCATGCGAAGCTGCTTGCGAACTGGTTTCCGGCCCTTCGGAAACGCTACCCTTTGTCTGCTTCGACGCAGGATGCCTTCTTACATTCGAGACAGCTACGCTGGCTGTATTAGGGGTATGAATTTGGACTTGGACGGGAATTGGATCATTGGAATGCTCTGGTCCATCGTGCGGATCGCCCACTGAAGAGTCATCGGAATCGTCTTCACTGGATGCGAATCCTACTTCCTCCGTTGGTTTCACAAGTCTCAGATCGTTCACATGTAATCGGGATAGATGTTGGTCTTTCTGGATAATATAAACCTCATTTGACACTTTCTCTGTCACCTTATGTCCACGATGGTATAAATGCTTGTTTGTCTTTCCCCATATTTTTAGCCATAACTCTGTCTCCAACTTTTAAAACGATAGGAGTGACTGCTTCCTTAGGGGCGTATTTTTGTCTATACTGCTGTGAATTTTGACTTATATTTTGAACGATAGCTGGTCTGGTTAATGTGGGTTGCCTTTCTTGAAAATAGCTTTCTATCTGCCAGTCGCCTGCTTCTGCTAGTTCGTAGCCTAAAACTGCAAAGCTTGGTGTATATCCTGTGAAAGCGTTCTTTCTAGTTCTTAGGTTGTAAAGCATTTGAACAATGTACATATCCCATGTGTCTGTTGCCTGATTGAACATAAGAGATTTTAAAATTTTCTTGGCTTCTTGCACCTGTCTTTCTATTGGATTTGCTTGTTGATGATAAATGGGCGTATAGAAATTTTGAATATGATTGCGTTTACTAAACTGAGTATACCATCCACTTTGGAAATGTCCTCCTTGATCTGATATGATAGTCTTCGGCAAGCCAAACCGAGATATCCAGTGCTCCTCCAGAAATCGAACTAAAGTTCCACCATTCACCTTTACGAAAGCTTGCGCTTCGGTCCACTTAGTAAATAGATCGACCGTCATGACTATGAATCGATTACCAGTGTCCTTAGCGCGTTAGTATGGTCCCAAGATATCCATACTGATCACCTCAAAAGGGTATTGAGGTTCATGACACCGTAATGGGGCTTCCGGCTGCACTTGTCGCCCTTTAACAGATTTGCACACTAAACAATTTTGAATATATTGGCCTACTAGCCTGGACATGTTGTTAAAATAATAGGTTCTAGATATGGTCCGAAAGATTTCATCTCTTCCTGGATGGCCGACACCAGTCTTGTCGTGAAAATGTGAAATAGTTTCTTTGATCTTACGCTTAGGTACCACTAAATAAATTTTGTCTGAAATCAATCTCATAAGTATCCCATTTCTTACTTGATGAGTTGAGTAAAATTTCTGGTCTTTAACCGATCTCTCATTTATAGTTCGTTGACTGAGTTCAATCCAACGACTAACTTTCTCCCCGATGTTCGTAGAATCCTGTTGACTTTCGATAATAGATTGATAAAGTTCCAAATGGGTGATAGCCAAAATATTTTCTTTTGATTTGAATTTAGGCGGAAACATTCGTTCTTCATCGAGATGCTCCAAACTTGAATTTTGAGGATTCCTACTGAGATAATCGGCCAAAAGATTTTCTTTGCCTGGACAGTGTTCAATTTTGAAAGAGTATTCTTGCAACAACAACGACCATCTTGTAAACTTCGTTTTCTCATCTCGGTGCTTATCCAACCACAGGAGAGCCCTATTATCAGTTCGGACGATGAAAGATTTGTCTGCTAAATAAATCTTATATCGCTTAACGTAAGTAACCACACTTAGACATTCTAGCTCGTTTATGTGATATTTTCTCTCTGTAGGAGACAAGGTATGACTTACATATGATATAATATGTCTTTCACCTCCATCGCCGAACTGATATAAAACTGCTGCCATGCCTAGTAGACTAGCATCCGTCTGAAGAATAAAAGTTTTGTCCAAATCTGGTCTATGAAGTTCCAAGGGTTCTGCTAAGATCTGCTTAATATGCATAAATGCGTTCTGGGCCTCCTTTGTCCATTTATATCGGACGTCGTTCGAGAGTAGTCTGGTTAGCGGCTTGGTAATGAGGGCTGCATTAGGGATGTATTCTCTTACCCAGTTGCATAGACCGAGAAAACTCTGAAGTTGTCGTTTATTGTTGGGAACAGGATAGTTCTGAAGCTGCAATTTATGTCTATCAAGTGGTCTAGTGGTATCTAAAGTAATCTGATGCCCAAGATAGGTAATCTCATTAGTAGCGATTACACACTTATCCGGAGAAACCTTCAAGTTATGTAGCCTTAATCGTTCAAATATCAACCTGAGGTGCTCCACATGTCCTTCCAAATCTTCGCTATAAATGATGATGTCGTCTAAATAGACTTTACAGAAATGGTGCAAATATCCTGTTAGAACATCTTTGGCCATGAATTTTTGGAATGTGCACGGGGCAGTCTTCAAGCCGAATGGCATAACATTGAATTGATAGGCAGCTCCATCATGAGTAGTAAACGCTGTGTAAATTTTTGATGAATCATCTAAAGGAATTTGCCAATATCCGCTCTTCAAATCAAGTACAGTAAATACTGTAGCTTTCCCCAGGTCCTTGATACTTTCATAGATTTTTGGTAAAACTGATGCTTCGTTAAGCGTGACTTCGTTCAATCTACGATAGTCGATACAGAAACGCGGTTTCTTATCTTGTCTCTCAATGATAACTGGGGGTGAACTATATGGTGATGTGCTTGATTCAATAACACCGGCCTTTAACATTTCCTCTATCTGATCATACATGATCTTTTTCTTACTAGGCGACATGGGATATGGCTTTACATTGAATGGACGATGGTCCTTAACAATAATTTTGTGTTTAACACTTACGGTGGTTGCTTGAGTCAATTCCACCGTAAATAGATCAGAAAATTCTTTAAAAAGTGAATTGAAAATTGAGTTAGAAATTTTTTGAGTTTCCGGCAATTCTTCATTTGATGCTCTATCGGTTGCCTGATTCCAGAACACGGTTATACGTCTGTCTATTCCCACATACACACATTTCCTATGATAGTCAAATACGACATGTTGAGAATAAAGGAATGGAGCTCCTAATATGATTCCTTCGTTCAGTTCTTCGATAACTTGAAATGGTACATGGAAACGAACATCCGATATAAAGATGTCTAGAGAAGTAGTGCCTTGCGAATCAATAACTTGATCGCCACAAGCAAGAGCGAAAGTTTGAGGATCTGATAGATTATTCATCGATGAGAGAAATTGCGGATGAATGATATTCCTTGTAGCACCGGTATCAAGAAGTGCGAACACAAGTTTATTATTAACGATAATTTTGATTCGAGGCAAAGGATAAAAATTTGATAAATGGTTAATGGCTTCTGATAGGATTATAGGTTGAAAGTTGGCAGGGTCTTTGGCATATTCTGGGTATTCTGACGTCAGGTCAGGTAAGTGGTCAAATGGGTTTATAGTTTGGGATTGGTCTATTGACGACGAGGCGTACTCGTAGGGCCGACTGGAGGTGGATTGTGGGAATTGCCCTGTTCCCGAACCCCTGAGAAGTTTCCCTGTTGTCGTCTCTTATAAGGATTGTTAGGACAGTCTGAATGGTAGTGCCATTGTACATCAGGACAGTATCGACATGGAGTAGGAGGCGTTTTAGTATTGGTATTATTATTGGAATTTGGACGGGATGGATTTGCCTGATCTTGAAAGTGAACTTGTCGATTCCTGACATCTTGTGATTCTCTATTTACATTCTCACTATTGGAATTTTGCCAAACACGGCCATTATAGGAGTTGCCAGAAGATGATTGATTATAATTTTGATTTGATTTTGCTTTAGATTTGGTTTCGATTGAACGTGCCGCAGATCCTTCATCAGCTATATCTCGCTCTACCCTAGATGCTATAGATACAAGTGATTCAGTGTTAAAAATATGTGTTCCGCGTAAGCGAGAACGTATCTCCGGTCTGAGTTGGTCCAGTATGATACTGGCCTTCAGAGCTTCCGGTTTGAAGGGGTCGACCCTATTAAAAAGACATATTTTCTTGGTAATGAATACCGCTGATGAATCACCTGCACGCTGCATTTCGCCATAAAGCTTTGTGATTGCTTGAGTGTAGATATCGCCTGAATCAAATCTATTGCGGAAACGTCACAGAAGTAACAGACCAGAAGCGACGTTCCCCATTCGCGTCAAAATTAAATTTGAATGCGCATGCGCGGAGCCGCCATTATTATGTAGGTACTTCAACCGCTTAACCTAAAACCAGTGTAACTAAATTTCTAATTTTATTTGAAATTTGAGTCCTTTATTTGGAAAACATTGTCGTTAATGTGTATATTTGTGTGCGATTCATTTAATTATTATTTTACAATTCTCTTTCTTTGTTTGATATGCATTGTTTATGCGACTTTAAAGAAGGTCCAATAAATTTATTAACTGTATGTTTAGAGATGAAACATCAATATAAGTATATCAAATTGGATATATGTTTGTTATTATTATGCTTGTATAAAGCCTAAATAAAGTCATTTATGATTTAATTATCATCTGAGGCATGCACATTTGTTGCGTATATGAAGTCGAAATGTTTTTAAATTTCAGATTTCTATAAGGATCAAAACTATCACAAATCGGTTCTATGAACAAACCCAATAACATACATGAATGCCTAGTTGTTGACGATATCAGGCTAGTAAACTGAATTCTCTAGTTGTATTAGTTGAAGTCCAATTCTCCAATTACGATGAAATCATTGTTTATTAAGTTTTCCGCAAGAATGGGTAAAATCCAGTATAATCACATTTACCTAAGCAATTTCTAAAAATACAAATTTTGAGGTTTATGCGTAACTTAAAAGGTAAAAACGCACATCAGTTCTTTGCTTATTTGATGTTTACATTTTCGTAAACGTATTTGTTTATATTTTTTAATACTAAAAATATATCCGTGAACCACTATGTAATCATCTATAAGTACATTTAAATTCTGGACAATTGGATAAATCATATTGTAAAAACGTGAAACACTCGACAAGATATCGATAATATCCAAATAATTGATAATACACAAGGTAATATGTAATACAATTCTAAGTTAAACTAATTATTAATAGTTAAAATCGACTGTGTAACAATTTTCATTATAAAATTATGCTACCATTTGAATTAAATTTAAATTTCGCGCCTGACAGTACCTACAAAATAATGGCGCAAGGTCACGTAGATTTGGTACATCAACATCAAAGTCGGCATTTTAAACGTCGCTTCTGGTCTGTTAATTCTGTGGAAACGTTCAATGAATACTTCGTACGAAGTAATGAGAGTTCGATATTGATCAAACCATTTTCGGGCTTCTCCTTTGAGTTGTTCAGTTATTAAATGGATCGGTCTGTACTATTGTTAATTCGTGCTCTGAGGCAGTAGTCCTCGAAATTTCGGATGAAAGTTTCGGGGCTCTCATGGTCTAAGCCATGATATTCCACGTTAGGACTACGTGGTCGGTCATACGTTGAAGTTGTGCACTGTGCTGCGTCCTGCATAGCGTTTACGAAAGTTTGTGCCATCTTGGCGAATAGATCTTCCATTGATGGAGGATTATCAGGGGACCTCGACGAGGGAGAAACATTACTGATCAGTTCCGGCTGCCGCTCCGGCACTACGGAGGAATCTTCCATTAACGTGGTCTCTTGCTCGTAAAAGCCACTAGGGGTTAAAGATATCAAAGGATTGTCGTTCATGACTACGATTTTTGCAAGAGATTAAGTCAATTGAAGCACAGCCCCACGTTGGGCGCCATATCAACGTTTAATAACTAAACTAATTTGCTAAGGCTGTGTCAACGTTAGTTAACCATTCGTTATAACCAGTGATAGTGGGAGGGAACGACCGATATTCGTATTAAGTCAACCAACCGCTGTCACCACATCTGATTTAACTCTTGGCCGTTGAATTCAACGCAGGTCGTGGCAAACCCTAAATATATCGAAGTCTCGAAATCGATAGATTAACGGCAACTGTCGACAATGAATGCTTCCTCGTATACAGGCTTCGCAACGTCCTGAACTAAAGATACAACACTAGCTAAACACTTTGCACAATACACAATTCACTTCTGACACCTGCCCAGACAGGTCTTGCTCGTTCACTCTTCTTTGGCTCAGCCGAATGGTCAAACCGACGCAATTGCGAGGGTCGTAAGCTATGGGGTCAACACAGATACTAGACTAATACTAGAACGCAATAAGAAGACATGGATAATAAATAAGGGTATATATTAAACAATCATCATAGTACATATAGAGCCTCACCTAGCAAGGTCTGCCACCATAACCACGATACCCCCACAAGGGGTCAGCGACCGCGACGGCCGCGCTTAAAGACAAGTGATCGATTGCCGAAAGAGAATTATTACATGGACGTGACTGGCAATTTAGTGAGTGGGTTTTATAGATTCACTGTTAGAATTATAGACTAAAAATTTAAGGTAATATTCTCCAAAAGGGGTATATGCCGTTAGACGTCTGTGGATATTTCAGAAAAGGGAAATCTCTTCGAATGCTATCTCACAAGGCGGTCACCTGGTAATAATGGAGAAGTGCCCCGGTACCCGTGCGTACCGCAATGAGGCTTATCCTGGCTTGATTTAATAAATAATACCCTAATTCTATTTTGCGAGATCATTGGGAGGTCTCCCCTTATATATATGGAAAGGACCCGAGACCACTCAATGTCGCCACGTGGCATCGCAAAATTCCGCTATTTCCTATTTTTATTCAGTTCCTAATATTTTCAAAATGGTGCTGGCAGACACGATCCCGGTAGAGACGATGACCAATGGGTAGGCGAGGCCAGCTCAACCATCCTTGGAAGCCGTAGGTCACGGACTCACAAGGAATTCCAGAACGCGAGGGTAGAGTGAACCTATTCTTCCGTAGATCAGTGCGACCACGAAGGTGGATCAGTCTGTGATAGATCTGATCAAGAGCTACCGATCTACGGTAGATTCACTCTCGCGCCTTTGTGGAGTATTCCTGTGATCCGTTAGACCGGCTTATGACAATGATCATCTGCGCTATGATCATTGTTGTGGCGCAGTCCGTCCTTTGAGGAATCGGTACTGGCTGAGGACAATGCATGTCCTTGGTCGTCTCTACATGCTGCATCGTGCCTGGATGCGTTCGTCCAAACATGGGATAATGGCCGAAAAAGATAAAGGGAATTTTGGAAAGTGTACTGAAAATCGTCTTAAAAATTTTATAAAAAAATCCTGATATGCATGGATTCATGCATATCAGGCAAAAAGAAGGAATTTTGGGTTTAGGAACTGACTTGAAATTCGACATATTTTTGATAAAAAAATGGTGTACATGGAACAGATGTTCCACATACACCATTCAAGCCTTATATCTAATTGGGATCTTTTGCTTAAAACTACTTCTACTGCTTCTCCTGGGTACGATAACAGTACCACTGGTACCTATTACTATTATATTACACAAAAAAAATCAATAAATTGATGTTTCATCTTGTCTATTTATGTAATAATTTTATAGATAAATAAAATAAAAAATGACATATTTTGCAAATTTACAGGAAAAAAAACAATATGCAACAAACATCATAAAGTGCAATTCATTTATTAAATAAAAGTAATTTTAATGGTCTTCTAAAACCATTTTCTGACATTGATAACGATAACAAAATCGTTTAAAACCTAGGTGCTACATATGAAAATGGTATCTTAAAATTCGATGTGACATTGCGGTATAGTATTGTGATGAATTTACACCCAATATACAGAAGTCTGTAGTATACCTGCTTATAACAGAGTCTAAAATAAGTGGTGGTTTAGCAGTTGTCCCAAAGATGGCATCAGTGGTACGAACACGATTTAAAAACGAGGTAGAATTGTGGAATCATCTAGAAAAGCATCAGGAACACACCAGAAGGTATCTGTGCAGGTGTATAAAAGTCAAGAATGTTATCAACGAATAATACAAGTTTTTATCGACAACCTTGTATTCTCTGTTGATATAATTATCTGTGGCCTGATGATGTGAAGTAAATTTTAGTTCACGAAACCGGTCGCAATAAATTGTCGAATTTTTTTAAAAAAAGACTGGTTTCTTTCAACATTATTTTTATTTATTTTACGATAAATAATGATAATACACAGCAGAGCAATATTATAACCCAGGGTAGTTTAAAATGTATAGAAGTTCCAGATTAGTTTCACTATTCAATTCACTGTTTAAGCCGGTTAAGCATTTTCAATTTCATAAAAGATACACCAAATAATGTATTTAAATGTGGATAAAAATTGCCGGATTCACAATTACTCCTGAATTTTTTCAGATTTTTTACAGTCTAATTTTGCACCATGGATTTACTGTATTTAAATTCATGTTACTTCTATTTTGCTCAGTCTCAATACAAATAACAACCGTTTTATTAGGATTAAGTTTGAGTGCGTTTTCGATATACCATTTGTTTAAATCATGACTGATTTTTTGTTCTGTGATATCAACATTATTTACAGTGATGGAAATATATAATTGGATGTCGCATCAACATATTTAGTATAAGATGAACAGTAATTCAAGCTATTTGTTATATTGAAAATGAAGATTGATAATAATCAAAGACCTGTTACCTATACTGCCTTACGGAACTCCACTGTTATTTGTTTCTAGATGTTATTGTTGGTCGTTATATTTTACAAATTGCATGTCATTAGTAATATAATGTTTTAACCATTTAAGTGTAACACTATTTAATTCCATAAATTTTAATTTTGTAAATAATAGTTCAAAATTCACCAAATCGAATGCTCTGGGTCCAATAGAATAAAAAACGTGACTTGTGTTTCATCCATTGCTTTGCTTATATCATCTACAACCTTTAACCAGTGGCGTATTTACGGGGGGGGGGTAATGGGGGTAATTACCCCCCCCCAGAGCTTAGAATAACAATTGTAACAATAATCAAAGGTAACAATAATAATTGTAACAATTAACAAAAATCAAAATTCTCCTGTAAAACATAAATTCCTTCGAAATTTACAATTTAATTAATTTACTGTGATAGCGAGTATTAATTTGTGTCTACGTGGAGTGCGAGGCAACAGACAAGAGCGATGCGACAATGTCACAATATTATAACTTACGGCGCATGTCGCCGCGTGTGCCTTTCGATCACGCTTCTCTCTCAGCCGGTCACCGGCCACTGTTACCATAGATAAGAGGACAACTACTGTTACTATAATATTAGAGGTGGTCCGAAACACCATTCAGTCGTTGGAAGCACCAGATCTAAGTAAAACTTTAATTAATCAAGGTAAACAAACTCGTGGTTTTATTGATGCATGTATGATAAATGCAATTGGTTAACAGGTTGTTTAACTTTAAAAAAATTATTTTGTTGGCCTTGTGTATTATTTTCAAATCGAGATGTTTGGTCAAAATCGAGGTCAAAATCTGGATATGACGATCTTAAAAATTTATCTCGCGCAATGAACAGGCATTAAAAAAGCCACGTTTATTAATGTCAATGTAGAGTTTAATACAAATTTTGGGGTACTTGTAAAACACAATGACCTTGAAATTCCTGAAAAATTTTCGCCTGCGGCACTTCGCGGGAAGCTCCCGCCCCCGCACCCCCTACAACTCTTGCCCCGTGTACACAGCTTTTTAGCTCTGAGCTCTTCACGCATTTCTGAACCCACGAGCCGCCACTGGTTATTACCCCATCCAGAGCAAAGCTCTGGATACGCCACTGCCTTTAACAGGGCAGTTTCAGTATTAAGCTTTACTCTAAATCCAGACGGTAAGTTAGGTAAGTTATATATGCCTAATGCCTCTATCTTTATTAATGTATAGTTGAAGTATTTTGTAAATATCATGATAAGTGATATGTTTAAATTTGAACTTATTGTATTCATTAATTATCGCATTATTTTCATAGTACGTAATTTAAGACAACGTTATCATCTGCTATGTGTAAATAGAAATCATTTATATCATTTGAGGTTATATTTTCTTCCAAGTTTCAATTATTACACAACACTAACTATAGTTCTAATAATTTTATTGGTTTGTAATTCAAGGAGAGATGAACATGTTTTATTTGTTTGTTCTCGCATCTAAGTACCTACTACTTAAGTCCATGTTATATTTCTGAGTTAAACTCTATCTTTTCAAGTACCTACTTGGCGAACTACTGATTTACAGTTGGACCTTCCTGATTAGAATCTCGATTCATATTATCCTATTATGTTTTCAACATACAATAATAGAGTTCTAGTCTAGATTGAATCTCTGTTGTAAGGATAATGTTAGCTGTACAGGAACAGAATATACTGTGATGGATTTAGTTAGGGAATCTATTCCTTTTTTTATATACCTACCTAGTCTGCATGGAAACATTAAGTGGAAAAATTCTGTAATTTGGATAACAGTATTTCTGTAAAAAATCCCAAAACACATCAATTATATTTTATAATTGCAATGATCTTAGTTTATATTCACTAGGAGGAGTGTAACCATATCTAACCATTTTTAAGTTCAATATTACCCATGAATTTGGTAATTTATTACTCTATGGCTCATACCCAAAATATTGAAAAGCGTTGGAAAGATGTACGAGCTGGGTTATTCTTTAATTTTTTTCATCAAAGTCGACATTTTAATAGTTAATTATATGTTATGTTACAGTCAACCAAAGAATCAGTTTGTCAAACAATATTATTAACTGTTATCAGCTAAATGGGCCGACTATTAATACTTCAACTTCAACGTTATGCTGTAGATATATATCACCAGAATCTCGCATTTACCTAAGCAGATATAGTAAACCACAAGCCGCAAGCCGCAAGCTGTTAGCCGACAAGTCATCGACATAGAAGTTATGTAAATGTCACGCACTTCTGTATACTTGTGTGAAGTTAGCGCCCGGCGCTAGCGCCTGAAGTCAGCGCCCACCCCCCACTACCAAGTCCTGTTTACACGACACAAATCGTAGAAAACGATGGGCGCTAGGCGCTGGTCTAAGTCTAAATAACATTTTTCGGGGATTCATATTAATAGGAATTAATACACATATTTAGTAGAGTGTGCTGCGAAAATTGGAAAGCGTCACAAGGACGGCGTCTAACAGAAATTCCACCCCCTTCGATAAATTAAATTATTTTTTTTCGGATCGACGCCGTCGTTGTGACAGATTCATATTAATACGAAATAATACACATATTTAGTAGAGTGTGCTGCGAAAATTGGAAAGCGTCACAAGGACGGCGTCTAACAGAAATTCCACCCTCTTCGATAAATTAAATTATTTTTTTTCGGATCGACGCCGTCTCTGTGACGGATTCATATTAATAGGAATTAATACACATATTTAGTAGAGTGTGCTGCGAAAATTGGAAAGCGTCACAAGGACGGCGTCTAACAGAAATTCCACCCCCTTCGATAAATTAAATTATTTTTTTTTCGGATCGACGCCGTCGCTGTGACGGATTCATATTAATAGGAATTAATACACATTTTCAGTAGAGTTTGCTGCTAAAATTGGAAAGCGTCACAATGACGGCGTCTAACAGAAATTCCACCACCACCACCAAATTTAAATTTTCAAAATGAAGTACATTTAACCTCAATGCACTGTAAAAATTAATCAATTAACAACCAATAAGTACTAGTTGACAGAATAGTAAATTTTTCACGTCAACTAAGGGTAGATGTGCATAAACTCAGGAATATATAAAATGAAATTTCTTTGCGGGCCCGAAAGTGCATTGAGGTTAATGGTCTTCATTTTGAAAATTTATTTAAAAAAATAATAATTAGGTCTCAGTTGTTTTTAAATTTTCGTTAAAGAAGATTTTGTTTCCTTGGAGTATAATCCAGTGGCGCACAGTTATCGGCATTCTTATCAGAAAAAAAAGTGTAAACGCACGCCACTGGATTAGTTTTGAAAAAATATCGCCAGTTGAGAGCGCCCTATGAAAAATATAAACCAACCAAATTTTCAACTTTAACACATTGTATAAAAAAAATTCAAGGTTATACACGGTGGTGAATTTTTCGATGCCCACCATGCATTGGTATTTCGGAAACTATAAGTGATAGAGGATCGGTTAAATTAGACAAAAGTTGCGCTATTTTATGCTCTACAATTTCCTGCCAGGAAATGCTGGATATCTTGATTCGTTTGCGGTTTATCCTGAAAAAATTGAAAATCGTTTTAAAAACATGTTGATATTCGAATTAATGTAAAAATAATTTATAAAATCCAGTATGCTTTGGAAAAATAATTACAAGCAACATTGTAACCCAGACGGTATTGTTAAATTGTACACTCGTAAAAAATTACACAAAAATGCCAGGTTATTTAAACTCTTATTAAATATTACAAACAATTTATAAAATAAAAATAGTATTATTTGCTTTCTTGACTATTTAATAAATTGATATTTTAACGCAACAAACAGCTTGTTACAAATTTGTTTCGAATTTACGGTGTATTTCACTTAATTTTACTGGCCTAATACAACAAGCTCAAAACCCCATGTGAACGTAGTAAACTGCGTCGAAAATGAAGTTATTTTTACCCCACGAGTTGAACGCAGTGTAATTTTGTGGACACGAATGATCCACCTGATTCTGTTTTATCTGTGATAACAGTTAGGCATGACGTATGTGCATTGTGTCCGGCCATTTCGTATATATATATATAGCGGATTCTACATCTCGCTCAATCAGTTAGTACTCATTATATCGAGGATCAACATTGAGACCGGGATACGATATTGTACTTTTATTTGTTGAAATTGCGGCTTTTGTTTTAAAATTTGAAAGTTTATTTAGTTATAAATATCATTTTTATTAGTTTTTATGCATATCTGTTAGGTTTCGAGTTTGAGCTCTAATAGTTCTCATTTGATTTTAGTTTATTATACTAGATCCTTTTTGAATTTAGAAAAGAAATCGAGTCTTAGTTTTATTTAGTTATATTAGAATTTGAGTTGGTTTTGTTTTTCTTCGTTCTATTTCGTTTTATATATTTGGGTATACCTACAATAATGAAGTATCAACTGGAGCTTATTGCGCAGAATATGTTATTATTCAAGGAAAATATAACATATGACGAATTGGTGCAACTTGAATTTAATGACCAATTATTTGACTTCTTGGTGCAGAATGTGCGCGATAGGAAGAAAAAAAAGGACAAGAAAAAAATGATCTTCCTAATTATCCGAAGAAATTCTGGAGACTTTAAATCATTAATAGACAAATATTCTTGTAATCATCACTTGGTACAATCAAGTGACGAAAACTTGCAGAATTCTTTCGATGAACATTCTGTTCTGTCAAAAATAATAACTAATGAATGCGACAATGACAAACAATTAAACTCTAATCGTCACTTAGCACAATCAAATGACCAAAACTTGCAGAATTCTTTTAGTGATTCTGATCTATCAAAAATAATAATGAATGAATGTGATAATGAGAAACAATTAAACTCAACCACTAACAGTGAAATATCCAAAAATCTATCAAATTATGTTACTGACTCTTCAATATCTATACAGAATTTAAATTTATCAAATTCATTAGACGAGGGCAAAACACTTCCAATTGGAAGTATTTGTAATGATCCCGCTATACATACAAAAGTAACACGAACAAATTATTGCAACTGCACATTTTTAGAGGGTAATTTTTCTATAAATAAGCAACAGTGGTCATCAATAACCAAAAATGATAAATTATTGCACAGAATTTACCCGTACTTTATGAGAAATTGAATCATAAAATATATCAATAACAGTTGCGTCATTGCATTCTACAGAGTGAGATACTATTTAAGGAATAATATCACAATCTATGCGTATTGCAAACATAATTATAGAAAATGTAAAAATTTCAAGCTAATTCTGACAGATAATGGACAAGGAGGGAAAAACGTATCCGTATACAGTTCATCTAGAGATTACTGCCATATTTATAAAATTACTGGTTATGTTAAAGCATTGATTAAAATAAAATAATAAAGATGCGCAACTGTCAAGGTTTCGAGATTTTAGTGTTGTATTTTTTTACCAATAGCTTTATGATTGTCTTTAATTTTAAGGGCTATACAGCTACATTACAAATACCTTCCCGTAGTACTAAAAATTGATGATAATCATGAAGTTATTGGCAAAGAAATACAATACTAAAATCTCGAAACCTTGACAGTTGCACCTCTTATTATTTTTTACTCAATGGTTAAAGGCATTGAGAGGGATATTACAAAAAAAAAAAATTAAAACATGTCAAAACATCTGAATATAGAAAGAAATCTATAAGGAAAGCAGACAAGTCGGCCATTAAAAGAGGCCATTTACAGAGCATTAAATCGGAAACAACTTTACGAAAAATTAGAAGTGAGGCCAAATATGCAAATATCCGTCATCAAAATAATGAAATTGATGTATTATTGTATAAAAAAGATCATAATAGTTTCATCAAACGAGTATGTTCGCCTCTAAATGCTAAAATGTTCAGTGTAGAACAGTTAAAAATAGCTAAGACCTCTGAACTATCAGTTCTTCATTTCGATGCCACTGGAACAGTGATCAAAGAACAAGATGATGAGAATAAAATTTTATACTATTGTGGTGTCATGAGTCTGCCAGAGAAAAGACTATGCCCAATTGTAGAAATGATTTCTTGTGAACATGATGCCAACACTATTTATGAACTATTCATTAGGTTCAAGAAATTTTGCAAGGAAATTAAATCCTGGCCATTATTCAAGACATTTGTTAGTGATTTTAGCTTCGCCAACTTAAATGCAGCTTCAAAAGCTTTTAATAACATGGAGCTGAAGGATTACCTGATAATCTGTTTCGAAATCCTACAAAGTGGCAAATCTTTACCTAGAAAGTTCATAAAAATCGCTTTATGTTGTGCTCACTTTATAAAAAATGTCTTTCAATTGATAGACGAAAATTATGAAAAAAATGAATCACTTGTTAAACACCGCATAAAGTCCATTTTCGCTATAGCTTTCAACTTTAGAAATTTAAACGAAGCAGGTGAGTGGTTTAAATCCCTCACCATAGTTTTGACATCAAAATACGAAAATAACACTTTTAATGAAACTTTAACTCGCTTCAATTTGAACTGTTCTGCGAGTGACATTAATTCCGGTTCCACAGGAAATATGTGTGACAGTGATATTACGAAATCCGGTAGTTTACGCAAAAGCTCTCCGTTTTATAAATATTTTAACAATATTTACGAAGCAAATAATATTACAGATGATGATTCGACGTTCCCAGTTAATAATCTCTGTAACCCACGTTTATTACTTCTAATATTAGAAAGGTACATGCCTTTCTTTCCCTTATGGTCATCGGTTATAACAGAAACCCGATTAAGCAACGCTCTCATTGAAAGATGGTTTGGATTTTTAAAACATAATATATTAGAGGAAACTAAAAATTCATCTACTTCCTCATTTATCAGAAAAGTTAGGAGCCATATCGAAAAAGTTTATAATGAGATTCATTTGGGTATTTCTAAAGATAATTTAGCTTCGCTTTCGAATTATAAAAATTTAGAAGATTCCTCCTGTTCAGACAATAGCATTACAAATGCCACGGAGAAATGGGATCGTAAACCAAAACCTAAATTTTCATATTTTTCTGGAAAATATTTAAAATTCATTCCACTAAGTGAAAGAGATACGTGTACAATCAAAACTAACTTAGAAAAATGCGAGAATAATTTAATAGCAGATACTGGAGTCTACAAAGTTTTCGACGACGAAAGTAATAGAAGTACGTGTATAACCAAATTAGAAAAATATAAGAATAATTTGATAACCGACACTGGGTACTACAAAGATTTCGACGACCTTCTCTATTACGTTGGATATTATCCATTTATTAGGAACCCTGAAGATTGTTTCTTGACATCAAAAGAATTTAATATTTTGAGCGGTTATAATAAATCTCTTAGTGTTACTCCCAAGATGTTTAATATTTTAGGAAATGTTATTTTGAAAAAAAATAATTGTAAATCTGGAATAATTTTATGGTCTCCAACAAAATCTTTTTACGATTTAAAAAGGAAACTTGTTTATAAAAAACTGCCAATATTCAAGAACGTAACTTATATTCCTATTTATGTTCATGAGGAAAAATGGATACTAATTAAAATTGAGATTAAAAATAAAGTATTAACAGCAATCAATCCATATGGGAGTACACTTACAGAAAATCAACAATTTCTAGAAGATTTTTTACACTATATAAAATATTACAATGAAGCTAAATCATTATATGCCACTTCTAAAGAAATCGAAGAACGCGGATGGGTTGTCAATATAAAAGAACACACAACCGTACTTGTGCCATTTGAAAATGGAATTTTTGTTTTGTTTACGTTAGATGCATTCACTTCAAATCAATCATCAGAAAAACTAAAAAATCCTTTGATTAGAATACTGTGCAGCCCTTAGAGATCTTCTATTAAAATATTCCGAAAATGTTGAAGGTTTTTGTCCACTATGCAAGACATTCGAGAAAACTGCTGATATTCAATGGGTCAGTTGTGAAATTTGTTGTAGATGGATCCATTTAGATTGCGATTTAAGATGTTTGTCTATAACTAAACCTTTAGATTCCCCTGAGGTAATTTATTATTGTCCGATTTGCAGTAAAAATTTTGATATCGCACCGATGTGCAAATCAGCAAATACTGATCCTTTGAATAAATCTGATAAGCCAATTTTTTTGAATAATGGACTTATTAATGACCCGACACATTACACCAAATCTGGATATTTAGGCAATTGCATTGTTGGAAAATATGATTATGAAGGTGTATATCCACTAACAATTGAGGATTACGACACTTTGAAAGACAATCAATGGTTATCAAATACTGCATTTCTAACATGTTATACACCAATATTGAATGGTGACATAAAATTAAAAAAGGAAGTGAAAATTTGGTCTATATATTTGACAGAACATATTTTTTACAAAACAGATAAACTGGAAGATGCATTTTTCTTAAATAATTCATTTGACGATATCACATATAAAATCAACCTCATACCTATATTACATACCAACCATTTCACTATGATAATTGTAGATTTCGTAGACTTGACATTTTCTTTTATAAATCCCAAAGGATCAACTAAAATAGCTAATCAGGAGATGTTCAAGAAATTCTGCGTGTATATAAAGAAATATAATGAATATAAAAAAAACAATACATCAAAATGAATTTCTTTCAAGTAATAAATATACCACATTCGATTCAAACAGACGCTTACAATTGTGGAATATACGTCCTACATTTTATGTATTGCATTTTAAACAATATTGATTTAAATATACGGTTTGATCCAGAGAACTACAGAAAATATCTAAGACATTTAGTGCTAGAAAAGTCAGCCAGTATGCAAGAAGTATGTTTAAAATGTGGTAGGAAATGGAAAGACCTTAAATCGATTCTGAAGTGTAAAAACTGCGAAAGGTGTGTGGAACAAAACTGTCTACAAAAGAAGTACGAATTTAATGATGAATTATGTCCTCTATGTAAATTAAAATAAAGTACCTACTAAATTATACTAAATTCATTTAATTTGTAATTTTCTAATACCTACTATATTCTATATTATTATAGCCACCAAAAACATATTTGTGTAAAAATGTGCCATGGCCAAGTTCTCCTACTATAGTTTATTCAGCCACCGAAACAATCGAAAATTAAAACGTATCAAAGTTCTATTCCGATATCGGCGATACCAATAAGATACCTACCATAACTTTTGCCTTTGACGCTCAATTGGTTGTTTTCTAGCGGGATCGAATTCTTTGAAAAAAAAAAACTACGTCAGAATGGCCTTTGACCCGTAAAATTTCAAAGACTACCGCGAACATCGAACGTGATGCATTTTTAAAAATGAAATTGAAAGATTGTATTTTAATTTTTAACAAGAAACGTCAAGTTTTAAGTCCGAACATATTTAGAACAGATCCTAACACGTAGAGGCCATGGGGGTGTAAGCGACCCACCAAAACAGTAGAAGAAAATTTTCCTTAAAGGCCATGGTGGGCAGACCTGAACCACCAGACCTCAATTTTCTTGTGGCCGTGGTGTGTTATATTAACCCACCACCGCTGCGATATAAAATGAATGGTAATGCATTTCCAATTGTTTTAGCAAAATACTGCCGGTGCTGACCTTTGATTTGGTGGGTTTATGTAACCCATACCACGGATCAGGAAGAAAAATGTTATATTTATTTTATATTATATTTATTAGAACCAAAACAAAATCAGAAACGAACACAAACAAAAAATTAGATTCAAACAATCAAAGTAGCATTATGTGATCAAAAAACCACATCAAACACATAGTACATTACATACCGAGCTGGGAGGTGCTTCATTACAGCCGAGGGTCAGATGTAAACGCGAGGCTGTCATGAAAACGACCAGCGAGGTATGTATACTATTTTATTCACAATCATTGTATAATAACATAATATCAACATACAATTTTTTTATTTAATTGAATAGATAGTGAATGAGAATTAGAAACTTATACAAATAAGTAGGTACCTAGGTCGCAGTGATAAAAGTTGAGCATTGCTAGGTAACGAGCATTAAGGTTCTTCTGTCAAATAAATTAGGTTATTTCCACAAGTATTTATTATCAATAATTTCTGTTAAATTCACTCAAAATTCTACAACAAAATGTTTGATTCTGATCATTTGTGACTTAGAGAGTGGTTACGCCACTGGCTTATTATAATTAAGTGGATCACTCGCCAGAGGGCGCGACCTTATTGTAGAAAAGAAGAGTCGAGAATTTAAAATCGGCACGTTAACGTTACTTTTTGTTCCGTTGTAGAAAAGTTTTTGTTTTTGACTTTGCTAATTCTCTCAATATTTTGTGGTTTCGGGGTTTAAAGAATAGAGCGTACTTTTGTCCAGTAGTGTTTATTATCAACTGTGTATCCTGCTTCTCCTTGGTTTCCAATCCTTGCACCCTTTTACACAGGTTTTGTACCCGCCTATCATTTACTGGGATTCAACCACGAACAACATTGGTAAGTGCATCTATATTTTAAACCTAATTAGTAGTAATTTACAGTCCATTGCTTATAGCGTAATAGCGTTCGTCTGGGTTAATATTTTAAAAGGATAGAATATCCCCGGCGCGTTCATATGGTCCTGATCGACCCTGGATTGCTTGTCGACAGTATTATATAAGGTAGTTTAGTGGTTTTGAATAAATAAAATTCTAATATAGTAATATAATATGTGAGAGAATTAAACAAAAACTTTTAGTAATAGTAGATATCTCTATCTTATAGTTTTTGCCTAGCCGCCGCTTTCTTGTTTTTTGTTCGGTAACTGTGTTCATACACGACACAGTGGAATTCTTCGTATTCATTTCGTAGTAGTGGTTTGTTGACATAAAAAAGACATATTTTCACAATTATTGTGCGTAAGGTAAAATCAAATAAAGTAAACTACTTTAGTTTCCCAGCAAACACAAAATGTCTGGCAAAACAATGGGCCATTACAGTTATTGCTGGTAGAGTGATGGCAATTTTTGCCAATACTTGGAAAGTGAATATAGAGTACAGTCTAACCATTATAACCTCCGTGTTGTAATGGTGAATTGATGGTTTTGTGTGTTAAATATGCCCTTCCTGTTACTGGGTAGTTGGAATCACTTTAACGTTGCTGGTACATTAAACAAGTTAAAGCACTTTTTTGTCTGTGACAAACCAATGTTTTTTAAGTGACGTAAAAAATCGTTTATTATATCGTTATTTGCCATCAATAATTCATTGTTGGCCGGATACATAGTAACCAATATACAGTAAATGTATCAATGGGCCATTATTCTATTCTTGAGACTGTAATTGTAATATTTTGTTAATACAAAAAAAGCGAATTATAAGTGCATTACAATTTACAAAACGTGTTGTAACCTTACTTTTAAAATTCCCGCGATGAGAACAGCGAAACTTTTGACGTTTGACAGCTAGACGAGAACCGAGAAGGTGAAGGCACGCTTAAATAATTTATGGTTGATTTCTTATAAATATTCATATAAATCATATAAGTTTTGTGGTTATTTTAGTTCCAGTTTGAATTCCTCATTTATTGTGCGTTTGTGTTTTGTGGAATCTCTTGTGGAATAGTGCAGATGTAATTGAAAAGAAAAGTTTTACATGTCGAAGGATGTAATCGTTATCTTCTACTCAAAAAAAAAAATGGCATATAGGTAGGTAATAAAAGTCGCTTTATATTTTATTAAGATAATTCATCAAAGTAACTGTGAGAGATAAGTACATCCCTCTGGTGGTCAGTTGCTACTACCAGTCAAGACATCGAAGATGTCTAGTGACCGATAGCGGCTTGCCAAGCAAGCACCAAGAGCGGCGACCTCTAGCCCTGATGGACTAAAACATGCTTTTTTAAGCATGTTTTAGTCCATCAGGGCTAGAGGTCGCCGCTCTTGGTGCTTGCTTGGCAAGCCGCTATCGGTCACTAGACATCTTCGATGTCTTGACTGGTAAAAAGCGTGTTTTAGTCCATCAGGGCTAGAGGTCGCCGCTCTTGGTGCTTGCTTGGCAAGCCGCTATCGGTCACTAGACATCTTCGATGTCTTGACTGGTAGTAGCAACTGACCACCAGAGGGATGTACTTATCTCTCACAGTTACTATGTGCTGGGTCTGCCATAGACCAGTTTGGTTTGCCTTTGTTATTTGTCTTTTCAGCTACCTGTGGCACACTGATGAGAACATAAAGAGTTCGAAACCGGTCTGTGTCTGGTGGAGAAAAGACAAATAACAAATTTGGCTACCAATTTTGGATTTATAGGTATAATTCAATGGGAGTCGGGGCCTTTGCCCGTCCAGTAGTTGTTTCCTATAATTCTATTTATTAATTCATCAAACACAAAAATAATATGGATTCTTCATTTCTTTGTGTCATAATATTTAACATCCCAATTAAAAAAAACATTCGTTTAACTAGTTTATTTATAAAACATTAGGAATGTTTACCTAATAAGCCCATATTTTTACGTTTTTATTTTGAGATAATACCTTGTAATACTTTTCTTTGAGAAATTCTTAGGTATATTAACGTTAATCTTGATTTTTTTTGTCTTTCGCGTTCTATTAGAGAATGATTGTTGCCTGTTGGGTGTTATGTGAAGGTATAGACCTTCTTTCATTGTGATTTGAAGCCTATTTGCACCACCTTAACTGTCACATAATTTTTTTTTTTAGATTCCGTAAGAATAAATCCTTTGTGTAAAGATTCATCCAAAAAAAAATATTAAAGGTATTATAAAAACTTGGTTACGGGGTTCAATGGACCGCGAAGGAGGATGTACAAATAGGACACCACTAATTTAAGAAGACAAGATGGATAATTAGAATTAATTTATGGTTTCATTACTATTTATTTAATAATAAGTAAGTCTATTGACAGTTATACTTCTGTTGTTAATAAAAAAAATATATATATTTTATCTTTCAGTACCTATATGAGTTTAATATACCGACAATTTAGCGTTATTCATTAGTCGTCACCTAATAGGTTTATATGTTAAATATATATGCTTTTCTTCAAGTGTGTTTGTATAGACTTTTTGAAAAATATTTTAATTAGTACATTATACCTTTCACTTGAAGAATTAAAATAATAAACTATTAAAACAAATTATGAAAATAAAAAAACCGTCAATGTTTTGAAAAAATAACTTTCTATTATGAAGACTGACTGTAATTATTCTTTCTTTTATGAAAGTTGAGAAGAATAATACAGTTTTGAAAATGGAAATAGTATAGGTGTTTCTTTGAAATCGTATGTTGAACTATTTTAAGCTAAATCCAGAACTCCAACTAACTTGTAAAAAAATAATAATAGGTAACCATTAACTTTTTACTAAAAGATGTATCCTTTATTAATACTACCTACGTTTGGTGGTGATGAGCATTAATAAGAAGTAGCCTGCATAGAATGATAGAAGATCAGCTGTCAAGTTAAAGAAAAACAAGCACTGTTAGGGTAGGTATGAAAATTACGTATGTTGCAAAAGTTTTGGGGATTTTTATTTATTTACTTATCCCTACTTAAATACTGTACAACTATCAAATCAAATTAGCTAATTTATCTCAATTAAACAGAAAAAAAAACAATAAGACTACTGCTAAGGGTCCGTTGGGTTCCATAGTATGTAGTGTCTCTTTAGGCGCCCAATCATTGCTGTTTAAAATTTATTGGTATTTCTTTGACGATAAAAAAATCTTCCAAAACTTTTGCACGTTATTGTCACAACAGTCCTTTGGTTAAAAAAAGGTAGGTATGTATATGCAGTATAGTGACTATCGGAGTTTGAGAGGCCTTGCACCTGCACGTACTGTCCCAAAATACAGGAATTGTAGATATAACTGAGGTTGACATTTACTTGAAAGAGAAAATAGCATAAAAATTTCAATTTATGGTAATCAAGATAAACCATCTATGGTATCTTAATAAAATTATGAGCAGTTTTTCATTAATTACGATGGTGTAATGTTAATAAATGTCAGCCTTAATTATATTTGCTATTTCCGTATTAGGGAACAGCATGGGTGGAGGTCTCTCTAATTCCAGTAGCCACAACTGCATATATTGTAATGGCAAAACATTGATAGTATATTCACTATCTCATCACATAAATGTTAAATATTCGATACAGTGCCAACAATGGTCCCCACTGCATATATTGTAATGGCAAAACAATCGTACTTTTCATTCATGTCGTGTAAAGAATAAGTGTAAAAAAAGCACTGCACAGCCATCATTGGCAAAGTGTTCCGTGGCCGAGCGCTGGCCGGTGTTTCACTTTATTCATTAATTTAGCATTTCTTGCCAGTACTCTGCCAATGATGCAGTAAAGGCATGTATGCAGTTTATTAACAATGGGCCAATCATTGGTGTTTGCTGGGTTGCTTATTATAAGTTCTAAAAAACGACATTGAAAACTCTACTTTTCGGTCTTTAGGATTTATAAGTTATTCTAATTATTATAGTCCGGGTGTTATTGATAAAAAAAAATAAAGAAAAGAAAAGTCGTATGGTTTTGTATTTAAGATTTTGACTCGTATTTGATTTGGTTTTGAAAAGGAGAATCATGACAAACGAGGAACGTATTGAAGCTAAAATTAAACTCTTTGAAGCTAAAAAAGAAACACTCTTTCAACGCATTCAAAGATTGTACGATTGGTCGAAAAATCTTGCAGATCCACAGAATTTAAGAAATTTTAAAACTATGTATGCATCCTTAGAAGATACACGCTCTAAACTAGAAACAGTCCTTGATGAAATTAATTTGCTTAATTTAGAATTAAACCCAGATTATGTCCCGAAGGTCCAACTTCTTGATACGGTCGATCAAATTTATTGTAGTATTCAAAAGTATAGCAAAACCGTCTTCAAGGAAAAATCTTCAAATGATAATGATAATTCACAGGCACCAAGGAGGGGAAAAGACGAAGTGCAGACGGCGAAGGCTATGCCCAAATTACCAAAAATAGAAATAAAGGAATTTTGCGGGGATCCTAAATTGTGGCCAGTTTTTTACGGCATGTATACGTCTTTAGTTCATAATAATAAGGATTTGGATGACACTTGCAAAATTCATTATTTATTGAGTAGATTAACGGGTAGAGCGTTGGCACTTTGCTCTGGTATTCCGCCAATTGCGGATAATTATCAAATCATTTGGAAGATATTAGTAGACAAATATGAGGACAAACGCTCCTTAGCTTCTAATTATTTAAAACAAATTTTGGAGTTTAAACCGCTTCAGTCAGAATCATTGCACAATTTAAATATGTTTCTCGAACGTTTTGACACATCTGTCAACGCTTTAAAAAAGTTAGGGGTTTCAGATTTGGCGGACTTTGTATTGACGTACGTAGCCTTATCCAAATTAGACAATCAAACGCAGCGTTCATTTGAAATGTCCACGAAGGACATTGAGATCCCAACTTACGAAAGCTTAACAGAGTTTGTAAAACAACAAACTAAAATCTTATCTCGCACATCAAATAGTAGTAGTAGTATGTCGAAATCTGTTTCGGCCGCAATTAGTAAACCTGATAGTAGATCTAAGGCCACGCATTCTTTTGTGAACACGTCGGTAAACGATAGTTTTAAATTTGATAATAGTAGTTGCCCTGTATGTAAGCAGAGCTCCCACCCTATAAGTAGGTGCGCCACATTTTTGAAACTTTCGCCGCAAAATAGATATAAATGTGTTAAGGAAAATTACTTATGCCTTAACTGTCTTAGTAACAAACATAGAATTTCCGCATGCAAATCAGACAACACGTGTTCGACCTGTAAAACTCGCCATCACTCGCTGTTGCATTTTAATAAAGCAATTATTCCAATCGCTTCTAGTTCGACTAGTTCGAGTGGTACATCAAATGTTGATATAGCTTTACAGTCAGATCAACAGGTAGTCAATGGGACTACACTTAGTTTATGTTCAACTTCAAATGATAGAGTATTACAACAGTCAGAAAATAAAAGTTATACTACGCTACTGTCAACGGCTGTTGTAAATATTAAATTGCCAACCGGTGAAATTGAACCTATCCGTGTTCTATTAGATTCAGCCAGTCAGGCAAATTTTCTTACTTTAAAATGTTGTCAAAAATTGCAACTCCCTTTTAGTAGAATTTATTCATCGGTTTTAGGTATTGGCGCAAGTTCCAAACCTGTGAAAGGCCAAGTATATAATATAACAGTTTCTTCGAGATTCGATTCAAATATACAATTACAATTTGATGCCTTAGTTATAGAAAAAATTACTGATAATTTACCGACAGCTGTGATTCAAACACAAGCGCTTAGCTATTTGAAAGATTTACCCCTCGCTGATCCCGCGTTTTACGAATCAAGTGAAATAGATGGAATTTTTGGTGCACAAGTATTCCCACAAATAGTTGGAGTTGGAAAAATGTCGAGTACACCCGATCTCCCTATCGCGCTACAAACTTATTTTGGATATGTAGTTATGGGTAAAGCACCTATACTTTCAAGTGTAGAAGAAACTCATTCATTTTGTTCAATAGTAGAACCGCCTTTGGAAAAACTTATGCAACAATTTTTAGAAATAGAAAATATTCCTTTATCCCAAATAGATAGTCCGGACGACAAAGCATGTGAAAAACATTTTGAAAGGACCTACACTCGGGATATCAGTGGTCGATATTCTGTAGCGTTACCTTTCAAAGCCGATCCTAGTAATTTAGGTGAATCGTATTCTATAGCCTTACGTAGATTTATTTTCTTAGAAAGAAAATTAGAATCATCGCAAAATTTAAGAAAACAATATAATGACGTAATACACGATTATTTAAACCAAGGCCATATGCGAAAATTAGTTACCGGAATTGATCAAACATGCCCGGCATATTATATTCCGCATCATGCGGTTTTTAAAACCGATAGCACAAGTACACCCCTGCGTGTTGTATTTGACGCCAGCGCGAAGACGAACACATCTTTTTCATTGAATGATATCTTACACACTGGGCCTAAACTACAAAATGATGTTTTAGCTATATTTCTAAATTTTAGATTGTATCCAATAGCGTTTACCGCCGATATTCGACAAATGTATCGGCAGGTAAATTTGTGTGAGAAGCACACAGCGTTTCAGCGACTTTTATGGAGAAATTCTCCTCAGGAATCGTTAGAAATTTTAGAGATAACCACGTTAGCCTTTGGAGTGAAACCAAGTCCGTTCTTAGCGTTGCGAGTAGTGCATCAACTAGCTAATGACGAAATAAAAATGTATCCGCACGCCTCTGAGGTCGTTCTGCGTGATATGTACATCGATGACGTGGTATCTAGTGTGGCGAATCTTGAAAAATTAAAATTACTCTATCGCCAATTAATAGATTTATTTAATGCTGGTGGTTTTAGTTTGGTCAAATGGGCAGTCAATTCAAAAGAATTTTTAGATTACGTACCTGACGATAAACGTTTATCTCATGTTGTAAATTTTGAAACCGATTACTTGAAGGTTTTGGGCATGCAATGGCATCCAAATGGAGATACTTTATTTTTTAAAGTCGATATTCAAAATCGTGTTTGTTCAAAACGAAATATACTTTCCACGGTAGCTCGGATATTTGATCCCCTTGGATTAGTATCTCCAGTTACACTATACGCAAAATTAATGATAAAAAGGTTGTGGTCGCTCCGCTTAGATTGGGATCAATGCCCTCCTGACAAGATAATAAAACAATGGTCTAATTTTCAATTGGAATTACCGCTATTAGATAAATTTTCAATTCCGCGACATTTAGGTTTTTTCGAAGATTCCACCGCTATTCTAGTAGGGTTTGCAGATGCGTGCGAATCTTCTTTCGGCGCGGCCGTATATTTATATACAGTCAGCAATGATAATAGTATTAAAACAAATTTAATCTGTTCAAAATCTAAGGTTTCGCCTTTAAAAGTAGTGTCCATCCCGCGGCTAGAGCTGTGCGCGGCCGTTTTATTAGCCAAACTAATGCGATTTATAATTGAAACCTATCGCTCGCGTTATGTTATAGATAAGATTTTGGCATTTTCAGATTCCACGGTCGTTTTGCATTGGATATATTCATCGCCGCACCGCTGGAAGACATTTGTTGCGAACCGCGTTGCAAAAATCCATAGTTGTTTACCGCAAAATGCCTGGTTCCACGTTGAGGGCAAGGACAACCCTGCCGATTGTCTTTCTCGTGGTATGACGCCATCACATTTTATAAAAAATTCTGACACGTGGCTGTCAGGCCCCCGTTGGTTAGCTTATGAAGTAACACGTTGGCCTATTAAATCGTTTCAGAACCTTGAGGTTGATCTGCCTTCCCCGGAAGAAAAAATAGTATCTTTGCCAATAGTGTCGGTAGAATCGAATCCTTTATATAGTTTAATTTCGCGACATTCTTCTTGGTCAAAGTTACTTCGCGTTACAGTAATAGTACTTAGATTTGCAAAAATCTTACCGCTCAGAAAAGAGATTCTTTTTACCGATTTAGATAGAGCTGAACATACTTTAATTCGAATAATACAGAAAATTCATTTTAGAGATGACATTCGCGCATTAGAGAAGGACAAAACGTGTTCCGCTCAGTTGAGAAAATTACGCCCCTTTTTAGATAATAATTTAGTACGTGTTGGTGGGAGACTGTCTCATTCGTCATTAGTTTATGATCACCAGCATCCAATTCTCTTACCAAAAAAGGAGCATTTAGTGAATATTTTAATCGATTATTATCATAGAGTACATCTACATACCGGACCACATTTACTGTTAAGCCTTCTAAGACAAAAGTATTGGATACTGTCTGCACGCGGAGTAGTACGTCAGCGTATTTCGCTTTGTAATTATTGTTTTAGATTTAAACCCAAAGAAACTTATCCACTTATGGCTGCTTTACCGTCCGCAAGGGTGGTAACTCAAGTCAAACCATTTGTAGAAACCGGTGTAGATTTTGCCGGTCCGTATTTTATTACCTTAAGTCGTAGCCGTGGAGTCAAAAGGCAAAAGGCATACGTCTGCCTGTTTGTGTGTCTCACGACCAAATGTTTACATTTAGAATTAGCGTCTGACCTCTCCACACCGACTTTTCTAGCCGCATTCAAACGATTTCTGTGTCGCCGAGGTCCTATCAAAACTTTGCACTCCGATTGCGGAACAAATTTTATAGGAGCCAAAGCTCAACTCGATGAATTTTATGCTTTTATAGAGTCGCCTGATTATACAAACGTTTTCAAACAAGAATTAACTCAGAATAAAATTGAATGGAAATTTAATGCACCATTGGCGCCACATATGGGAGGTGTATGGGAATCAAATGTAAAATGTGTAAAAACTCATTTGCACAAAGTATTGGGCTCTCAGATACTATCCTATGAAGAGTTTTCAACCGTCCTTAATACTTAATACTTAAGTAGTTTACAAATATGTCAAAAATGGAACACTCCATCATTTCCAGTTCAAATAGGAACTTTAGTTTTACTCATTCAAGATAATGTGTCTCCTTTTCAGTGGCCCATTGGCATTATTGAAGAGACATATCCTGGCAATGACGGAGTTGTTCGAGTCGCTCTTGTCAAAACTAAAAGTGGTCGTTATAAAAGACCAGTAGTTAAACTTTGTCCTTTGCCAAGTCAATAGTTTATAGTAATTTTTCTAGGAAATAGTTTATTTAGGTTTCGATTTTTTTTGTTTTGTGGTTTTGGCATATTCGTATCTACTCAACAAATAGGGTCAAGGTAGAGTACAGAATTATTATTATTTTTTTTTTTTGTAATGATTTATAGATTTAGTTCTGGAGTAACCAGTTTTATGATTGAAAATCTAGGGTTTTCAATGTCGGGGGGTATGGTTACGCCACTGGCTTATTATAATTAAGTGGATCACTCGCCAGAGGGCGCGACCTTATTGTAGAAAAGAAGAGTCGAGAATTTAAAATCGGCACGTTAACGTTACTTTTTGTTCCGTTGTAGAAAAGTTTTTGTTTTTGACTTTGCTAATTCTCTCAATATTTTGTGGTTTCGGGGTTTAAAGAATAGAGCGTACTTTTGTCCAGTAGTGTTTATTATCAACTGTGTATCCTGCTTCTCCTTGGTTTCCAATCCTTGCACCCTTTTACACAGGTTTTGTACCCGCCTATCATTTACTGGGATTCAACCACGAACAACATTGGTAAGTGCATCTATATTTTAAACCTAATTAGTAGTAATTTACAGTCCATTGCTTATAGCGTAATAGCGTTCGTCTGGGTTAATATTTTAAAAGGATAGAATATCCCCGGCGCGTTCAGAGAGTGTACTTCACCAAATTTTAAAGCTGCTGCACAAAAGACAACCAGAAGATTTGCTGTCGCAAAGTGTGACGTTTAACTTGCCGGAAAAGTGACGTTTAACTAGCCGGTAAAGCTACTTTACCGGCTAGCTGGCTAGCTGGAAAAGAAGAGTGAACAAATGCCTGCCTCCCAACTTTTTATAAGCTAGCAATTGAAGCATTACATATATGATTGTGAATAAAATATTTTACACAAACCAAACATCTGGTTTTGTCTTGGATGTTCGATTTTTGGCCACTATTCTACCATGTAAAACAACGTTTTTCTGGTAGCACCCGGAACAATAGCTATTCGTATCACTAGGGAGGAAAGTGCCACTTTTCCTCACGTGGGTGAAGTTCACAGTGATCACCACCACTTTGATCTTTTTCTTGACCACAGTATACTTTCAGATCATATAAATAGCCATCTTTCAGACATACCTTGAACAGCTTTATGCCAAATTTATGTCTTTTGTTGCTTATGTACTGTTTGAATTTTAGTCTGCCTTTGAAAGGCACTATAACGTTTCATCAATACAGAATTATTCCCCGGGAACAATTTTTTGACTGGAAATATTCTCTCAGAATTTCTAGAAGAGGAGTTATTTTACAAAGTCTGTCATCTGCATAATGTTATACTGTATTATCAGCAAAATGCCAAGTTTTGAGAAGCATTTGAAATCGGTTACGTGGAAGAACATCACGGAGATTATTATGGTAAGTATAAAGAAACTGTTTGGCCAGCAAGATGAAATGGAAGGATGGTTTACAATAATTCCCATAAACAGTCTTGGAACTTTAATAAAACAGTTTCCTCTAAATTTAGCACAATGCCCACATTCATAATTTCATAAGACACATCATTATAGCACGTGTCTGCTTGATATGCATTTTAAATTAAACAAATAATTTAATTTATCGAACGGGGTGGAATTTCTGTTAGACGCCGTCCTTGTGACGCTTTCCAATTTTAGCAGCAAACTCTACTTGAAATGTGTATTAATTCCTATTAATATGAATCCGTCACAACGACGGCGTCGATCCGAAAAAAAATAATTTAATTTGTCGAAGGGGGTGGAATTTCTGTTAGACGCCGTCCTTGTGACGCTTTCCAATTTTCGCAGCACACTCTACCAAATATGCGTATTATTTCGTATTAATATGAATCTGTCACAACGACGGCGTCGATCCGAAAAAAAATAATTTAATTTATCGAAGGGGGTGGAATTTCTGTTAGACGCCGTCCTTGTGACGCTTTCCAATTTTCGCAGCACACTCTACTAAATATGTGTATTAATTCCTATTAATATGAATCCGTCACAGCGACGGCGTCGATCCGAAAAAAAATAATTTAATTTATCGAAGAGGGTGGAATTTCTGTTAGACGCCGTCATGTGACGCTTTCCAATTTTCGCAGCACACTCTACTAAATATGTGTATTATTTCGTATTAATATGAATCTGTCACAACGACGGCGTCGATCCGAAAAAAAATAATTTAATTTATCGAAGGGGGTGGAATTTCTGTTAGACGCCGTCCTTGTGACGCTTTCCAATTTTCGCAGCACACTCTACTAAATATGTGTATTAATTCCTATTAATATGAATCCGTCACAGCGACGGCGTCGATCCGAAAAAAAATAATTTAATTTATCGAAGAGGGTGGAATTTCTGTTAGACGCCGTCATGTGACGCTTTCCAATTTTCGCAGCACACTCTACTAAATATGTGTATTATTTCGTATTAATATGAATCTGTCACAACGACGGCGTCGATCCGAAAAAAAATAATTTAATTTATCGAAGGGGGTGGAATTTCTGTTAGACGCCGTCCTTGTGACGCTTTCCAATTTTCGCAGCACACTCTACTAAATATGTGTATTAATTCCTATTAATATGAATCCGTCACAACGACGGCGTCGATCCGAAAAATGTTATTTAGACTTAGACCAGCGCCTAGCGCCCATCGTTTTCTACGATTTGTGTCGTGTAAACAGGACTTGGTAGTGGGGGGTGGGCGCTGACTTCAGGCGCTAGCGCCGGGCGCTAACTTCACACAAGTCTTCTGTATGTATAATTATTTTTTGCTGGCATTAAATACGTTTTTTGCGCTATACGTTAGTGTTAAAATACCTTAAAGAATCATTTGCAGAACATTATTTGGGTAAAATATCCTATTTAAAATGTATAGTGTAAAAATTCTGCAAAAAATGTCTTTTTATTGAAACATTTATTCGTCTCCTAAAAAATGAAGGAACAGTTTTTAATTTTTTATCATTTAATCCCTTGAAATAATTATAAAATAAAAAAAAATTGCATTGTATTTTTTCTGAAAATGAGCTTTCAAACGGCTTATCACTTGAGATGTCATATTTGAAAACGAGGAATCCCTTCTACTGAAGATAAATTTAAAACATTTCCGCTGAAGTGTAGCGGCCAGTGAAAAGCAAAATTAAGCTTCTATGCAGAACTACTGTATATCCAAATTACAGAATTTCTTCCACCGTCCATATTATATAATAGACGTATGATGATCGTTCTGGTATCATCGCTGTGTTTCAAATATTTGTTATCAGGATGCGTCAGTTCCTACACCTAATATTTAAATAATTTAGCTAGTAAGGTAGGTATTCATTCATGAGATTTTGTTATTGTTCAGATTCTTTGATATATGATGGTCGAAATGGTAGCGTACCTGCCTCTCACCCAAAAGTCCCGGGTTCGATTCCCGGTCGTGGCAATGAAAAATACTGTGAGAGGGATTTTTTCCATTATACACGGATATTGGATGTGTGTCCTTTGTCTTTAAATGTGTAGCCCCCTTCCGCACAAGGCTCTTCTAGAGTCTTCTGGGATGAAGGGGATCGTAATTATATGGGGTGTATTTATATTTATTTATATTTATATTTATAGTTACCTCTATTTGCAGTCTTGGCATTGTAGACTATTAGGTAGGGTGGTGCCAATTAAGCGATAAATGCGGCAAATATGTTAAAATATCAGAAAAAATTAGTAGAATACTAAAAGCCCAATGCGGACATCGAAATGGGAAGTATTCACCCCTAAACATGGGAATAATACCCTCGACTTAAAATAATGAACAACACGATTTCATTCGCATAATAAGTTCAGGAAACATGATAATAGCCATCAAAAGCACATATAGAAATCAAAGTCCGAGGGTCCGCCACAGAAGTACATCGTGAATGGCGGTCTCGCTGCGATTTTCAAGGCAGGAGGAGCGAACCAAAAAGTGCATTTTTGACGTTTACATAAACATCGAATTTTAGACATTTCGTCACGTGACCACTTTTCACGTTTCTTTTTGTAATTTTGTGCATTTTCGCACGTGGACCGACACGGGGGTAATAGTAAAGTGGAAATAAAATCATTTTAGCACCTAGGACAATGATGAAAACTGGGGATACAACCACTTATTAATTATTCACTTACACAACACGTTATAATCACGGCAATTATAAAATTTTTATTTTAATATCAATCTACAGAGGTATTTTAATTAGTATTTTCTTTTCTAGTAGGTATGTAGGTAATGTAATACGAATAAGTTGCTAATAAAAGACATATAAATTCCCTTATTGGAATAGATGTGATTGTTTAATAATACAAACCTATAATTTAACAATGTCCTAAAACAGAGTACATAAACCATCATAAAGTCACCTCAGTCACCTTTCTTTATAAAATATATTAAAAGTCGATACTGCGTGAAAACTTGCAACATTGCAAGCGTAGAAAATAGGACCATTAAGTTAACCGGTCGTGTACTAAAATTGATGATGCGATAACAAAAATGAGATAAAATTTCCAGTGTAGTCGGTAAACAGCAAATGAAATCTACTGTATATATTACCTCCCATTAGTTCTCCTTACCTTTTTCTTTCCTTAACATTCTCTCCTCTCCCTATCTATTATTTTTCTAAAAATATATTAAAAATATGTTCTTTCTAACAATATTTAAGTAGACATTCAAATTCTGTTTGGCCAGTCTTTTCTACAATACCACATTCAATTAGAAATTAGCGCTAACTCTGCGTAATTCCAGCGCTGTTTATGATCAGTAGTAATTTTTTATTAATCTCATCACTAGAAATGAAAGTCTTTTTCGAAGATACAATGAATGGTCATTGGTAGGGTAAGTGATATCCATATTACATACTATTATATAGAGTGTAGCAGATTGTCTCATAATATATCGAATATTGTTTAGGATAATATTATTATTTGCATTAATAATAATTATTTACTATGCCATATATTTAGGAATAACTATTGACGACAACCTATGTTTGAAACTTTACTTAAACAATTTGTTGAAAAATATATTTTTTCGAAACATTGATTATTATTATAAACTTAAAAATATTGGCTGGCTTAATATGGAAAATGTAGTGTATTACGCATTTTGTTTCATGTATTCATTACTTTTTAATTTCAAAATTGGACTCTCTATTGCTAAATACCTAAGCGACTTCTAAGGTCTAACAAGTCGGAGTATTAGATTTACATACCGACTGACCATAACTATATCGTCTTTCGAGTTCCATGTTTCAAAAGTCTTTTTCTTAATAATGCTGTAGGTATGTATTTATATTATTAATATTCCTACACAAATAATATTTTCAAAATGCAGCAGTTTTAGACATAAAAAAGTTCATATTATAATTTTTAAGTAGATAGTAATCGCACATTTGAGATAAAAATATACCGTAAACTTGGGTGACTTTAATTTACTTTTGAAATCAGGTAATGTTATACCGGAAAGAGATAATTATTTACTCTTGAAGTAATTTTACAGGTCTTCGTTAGTAATTTAAATATCCCAAATCACAAAAATTCCAACATTACGAATTTTTTTTTATATAAGGGTGGCCAAAATCAGAAGGCATAGTTGGATCACTTTGGCCATCCTATATTTTACCATGAAAATACAAAGAGAAACGAGCATGCTCGACTTTGGCCACCATATATGATTTAAAAATATTCGTGAACGAAATTTCTCAAAAAAGGGTGGTAGTTTCAATAAAATGTCTATAACTTATCCTGGATAAACCTATTTCTCATATAAAAACAGAATGAAATTTTCACCTTTGGTTTGTGCGCCTGCACTGCACTGCTTGGTGAACCATTATTTTAATTAGGTTCAACACACTTATTTACAAATTTATTGATTAGCTCATGCTTAGTCTGAATGAAGAGAAACATCAAGAGATGATTCGAACGCATTGGAAATTCTCCTCTTTTTCTTATTTTTTGCCGTACTAGTAACTCTTGGTGTTTCACTTTAGATATCAATGGAATTAACTTGAATGCCCGTGGTGCTAGTATCTAGTTCTTTGATTTCCACTTGGACCAGCAATAAATTATTAAGTCTACTCGAATGTCCCCGATTGAAATGTTTTCCACAGCTTTCGCATTAACTTTTTTCCCTGCTTGTTGCTTCTCCTTGACTTGAGAATCCCGTGCGTTCTAGACGAGCACTCACATTAAGTTGTATATTGGGGTCGAGGTTTTCATTTGGTGGGATCTACTGAAAGACTTTATCTCTATTTAAAGGATAGATTCCTGCTTTTTCAAATCCACTCTTGAGGTTCTCTTTTCCAGTTTCAAACAAAGCTTCAGAAGTCGAGGGAAATCGAATTTTGCAATAATTGTTTTATTTGCTCCACTAAGTTTAAAATTGGTGATAATCTACCTCCATTTCATTTTCAGTGGCCAAAAGTATGCGATATCGAGGGTTGAATCAAAGGAGTCGTGTTTGGTGATAGACAAATGAAGTTTATTTAGTGTTGAGAACAAAAGTCCTGAACATGCACACTTATGTGTGATGAAAGGTTCCTGCCAAACACCTCAAGGCAGATAGAAGGGAAAACTCGAACCAGTTCTCGAATATACTGGCCTCAAGTCACTCACTTTTTAACCGATTATAACGAGTTCCATCAGGTTCATCTTCCATTAAACTATCTACTTATTTGTAGCCTTATATGGTGGTGGCAAACTTGTACACAATGCATTTTCACAAAACATTACGCTGCTGGTAGAATAACTAATTTAATATTCTTTCGGGGCATTCGCACCCCCTAGTTTCTCGGGTTGAACCGCGTCTGAGATTATTGGACTCTCGATGTTTCGGCTCCCATTTGTGTGGGGGAAGCACTGGTGCGGAAAGGTTACGTGCGGTAGGAGGGTCGCTGTATGGTGTTGGTGAGGCATTGTGTTGGTGAGGGTTGTATAGTCACCATCCCCCATCCATTAATCCTATAAATACGTCATCCCAACCTAGAACTCGTCAGTTCTCTCTAAGAAGTAGGCAGATTGAGATCTTAGAGACGAACCACGGTTCGACCTGGGTAGTAGGCAGATTAAGGCCCCGGACTCGAACCACTCCTTACACTTCCTAAAACAATCCTTTAAGTACTCTTGAAAATGGCTCCAATATGGGAGCCGAAATGTCGACACTCCAATAATCTCAGACGCGGTTCAACCAGAGAACGGAATATTTTTCATAGAGACAACCGCGGAAACCTATCCGAGCATTTCAAATAACTAGGTACCTATATGTATACTATAAGTATACAAAAACTGATTAATCTGAATATTTTTCAGATAAATCAACTTTTTGCCATATTTTCATAAAAAATATTGTTACGTTTAATTAGCTAACTCGCAAAATTATGGTAACGTATATGTGTATGCCCTCGGTTCGCTCGGCGGCTGCTTTAGGGCGTGGGAAGTAATTGAAGTTATTTTAGGGGCGCCAAGTAATTTTATTACCTTCCCCGTAGGTGTAAACACATATCACAAAATTATTTGGTGATTAATTATTATAAGAGTCCCAAAATCACTAAAAGAACCCCTATGTAGTAAGTTAACTAACAAAACAAACAATTAATCAGAAGTATAATTATAATTTATTAATCAAAATATTAAACTAATTCACAAAAAAAGGCGGGTAAAATGGAAAATATAATAATAATTATCGTATTCTTGGTTTATTTGCTGGTGTTTTATAGGTCGGTACTGTATACTTTTGGGTGAATAAAATGTCGGGATATCTAGCTCCCTATTAGAAATGGTTAGGTACCACGGAAGTTCTATTATATTTAGTACTAAGTTACACGAGTAGAATTATGTAAAATATTAAGTTTATTACAATACTTAACGGTCTCCCGCAATGATACCCGAGTCAAGATAGTTCAAATTTTGGGTAAACCTAGACAAAAATAATATAAAGCTAATTTTTGGTACAGATCATAATTGAGGGCTAAATAGTAATATACTAAAAGTCCTGGAGAATCCTCCTTCCGCAACCCCCTTTTCTCGCCCCCCAAACCCCCCCTTTTAATATTTTGATGATTTTCTCGAAAACTATCCACTTTAAGGAAAAATGTCAAGTGAGCATTTTTGAAGCTGATAAAATTTCCCTTCCAAAGACGTATTGCGAGCCCATATAGTACCACGTGGTACACACCAGTGGCGTATCAAAAGAAAGTCTGCCCCGAGATTAATTGAAATTTCTTGAAGGACACGTCGAATTTACTGATTTTAACCAAAAACTATAAGCTTGGCGAAAAATATCGTTAGCAATTTTTTTGTAGGTGATAAAATTGCAAATCCATTGATGTATAGAACGACCCCCCAGAATCAAAAATATTGAAACTGCTGTTTAATTTATACGTACATAACGTAAACATAAAATAAACAATTGAATTTAACATGACGTAAACATAAAATAAACAACGTAAACATAAATGTAAACTATAAAATACTATTTACACAGTCAAGCACAAACACCTTCGCCCTTTTGGAAGGTCCGGATCTCGCATTCAGTCTGGATTAGTGGAAGAGGGAGGAGGAGGAGAAACGAGGGTTTCTGGAGGTGGAGGCGAGTCGTCATATGTTGTTGGGTCATCCACATCCTCGTCCTCCTCGTCCAGGACGATAGGGGTGGCGTTGCTGCAACTTCGCCCTTGGTAAAAGGATAGGATAGAGCACTTGAGCCCTGCCTTTCCGCAAGTGCACGGCCCTAAGCACCCTTTCTTGCATTTGCAAGCCACCATTTTAAGCAGGGTTTGAGGAGCGGGCTCTGCGCACATTGTGACTGGCATGAGACCTTGTACGCTGGTAGCCCATCCCCAGTCACACGGGTTTTTGTCGACCCCCAACCATATTTGCACCTGGTGATAGCTTCTGTGGTGGGGAGGGAGGAGAATTTTACAAATGCTGAGTATCGCAGGGTGTTCAGCGTTCCCTCGTCTTCTCCGTAGAGGTTCATCAATATTTTCTCGCCAGCATTTCCTACTTCTTCCTAGTTGGAGTTTGGATCAAGGAAAATGCTGGCGAGGTCTATCCAGTGGGTTTTCTTTTGAAGATGTTGCACCACTTCATCTTGCCTTGCCAGAAAAGAGGTGGTGTCACACCCACTGTTGGCTTGCAGGAACAAAACCGTCTGTGGTGCTTGGATTTCTCCACATGTGAAGGAATTTGCTGGATATTGGGCGCACTTTGACCCATCTCTGCCGCCTTTCTGAAAGTACACGTTCGTATGTAGAGAGCTTAAGCCGTTGAGAAGGACCAGTAGGTCGGCGTCCTCTCCAATGATGAAAAATTGGTCGAACGATGAGTTCTTGGAGAGGGTAGTCCTCACTATATCAGCATCGCCGTCTTCTTGAGTTTGATGTACCTCGATACCAAGCCTCTCAAATTCAGTACGCATCATGGTGATCAGTCGGCGTTTGTTAGATTCATTTGAGAGCAGTTTTGCTTGGGACACTTGATGGGTGTTGATTCATCAAACAAAATGTCACTGCAAGAGAGAGAAGCAGAGCGTCGCAGGCGTTCAGCTGATTTAGTGCTCCTCATAGCTGCATCTTGTGGGTATCCATCAAAAACCACAGCTACGTTTTTACCAAAGCGGTTGACAACGTAGCTGACGTATCCCGCCACAATGGCTCTGACTGAATCATATATATGTATATTCAACATATTTCACTGTAAATAAAACAAGAAAAACGGTACCTATGTAATTTTGTTTGTTTAATGAATTTTCGGTATTTGTTTAATACTTGTTTAGTGTATGTTTATTTGAAGCCATATGTTACATCTAAAATGTTAAATTCAAATTCTTGCACGTTTTTTTAAAGAAATATATACCAACATTAATCAGTACAATGTTTACCGAAAATCCGATGTTATACTATTGTTTCGTTATTGAGGAAACTATGAGGCCTAGAGGCACCATTTTGGGATCAAATTGAAGCTAATTCAATCATCTACAAATTCATTTTCATGACTTTTCTCTAGGAGCATTAGTTTAGTCGGTACGTGTCTTAGAAAATGACCCTACCGATAAATTTTCACTTTTTAGAAAAAATTGCCCATCTTTCACTGGCTGTATCTCCGCAATCAATGGACCTAGAGAGCTGTGGTTGGGCTTTAGCAAATTTAGTTTTCTTTACAAAAGTATAGAATGAATATACCCGAAAAACGTTTCCTTAAGTTATTATTTAAAAAAGAAATGCAAACAAGTGTCAGAATTTCGCAGTTTTTCGAGCACCACGGGAGTCGCACAGGGTTTTCAGGGTTGCAAACTTGGGTATAAACTACTCTCAGGGGTCCTAATAATATATAAAACAATCGTAGATACATGCGCGTTTGCGATGTTTGACATTTCTTGTGTCGATATTGACTGGCCTAATATTGGTAGTAAAAATTAATTCTCCAGATTTACGTAAATCTCAGCTTTACGTCTCGGATAAACTTTTAATTTTTTTTTGGCTGAAGTAATTGTGATGAACTTCTAAAAGATTCGCAAGTAGACCACCTTTTAATGGTCGTTTTAGAGAAAAATATGTTCCTTCTAAAAAAATGATGCTTAGATAAAAAAAACAGAATAAATAGCAGAAAGTATATTTTTTAAAAGTAACTCTTCATTTGATACGCCACTGGTGGGTGCCATGTGCTACTGAATATGGATTGCGATACGTCATTGGAAGGGGATTTTTATCAGCTTCAAAAATGCTCACTTGACATTTTTACGTAAAGTTGATAGTTTTCGAGAAAATCACCAAAATATTAAAAGGGGTGGGTTTCGGGGGCGAAAAAAGGGGGTTGCGGAAGGAGGATTCTCCAGGACTTTTAGTATGTTGCAATTTAGCCCTCAGGCATGATCTCTACCAAAAATCAGCTATATATTATTTTTGTCTAGGTCAAATGCTATCTTGACTCGGGTATGAGACGGCGTGGCGAGGACGGTGCTCTGGGAGCCGGCTGGAGTTCCGCCGTAGGTATCGTCTCACCGTGGTGTTGAATAAGCCCTTCGTAATAGAGATGTGGGAAGATTACCAGGCTCTGGAGCAGGTAGCATCACGTAATACTCGGGAACCAGGATCATGCACGGAGTAAACCATGTATCAGGCAAAAAAAAGGAGTGTAAAAAACGCCTAAATAGAGAAAAAACCGAATGAGCACAGCGGCTAATAGAAATTGTTTGATATAAAAGAACATTAAAGTTAGAATATTAATTAATTGAATTTACAGATTACAATAAAAGGTTATATAAAAGTTTACTACAAACCTCCAACACAGGATCCTTATTGTTTGAGGCGTTTTCATCAAGAAAGGAATTTACCCAAAAAAAAAATCCGTAATTATACGATAAAGCGTAATATAAAGATTATTGAAACTAATAACTGTACTATACTATATTTACGCCGACCTCACAACTTGTTATTCGTTTTAAACGATAATTTAAATTCGGTAGTAGGTATTGTTGAAGTCACTGGGCACCTTTCTTTCACGGAGAGAAATGAATCGTTCCCGCTTCTAGGCTACGGCTCGTGAACAATTTTTCAACAAAAACTTACATGTGTTACTCACGCGCAGTGCGAACTACAATATACAGGGCGTATTTTAAATACGTATCATCCTTTCCTTACCTCAATAAAACAAAAAAAAACAAACAAAAAAAAATCGGCGAACATATCCAAAAGGTCAGTAACACCTACCTAATATAACCTAACCTACGAATTTTTCTTATTTTAATCAATTTTTATATCTTTGATGTGCCATGAGCCGATCGATTGATGGCTATCTAGAGTTTCAAGTTCATAAACATTTGTACTAATTTTACGTTTGACCATACACTTATTAAATTTAGGAGCTAGTTTGGACGAATAATAGTTAGCAGCATCCGACAAGCTATAATTTTTCTTCCAAACTATCTGACCGACTTCTAAAGATATTGGCCGATGCCTTAAATTATACCTCTCAGCACTCCTTTGGTAACATTTTTTTAAACGGTCCCTAACTTGAACGCAAATATCATTTAAGACTTTAACGTGTTGAGCTAGTTTATGTCTGTCTGTAAACTGTAGTGGTGCATTATTTGGTGCGTCTTCATAACTTCGGTACATTTTACCTGAAATAAATGGCTCTCTACCAAAATTTAAATAAGCGGGGCTATAACCTGTAATTTCATGTACAGCTGTACGAAGTGCAAACCCCAATTTTGGCAGATTTTCATCCCATACCCTCTGATTTTCATTAATGTACGACCTTATCATGGTTTTAAGCGTTTTGTTCACTCGTTCACAAGGATTTGCTTGTGGGTGATATACAGCATTGTAAACGAATTCACAATCGTATGATTTTACCATTTTACGGAACTGAGCACTAACATATTGCTTACCGTTATCACAAATTATTCGTTGCGGTACTCCATAAATAAGAAAAACATCTTCCTCGAGGTGTTTAGTAATGGCCGCGCTGTTTGCAGTCTTAAGGGGAAACAACAAGGAATATTTAGTAAAATTATCGTGTACAACTAAAACAAAGCGATTTCGTTTTTTCGACATCGGCAGAGGACCAATTAAATCAGTACATATGCATTGCCAAGGATAATTAATTACCCGAGGAGCCATAACTCCATGAGAAACCTTTTGTTCGGGTTTCTGCGATTTACAAATTTCACACCCTCTTACCAACCGCGCAATATCAACATTCATTCGAGGCCAATAATATTGAGAGGAAATTCGCTTCATAGTTTTAAAGAAACCTAAATGTCCAGCCGAGGCATCATTATGATTTTCCAACAAAACAGCTTGACGTAACTTTTTAGGAATAACCATTCGCCAATCATACTCACTATCGTACTGTGGGCAACCCGAGTTAACAAGTTTATAAATGTGGTTATTTTTAACCTTAAATTTAGGAAACTGATGTGGAATTTCCCTGATATTTTGAAGTAACTTAGAATACCAATTATCATGATCATCTTCTGTGACTTCTATATAACAAACAGCTCTTGACAAAGCGTCGGGTACAGCATGCATCGCACCTTTTCTATGAATTATATCGAAATCGTAGCTCTGAAGACGAAGTGCCCAACGAATTAATCGCCCACTCGGATTTTTTAAATTATGTAACCACTTTAAGCTATAATGGTCGGTAATAACTGTAAAACGTACACCCTCTATATATGGTCTAAATTTTTCCACAGAAAATACTAATGCTAAACATTCTAATTCAGTAGTGCTATACTTTGATTCTTGCGCAGTCAACGATCGACTTGCGTAAGTAATAACTTTTTCTCCTTCAGGAAACTCTTGGGTAAGTACACAACCAAGTTCCACTTGAGAAGCGTCTGTTTGAATGGTAAAAGGACGAGAAAAGTCTGGACATGCTAAAATTGGGGCCGAAATTAAACATTGTTTTATATCTAGAAATGCATTTTCCGCAGCCTCGTCCCACGTAAATTTTTGATTTTTTCTCGTTAATCGCGTCAAGGGAGATACCCGAGTTGCAAAATTTTCAACAAATCTATGATACCAAGAGATAAGACCAACAAACCTACGAACTTCTTTTGGTGTCTTGGGCGTCGGAAAATTAACCATTGATTCTATTTTTTCGGGATCAGGCCTCAAACCCTGTTGATCGACAATGTATCCTAAATATTTTAACTCGCCTTTAACAAATTCACACTTTTCTTTATTTACCGTCAGCCCTACCTTCAAAAGTCTATCAAATATTTTACCTAACACTTCGAGATGCATAGAAAAACTAGGAGTGGAAATAATTATGTCGTCAAGATATACAAATACATACGGCTCCAAATCCCCACCTAAATTATCGACTAATCTCTGAAAGCAAGCAGGAGCATTTTGAAGACCAAAAGGCATCCTATTAAAATGAAACAGACCACGGCCCGGGACTGTGAAGGCGGTCTTTTCCTTGGAGGACTCGTCAAGTGGTATTTGCCAGTACGCGCTTTTTAAATCGATGGACGATAAGACAGTGGCACCTCTTAGTCTGTCTAATATCATATTAATATAGGGTAAAGGGTATGCGTCTCGTTTCGTTACCTGATTTACCTTCCGGAAATCTACACAAAAACGATACTCTCCATTCGACTTTCTAACAACAACAACGGGAGATGACCAAGGTGAACTAGATGGTTCAATGACACCAAGTTTTAACATTTCGTCTACCTCAGTATTAATAATTTTTTGCATGTATGGAGAAACAGGATAGTACCTTTGTTTGATGGGTGCAGAATCGCCGGTATCTATGGTATGAAACACATTTTTTGCGCATCCCAACGAGTTACCTTGCTTGCTGAAAAAGTCACCTAATAATTCCTGCAACGCTGACGACTCATCTACTGCCAAAGAGTTCTGATGTATCACAGAGCATACCTGCATATTTTCACCTAAAGTATAAGAGTTATCCGTTAAAGAAGTGACAAAATTCATGTCCTTCCAGAAATCTACCCCAAAGATAATATTATCACTAATACCCAAAACTATCAATGCCTTAATTAACCTAATCCTATCATCTAACTTAATCGGCACCTGAATAACACCTGGGACATCACAAGTCGAACCATTTGCAACCGTTACAGTTGAAATATTTTTTTCTATATTTAAATTTAACCGTTGGAGTTTTGCCCAACCGGAACTACCAATAATTGTACGAGATGCTCCCGAATCTAAAAGTCCAACAAATGGAAGACCATATATGTCCACAGTCAAGTAAGGACGAGGATCACCTTCCCTGCTAGTAAATATACTTGAAATACGTTGACGTCGATACTCAATACCTATAAAATTCAACCAAGATTGCCATGACTCATTAGCCGGTTTTCTCACTTCCAAAGCCGCCGTCCGACCTACCGTCGACTTGAAGGAACGTTTTTTGAACAATTGCTACACGAATATCTAGTAACGCCAACTTTACCACATCTGAAACAAAATTTCCGCTCTCGCCTTTTCCCGCAATTTCGAAAATTATGTCCTAACTCATCACAGTTCCAACATGGTCGATTGCTAGAAGTACTTATTTCGTGGAGATGATTTCGATTAACCCTGTTGGATGGCCCAGGCTCGCCAGCTAAATCCGGTTCTAACATACTAATATTTGTATCCAGAGAGGTTCGAGGTCTATATGCTATTTGTCTATTTATTTCCCACCTTTTACATAGCTGTTTCAGTTCATCTACCGTCGCAATGTCCCCATGTGAACCTAATTGGTGAATATAATAAGGTAAAATATTTCGGCGCAGGACGTACAGCTTCTCCGGTTCTGAGGCTGGATTTCCTAACCTATTAAACAAATTGATCATGCAAGCAAAATATGTACCTATCGACTCATCTTGATTTTGATCACGGGCACGGATCAACTCCCATAGTTTTTCATTATGATCATGCGGTAAATACTCCTCCTTAAACAGTTTCACAAATGTCTGCCAAGAATCTACCTGTGAACGAATAGAAATGTACCAAATCAAAGCGTCACCTTTTAATAAATCAATAATGGAATTTTTCAAGTCGTCCTCCGATGCGTTGCGGGCAACCCTGTAAGTCTCAATCTTTTCGAGAAATGCGATAACACTCAACCCTGTTTTCCTAGCATCAAAAGTAACACCCCATTGACTCACTGGAACTCGATTTTGGTGGATCACCACTGCTGATGTAACCGATTGCGATGTCGCAGCTTGACCTTGGTTGGTTCCTAAATTTAAAGTCTTTTGCCCTAAAGAAGTAGAAGATCTGAAAGAAAAACACTTCCTATCCATTTCCGATTCGATAGTCCCCAATTGAGCTAACAAATTTGTAATACAATCTCTTCAAGTCGCGGCACCCTCGAGATTATCGTCAACCTGTAATCTATTTAACCTTCCGTACAAATGATGTAGAACTGAAAAAATAAATTTACCCTCGTCGCTCTCAGCTACGCCCTCGAAAGTGTCTAAAAATTTTTCTAAGTCCACAACCTTTTTGTTACAAATATTAATCTCCTCCTCGACGTTCGGATTAAATGACTCGTGCTGCACAACCTTACCGAAGCCCTCATTTTTCTGCTTATCTATCAACAATCGACGCATAGACCTTATTGTCTCCGCCTTAAATTCCGAAACACCCCGTACTACAAGTTCATATTCAAGTTCATCCCTTTTAAGATCATATGGATCCATATTTAAAATTAATCAGAAATATCGTAAATACGTAGCAATAGAAATTCCAAATATACTAAGTATACTTCTACTTTATATAGACTAGTAATATTATCACTAAATGTTACGGATAATAAATAAGTAGCGGTCAGTTCCCCTTTTACCGAAAAGATAGTATGAATAAAATCCTAGGTATTAAAAAAAAATGGGTAAATAACAAAAAACCGAAAAAAATGCACCAACAAGTTTACACACTAAACTAAAGATCGAATTATCAATCAATAATTATCAAATAACATCGATCCAAACATTATAAGTATATTATACTGGGTGATTAGTAAGCTAATGTCCCATCTACATGAAAGACGTGCATAAGCTCGCAGTCAATTTACATAGGTTACTTTTCCTTAGTAGTATATATTTTGTAATTACCAAAGGAATCCTCAGATTCGATCTACAAATTTATAGTTTGTAGACAGGGCAAGAAAAGCGACTATAGATAATAAATCCTTAACGTATATTTTCTATTCTTAATCGCCAACGTATTTATTTATATTGTACCGGGGAATAAATTACTGCTAATAATTATTAGAATAAGGAAAAATTCTCCTAACAAGTTACGCTACGCGAAGGAACATTTTCTACCTATAATTATTTGGATAATACTTAATAAGAACTTACGAGTTGTGTGTGAATGTTAAAATGTTACGAGTACCAATACGTCTTGAAAATACCAACAAATAAACATCATTCAAATATGACACTATATCACCTTAAGTTAATAATAATAAACATCACAGTTTCAAAAGAAACCAACCAATTAACATAAAAATATCAACAAATCACTCAAATCAGGTAAACAATGGCAATAATAAATGTAAAAAATCTTACTTACTTACTTACTACGAAAATTCTTATTGGCTACAAACAAATAGCAATAAAACCCGTGCCAATCAGAAATAAATTTCAATCTTTTTAAAAATGCGAACAACAATAATAAATATTAACGTTTCAAACAAATAACAACAAACAAATGGCAATGAAAAATGTCAGTACCAACATATTAATACATTTCAATGTAAAACCAATACCAACAATTAATAATATATATTAACGCTTACAAAAATATATATAACAACAAACAAATGGCAATGAAAAAAATTTCAACAGTACCAGAATATTAATAAATTTCAACGTTAAAAAAACAAATGTTAACAATTAATAATAAATATTAACGTTTAAGAAAAATATAACAACAAACAAATGGCAATAAAAAATTTCAACAATACCAGAATATTAATAAATTTCAACGGGGAAAAAAAGATGCCAAAAATTAATAATAAATATTAACGTGTATATATAAATATATCTACAATTAAACAGCAATACTACCGAAACGTTATTAATAAATTTTACTAGTTACAAAAAAAATACCAGCAAATAAAGGGAACCAAAAAAATATACGATAAAATTTTATATGAATGTAGAAATATTTCAATTCAAAAGCAAGTACTGATATTTCTTCACAAAACCTAAAACCTAAAAATATTTCATGTGTGTGTTTGAAGAACTGTCGTAAAAACTCCTGAATATGAATTAAAACTACTAAAAAAATATGCTATCTGGCCCCACGTTTTGGGCGCCAAAATATCTGTTACGTTTAATTAGCTAACTCGCAAAATTATGGTAACGTATATGTGTATGCCCTCGGTTCGCTCAGCGGCTGCTTTAGGGCGTGGGAAGTAATTGAAGTTATTTTAGGGGCGCCAAGTAATTTTATTACCTTCCTCGTAGGTGTAAACACATATCACAAAATTATTTGGTGATTAATTATTATAAGAGTCCCAAAATCACTAAAAGAACCCCTATGTAGTATTAACTAACAAAACAAACAATTAATCAGAAGTATAATTATAATTTATTAATCAAAATATTAAACTAATTCACAAAAAAAGGCGGGTAAAATGGAAAATATAATAATAATTATCGTATTTTTGGTTTATTTGCTGGTGTTTTATAGGTCGGTACTGTATACTTTTGGGTGAATAAAATGTCGGGATATCTAGCTCCCTATTAGAAATGGTTAGGTACCACGAAAGTTCTATTATATTTAGTACTAAGTTACACGAGTAGAATTATGTAAAATATTAAGTTTATTACAATACTTAACGGTCTCCCGCGATGAGACGGCGTGGCGAGGACGGTGCTCTGGGAGCCGGCTGGAGTTCCGCCGTAGGTATCGTCTCACCGTGGTGTTGAATAAGCCCTTCGTAATAGAGATATGGGAAGATTACCAGGCCCTGGAGCAGGTAGCACCACGTAATACTCGGGAACCAGGATCATGCACGGAGTAAACCATGTATCAGGCAAAAAAAAGGAGAGTAAAAAACGCCTAAATAGAGAAAAAACCGAATGAGCACAGCGGCTAATAGAAATTGTTTGATATAAAAGAACATTAAAGTTAGAATATTAATTAATTGAATTTACAGATTACAATAAAAGGTTATATAAAAGTTTACTACAAACCTCCAACACAGGATCCTTATTGTTTGAGGCGTTTTCATCAAGAAAGGAATTTACCCAAAAAAAAAAATCCGTAATTATACGATAAAGCGTAATATAAAGATTATTGAAACTAATAACTGTACTATACTATATTTACGCCGACCTCACAACTTGTTATAAACGATAATTTAAATTCGGTAGTAGGTATTGTTGAAGTCACTGGGCACCTTTCTTTCACGGAGAAAAATGAATCGTTCCCGCTTCTAGGCCACGGCTCGTGAACAATTTTTCAACAAAAACTTACATGTGTTACTCACGCGCAGTGCGAACTACAATATACAGAGCGTATTTTAAATACGTATCAATATAACCGATGAGCCTAAGTCACTACTGCTGAAAACGCATGTGTCAGATCACTTCTCGGTACTTTTCCAATTTAACATAAATAATATTTCAAAAAACACAACAGATAATTGTAGAGTAACAGATAGCATTGAATATCGTAAATTGAGAAGGTATTTATCAAAAGAAAATTGGACAGATATTTACAACAGTGAAGATGCCGAAATATCTACTCACTTATTTATTAATAAATTAAAAAATTATATATCCATGAGTTCTAAAAAAATTATTTATAGGGGAAATAAGAAAAAAACATGGATAACGAGTGGACTAATGAATACGATTAAACAGCGGGATTTACTCTATAAAAAATGGCAAAGCAAAAAAGACGATTTAAAAAGATTCGAGGATTTTAAAAAATATCGCAACAAATTAAATATATTAATTAAAGAAACAAAGTGTACTTATTATAAAAACATAGTAAACAAAAATCAAAATAATTCAAAAGTGCTGTGGAATACCGTGAAAATGTTAAGTTCGGAAAAAGCTATTGAGAAAGAAATTAAAGAAATAAAAAATGAAAGCCATACAATTATTTCAAATAAAAAAGACATTGCTAACTTACTTGTAGACTTCTTTACAGATATAGGTAAAAACTTGGCAGATAACTTAAAGCAAAAAGACGTAGTAACAGGACTGGAATATCGGGTCCAAAATTCCATTTATTTATCAGAAACAACTGAAGAAGAAGTAAGAGAAATTATACTAAGTTTAAAACCACATAAAGCACCCGGTATCGATGCAATAACATCTAGTACACTGAAAGAAATATTAGACTATATTGCCAAGCCCTTACGTTTCACAATTAATAAAATAATTAACACTGGAGTTTTTCCTCGACTACTTAAAACGGCTTTAATTAAACCTTTGTTTAAGAGTGGTGATAGACTGGAGTGTGCAAATTATCGACCAATTTCATTACTTTCTAATATAGCAAAAATAGTTGAGAAAATCATTGCAGTAAGAGTAACTAGCTTTTTAGAAAAATATAAAATATTAAATGATGCTCAGTATGGCTTCAGGCAAGCCAGGTCTACAGAAGATGCAATTGCATCTGTAACAGCAAAAATATACAAAGCTCTAGAAGAAAGTAAACCCACAATTTGTATCTTTGTAGACCTGGCTAAAGCTTTTGATACTGTTAGCCACTCCAGACTACTCGGCACTCTTGAACAAATAGGTTTTCGAGGTACTGCACTGACGCTTATGCAAAGCTATTTATCTGAAAGAACTCAGCAGGTAATCGTAGATAAAAATGTAAGTAAAGTGAGAGAAGTTGAATATGGAGTGCCACAAGGTACAGTGCTTGGGCCGTGGCTGTTCAACATTTATCTCAATAACTTATTTCACCAAGATACTGTAGGCCAGATAATTAGTTTTGCTGATGATACGGCTGTATTGTACACGGATATTACCTGGGATGCTGTACTGGTAAAAGCCGAAAATGACTTTAAAAAAATTAAAAATTGGTTTGATTCAAGAATTCTGACAATAAATTTTACTAAAACAAAGTACATGCCTTTCTCAATTAATAAAATAAATGCGCTTCCTTCCCTAAAAATTGAGGAGAGTTTTGAAATTAGACCAGTTAATGAAATTCAGTATTTAGGCATAACTGTCGACAGTTATTTAAAATGGGATAAGCATATAAATAAATTAACAAGAAAGGTCAGAAGTCTACTTGGGAAATTTAAATATTTTAAGCAAATCTTAGACTTAAAACAACTGTATAATTTGTACTATGCTTTTGTAGAATCCCAATTGCGGTATGGAATAATAGCTTGGGGTGGGGCATACAATTGTTACGTAAAAGGCTTGGAAGTTGTACAAAAATGGATCCTCAAAATCATACATAAAAAAGAAATAACTCACCCAACCGATTCTCTGTATAAACTTGCTAACGTCTTAGATATCAGGCAACTCTATTGTTATACCATAATCCTACAACAGAAAAGAAATAAATATAAACAAATGATTGATCATAAATATAAAACTAGATATATGGAAAGCTCAATTAAGATTCCAAAGGTAAGTAAAACTATAACTCAAAGATGTTTTACTTACCTGGGCCCACGTGTGTATAATATCACTCCAACTTGTAACCCCAGACTGAATAAATCTAATTTGCCTTATGGGCTTCTGGGTTTCAAAGTTTATTTTACCTATCGGCTGCTCAGATTTTTCCGGTGGGTCGTGAGTCAGAATATGGTGTTTAATAAATTAACAAACTTATTATTAAATTTGGTTAAAACCCTGATTTGTTAACAAAAGAACTTGAAGAGTGCACTTTAAGTTTCTAGCTTAGTAAGATTTAAAACTGCAAGTTATAAGAGATTAAAAGTTAAGGAATTATTTATCAAGTAAAATTAAGATAAATTAAGATAATTTTTGGGCGCCAGCTACTAAAAAAAATTAGTAACAATTTGTATGATATCAGATTTTCACAACAAGAGAAATAAAACGATTCAGCTCAAATAAATAGTATATTAACAAATAGAATAAACATTAATATTAACAAATTACTCTTGACAATGATAAAAAAATATATATTTACCTGAAGGGCAAAACAATGGAAATAAATGCCTGAAGGGCTATCACAATAAAAAATGAAAGAAAGACAATATTTTATCAACTGCAAGGCTTACATTTACAAGAACAATTACTGGCAATTATTTGTTACGCTGGAACCGAAGACCTGATGATGGAAATATGTTCTACCACAGACTTACAGACCTTAATTTCCAAGGATTTCCACGAGAATCTATTCCCTTGCCAAGATGGCCTATGCTGGTGTATACTGATCTTCTGGGTCCAGCTAGACTTCACCTGCACCTGGGAAAGATGTAGCCAATCCTGGATAAGATAATAGGATAATCTGGATTTCAGTCTGATGTGGTCTGGTAAAGTTGAATCTGTCGAATCCTCCTCTTGGTCTCGTTCAATAAAACATAAATATACCAGTGTCAAAAATGTACAAAGTAAAGTTGGAAATATGCAAGTTAGCTTACGGCTGATACAATTAGAAAAAAACTTACTGAAGGCAAGTTTCTTCTAGAAAAGTTGACTAAACAATTTAGCAAAGATATGAATTATAATAAATCAATTATTATAATTACAAAGATATGAATTTATTATTTTATTTTAAAAATAACTTAAGATATAAATTATAATAAACTAATTATTATAATTTCGAAACTATGAAATTTTAGAAATTACTCTAGATATAACTAGACAAGATTAAAGCAATAAAAATAATTCCTCTGAATAAGAAATTATGTTAGAAAGAAATTTGTTATATTATTTAAATTTAATAACAGTAATTAAATAGACAAATCACAATAAGACACTCGGAAAATTAAGTTTTAATATTGCTAAAACGCAATCTTTTCACAAATAGAAAATGTGTGAATCACAAAATAATTCAATAAGTAAGAAAGTAAAAAGTTAGGTATTCTGATTTTTATAACTAATTTAATTAGATTACTAATTAAAGTTAAATTCTACTATTTAATGTAGAACGATAAGAAACAATAAGTTTTATTTAATTCTCCCAATTGGAGTAAGAAATGGTAAGGAATGCTTTAATTATTCAATTAATTTACGATAATGAGATAATAACTATGAATTTTAATTAATTCAAATCGTATTAAGATATAGCAGGGAATAATTTAAATATTAAATTAAATTACGAAAAATTACAATAATCAAATTGTGAGATAAGATAAAAACCAATATTTTCCGTTAAGCGAAAACTATTAATTTCGAAGAGTTTTTTACCACCTTCCGCAAACGAAAGATATATGTGTAAGTGCATATATTTTATGAATAACTCGATAAAGATAATAACGATAATTGCAAATTTTAACTGCAAAAGATAATAAGGAACGGTAATAACATAAGTTAACTTGCAAGACGACACCACGTGTAGATATTTGCATGAAATCAATCACGCGTGGAGAGCACTAAATTTGGCTAAAATGCCGGCGTCAAACACACCCAATTGATAAATTCGATTTAAATCGATATTTATCACATTTGACTGTAATAAATAACCAACATGCTAAATATTTACTAGGCTACGTATTGCAAATAATACTTTATAACGATAAGATACAGAAAAATTCTACATCCGAGAAAAATAATTAGATATTCATAAAATTACGACTTACCAGTACGGAAGATAGGAAAAAGCTGGTGGAGGAGGAATGCTGTAGGATCGAGAACGTTTCAGTCCCGTCGACGCGCGCATAACATAGCTATATTTAATTGTCTCCGGTAGAAACCAGTTGTAACCGTAATTTACCAAATTATCGTTACACACCCCATTCGCTTCGGGTAGAAAATTTGTTAACTCTAGGAGTTACAAATTTTCGTTATCGTAATTACCCCAAATAAAGGATTAAAAAATAAAAAATAAGACATAAGACAAGATAGACAGGAAGGAAAGATACTGGGTTCTATTGGAGAAGTGATTAATCCCCTCGAACACATCCAAGTCAATCGACATGTGGCATGATCACAGATGAAATGGGATCAAACCAAAGGACATTATGCGCAGTTCTAGATGCAAGAAAAGCCTCGTTAATGTACCCTTACTCGGGAGTCCATGAAGAAAAACAAGGAAGATGCAAGAAGCAAATAACACTCGCCCAAAAGAATCACGAAAAGAAGAGAGAGAGAGATAGAGAAAAAAACCAGAAAGAAGTTAAGGAGAGGACACTAAGTCAGTCTCCAGAGACGTGGTTTGCCGCCTCAGTACTGTATAGTAGTTACCATTACTGAAATTGGACGCGTAGCTCCAAGAAAAGAAAAGGCGACGAGGTTGCTCCTGATTATAACACAGTGGCTAATTTCCCTGTCCGGCAATGAAACAGACTTGTATAAACAGCAGATCATTGAGAATCATTATGCTAGCAAGGCTCACCAGACTAGATGTCAGAAACTCTTGAAAAGCAGACACATCCTGTCCATTTACTATTAAAAGTAGCCAAACAGTGACGAAACCACTCCCATCACAATCAAGCCTCTCTGCACGATAAGTGGCCGTTTAGAGGGCTTTTACCTCACGCAGGTTAATCCGCGGTGGTAGTATTCGTTACCCCTTACCACAGGGCACTAAAATGAAATACTATCAAGTAGTATTCATAAGGAAAGGTATAATAAGATAATGAGTAAGATTTTAATCGAATTGATCGGTTTCGGTGTCCGGATCGGCATTACGTGTTAGTTTCATAATAAGATAGAATACGAGAAATGAAAGATAAGTTACGTTAACAAGTTACAAAACTCAAGATCAAGATTACAATAAATCGTAATCGGTATATCACGTATAGAGAAAAGTTAAAATAGAAATGCGAAAATAATCCAATAAATTTCAATAACTCATAGGTAACGCTAACAAATAACCACCCAGTATATTACGAATAATTTTCAATCACTTGTAATTCAAATAAATTAATCAGATAATAAGAAATTCAGATAAAAATCCACACGTTAAATTATAAATAGATAAGAACTCGTATTTATTCTCGCGACAAAAAAATTAAATCACAAAGTTCCAATAATGTAAAGTTAAATTCGGTAGGTAAATAAATCTCTTATTCCAACACTATTAAGTTTTCATAAATACTTTAAACCTTACTTGTAAAAAATAATAGGGAAATAAAGAAATCGGTAAACAAGATTTTATGTTTACAACGGCCGCAAATATCTTCACAATTTTAATTCAAAATACTTGCAAAAATAAGATAGTAATGAATAAGATAAGATATTCCACTTTAATAATGTCAATATCAAATAGTTGTAAAAATCAGTTTTAGTAATATGTACTTATGTTTAAAGTACGAAACATATACTTTCTTAGTTAGAATATTTTATACTTAGAAAATTTAGGTAATGGTTCCAGGTCTTATTGTTTGTTTGACTTTGGCTTATTTCTCCCTGAGAAAATCTGATTTCAATATAACTATAGTGCAGTTTAAATTCATAAAATATCAGGCCCCACGTTGGGCGCCAATTTTTGTAACCCCAGACTGAATAAATCTAATTTGCCTTATGGGCTTCTGGGTTTCAAAGTTTATTTTACCTGTCGGCTGCTCAGATTTTTCCGGTGGGTCGTGAGTCAGAATATGGTGTTTAATAAATTAACAAACTTATTATTAAATTTGGTTAAAACCCTGATTTGTTAACAAAAGAACTTGAAGAGTGCACTTTAAGTTTCTAGCTTAGTAAGATTTAAAACTGCAAGTTATAAGAGATTAAAAGTTAAGGAATTATTTATCAAGTAAAATTAAGATAAATTAAGATAATTTTTGGGCGCCAGCTACTAAAAAAAATTAGTAACAATTTGTATGATATCAGATTTTCACAACAAGAGAAATAAAACGATTCAGCTCAAATAAATAGTATATTAACAAATAGAATAAACATTAATATTAACAAATTACTCTTGACAATGATAAAAAAATATATATTTACCTGAAGGGCAAAACAATGGAAATAAATGCCTGAAGGGCTATCACAATAAAAAATGAAAGAAAGACAATATTTTATCAACTGCAAGGCTTACATTTACAAGAACAATTACTGGCAATTATTTGTTACGCTGGAACCGAAGACCTGATGATGGAAATATGTTCTACCACAGACTTACAGACCTTAATTTCCAAGGATTTCCACGAGGATCTATTCCCTTGCCAAGATGGCCTATGCTGGTGTATACTGATCTTCTGGGTCTAGCTAGACTTCACCTGCACCTGGGAAAGATGTAACCAATCCTGGATAAGATAATAGGATAATCTGGATTTCAGTCTGATGTGGTCTGGTAAAGTTGAATCTGTCGAATCCTCTTCTTGGTCTCGTTCAATAAAACATAAATATACCAGTGTCAAAAATGTACAAAGTAAAGTTGGAAATATGCAAGTTAGCTTACGGCTGATAAAATTAGAAAAAAACTTACTGAAGGCAAGTTTCTTCTAGAAAAGTTGACTAAACAATTTAGCAAAGATATGAATTATAATAAATCAATTATTATAATTACAAAGATATGAATTTATTATTTTATTTTAAAAATAACTTAAGATATAAATTATAATAAACTAATTATTATAATTTCGAAACTATGAAATTTTAGAAATTACTCTAGATATAACTAGACAAGATTAAAGCAATAAAAATAATTCCTCTGAATAAGAAATTATGTTAGAAAGAAATTTGTTATATTATTTAAATTTAATAACAGTAATTAAATAGACAAATCACAATAAGACACTCGGAAAATTAAGTTTTAATATTGCTAAAACGCAATCTTTTCACAAATAGAAAATGTGTGAATCACAAAATAATTCAATAAGTAAGAAAGTAAAAAGTTAGGTATTCTGATTTTTATAACTAATTTAATTAGATTACTAATTAAAGTTAAATTCTACTATTTAATGTAGAACGATAAGAAACAATAAGTTTTATTTAATTCTCCCAATTGGAGTAAGAAATGGTAAGGAATGCTTTAATTATTCAATTAATTTACGATAATTAGATAATAACTATGAATTTTAATTAATTCAAATCGTATTAAGATATAGCAGGGAATAATTTAAATATTAAATTAAATTACGAAAAATTACAATAATCAAATTGTGAGATAAGATAAAAACCAATATTTTCCGTTAAGCGAAAACTATTAATTTCGAAGAGTTTTTTACCACCTTCCGCAAACGAAAGATATCTGTGTAAGTGCATATATTTTATGAATAACTCGATAAAGATAATAACGATAATTGCAAATTTTAACTGCAAAAGATAATAAGGAACGGTAATAACATAAGTTAACTTGCAAGACGACACCACGTGTAGATATTTGCATGAAATCAATCACGCGTGGAGAGCACTAAATTTGGCTAAAATGCCGGCGTCAAACACACCCAATTGATAAATTCGATTTAAATCGATATTTATCACATTTGACTGTAATAAATAACCAACATGCTAAATATTTACTAGGCTACGTATTGCAAATAATACTTTATAACGATAAGATACAGAAAAATTCTACATCCGAGAAAAATAATTAGATATTCATAAAATTACGACTTACCAGTACGGAAGATAGGAAAAAGCTGGTGGAGGAGGAATGCTGTAGGATCGAGAACGTTTCAGTCCCGTCGACGCGCGCATAACATAGCTACATTTAATTGTCTCCGGTAGAAACCAGTTGTAACCGTAATTTACCAAATTATCGTTACAAACTGAAATAAAAAATATTAATTCTATACAATTATTCAAAAATAAAATGAAAAAATGGTTACTAAACTCAAATAGATTATCTAGGTACTCACCAACTTATTGACATTAAAAATACCTATCCTTAGAAATATGAACAAATCATAAAATGGCATATGCATATATAATTATTAATTTGGTTGTTAGATGTATAAGACTGTATGCGTATATGTGTAGGGTTTCTAAGAAATAATAAATCTAATTATTTAATTTATATAATGTATAGAATAGTAAATTTTGTTTTTTTTTACTTTAGGTTTTTGTATTTCTATAATCTTTTAGGAAACGGAGAAGCAAGGAAGTACGGCAACATTAACCACCGACAAAGTTTTACTTTTTGTGGTTTTTCTTCCTGTTTGTTTGCTTTTTTTTTATTGTTTCATGTTGTACATATTTAATTGACAAATAAACATTTATTATTATTATTTTTATTATTATTATTATTATTATTATTATTATCATTCCGACAAAGTATTACTATAATATGCATTTTAACGTTTACAGAATTAAAATGAAAGAAACGGTAAGTTCTCAGTTTGTAATAGCAATATTTATTTATCCATCGCGTAATTTGCAGGACGTGATTTTCTATCTCTTGCATATCCTTCCCTTTCTAAGAACACTGAAATACGATGGGTATACACCACACACGCTTGAAAGGAAATATCAGACGTAGGAGACCGTGTGTGTCGAACAAGACAGGTATATTAACGTAAAGAGAGTGTAAAATATCTACCGGTCAAACCTTGTAATTGATAACATGCTGACGACGTGTGTGATACATAAGGTGAAATATCATTCATGATGACGGCATTCTCTCCGGAGCGCTCTTGGCCTCTTAAGATTTGTATTTCATTCACCTCACTTATTAGATTATTAACTTCGGTTTCACCTGATGTGAGTTTTTCAGCAAGCATATTGACCACTATCTTTGCCACATTATCAGTTAGCGATTTTATAAACGTGGCATAATTGTTTTCACGTTTTCTAATTTCATTTAGATCTACAACAATTTCTTATATATTAAGATTAATCTCTTTTTTAAGTAATCCATCCCTTCTTTATGCTTACGATCCTTATCAGTTATTAAGATTTGTAGTTCATTCACCTCACTTCATTTAGGTAATTGGTCTCCTGTAAGGCGCATTTTCGCTAGTTATGATATAATTCTAAAACTATCAACCTGGGGCAAGGCTGTACGTGTACGTCTAACACCCACAACAATTACACAATTTACACACTACACAACTCTTGTAACATGAGTTATGCGAAACACTGAAATAGCCTAAGACCTGGATATCATAAAAGAAAAGTAATATGGTTATAATGTTGGAAGAAAACGAACAATATTTAATGGTTTTAACACTGGCGCACTCAGCAGAATTTTAAATGCTCTTGATTATGACGACGCCGATGTATATATAGTCAAAGAAAACGACATAGTAGAGGGACGAAACAGGAAACAGGGTAAGACGGATGCTGTTTCTACCCTCCAGCTATTCCGTCCTTTACATCGCTTACATGAAAGCGAGAGAGTTGTTTGTCATGTTCTGTTGCGCCTGCTCGAGTGAGAAGGACTTGTTCAGAATCACACTTAGTTTAGTTATATACTCGTTCCTGCGAATGGGCTCATTTCGGAAAATTTTTTTAATTTATATTCCGAAAGTACACTTTGTAATTAGTAAATGTGCAAAATATTAAATTTTTTTTTCAACTGCTTCTCCCTCAAAATAAATAATGAAAACAGAGCGGTGTGACGTCACACCACTCGCAGCGGTCGGCCCCTAGCTTGTTTCCTATAGTTTCATACCGGCGGCAGTCACGGTCCCTAAAGAGACGGTTGTCTGGTAAGTCAGGCAGAGTGGAGGAAGATACGTCATCAGTTACGTCACAAGAATGCCATTGGGTACAGCTGCACCCAGAAGCCCAGAATGCTTCAATTTGCATATGGACTTTGTCGTTGAATTTTATGGTTTGTGTCGTTTGTGACAGTATCGTGCTCAATTTGTGCTTTAAAAGACATTTTATTGGTGTACTCTTCTTAACTAAGTTTATATTTAATATTTTATCAGCTGAGTGGGAGGTAGGTAAACAGAAACACGTACCTACTTTATGTTAAAGATTACACTTCAAGCTGACAAAATTAAACAAGACTTTTATTTTTAAGATGACTGGAACAATTTGTAGTATCGCGACTTGCAAAAGCAATCGGGAAAAAGCAAAAAAAGAAGGGGAAATTATTAGGTTCTTCACTTTTCCGAAAAATAACAGTATTAGAAAAGAATGGATTCGGCTGTGCCATAGAAAGGACAAATTTAATCCATTGAATAAACGCATTTGCAGCAAACATTTTGAATTGGACGATTATGAGGACGTAATAGAAGCTAAAATAAGAAATACCCAACCAAAAAAATTAAAAGAGACGGGTAAGTTTCTTAATAAATATATATTAAGATCATAACCTAAGAAATAATTTTTAATTTTAGCTATTCCCACCTTATTTTTACCATTGAAACCTGAGAAAAATTCAACTGATAGAAGTAAACGGTTGGAAATAAAAGAACAAAAGGAGATCGTGGCTACACTTTTATCACCTAATAACGAGCCTAATAAGGATTTACAACATGCAATTAATGATAATCTCGCAATTAATATTGAAGACCTACCATCGACTAGCAAACAGAGTCCCTATGAAATTTTATTTGAAAAATACAGTGCGCTTGAAAAAGAAAATGAAACTATAAAAAGTGAAATATTGAGTAATAAAAACGATTTTGAAATTTTGCTTGAAAAAAATAAAAACTTGCAGAGTACTATTGATGAATTGGAGACTGGTTTGGAGGTAAAAGTCAAGGGACTTTTAGCGGACTTTCTGACAACTAATCAGTTGGAAATTTTATTAAAAAAGAAAACAAAAGCAAGATGGACAAGCGATGAAATTTCAAAAGCCTTCACTTTACGTTATTTCAGTAAACGAGCTTATATTTATGTAAGACAAACGCTGAAATACCCACTACCAGGGATATCAACCTTACAAAGTTGGGCGTCAAATGTTGATTTGCAGCACGGTCTATTAAAAGATGTTTTGAATATATTAATATTTGTGGTAAAGACAAAACTGATGTTGATAGGTTAACAATTCTTTCATTTGATGAAGTGAAAGTATCTTCACTTATTGAATATGATCAAAAATGGGATGAAATAGTAGGTCCATATACCTATATGCAAGTTATTATGGCAAGGGGACTCTTCAGCCAATGGAAACAACCTATATTTATTGGGTTTGACACTAAAATGACGAAATCCTTGTTGGAAGAAGTAATAATTGAATTAAACAAGATTAATTATGATGTCGTGGGTTGTGTATCAGATTGCGGAGGAGGAAATATAGGGCTCTGGAAACAAATGAACATAACTATCGAAAAAACATATTTCATCCACCCAGTGACCAATAACAAAATATATTTTTTTGCTGATGTCCCTCATGTGCTAAAATTAATAAGAAACTGGTTTTTGGATTATGGATTTATTTTAGAAGATGGTCAAATTATAACAAAGGATCCGGTAAAAAATTTAATAGAAGGATCAACTGCTGAAATAAGTTCTTGCCATAAACTTAGCCAACTACACATTACTTGTGAAAGAGCTCAAAGGCAAAATGTATCTTTAGCAGCTCAGCTTATGTCACATAGCACTGCTACAGCCATAAAACGCTATTTACCTGGGGAAAACAAGCAACTGGCTGAAAATGTAGGAACTTTTCTTGAACTGCTTAACAGATGGTTTGATATTATGAACTCATATAGTCCATCAGCATCAACAATTACAAAAGTTCCCTAGGGAAAAAATTTAGAGGAACAGAATGAAGTTTTGGAGACAGCTAAGCAAACTTTTACACGTATGCGTGCAATATCTAAAAATGCAATGCAAATTTTTCAAAAAGGCGCTGTTATTTCAACTATCTCTCTACAGGATCTATACAAAGACATGAATGAAAAATATGGGAAGTCATATATTTTAACTCATCGTCTAAATCAAGACTGTCTTGAAAATTTATTTTGTCAGGTAACTATATAGCATCGTAATATGTAATAAAATGTGATAATAAAATGTTTCGCTTTTTAGATTTGGACAAGAGGTGGCCTACACGATCATCCCGCACCACTTAATGCAATTTATAGATTACGGATGATTCTTCTCGGAAAAAACCCAGGTATGGTACAAAAGAATGCTAATGTGCGGCTTACAAGAGAGACCGAGCAAGAAGAATTTATGTTAGCCAGTGCCTTAAAGCAGGCTAAAATAAAATCACCAGGAGTTGTGAAACCTAAGGAAACGTCTGATGAAAACTTGGAAATATCTAGTGATACTTCAAGTTCAACATCTCTATCTAGTTCTCTTCAAAATATGTGTGAAAAGGATGGACTGGTTTATATAGCTGGTTATTTGGCTAGAAAACACAAAAAAGAATTCCCTGAACTAGGCTGTTATACCTATAAAAAGGAAGCAATGAATATGCATTCTTATGCTATGCCGTCTTGGGTACAAAGCCTTTCTTTTGGTGGCTTGACTGAACCATCTCCTTCCTGGCAAAAAAATGTTGAACGCATGGATAAACGGTTTATTAAGTTACATGGGGAACATTTCAGATTCAATAAAAATATTATTAAACGAACTACTAAATTTATATTTAAGAAAGTGTCAAATGTTCCTCTTAAATTAGTACTATCATTTGTTAAACAAAGAATATTTGTAAGAATTAAATATATTAACATGAAGAAGAATGCATCATCCTATTCCTCACAAAAAAGAAAAGCTGATACCGATGAAGGACGCAAAACAGCAAAAAAACTTAAGAAATCCATTATATAATAAAAAAATTTCCTGAATTCTAATGAAGTTTTCTTTTAATAAATCTACCCCATTTAAGTCTCAACCGGTAACCTAGACTCGTGTAAATAATAAAATTATTTTATTGATAAACTATAAACATCACGTCAAAGGCGTAGAGGTTATTTCCCAGTTTTAAACTGGTTAATTTGAATATTTTTTAGATACTTGAATCAATTTTTAAGGATAGGAATTTACAGAATCCCAAAATAGAAAAGGAAAAGAAAAAATTACTGAAATGCCACAATTAACATTTAAACAATATGTATTGTTCAATACGCTTGCAAGTAACTAGAGAACTTATTTTAACAATAATTTAGCCGTCCGGGAAAATTATTCAACATCAATAAATTAAATTCGATTATTTAGACAACAGAATTAGTAATAATATCTAGAGTTGAATATAAATGGTAATATAAATATCACAGAACATGTAAAGTAAATATAAATTTAGCATTCTTGTGACGTAATCAGCTGCTGAGCTACTATTGGTCAGAAGTTACCAGACAACCGTCTCTTTAGGGACCGTGGGCGGCAGTTACTACACACACGGCGGAAGTGGTAATTTCGTTCATCTTTTAAGTGCTTCGTCCTTGGTACAGCGAAATCTAAATACCATATATCCGTATAACTCATAGAACCAGTGGAGTCGGGTGGTGTGACGTCATAGCCGTTTCAAATATGTTACGAATTTGGAATCAAATATTAGGGTTAATATTAATGCTAGCGATCTAATTTTTTCACTATATACTTAGAGGATGAAATACTTACGGAAAATGCTAAAATAAATTAAAAAGCAAATATCACGAAATGAGCCCATTGTGGAATACATATATGGTAAGTGTAATATTTAGGCACAGACTATTTAGGTAACAATTTATATTAATTGAAATTAAATATTATAACTAGGTACTGTTTATATGTTATTTGTGGTATTTCATAAATTATTTCTTTCCTTTTCATTTTTGGGATTTATTACCACATTCCTTAAGATTCCTATCCAAAAAATTCAATTTATCTAAAAAATATTCAAATTAACCAGTTTAAAACTGGGAAATAACCTCTACGCCTTTGACGTAATGTCAGAGGATCAGTTAGAGGGTAATAGGAATTAAATTAATACAAAGATACTGCGCTGACGTTTCGGAAACTATATCCGTTTCCTTTTTCAAAGTTTAGGCTTTAGATTTTTATTTAACGTGTAGAATAACACAGCATAAAATAAAAATTGTTTTTCTAATTTTGACATATAAAGTGACATATTTTGTTATTGAAACAAGTGACAAAACGTTCTACTTTATGTAACTGGTTACATAATGAAAACCATTATGTAACTGGTTACGAAAAGTAACGATCAGCGTCACAAAATAGATCAGCGTCTATTAAAAGTCAAGCCAAATGACAAGATAATTTAAACTGACACTGACCTACTAGATAATTGTTATTTAAATTATGCTTGTAAGTGATCAAAATTAAAAACTTGTATTTCCCATTTTTCGTCAAAATTAGAAAAAATCTTGTATGTAATATGTTATGAAACATGATTTTATGTAACTCGTGCGATATTGGGGGATCTCGCTTCGCTCGTCCCGCAAACTTACACTTGTTACATAAAATCATACTTTTCATAACTGATTACATAAATAGCTATTATATCATTTCCATAGATACCTACTTACCATAGAAATGTTGAAAAATATACTAAATAATATTAATTTTATTGAGTTCTTCTCTCAACATTGGTAACCAAGTTGAACAAAATTCTACCGAACAATTTGATACGCATTTATCTTCATTAAGTAAAATTATTGCGGATTCTTTGATTTTTCTTTTTTTGTTATCTGCTTCTTTGGTCAAAATTTTTGCTGAATCCCATTTTATCCTGTGATCGTTTTCCCAAGCATGTTCACAAATTTTAGATTTTTCAATATCACCTTTTCTAATATAACTTTTATGCTCGCCCAATCGTACATTAAGTGGTCTAGATGATTCACCCACATAATGTTTATTACACTCGCACGGGATACTTGTAACACCAGACTGAATAAATCTAATTTGCCTTATGGGCTTCTGGGTTTCAAAGTTTATTTTACCTGTCGGCTGCTCAGATTTTTCCGGTGGGTCGTGAGTCAGAATATGGTGTTTAATAAATTAACAAACTTATTATTAAATTTGGTTAAAACCCTGATTTGTTAACAAAAGAACTTGAAGAGTGCACTTTAAGTTTCTAGCTTAGTAAGATTTAAAACTGCAAGTTATAAGAGATTAAAAGTTAAGGAATTATTTATCAAGTAAAATTAAGATAAATTAAGATAATTTTTGGGCGCCAGCTACTAAAAAAATTAGTAACAATTTGTATATCAGATTTTCACAACAAGAGAAATAAAACGATTCAGCTCAAATAAATAGTATATTAACGAATAGAATAAATATTAACAATACAAATTACTCTTAACAATGATAAAAAATATATATTTACCTGAAGGGCAAAACAATGGAAATAAGTGCCTGAAGGGCTATCACAATAAAAAATGAATGAAAGAAAATATTTTATCAACTGCAAGGCTTACATTTACAAGAACAATTACTGGCAATTATTTGTTACGCTGGAACCGAAGATGGAAATATGTTCTACCACAGACTTACAGACCTTAATTTCCAAGGATTTCCACGATGATCTATTCCCTTGCCAAGATGGCCTATGCTGGTGTATACTGATCTTCTGGGTCTAGCTAGACTTCACCTGCACCTGGGAAAGATGTAACCAATCCTGGATAAGATAATAGGATAATCTGGATTTCAGTCTGATGTGGTCTGGTAAAGTTGAATCTGTCGAATCCTCTTCTTGGTCTCGTTCAATAAAACATAAATATACCAGTGTCAAAAATGTACAAAGTAAAGTTGGAAATATGAAAGTTAGCTTACGGCTGATAAAATTAGAAAAAAACTTACTGAAGGCAAGTTTCTTCTAGAAAAGTTGACTAAACAATTTAGCAAAGATATGAATTATAATAAATCAATTATTATAATTACAAAGATATGAATTTATTATTTTATTTTAAAAATAACTCAAGATATAAATTATAATAAACTAATTATTATAATTTCGAAACTATGAAATTTTAGAAATTACTCTAGATATAACTAGACAAGATTAAAGCAATAAAAATAATTCCTCTGAATAAGAAATTATGTTAGAAAGAAATTTGTTATATTATTTAAATTTAATAACAGTAATTAAATAGACAAATCACAATAAGACACTCAGAAAATTAAGTTTTAATATTGCTAAAACGCAATCTTTTCACAAATAGAAAATGTGTGAATCACAAAATAATACAATAAGTAAGAAAGTAAAAAGTTAGGTATTCTGATTTTTATAACTAATTTAATTAGATTACTAATTAAAGTTAAATTCTACTATTTAATGTAGAACGATAAGAAACAATAAATTTATTTAATTCTCCCAATTGGAGTGAGAAATAGTAAGGAATGCTTTAATTATTCAATTAATTTACGATAATTAGATAATAACTATGAATTTTAATTAATTCAAATCGTATTAAGATATAGCAGGGAATAATTTAAATATTAAATTAAATTACGAAAAATTACAATAATCAAATTGTGAGATAAGATAAAAACCAATATTTTCCGTTAAGCGAAAACTATTAATTTCGAGGAGTTTTTTACCACCTTCCGCAAACGAAAGAGATCTGTGTAAGTGCATATATTTTATGAATAACTCGATAAAGATAATAACGATAATTGCAAATTTTAGCTGCAAAAGATAATAAGGAACGGTAATAACATAAGTTAACTAAAAGACGACACCACGTGTAGATATTTGCATGAAATCAATCACGCGTGGAGAGCACTAAATTTGGCTAAAATGCCGGCGTCAAACACACCCAATTGATAAATTCGATTTAAATCGATATTTACCACATTTGACTGTAATAAATAACCAACATGCTAAATATTTACTAGGCTACGTATTGCAAATAATACTCTATAACGATAGGATACAGAAAAATTCTACATCCGAGAAAGATAATTAGATATTCATAAAATTATGACTTACCAGTACGGAAGATAGGAAAAAGCTGGTGGAGGAGGAACGCGGTAGGATCGAGAACGTTTCAGTGCCGTCGACGCGCGCATAACATAGCTACATTTAATTGTCTCCGGTAGAAACCAGTTGTAACCGTAATTTACCAAATTATCGTTACATACTGTATATACATTTTTTTGAATTTTGTTCAGGATTTAATGGTTTCGTTTTTGTCAATATGGATCTTAAAGTATTATTTGTTTGAAAAATTGTCCTAACGCCAAATTTTTTACCGACACGCCGTAATTTCTCAGATAAACCTTTTATATATGGAATTAATGTCGAATAATGATATTCTGGTTTTGGTTGCACCGGATTATTGTTAACTCTATTTTCAATGTTCATGAAAGTCTTATCAACAAATTCTTTCGGGTATTCATTATTAATTAAAATTTCCCTGACAAATTGCCTTTCATGTTTGAATATTTCTGTTGGAAACACATTTTAAATATCAGTGACGTCATTTTTTCATTCTCGAAAATGCGTTAACTTTTCAAAAATAATGTTAGTTTGTCAATCTGTCAAAAAATATTGTATTGTCATTATGATCTGTGTTTATTCTGCTGTGTTCTGTAGAAAAATCTTGTGAAAAATAAAGTTCAAAGTTGCTGAATCTCTACTTTAAAATCGAACCGTCTAGGCCGGGTGAAGCGGGTAGCTTAGCAACGGTGAGACAACATTAGTGGCGACCGTGACAGGACATTAAGTTGAAGGTATTCGGCGGCGACAGTTAGACACAAGGTTTCTTATTATTACTGTTTTAAACATTTTTAAAAATGGCTGATATTGAATCAAAGAAAAAACGTAGAAGGGTGCTTAGGGCCAATTTCACCAAAGCTGCCAATGAGCTGGATTCATTTTTAAAAGCTGAGAAGCCTGCTTATGAAGACATTGAGATTTCCTGGGAATGTTTGAAACCAAAATTTGACGAATTACACAATTGTGATAATGAAGTACACGAGGGTCTTTTAGACAGTGCTACGGAAGAACAGCTTATTGCAGATAAGGAAAGCTGTGATGCCTATGTTAAAAGGTTCACTGAGTTACGGTTAAAATGTACAAAAATGCTTAAGCCGAAGACTGTAGATGTAATGTCAGTAAATATAGGACTTTCTACCGGTGAAGAAGCTCCCGCAGGAAAACGCAAATTTAAGCTTCCACAAATTCAGTTTAAGCATTACGATGGCAATATAAGAGAATGGCTAGCCTTCTGGTCCCAATTTAAGAAAATTCATGAGGATCCTGGTATAGACGATAGCGACAAAATTGAGTACTTAGTTCAAGCTACCGTTCCAGGGAGTAGGGCACGTCAACTTGTAGAAAGTTTCCCTGTGATAGGGGAAAATTATGGAAAAATAATTGAATGCATGCAGGAAAGATTTGGAAGAGAAGATTTACAAATCGAGGTATATGTGCGAGAACTATTAAAGCTAGTTTTAAGGAATAGTATGGCGCATGAAAAGTTAGATATCTCTGTGCTGTATGATCAAATTGAAACACAGCTAAGGGCTCTTGAAACGTTGGGTATAACTTCGGATAAATATGCAGCAATGCTATTTCCTTTAATTGAATCTTGTTTGCCACAAGAGCTCCTAAGAACTTGGCAACGCTCATCTTTTAGTTCATCTACTGATAGTAATAAGAGTTCGAAGCAGTCATCAGATTCTACTCTAGAAATTAGACTTAAAAATCTCATTAGTTTCTTGCGGTCTGAGGTAGAAAATGAACAGAGAATTTGTTTAGCAAGCGAGGGTTTTGGCCTATCAGAACATTTTAGTAATCTGAAGTTGAGATCTACTGATGAGCATAGCAAGAAAAAATCAATAAAAAATTTACCCTCTTCCACAGCAACAGCGACAGGTTTAATAAACACTGACATTAATAAATGCATTTTTTGCACGGGATCACATGGAAGTGATGCATGTTTTAAAGCTCAAAAAATGACTCTCGGTGATAGGAAAATATTCTCAGTGAGAAGAAGGCATGTTTTCGTTGCCTCAAAGTAGGACACCAGTCAAGAAAATGTCGTAGTCGCTTAAGATGTGTAGTATGTGGACAATCGCATGTACCGCTAATGAGCAAACAAAACTGGCCAGCTGAAAATCCAACTGTCGATGAAGAGGGAGTTGCCAAAGAACGTAAAAAGAAATTAGTAGCAGCACTTATTAATGTTAATGGTCCAGATTATTGGCATATTATGTCCTATTTTAGCAAATTCACTAAAACTGTTAGGATGATGGCCTGGATTTTCAGGTGCATTCACAATATGAAAAATCCTGACAAAAAACATGTAGGTGAACTGATAGTAGAGGAGCTAAATGGAGCAGAAACCTTTATTTTCAAATTAATTCAGAATGAAAGTTTCTCTGGTCTTGGAGATAAAAGAATCAGCTGTCTCAATCCTCATTATGATATGTGTGGACTAATTCGTTTGAAATCAAGAGTTTCCAACCGAGATGACACTAATAATTATAGATTTCCGATCATTTTGCCCGCAAAGCACCCTGCCGTTGGAAGTTTAATCATGGATATGCATAGAAGATTGTGCCATGTGGGAGTTCAAGGTCTACTATCTCAATTGCGTGAAAACTATTGGATATTGGGAGGCCGACGCACTGTCAGGTCAGTTTAATTAAAATGCGTGGTTTGTCGGAAACTTAATTCAAAACCGTTCACGGTAGCATCACCCCCACTGCCTGTGGACAGAGTACGTGATGCTGTGGACTTTGCTGGACCATTATACCTTAAAACTGGCGAAAAAGCATGGATTTGTTTGTTTACGTGTGCCGTTTATCGAGCAGTGCATTTGGAACTAACTTTGTCTTTATCTACCTTCAATTTTATGCAAGTGTTACGTCGGTTTGTAACGAGGCGCGGCAGACCAAAGATACTTTATAGTGACAATGGTACGAATTTTAGAGGTACGGAAAAGGCATTCGATAATTTGGACTGGGAACAAATTACGCGGGATACGTCTATACAACGCATTATTTGGCGTTTTAACCCCCCCAGTGCAGCATGGTGGGGAGGATTTTTTGAACGATTAATTGGAATAGTAAAGCAATTATTGCGTCGAAACCTTGGACACGCAAGCTTACATTATGAGGAACTTTTGACATTAATATGTGACTGTGAAGCGATAGTAAATTCTAGGCCATTAACTTACCTTTCTAACGATCCAAATGATTTGATGGCGCTTACGCCGGCAATGTTTTTAAGGAATCAAGCCAAAGATGGCATGCCTGACTGTAATGAAGTCGATAAAAATTCATTATCACGTAGTGTACGGAATCAACAAAAGTTAAGAAACAACTTGCGGCAACGATTTCGATTAGAATATCTTGGGCAATTGAGACATTTGTTCGAAAAAAGACCTAACATCGTTGTGAAATTGGGAGATGTTGTCTTAATTGGAAATGACTCCGTAAAACGCATAGAGCCACCTGGCCAATTGGACGCGTTGTGGAGCTTATGCCGGGAAAGGATGGACTTATACGACTTGTTCGAGTTAAAACTGTGCGAGGTGAGTTGTTGAGACCAGTGCAGCGGTTGTTCCCTCTCGAATATAATGCTGACACTCAAGGAGACAACGAAGCTGACATCGAGGGAAATTCACCTATAGTTTCCAGCCCAGCCGAAATGCAACCAGAGACGCAGCCGGAAGAATCGCATAGTGCGGGAGTGTTTAAAGATAAGGCACCAATTCACAAGGTGAAAATCACACGTAGTGGTAGAGTGTCTAAAATACCACAAAGGTATTGTAGTCTGTAAATAATGATTTAGTTTCAATTTTTGAATTGTATAAACTCCTCAGTAGGTACTTGTTATTTTATGTTACTGTTTCCTTTTTTTATGTTGGTGAGAAACGTTTAATGAAATAAACTGTTCCTCAGGTGGGAGAATGTTGGAAACACATTTTAAATATCAGTGACGTCATTTTTTCGTTCTCGAAAATGCGTTAACTTTTCAAAAATAATGTTAGTTTGTCAATCTGTCAAAAAATATTGTATTGTCATTATGATCTGTGTTGATATGATATGTTTATTCTGCTGTGTTCTGTAGAAAAATCTTGTGAAAAATAAAGTTCAAAGTTGCTGAATCTCTACTTTAAAATCGAACCGTCTAGGCCGGGTGAAGCGGGTAGCTTACCAACGGTGAGACAACAATTTCATCATTAGAAGAAATTATTTTTGCCCTATCATATAAACATTTTATAACACCTCTTTTAACGTCCAAAGACTGGTTTGAGTTAAAATTTAAATATCTGTTACTCTTTTTTTTTGGTAAACGCTAGTTTGAAAATTATTATTATTGACTTTTTTAATTAAAACATCTAAAAATGGTAATTCATTATTATTTTCTATTTCTAGAATGAATTTGATAGATGGTTCTTTATTATTAATATTTTCCAAAAAATTGTTTAATAAATCTATTCCATGAGGCAAAATTGCAAAAATATCGTCAACATATCTCCACCAAGTTACCGGTTTATGAATATTATTTTCAACATATCTGTTTTCAAAATCCTCCATAAATATATTACTTGTATTGGTGACAAAGGGGAACCCATTGCCATCCCGAAATCTTGTTGATAAAAATCATTTTTTAATTGGAAATAGGTTGTTTTTATTGATACCGTTAACAGTTCCATTATACTATTTACGCTAAGTTTAGTCCTGCTTGCCAAATTATTGTCGTTTATTAATTTGTCTCTAATTATTTTCAAAGTTTTGTCCACAGGGACATTTGTAAAAAGGCTAACTACGTCAAAACTAACCATCAGATGTGTATCATGAATATTATTTTCATAAAGTTTTTCTAGGAAAGGAAACGGATATAGTTTCCGAAACATCAGCGCAGTATTTTTGTATTAATTTAATTCCTATTAGTTGTCAAAAAAACACCCTCTAACTGATCCTCTGACATTACGTCAAAGGCGTAGGGGTTATTTCCCAGTTTTAAACTGGTTAATTTGAATATTTTTTAGATGAATCGAATTTCTTGGATAGGAATCTTAAGGAATTGTGGTAATAAATCCCAAAAAAGAAAAGGAAAGAAATTATAACTACTGTATAGACAATATTTTAAATTGTTACTAGCTAAACTGAGAACACTGATTTACATTGTAAAAGTAAACGTGCAAACAATACCTACAGTTAAATTTGGATCTGCGTTCTTCAGTATGCTTTTAAACCAGCCGTCTTACCCCGTTACGTCCCTCTATTATAGCGTTTTCCACGACTATGCGTATTATTATTATTACAATTCCCATAATCTCTTTTTTCTTCAATCGTTCCAAAAGTAGGTACTTGCGGTACGATTTTTTGTACCGAAAGTATCTTATTCTAGTACTAGCCCCGAAAGTAGCTACTACGGGTACAGGTACTGTAAAGTGACAGATCTTCTAAACGTCAATGTCAATTTGTTGAGTTTGGTTACTATGGAAATTTTACGTCAATAATCACCGTAATAATCAAAGATTGACAAGATGTAAAAGTTCTTGCGAATTTCGAAAGAATGATAGTATATTTACTGTTAAGGTTGCCATTACGATTAATCCACGCCATGACGATCAATCAAAGTTCTTACTTTCCTGCCTTTAAATTACAAAGTAAACTCATATTTCATTGATTTTAGTCATTCAAGTTTTCGATTGGTATTAAAAATTACAAAATTTTAAAAGAATGTAAAAATGGTTATAGTTAGGTCGGTTTTTGTGCAATTCGCCATGAAAGTGGTGAAAAATGGACCAAAACTTCAATTTTTAGAAATAACAAGTAGTTAAAATTTAAAAAATACGTCTATCCCAGTTAACTTGTAGTTCACAAGACACTAAAAAACCCTATCCTTGGCTGGCAGACATTTTTGTCAAATTTAACCTTAAAAGGGTTAATTTTTCACGAAAAACTAATTTTCTTTTTAACCCTTTACGAGGCGGTTTGGGGGTTAAATTTGGCAAAAATGTATGCCAGCCAAGGTTAGGGTTTTTTGTGCCTTGTTAACTATAAAAGATTGGCTGGGCAGGTGTTTTTTTAATTTTAAATATTTAAAGTTTTGGTCCATTTTTCGCCACTTCGATAGTAAATTGAACAAAAACCGACCGATAGAAATGTCTACCACTACAGTACAGTACTGCTAACGCCAACACAAACATTTTGCGTCAAATCTGGTACGGTAAATACATTTCTTTTTATCAATTTCTTGCGCGCCGACCGGAAGTTTCGTCTGCCAGCGTAATTGGGGTATGTGAAGTCGTGAAGTACCTACATATACTAACTACTTATGCTGAAAGATTTCGGTAATCATTCGATAAAAAAGTCCCTCCCCCCTCCCTAACCGCCCACCCTACCAAAAATTTCCGGAGCGAAAATATTTCGATCATCGACTGGCAGAAGGTAAACTTTCATCGTCGAATTTGCACGCCATTTCTTATACTCGTATTATTATTATCAGATGCAGTTGCATTACATTACCTATGTATTGGACGCTTTAAAAATATAAAATAGCTCTCTCAGGATTAAAATTTAAAAAGTCTTGATTTACAGCTTTTACAGATTTAGTGAGGCTTACTAAACTCAACTGGACTCTGGCAGTTATTGCCAGATACGAAATTTATGACCAACAATTTAAATTTATACGGATAGATACCTACCCTCCAATTTTATATTTACTCTCAACAATCGCGTAATTTCGTTGAAAGTTCAAAATATAGAATTCCTGTGTTTTCTCCTACTTTGTAAAAGCATTGAGTAAAAAATAATAAAGAGTTGCAACTGTCAAGGTTTCGAGATTTTACTATTGTATTTCTTTGCCAACAACTTCATGATTGTCATCAATTTTTAGTGCTACGGGAAGGTATTTGTAATGTGGCTGTATAGCCCTTAAAATTGAAGACAATCATGAAGCTATTGGTGAAAAAATACAACACTAAAATCTCGAAACCTTGACAGTTGCGCCTCTTTATTATTTTTACTCAATGGTAAAAGTAAGTAAAATACAGATTAAATCGGTTTCAGTGCGTTACATAATATGTATGTCATATTAAAAAATATAATAGTTATTTATGTAATGAGGATCGCATAAAGACAATCATTATGGTACTAGCCGTGAATACTATCAGACGAGGCCCTAACCGAGTCAGATAACAAGGCGTGTACCGTAATGAGTGTTTTAAAATCCAAATTTCATACAAAATTTTATCTGATGTCGTCAATATAATTATATTTTTGTAAAAATTAAAAATTTTGTATTTTTTAAACGACAGATGCATTAAGTTGTTTATTTAAAAAAATAGTAAGTGACCTGTGCTTTAACATTTCCTTTACAATGCATCAACAAATTATTTATTTAGAAATGAAATCTACAAGTTTTATATTAATAATTATTCATTTACTGGCAAGTAGATATGCTATGGGGCTACGGGACCAAAAACCCATGTTATTTTAAAGGGAGGTTCATCGTGGTCATTTTTGATACAATATATGTGTTGCGGGTTGCCTACCCTCGTAATGGCCTACCCCATAATTGCCTACCTCATAATTGCCTACCCCATAATTGCCTACCCCCTGGAGGTCAGATGCGGGCAAGGTCATCGGAGGTCACGTACGACCAATTACTTAATAGGTTCTAATTATAATATATTAATAATAATTTGTCTTTGGAATTAAAAATACATGGGGTTTTGTATGTACCTACCTACACTTTAATCGTTTTGCACTACCTAGAGCGTCACTATTAGATCTTAAAAATTTCACAGTAAGGTATACTGGGTGGGGGTACTTAATTGAAATTTACCTAGACGAAACACTTCTCGGAGAGCCTAGCATTACCTCAATACAGTATGCATCATTAGGCATTTTTATAACTTATACCTACCTTTTTCGCTATTACCTAAATATTTCCACCTTCATACGTTGTTGTGATAAATTATGTACCCAATCTGAATCCTATTGACTAGATTTCGGATGAACTGCACTGCTATAATATGATACTTTTCTAATGTTAGACACAGCGATTTTTAAATTAAAGGATTTTTTTCTTTATGTTCTTGCATTGATTAAATAACTTAATTTGTATATATGTATTACTTACTGAATACACTTACGTATTTAAAAAGTATTTCTAATTTTTAACTGTCTTATTTGCCCGGCTACAGTTTTCTAAAACTCAAATTAAATGTTTGAAATTGTAGTAGGGTGTCATTCGGTTTTTGTCGTATTAGTACGCAATGGAAATATGCGCCACACACAGACATCTTTTATGGCTATGAATTTGAGACGTGTACTTTAAAGACAACAATTTTTTCCCTTGCAAAATAATTACATTGAGAAATCAACTAAATAAATAATATCAAAATCAGACGCAAATGTTCACAAAACTTCGATAACCTATTGTGACCCCTGCAGAATTCCACACCTTGTGATAAGATTGAACTCGTTGACTTAAGAGATTTCGCATAGCATACTATTCAATTGTTTTTTATTTTCTGTTAGTATATAATAATATAACCCCATCCTTCTTTTAAGATAAATAGATATTTTTAAAATGCCTATATTCCCTGTCGTCGCGCGTCGTATTTTTACGTAAGCTGTTAACTGCTTCACATCTTCCACTGATCTGAATTAGTTCATGAAACAGTCAGTAGTGGCGCTGCTCGCATTATCACCGTGGAGAGCTCGCATTTCGTCAACGCACCCCTTTCATCTTTATTTAATTCATCGAATGACTTAACTATTCAAACTTAATACAAATAAAAAATTCTTCAACCCCATTATCTAGCCATCTATTATTATTAATATATTATAATTAGAACCTATTAAGTAATTGGTCGTACGTGACCTCCGATGACCTTGCCCTCATCTGACCTCCAGGGGGTAGGCAATTATGGGGTAGGCAATTACGAGGGTAGGCAACCCGCAACAAATATTTTGTATCAAAAATGACCACGATGAACCTCCTTTTGAAATAACATGGGGTTTTGGTCCCGTAGCCCAATAGCATATCTACTAAAATGTTTGTTCGGATTTGATGAGAATCCATTTTTTGTTAGTTTCATTTGATGTCCTCGGAGATGTATATTGACACTAAAGGTAAATATTATCCTTTATAGATGGGCAGCTATATAAGTTGTTTAGTATTTTGTATGTCTCAATAAGGTCACCTCGTATTCTTCGTTGAAGTAATGTTGGTAATTTCAACTTTCTTAGTCGTTCCCCATATGATGTATTATAAAACCCTTGGGGAAGAATTTTAGTTGCTCTCCTTTGTGTTTTCTCAAGAAGATCTGTCTTTTTGGAAATATGGCGACCATATTTGGAAACCAAACTCAAGGATAGGACGAATGAATGACTTGTAGATCTTTATAAATAGTTCTGGTGTTATATGACGAAAGGAGGTTAGGGCAATTTCCTTTTCCTTCTCCGAAGTGGAATATCTTCGCTCTCTATCTAACAAAAGCCTACTGGCCCAAGCAACCACCTTTTCCCCCCATTTACTCTCTGAAAAAGTTGCGCCCCCAAACCGATATCACTTGCGTCTGTCTGCACAAAAAACTCCAATTTAGGGTCAGGATGATAAAGCATGGTGACATCTTGAAGTTTCTGCTTTACACAAATAAAAGCTTCCTCTTGTTTATCAGTCCACTTCCAGGGGATATTTTTTCTCAGAAGTAAATATAGTGGTTCTGCTAAGGTCGAAAAATCGGGGCAAAAGGATCGGTCGAAATTGCATAACCCTAGGAAGGCTTGCAATTGCTTAGCCCTATTCGGCCTGGGAAAATCTGCTATAGCTTGTATTCTGCTAGGATCTGGACTTATGCCTGTTTGGGTTAAAATGTATCCCAAAAAGTTCTTTTCCTGTCTGAAAAATCGACATTTTCTAATATTCAAAGTGATTCCAGCTGACTGTAGTCGTTCAAATATTCGTTCCAAATGATCCAAGTGTTCAAGAAATGTAGTAAAAGTAATTAGCAAATCATTCACATATGTCGTAACAAAAGATTCGAATCCGGGGCCCAGTATGATGCTCATACATCTTGTGAACGATGAAACTGCCGTACATAGACCAAATGGCAATACCTTGAATACATATGATTTATTATCGAAAATAAATCTAGTGTATTTTCTATGGTCTGGATTTAATGGTATTTGATGATACCCGCTGGTACAATCTAGGAATGACATGAAATTTGCCGACAGCAAGGTTTTCAAAATTTCATCAATAGCACGGGGTTGTTCAATGTTCATAATCCCTCAGCATAACGAGATTTAGTCGTCTGGCGTCCAGGCAAACACGCACTGAATCGTCTTTCTTGAAAGCCGTCACTAGCGAATTTATATAAGGAGAAGAACTCCTTTCAATAATTCAATAATGATAACATCTTTTCGATTTGCTTACGAACTGCCTCTCGGTGTGCTAACGGAACCGGATATGCGTTTTGTTTGAATAGGGTTTCATCCCAGAGTTTGATATCATGGATATACTCAGATGTCAAACCTGGCTTTTCTGAAAATACGTCCTGGTATTTAATCAATAACTCTTGAAACATTTTCTTCTCTTCTCTAGATAAATCACACTCCGATGTCACCGAACCGAACGTTTGCAACACTGTTTCATTCACGTTACTTGATAAAGCCAACACTTTGAAACACTTTTTATAAAAAATAACCCGAATATTGGCTGATTCGGAAACGCATGAACCTCCGTCATTTCTTCGGTCACCACATTTTCATTATTAATAATAATAATAATAATAATAATAATATTTATTAACCATTTTAGATACATGAAGTATATATGGCAAGTCAAGGTATTACATAATAATATAGTGTATATAGCAACTACATGTTAAATTGAAAATTAATTGTTACCTATAATAAAATATACTAAATATATAAAAATAACAAAAACAAAATGTATATGACAGTATACCTACAGATCGAACACGCAATACAAGAATATACATATACTAATTGCATCAAAATAACAAAACAAAAATATGTATATGACAAACCTACATAATATTGAACATATAATACAATACAATCACATTAAACATAACCTCAAGGTTCTCTATTCAAAAATTCATATATGCTGTAAAAGGCTTTCCTTAGTAGTAGATCTTTTACAGCACGTTTATATTTTGTATAGCTAGTAATTTCTCTTATTTCTAATGGTAAGCTGTTATATAAAATTATACAATTGTAATTCGGGGAATGCTTGTAGTTTGCTGTACGATGTTTTGGTATACTTAATAAGTCGCCATTCCTAGTCTCATATGTGTGATAATGATTCCGTTTTACAAATAAGTCCATGTTTTTCTTTAGATAAGTTAGACATTTATAAATAAATATACAAGGCATGGACAACATATTTTTGTTAATGAATGTACTTCTGCAACTTTCATTGTATTTTAATTTAAAAATTAAACGCATGATTCTTTTCTGCCCTATAAATACCCTTTCCCGGTCCCTGGAGCTACCCCAGAAAATTACATTATATGAGATATGAGAGTATGTTAGGGCATAATAAATATTTAAAAGGCCTGTTTGATCTAGGCTATCTCGTATTTGCAATATAGCAAAGTACGCTTTGTTTAATTTTTCACAAACATATTTTATATGCACATCCCAGAGTAAGTGATAATCTATATATGTTCCTAGTAGTTTCATACTATGTGATGACGTAATATTGTCATACATTACAAGATTTTCTGTCAAAGGCCGTTGTATTGTGAAGTTCATAAATACTGTTTTGTTATCATTTAGTATAAGCTTATCTCGCTGGGCCCAAGTACTAACTTCTTCCATTGTCTTATCAACAAGTGCCTGCAGTTCCTCAATAGTGTCTGTCATCAATGTAACTGTTAGATCATCAGCAAATATTGTTAGTTGTCCTGTAGTTATATTTTCAGGCACATTGTTGATAAACAATAAAAAAAGTAGCGGTCCCAGTACGGACCCTTGCGGAACTCCAAGAACAGTGTCATGTAATTTTGACTCACATCCATTTAATTTGACTTTCATCATTCTATTTTCCATGTAAGATAATATCCACGTCCCTCTTATGCCAATACTATATAATTTTTGTTCAAGTAGCTTATAGTTAATGACGTCAAAGGCCTTTGTCAAGTCAAACATTAAAGATACTACATATTTACCACTATCCAGCGACTTATATACGTGTTCCAAAAAATGGTAACAAGCTGTTTCAGTGGATTTTCCTGTTCGGAATCCATGCTGCGATGTAGTCAAAATGTTGTGTTTTTCACAATATGAAGACACCCTATCATACACAATTCTTTCTAATACTTTAGATACAGTACTTAATAAAGATATTTGTCTGTAACTTTCTGTTTGATCAGGAGGACCTTTTTTATAAAGTGGCACAACAATTGATTGTTTTAGTACAGTTGGAAAAATACCGTAAGTTATTGAGATGTTAAATATGTATGTTAAGTAATGAACTATGCTCTCTTTTATAGTTTTTAATAACTCTGCAGTCAGATTATCAAAGCCTACAGATTTTTTATTCTTTAATTTATTAATAGCCTGAATGACCTCATCATTTGTAATTGGCCCAAAAAACATAGATTGCTCCCGGTATACAGAAGTAGTACACAGTAACGACAAGTTTAAGCCAAAATGTTGCTCCAATTTAGTTCTGGCAATTGTAGAAAAATGACTAGCAAATAAATTAGTTATAGTATTTGTCTCAGTAATGTGTTCACCATTATGCATCAACGTTGTGATATTATTACTATATTTATTCCTGCCCAATCTTGTGTTGATTATATTCCAGATAGTTTTACTTTTATTTGGAGTATTTTTAATTTTATTGGCATTAAAATTAAATTTTGCCATTTTTATATTGTACCTTAATTTATTATTTTCAGTTTTATAAAGTATTTTACTCTCAACCGTTTCAAGATTAGTCATTAACCATCACATATTTTTCAAATTATTGCTTTGCTGTATTAACTCATTTGTTAACCATTCTTTAGTATTGTTGTGATTTGATTTCAATTTAACTTTTCTTAGCGGACAGTTAACGTTATAGCACCAAATAATATTATCAATAAAAAATTGAAAAGATTCCTCAACATCAAGATTATATAATTCTGCCCAGTTTAATTTATTAAGATTATACAGAAAATTAGAAATATTGTTGTCATTAATAGATCGAGTTTCAATTATTTTGACGATGTTTTCATCATCATTTAGCTCATCTGTATAGGTTATTGACAAAATATGAGCTTGGTGATCAGCAATATTTGGATTAAATATTTTGCAGATATACATATTGTCAGGTAAATTGTTGACCATGTAATCAATTGTAGAAGAACTAGTACGTCCATGCACATTGGTAAATACTCTTGTTGGTCCTGTAGTAGAAACTTTCAAATCAAATGAATCAAGTATGTCGATCAATATATTGGCAGGATGTCCAGTTTTATTTATATCAATATTTAAATCACCACAAAAAACGACATTACTAGAAATACTAAATGCAATATTTAAAGCTGCCGTTAAATTAATGTTAAAAATATCAATACTACCATCAGGGGGCCTATATGCCACAATTACCACATATTTTCTGTTACTTATAACTATGCTTACGGCACTAATTTCAATATTGACCTCGATGGACAATAGTTTAATAGAAGGAATGTCATACGCTTTAATTTTTTTATTAACCATTATAAGTGTACCCTCATGTATGTGATCAAGTCTAGAAAAACATGACACTATTTTATAATTAGGAAAAACAATATTTTCTATATTACTACCACATATTCAGTGTTCTGAAATACACATAATATCAATGTTTGTGTTAAGTAACAAAAATTCAATTTCGTTAAGCCTGCTGAGCATGCCTTGTACATTTACATGTACTATATTTATTATTTTATGTAAAGGAGTATTATTACCCGAGATTAACTCATCATTCCTGAAAAAATGTATATTTTTTTATAAGAGAACCTTTTGGCCATTTTTCACAATCATAAGCTTCATGTAAAAGATCATAATTCAGTCCTATTTTAAAAGCTTCTGTCTTCCCATTTTTCCATTGTGGTAGTTTTTCTATAATAAATTCGTGACCTGGAAACATGACGTCAACATGTTCTTGAATCCCTTCCATCTGTAGAGGTTTTTTTAGAGTAATTACAGTCATAATATTCATTGTGCAATTGTCCATTAGACATCTGCGGACTGCTTAACAATTTGACAAGATCTAAAGATTCACGTAAATTTCTCACTTCTGTTTCTAAATTGGTAACTTTAATTAATAGTTCAGTTGTACTTTCTTTCACTATTTTGTCCAGAAGGTTACAAAAAACTTCACTTTTTAAAAATTTCACAACGAGGTTGTCGTCTGCACTACTTATACTTCTTGTATTTGTCATTTTGTTATTATTTTCTCAATTATTTATAAATATTTTTAAAAACAAAAACTAGCAGCAGCTGTAAACGTGCGTGTTCTCATCACGTTCTCAAACTGAATTATTCACCAAAATAATTCTATCTAACGAGAGATCCACTTGATATTGTCGAAGGAAATCGTTTCCCAAAATCACCGGATATACCATTCATTAAAACTGAATTCCGAATCCGATATGCTAAATGAAAGTAGACATTGTTTAGTCACCCGACGTTGTTTTGTTTTAAACACCCCACTCACACGAACACCAGTAACCGGAATATCACTGTTAAATTCCTCTAACTGATTCCAAACATCCCCAGAAATACAACATATTTCACTGCCCGTATCAATTAGACAAGGAAAAGAAAAACCATACAAAATAATATTTATAATAGGTGCACGTAGGTACATTTAATACCTCATGTTTATAATCACAATCACTATTTAAATCATCGTATGGGTTTAATATAAGTTTTTCCGAGTTTTCCTTTAAATTTTTATTACAATTTTCGGTTCTATTAATCACCGAGCTCACCTGCGGACCCTTTTGCAAGCTCCTTATTCGTTTTCCGTACCAAAAACCGTACCATCCCCGTCCTGGCAGTCTAGTACTGAAACTCGACTTTTATTACTCACCCTGTAACTCTCTTTATTTGAAAATTGGTTAATATCCATATTTCGGGATTCATGTGCCCTAGTATTGGTATCAAATTTTTGTTGAGGACCTCGCATAGAATTATTAGCAAACCCAAAATTTTGTTGGGGCCACCCCGTACAATTCTCATTTGGAAAATATTCCTCAGCCTCCCTCAACCTTTCTAGAGCAATACCTAAATGACGTGAACCCACCAAAATTGAAGCAATATTATGAGGAAAATGCCGAGCAATTCTAGAGATTAGAAAACTTTCGCTATACGCGGGCTCTAAATGTTTAGCCAATCCAATATAATAATTAAAATGGTCCACGTAGCTACCATCCTTTCTACTATACCTTGCTCCCTCTATTAATCTTTTAATTTTTTCTTGCCAATAATGTCCCCAAAATTGTTCGATAAACATTTGTTTAAAAACCTTAAAATCATTAAACTTATGCATAAAAGCATCCGCCCACAACTTGGCAGATCCCTCAAAATATTTTTTACTCACGATAGCAAATTGTTCATAAGAAAGTTGATAAAAACTATAAATTTGCTCTAATTGATTAAGAAAATCGATTGGATGAACTGTACCGTCATCCTTAAATTTCATTAGCCATTTATCGCCCTTACTCAAGAGAAAATTTAAATTATTTTCATTTCTGTCACTATTTACAAAATTCTCAAAATTTACCGGACTATTACTAACAGTATGTACTGGACTATTATCTTGTAAATTATTAATTATCCGAACTGGGCTATTTTGTACATATTCCGGATTACTATTATCATTGTTTATAAAGTATTCGCGAAAATCACGCTCAACAGATGGCGCTAGTGAATTTTCAAAATGTCGGATATAGTGAGGAAAACATTGTGGCTGTCATAACCTGAAGTGTATTATTTTCGTATAAATAACTATTTACGTGAAAGGTTTTCCGACATGCCGAAAGTAATAGTAGAATTGAGCGACATTTTTGGTTATGTTGGAACCAAAAGTAGACCCATGAAAGAAGGCGAAGCCGTATTTAAAGCTGGTCATATCATTCTCTGCCAGGTTGAAGATGTCATCAAGCAACAAATATTTGCCCTGTGTTTGCAAACATCTGCATTAAATTCTCCACCTAATGAAATAAAAATATGTATACGAGATGAGCCCAATAAATGGCAATGCGTATGCAGCTGCAAAGCGGGTCAATCTGGGTTTTGTAAGCATATAATCTCCACGATCATTTACATAAACCGGCAAGATTTGTTAAATTATAGAATAATTCAGTAGTTTTTGTATTTATTATACTTATTACTATTTAATTATTCTGAAAATACATATTAGTTATGATTGAGGAATTAGAGGAGCTAAGTTGCACAGATGTAACGCAGGCATGGGGTAAGGAAAATGAAGCTTTGAAAATGGTGTATGAAGTTGAACCAATTTCTAAGGACTCCTTCACACTTGGATTCCTTGAATCGCATTCCGGAATCCGATTCCAGAAGCACGCTGAAACTTTCTATACATTTAAATAAAGTCGCACAGAGATTTCGTAGAATGCATGTACCTATAGATGCATTCTACGGAATCTCTGTGTGAACAGACTCTATTTAAAATGTATGGAAAGTTTCAGCGCGTTTCTGGAATCAGATTCCGGAATGCCATTCAAGGAATCCAAGTGTGAAGGAGTCCTAAAGTCTTGCCATCCTGAAAAGAAGTGTGATCCTAATTGCGAAAGCATAGACAAACAAAATTTCAATTTGGTGATTTCTATATTTTCTAATATTTTTAAGGCATTGGTCACAACACTTTATCACATCAAGGTCAACTCCAGTGAAATACAACAACTTTTTGTCACTATTTAAAATATCAGGTAGCTAAAAATAAAATAAAGATATAGGTAATTTGATATGCATATAATATACTTACTAATGAAAGAATCATCAAGAATAAAATGTTGGCTACATACTCATTGGTTATTGGTATGGCAATTTTTAAAGTCTTTTTCCATTTATTACAAGTATTTGCGTCTTTCGGAAACCAGTGCATGCGGACACTACTTTTGAGCTGTAAGTACCGCACTGAGGCACTAAACAGAATCTTTTGCATTTGCTATTAATTTCACAACTTTAATTGATGTTATTAAACAGTTTTAGACTTTCAAATATGAACCCTTACTATTTGTCGGATAACATTACCGCGTAATCTAAAACGTCAAATATTTGTTTTCCTCACTATACTGGTTGCATATTTACATAAGAGATGTCGCACCCTTTGTGATTTTCGCGACTCTTGTTAGTACCAGTGGATCATTGGTAGATGTCGTGTTGGATGATGTGTGCCCATTATTACGACCAGCGACTTAATAATAAAAGACTGGAGATCGCCTATGTATCCACTGCATTTGTTTGGCCTGAATAATATTACCCAGTTGATGCCCAATTGCCACACAGCGGTTGCGCAGTTACTTTCGTTTTGTTTATTCTACACGTTTATTCTAGTAGATAAGTAATGAGAGAGCTGTTACAGTTTTATGTTGTGTGCAGTTCATGATCATGATCAAGGTCACCCCTCCTCTAACCCTCTACCCCCTCAAAAACCACCCCCTCAAAAACTACCCCCTCAAAAACCACCCCCTCAAAAACCACCCCCCTCAGAAACCACCCCATCAAAAACTACCCCCTCAAAAACCACCCCCTCAAAATCTACCCCCTCAAAAACTACCCCCTCAAAAACTACCCCCTCAAAAACTACCCCCTCAAAAACCACCCCATCAGAAACCACCCCCTCAAAAACCACCCCTCAGAACCCACCCCCTAAACCACCCCTTCAAAACCACCCCTCAAAAACCACCCCCTCAAAAAACCACCCCCTCAAAACCACCCCCTCAAAAACCACCCATTCAAAAACTACCCCCTCAAAAACCACCCCATCAGAAACCACCCCTCAAAACCCACCCCCTAAAAACCACCCCTTCAAAAACCACCCCTCAAAAACCACCCCTCAAGAACCACCCCCTCAAAAAACCACCCCCCTAAAAACTACCCCCTCAAAACCACCCCCTCAAAACCATCTCCTCAAATACCACCCCCTCCAAACCACCCCCTCAAAAACTACCCCCTCAAAAACCACCGCCTCATAACTATCCCTCAAAACCACCCCCCCTCAAAACCAACCCCTCAAAAAACTACCCCCTAAAACTACTAACTAACCCAATCAACTACTTAACATATCGGGTTACAACTTGTCGGGGCAAGTTTGTATACCTGTCTAGACGACATCCGGTTAATGCACGAAGATGAATGATAAAAGTAGACAAAGATCACAAAAAGGTTAACAGGGCATTCTCCTATATCTACTGCGTTCGGTTTTTACATATCTGAAAGCTCGCTTTGCTCGTTTACCTCATTTGCCGTTCGGTAATAGACAATGCATGCTCTTTTAGATCTGCTCTGCGTTCGGTAAGCATAAATACGAGCGGTCAGCGCTACCTCGTTTAGCTCGGCTTCAAGACGTCGAGCAAACAGATTTTTTAGGGTTCTTCTGTGATCTGTGTATCAGACACTATCTAAGTACAACCAAGAAGACTGTTCTCTAGGTTTCTTGAGTACAACATAACAGAACACATAGATTAAATAAACTGCATTGTTTTTTCTGAGTGATACACCAAAATAAAAAAATAATAATAATTTATGGGGTTATGTTTTATGTTCCTCCTTGGTATCCGTTCGGTAATTAAATTAGGCTCATTTGCCTCGGTGATCACGTGTGATAAATCTGTATCTGCTCGCTCGCCTCTGGATTTTTAAAACCGAACTCAGTTATCAGATATCATCACATGTGAAACAGATGTAAATCTAAAAATATACAAAGGTCACAAAAAGATTAACAGAACATTCACCTGTATCAGACATCGCCATGTGTGATCCGGTTAATGCACGAAGATGAATGATAAAAGTAGACAAAGATCACAAAAAGGTTAACAGGGCATTCACCTATATCAGATATCATCACATGTGAAACAGATGTAAATCTAAAAATATACAAAGGTCACAAAAAGATTAACAGAACATTCACCTGTATCAGACATCGCCATGTGTGAAACAGATGTAAATCTAAATATAGACATCAAGGTTAAAGAGAGGTTAACAGGGCATTCACCTGTATCCGATATCATCATGTGTGAAACAGATGTGTAAATCTAAGAATAGACAGAGGTCACAAAAAGGTTAACAGAACATTCACCTGTATCAGACATCACCATGTGTGAAACAGATGTAAATCTAAATATAGACATCAAGGTTAAAAAGAGGTTAACAGGGGAGGGGTCAATGTTCTATTAATAGAAAACATAATAATATGATGTCTAGAGCACATCCTGTATCCGGTTTAAAACGTAAGACATAATGACAGTGTGAAGATGGCCGGTTAATTTACGACACCCTGTGTAAAAAGTGCTGAGAGTTGAAGCCTGCTAGTCATGTGTTACGTCAAGGATTACAGCGCACCCCATATGAAAAAAAAACAGGTATATGGGGTAACGATAGAAATAAAACGCACTGTATGTTACGTTCAGCAATAGACTGTAAACATTTGGTATTAACAAGTGTTTAAACTGAATGCATTCGCGATGCTAGGCTATTTTTAGCTCAACGTGCTAGGACGACAAATTAATGGTTATTTGAAACAAATTTTATTTACTTTTCGGGCATTCAAATTGACTAATTATATTTTAACCAGGAGACAGAGACGTCACCTTTGCTCGAGAAATCCAGTAGGCTATCCCATACATTGGAGATGTAATTGAAAATTATATTTTGAAATTATAATAATAACTTCTAATCCTCTGTACCTATATATCAAAACATAATTTTTATTTGGTAATTACACGACTAAATTATTAATACGGTAAAGTACAAAACAGGTGTACATAAAAATGCTGGAAACCAGAATTTGAACTCCGAGCTATTACACGTAGTAAAATAACGAAGGCAAAATTGAGCAAGACGATTTAAATGCATATACATTTTATGTGCACGTGTAATTGATGCTAATAACGCAATCCGTTATTGATTGACTACCTTGTTTCAGGAAAAACTTCATATTTCCGTGTCTTATGAGCAATATAGAACAGCGATGGTTTATAGTTCCAAACGAGTTATTTTTAATCTTAAAACAGAAAAGCTCAACAACACAGGCCTAGGTTACGATACACGATGTTGTGCACAATGCACGGCCTCAAGACTCAAGAGCCTAATTTAGTATAGTCAGCCAAATGCAAATATTTTAATTAGAAAACATCAGCTGTACATGTCGCCGTGTTCCCAACCGGATACTGCGTTCTGTATGTAAAAAATATGCGCGTCATTGCTATATTTAATATTTATTTATAAACACCATAAGGCCGAAAACGTATAATCTAATCATACAACAATAATCAAAATCTTGTCTCTGCCCCAAATTCGTTTATTAAAAATGTAATATTTAAATAAATAAAACAATTCCAAACTACACGAATATTCATACGATATAAAGTTTATTTTTAAAAGTTGTGTTTAAATTTCCAGACAGAGTACCTACCATCCCATAACATCGAAAAAAGACCCCTGTATACCTACCTATATGTCGCAACGTAGTTTATTAGCGTTTAAAATTGTTTATTTTATAGATACATAAGGGCTTTAAATTAAGCTTTTTTACTGTTTATCATATAAGTATGAACACCGTTCTTTCAATACAGGATAGCAATGATATGCACTCAATTTAAAACGATTGATAATAACAATATACCTGATTCTTTCGAATTGTTCGCAAAAAAATAATAAACTAAGAAAGGGGTAGGTAATAAACATATTTTCGATCCTTTAGGAAAAATATGTAAGATATTATTTTGCTATCAGCGCTCTAACCAGCGTATTACTGTATAAAAACAGTTTCACACACAACTATAGTACGACTTTTTATAATAAAATGTATTTCTCATCACACAACAGACAGGGAGGGGTCTTTAACATATGCAGGAGGAAAAAAATACAAACATATTTAGGATTGAGGATTTGTAAAAACGCACTGTATGTGGCGTCTTTAAATAGATCACATATGCAAAATGATGTCTAGCGTATAACAATGTTTAGAAATTATATTAAAAAAAACAACCATCGGTTTATTTACCATGGTGATTGAATTGAATTAAAATTATAAATATTTCATAAGCATACTTAGTAGCAATGCTTATTTAGTTTACAGTATTTACATAATATATATTTTACACCTCTTTTCTGAAAAAAATCCTTGTCTTGCAAATTACCCTGAAAATAGCAAAAACAATATTAATTATATTATTAGCCTGTGATAAATAGCCCTTAAGCAGAACCCTAAACTTCGCGATTCAAAAAAATTTCTTGACACAAACTTTCTGAAATTTGAAAAAAAGCGGTATTTACAAAATAAATATTTCAAAATCTTTATTCCGGTTTCCACTTTTACATTATTAAAATTATCGTCATAGAGATTCATAAGGGCCTCTGTACAAGAGTTTTACCGGGGTCCCCACATTTTTAAATAGTATTTTTTCTAACACATCTAATTTTTATATTAACAACTATTTTAAATTACCGCTATGTTTGATAATCGTACACTTGTACAATAATGTATATTTAAAAAAATAGCAGGTTATTAATTGGAGATGTATAATTATGGTAAACTACGAAATAATTTTTAGTTTCATAAATTAGAACACCACCCACACAGGTGTTTATATATATATCAAACAACAGATCATGTTCCATATAGCTTACTTTAGGGTTTGACAAATTATAATATGTACCTGTATTTTATTTATAATTCAGGGAGCAAAAGACGAGATATTTTATTATAGAGTATTTTGTTTATGTATTACAATATAAAAACAGTTTCGCACAGTCGAGTCATTATTATAAAAAATTTCTCATACTGCAGCATGGGGCATAACACATGTGCATAAAGAGTCAGTTCTCATACATTTACGAAAAAAAAATAAAAATGGACTAGCGAGACATTAACCTCTCAACACTGAAATCTTATTGGATATTCCTGCGGGGAGGTGACATTATGACGTCTACACTTCTCTGAAATCGAGAATAAATACTCATACCAGCTTCATAGTTCAGTTGACGCAGTTTATTATCAGCAAACAGATAAACAAAATGAAAGTTAAATTAGTGCCCAAAGGACCAATTATAAGTCTATGAAACTATAACAACACTTTAGAAAACCACCAAACGGGGATTTTGAGGATGTCAGCATATCTGAAAATAATTGTGATATTTCAGACAATAGTTTGGAAATACTAGAGGGTTCATTTTCAAAATTAAGACCTATTGGAGCACCCGGAACAGGACTGAATTACGTATCAACCCCCAGATACAAAGATACACCTGAAGAAGGAGAAATAACAGGAGGCATAACAATTCCAGAACCACAGTGCTCACCTATTACAAATTGTGAGGATATCTACCACCCAGAAGCAGAGCAAACAAACACAGAAGACGAAATTAATGTATCATTTAATTTTCGAACAGACGTTGTACAGGAAAATGAGTGTTCTGATTTATATATACGAGAGCGAGAGGTTGAGCGTTTTGTTCTAAAAAGCAGTGAAATCATCCAACAAAAACACGGAAACGCGATGAACTTTTCAGAAAACGTGATAAATATCTGCAAAAAGCAAGACGTGTGGAAGAAGCAATCAGAAAGGTCAACTCAATAGTTGTATTAGCCACGAAATTTACGGATATACTTGAATAAATTTTGTTCTTGTGAGGGAATATACATAATACCTATGTAAAATATATTAAAACAGTCTTTTCGATTTTACCCCGAGAAACCAAATTTATTATACTGTCAGAGTTTCAGCTGCAAATAAGTTTATTGTGAAATTTTTAGCCAAGACAAGCAGAAAAAGTGAAAAAATAATTTCAAAAAGTGTTACACCTGCTATTGTTTTCAGCAGGATATTATGTTATTTTCAACACTATTAAAACATGGTGAAATTTAGAGAGGGTGTGGAAATCAAAACCCCGAATAAGTGCTTCAATATAATTACAAAGTGAATGTGAAAAATGGTCACAAAGACAAGCAGCCATGTGTAATTATGTGATAGTGAACTTAAAAAGTTGCGGAAATCAAAAACCAGTGTTCCAAAAATAATTTAAAGTGAAAAATGGATTGCTTTTCTTCAAGGTGAAAAAAGGAGAAAATTAATGTGTTAAGTGGGAAAAGTTTATATATTTGTTAAGGAATTTGTGATTATTAATTTATACTGAGTCTAAAAGGCATGCAATTCTTTGAGGTTAAACAATCGTATAATGAATATAAAAATATAAAAAATATTTTTACTTGTTTTATATTAAAGTATAAAAACTTCAATTTAATCCATCTGAATTTAAAACCGACTATTTTACACAGAAATATTAATAATAATAACTAATAAAGAAACGTTAAAGCTCTAAGAGTTTATAATATTTTTAAAGAGTAAACAACTAAATAAATCTGAAATATTATAGTAATCAAAAAATATTTCTATAGGGAATTTGAAAAAATGTCGTGTCTGAGGTGTATTTGAAAATACTATGCTAAAAACTTTTATTTTGTTTAATGTATTCTGTACTACCCAACCTCACGCATCATAAACTTCGACAGTATAAAAGACATGGTTCTCGAGAACACAGACCCCGTATACATAGTTTCCAAAAATATACGTAGAACAGACGAGCATAAGGTGGTAACAAGAACAGAAACTAAAATATATAAACCTAATTCATCAAAAAGAAGGTTCTTTAACGATCACAACTCTGCTCCTTATGGGTATAAAAAAATTATAAATTTAGGTTGTTCTCTATGTATGTTTCGTTTACTTCTGTAAAATAATTGTAACATTTCGGTATATTGCTCTCGCACAGAAGTCCTTTTATCGGTATTTAGTGGGTATTTTATTTGTCCACCAGCTATGTATTTAATTATGGAGCTTGTAAAGTAAATAAACTTATTCCGCTCTATATTCAATATTTTACATTTAAATTTTAAATCTCGTATATTTGATACATGAATATAATTTAGAATATAAGCAGATATTTATGTTCAAAAATATTTTTGTATAATTTCTTGCTGTAGTTTTTATATAAAATGTATTACTTTTCAAATTATGTTGAGGAATTTAATAAAAAAGAATTTAAATCATACTTACATATTATTTTGAAACTTCACGCATGTAACGATGCTTCTCTAGGTGGTATTTTTAATATAACCCTACATGTGTTAAAATTAAATAGTAATTAAAGCAAGAAAAATACTTTTAAATGCAAAAACACGAAAAAATTGCAAATGATCATTAGGCATATTGGAGAAAGCAAAAATTAAGCTAGGTCAAAAACCAGCATTTTATAATAAATCTATACCATAAACACTCACGCGGCATGTCACTAATTAATATTATTAAAGAAATAAACCGCATTTAATAGGTTAATAACATCACGGACAATATACTAACACACTATATTATGATTCTTTGAAATAATTATCAAAGAGTAGAGTACAACGCCGTATTTGCATATGAAGAATAGGGCAAAATATCCTGTATAAATCCGACATATTACAAAATTAAATAGAGAATAAAAAACAGTATGGTTATTAACACCGTATATTAGCAATCCGTGTTTCCCAAGAGCACTTATGTTGATATTTTAAATTGAATCGAATAAACGGAACAAAAAATAAACATGTAGTTATGAAAACATAACTCAGAAGTTACTATCTTAAATATTTATTTGCGTGCATTACATGCAGTTTTCTATACCCCACGTATTTAACAGCTGTGTTCAAACTACAATAAACTGAGCATTTGACCAGGAAAAAGTTTACCCTGTTTATTAAATAATTGTTATAAGGTGCGGTTTCAGAAAAAGCTATAGAAATTCAGACGTGAATAATACACACACACAGTTCGCTATTTGTTTTTATTTACAGAAAATACAGAGTGTTATATTTAACATTCAACAGAAATTATATTTTTATTATAGATATCGAGAACAGATGATACTCTTTCGTGTATTATCGTTCTTGTTTTACGGATTTGTACAGGAGCCACTGAAAAATAAAAGTCTGTACATTTACATCCACACCTCATATGTCGCCTCCAAAAATTTATCTTTTGCACGGGTAATAACACATCACCCCTCATATTATTCAACTAATTTAAATAATTTTCAAGAAGAGCAGTAAATAAAAACCACTAACTGTTTTAATTATTTTCATACAGCCGAGGATACAACAGAATATTTTATAAAAAAAGACCTCTATTAATATCAAATTCCACCCCACCCTCATAATTTTATAGTTTTATACCATGCTTACGAGAGAAAATTATCAGTATGGAATCACAGTATACAGGGGATAGCTGAGAAGTCTGAAAAAATATTTGGTAGGTTCGTTTAGATTTATAATTGCATTTTTATACTGAAACAGCTAACCACGTATTATACCCATCTCAATAAGTGTATTTACAATAGGGCGAATATTTTCACACATCCGTATTTTAACCTTCATCATATTTATTAGTTCATTGGGGTCGGTGTTTTTATCCCGTCGTAATATGGTCGATTCATCTAACTTTTTCTTCTCTTTGCCGGGGTTAAACCCAACAACCAATGAGGAGCTTCTTTGAACACTGTCACGGGGCTTCTTCCTTTTTGGAGGAAACAATTTAGATATAATATTCCGGTATTTCCAACTCGAGTTTGCATTGGCCGGATTGTCGACATCATATTTTCTTTTATGCCCGCTGGTCAAAATTAAAATATGCCTGTAGGCCAACAAGTCTTCGTTAGTATAGATTGGCGAGGGATGTTTTTTGCTAATCAACTCTCTCAGGCCTACACTTAGGTGGAACTGTTTTGCACAAACCGTAATTGAGTTATCAGCGAAATGTACAGGCCTGCTTCCAATACTAAATGCATCATTATTATATCGAACACCGTACACGTCGTTTTCTATATCTGTAATCATGTTAACCCTTTATAACTAAATCAATACTGTAAACATAAACTACTTAAAGCTAATTTATACAATACCGGGACATACTGGAACACACTGGGACATACTGGAACACACTGGGACATAGCGAAACATACTGAACATAATATACATCTATAGAAAAGCTGTATAGCAAAACCTTGGTGATGCGGTATTTTCATAGTATGAGCCCAAGACTAGGAGGAATTATGAGGCTTTTCCTACGTCACCAATAGTAGTTCAATGTCCTGGGAAGGCGGTGTCATAATTGTTGTCTGTTTATTTTGAATTTGTATTAATATAATTATAATTTTGCTTTACTGTAAAAATTATATTCTTAACACTCTGTATACATTTGACAAGTTTTTGATAATAAAACGGTCTCTAGTTATTGTATTAATATCTGTATACACTTTCAAAGAGCACGATTTTGATTATTAGAAATATTTCTTATTATAAGTAAATATATAAATGCCTATAATGTATAGGCCTAATGTTAGGTTGATGAGGAAGGCCAATGTTAGGTTAGGTTGGGGTAGACGCGCGCGTCTACATTGACCTGTCCTAGACAAGTTGAATTATGCATCCGGTATGGTGTTCAAGATTAATGACTCGGGTTGTAACTTGTCTCGACAAGTTGAACTATATCCCGATATAAAAATTAAATATATAATCAGTTTAGCTTCCGAAATGTAACATAAACCGAACTATGTTTAAACAGTTCCAAATAGTGTTTAGCGATTCTCAAAATACATTAAATTCACTTTGTTGCATGGTATAAATCGTTGTTTTTAAGGCCTATACAATATAGGCATTTATATATTTACTTATAATAAGAAATATTCCTAATAATCAAAAACATCGTGCTCTTTGAAAGTGTATACAGATATTAATACAATAACTAGAGACCGTTTTATTATCAAAAACTTGTCAAATGTATACAGAGTGTTAAGAATATAATTTTTACAGTAAAGCAAAATTATAATTATATTAATACAAATTCAAAATAAACAGACAACAATTATGACACCGCCTTCCCAGGACATTGAACTACTATTGGTGACGTAGGAAAAGCCTCATAATTCCTCCTAGTCTTGGGCTCATACTATGAAAATACCGCATCACCAAGGTTTTGCTATACAGCTTTTCTATAGATGTATATTATGTTCAGTATGTTTCGCTATGTCCCAGTGTGTTCCAGTATGTCCCAGTGTGTTCCAGTATGTCCCGGTATTGTATAAATTAGCTTTAAGTAGTTTATGTTTACAGTATTGATTTAGTTATAAAGGGTTAACATGATTACAGATATAGAAAACGACGTGTACGGTGTTCGATATAATAATGATGCATTTAGTATTGGAAGCAGGCCTGTACATTTCGCTGATAACTCAATTACGGTTTGTGCAAAACAGTTCCACCTAAGTGTAGGCCTGAGAGAGTTGATTAGCAAAAAACATCCCTCGCCAATCTATACTAACGAAGACTTGTTGGCCTACAGGCATATTTTAATTTTGACCAGCGGGCATAAAAGAAAATATGATGTCGACAATCCGGCCAATGCAAACTCGAGTTGGAAATACCGGAATATTATATCTAAATTGTTTCCTCCAAAAAGGAAGAAGCCCCGTGACAGTGTTCAAAGAAGCTCCGCATTGGTTGTTGGGTTTAACCCCGGCAAAGAGAAGAAAAAGTTAGATGAATCGACCATATTACGACGGGATAAAAACACCGACCCCAATGAACTAATAAATATGATGAAGGTTAAAATACGGATGTGTGAAAATATTCGCCCTATTGTTAATACACTTATTGAGATGGGTATAATACGTGGTTAGCTATTTCAGTATAAAAATGCAATTATAAATCTAAACGAACCTACCAAATATTTTTTCAGACTTCTCAGCTATCCCCTGTATACTGTGATTCCATACTGATAATTTTCTCTCGTAAGCATGGTATAAAACTATAAAATTATGAGGGTGGGGTGGAATTTGATATTAATAGAGGTCTTTTTTTATAAAATATTCTGTTGTATCCTCGGCTGTATGAAAATAATTAAAACAGTTAGTCGTTTTTATTTACTGCTCTTCTTGAAAATTATTTAAATTAGTTGAATAATATGAGGGGTGATGTGTTATTACCCGTGCAAAAGATAAATTTTTGGAGGCGACATATGAGGTGTGGATGTAAATGTACAGACTTTTATTTTTCAGTGGCTCCTGTACAAATCCGTAAAACAAGAAAGATAATACACGAAAGAGTATCATCTGTTCTCGATATCTATAATAAAAATATAATTTCTGTTGAATGTTAAATATAACACTCTGTATTTTCTGTAAATAAAAACAAATAGCGAACTGTGTGTGTGTATTATTCACGTCTGAATTTCTATAGCTTTTTCTGAAACCGCACCTTATAACAATTATTTAATAAACAGGGTAAACTTTTTCCTGGTCAAATGCTCAGTTTATTGTAGTTTGAACACAGCTGTTAAATACGTGGGGTATAGAAAACTGCATGTAATGCACGCAAATAAATATTTAAGATAGTAACTTCTGAGTTATGTTTTCATAACTACATGTTTATTTTTTGTTCCGTTTATTCGATTCAATTTAAAATATCAACATATGTGCTCTTGGGAAACACGGATTGCTAATATACGGTGTTAATAACCATACTGTTTTTTATTCTCTATTTAATTTTGTAATATGTCGGATTTATACAGGATATTTTGCCCTATTCTTCATATGCAAATACGGCGTTGTACTCTACTCTTTGATAATTATTTCAAAGAATCATAATATAGTGTGTTAGTATATTGTCCGTGATGTTATTAACCTATTAAATGCGGTTTATTTCTTTAAAAATATTAATTAGTGACATGCCGCGTGAGTGTTTATGGTATAGATATATTATAAAATGCTGGTTTTTGACCTAGCTTTATTTTTGCTTTCTCCAATATGCCTAATGATCATTTGCAATTTTTTCGTGTTTTTACATTTAAAAGTATTTTTCTTGCTTTAATTACTATTTAATTTTAACACATGTAGGGTTATATTAAAAATACCACCTAGAGAAGCATCGTTACATACGTGAAGTTTCAAAATAATATGTAAGTATGATTTAAATTCTTTTTTATTAAATTCCTCAACATAATTTGAAAAGTAATACATTTTATATAAAAACTACAGGAAGAAATTATACAAAAATATTTTTGAACATAAATATCTGCTTATATTCTAAATTATATTCATGTATCAAATATACGAGGTTTAAAATTTAATTGTAAAATATTGAATATAGAGCGGAATAAGTTTATTTACTTTACAAGCTCCATAATTAAATACATAGCTGGTGGACAAATAAAATACCCACTAAATACCGATAAAAGCACTTCTGTGCGAGAGCAATATACCGAAATGTTACAATTATTTTACAGAAGTAAACGAAACATACATAGAGAACAACCTAAATTTATAATTTTTTTATACCCATAAGGAGCAGAGTTGTGATCGTTAAAGAACCTTCTTTTTGATGAATTAGGTTTATATATTTTAGTTTCTGTTCTTGTTACCACCTTGTGCTCGTCTGTTCTACGTATATTTTTGGAAACTATGTATACGGGGTCTGTGTTCTCGAGAACCATGTCTTTTATACTGTCGAAGTTTATGATGCGTGAGGTTGGGTAGTACAGAATACATTAAACAAAATAAAAGTTTTTAGCATAGTATTTTCAAATACACCTCAGACACGATACTTTTTCAAATTCCCTATAGAAATATTTTATGATTACTATAATATTTCAGATTTATTTAGTTGTTTACTCTTTAAAAATATTATAAACTCTTAGAGCTTTAACGTTTCTTTATTAGTTATTATTATTAATATTTCTGTGTAAAATAGTCGGTTTTAAATTCAGATGGATGAAGTTTTTATACTTTAATATAAAACAAGAAAACATATTTTTTATATTTTTATATTCATTATATGATTGTTTAACCTCAAAGAATTGCATGCCTTTTAGACTCAGTATAAATTAATAATCACAAATTCCTTAAAAAATATATAAACTTTTCCTACTTAACACATTAATTTTCTCCTTTTTTCGCCTTGAAGAAAAGCAATCCATTTTTCACTTTAAATTATTTTTGGAACACTGGTTTTTGATTTCCGCAACTTTTTAACTTCACTATCACATAATTACACATGGCTGCTTGTCTTTGTGACCATTTTTCACATTCACTTTGTAATTATATTGAAGCACTTATTCGGGGTTTTGATTTCCACACCCTCTGTAAATTTCACCATGTTTTAATAGTGTTGAAAATAACATAATATCCTGATGGAAACAATAGCAGGTGTAACACTTTTTGAAATTATTTTTTCACTTTTTCTGCTTGTCTTGGCTAAAAATTTCACAATAAACTTATTGGCAGCTGAAACTCTGACAGTATAATAAATTTGGTTTCTCGGGGTAAAATCGAAAAGACTGTTTTAATATATTTTACATAGGTATTATGTATATTCCCTCACAAGAACAAAATTTATTCAAGTATATCCGTAAATTTCGTGGCTAATACAACTATCGAGTTGACCTTTCTGATTGCTTCTTCCACACGTCTTGCTTTTTGCAGATATTTATCACGTTTTCTGAAAAGTTCATCGCGTTTCCGTGTTTTTGTTGGATGATTTCACTGCTTTTTAGAACAAAACGCTCAACCTCTCGCTCTCGTATATATAAATCAGAACACTCATTTTCCTGTACAACGTCTGTTCGAAAATTAAATGATACATTAATTTCGTCTTCTGTGTTTGTTTGCTCTGCTTCTGGGTGGTAGATATCCTCACAATTTGTAATAGGTGAGCACTGTGGTTCTGGAATTGTTATGCCTCCTGTTATTTCTCCTTCTTCAGGTGTATCTTTGTATCTGGGGGTTGATACGTAATTCAGTCCTGTTCCGGGTGCTCCAATAGGTCTTAATTTTGAAAATGAACCCTCTAGTATTTCCAAACTATTGTCTGAAATATCACAATTATTTTCAGATATGCTGACATCCTCAAAATCCCCGTTTGGTGGTTTTCTAAAGTGTTGTTATAGTTTCATAGACTTATAATTGGTCCTTTGGGCACTAATTTAACTTTCATTTTGTTTATCTGTTTGCTGATAATAAACTGCGTCAACTGAACTATGAAGCTGGTATGAGTATTTATTCTCGATTTCAGAGAAGTGTAGACGTCATAATGTCACCTCCCCGCAGGAATATCCAATAAGATTTCAGTGTTGAGAGGTTAATGTCTCGCTAGTCCATTTTTATTTTTTTTTCGTAAATGTATGAGAACTGACTCTTTCTGCACATGTGTTATGCCCCATGCTGCAGTATGAGAAATTTTTTATAATAATGACTCGACTGTGCGAAACTGTTTTTATATTGTAATACATAAACAAAATACTCTATAATAAAATATCTCGTCTTTTGCTCCCTAAATTATAAATAAAATACAGGTACATATTGTAATTTGTCAAACCCTAAAGTAAGCTATATGATCTGTTGTTTGATATATATATATATAAACACCTGTGTGGGTGGTGTTCTAATTTATGAAACTAAAAATTATTTCGTAGTTTACCATAATTATACATCTCCAATTAATAACCTGCTATTTTTTTAAATATACATTATTGTACAAGTGTACGATAGTAGATAAGTATTACCGAACCGAGGTTTCCCCCCTCCACTTTGAGCCCCCACCACCTTTTTTTGGGGTGGGGGGCAATTATAGTGGGGGGAGGTAATTTGTAATTGCAATAAATGTAATTAGAATAATTAGATTGGGAGGTAATTTGTAATTTGCGTAATTAGTAATTTGTAATTGCGTAATTAGTAATTTGTAATTGTGTAATTGGATTATTGCGCTGTAATTAGACTAGTATAATTGCAATATATCTAATAAATGTAATTAGAATAATTAGATTGGGAGGTAATTTGTAGTTGCGTAATTAGTAACTTGTAATTGTGTAATTGGATTATTGCGCTGTAACTAGACTAGTATAATTGCAATATATCTAATTGAATTGTACAATTGTATATTAATTAGTGCATCAATTGGAGAAATGAAAGTAATTGGATTATTGCGCTGTAATTAGACTAGTATAATTGCAATATATCTAATGAAAGTAATTGGATTATTGCGCTGTAATTAGACTAGTATAATTGCAATATATCTAATTGAATTGGTACAATTGTATATTAATTAGTGCATCAATTGGAGAAATGAAAGTAATTGGATTATTGCAATTAGACTAGTATAATTGCAATATATCTAATTGAATTGGTACAATTGTATATTAATTAGTGCATCAATTGCTAAATTATGCGCTCTTATTTGTCAAAAATATAGACTAGTATAATTGCAATATATCTAATTGAATTGGTACAATTGTATATTAATTAGTGCATCAATTGGAGAAATGAAAGTAATTGGATTATTGCGTTGTAATTAGACTAGTATAATTGCAATATATCTAATTGAATTGGTACAATTGTATATTAATTAGTGCATCAATTGCTAAATTATGCACTCTTATTTGTCAAAAATATATGTCATTCAGTATCGCTAACAAGGGGTCTGGTATATTACCTATTAAATTATGTGCTCTTAATTGTCAAAAATATATGTCATTCAATATCGCTAACAAGGGATCTGGTATATTAGCATTACGTCTCGGTATAGTAATTAGTGTAGGTATAGTGTAATTGTATATTAATTAGTGTCGCATGCAATACGCAAATAAAGTAATTAGTCTGATGTAATTGCATCAAGTTAGTGTCACACAACAGTTTGAGTACCTACAAATTCATTGTTAGAATTCTATAAAGTAGGTGTCGAAATATTGCAATAAATTTGACATCGAAATGCATTTATTTTCTAGGGATAAAAGAACAAGCGACATCGCATTTATTTTCTAATTATCAAAGATTAAATCAGCTTTTAGTTTTTACTGTCGCATATCTCGAAACAAAATAGTTGGTTAAATTTATAGCTCCCATTTGTTCGACAGACAATGGGTTTGAATAAAGGACACAGCTACGTAGGCCGGGTGGCTCACGCGAACGGTACCTACCTGAAATCGAGGGTATGTCATTAGGGCGGTCGGCTTAAAACCGTTAAACAATATAGCATAGGCGGCTAGTGCAGGCAGTACATAAGGGTATTACATTGTTATAAGACACTTCTTCTATAATGACTTTATCATAGGGAATTAACTATCTCGTAATTATTAATATTGTTACATTTTATTGTTTGGTGTCTTTAAATCGGATGGGGTTTACTGTTGCTTTTGTATACATTTAATGACTACCTACATAGGGGTCCTTCCTTAAAATTTTAAGTTAGCAAGGTTATAGACAAAAGAAATTTGACAAAAGAAATCGATGTACCACATTTTGGGTTCACAAAACAGGCGACATGAATCATTTAAATATATTACGTAAAAGCCGTACGGCTTCTTGGAAAGCATTCTTGAGTACATTCGTTTTATTATTTATTTATTATACATAAAAAATATTTCATATGACATAACCATGTAATGATACAATAATATATTTTCCAGACAGTGACAATTAATTTTAAACGTCGTATGAGCAGAGAAACCCTCAATTTCAATTCAAACAAATAAAAATAATTATATGCCTCTTTTAATCTGTTTTACTGAATAATGGGAATGGCTCTCTTTAACCGTCTGTAAAACTATTTTATCTGGTGGCGCGCGTCATAATGACATCATTATGTCATTTGTTTATAGTGACATAAGTATGTTCATTATGATATTTGTATCATAATGAAATTCCAGAAAGCACTAGTGCCATAATGAGATTCAAAAAGTACTATTACAATAATTTTATTTGACTTACGTAAAAATTCTATATCTTTACCATCAATAAAATAAGTTTAGAAGATAATATACGTGCTAGATCAAAAAATTTTATTCAAAATACAATTTAACTTAACTAATTATTATAAATTGCAAAAGAGCAATTAAAACTGAACCTTCATTTATCATCACATTCTTCATGTTCTTACTGTAACGTGCTTATTATAAAACACGTGTGACAGGCATTACAGCAATTATTCAAGAACGGCGAACGAAAGAATTCAGAGTGAAGGTAAAATAATTATATTGTTGAAATAATTCAGCCATTTAAAAATCGAAAATATATTTAATATTAATCATTAAACCAGGTATATACAATAAGATACATATTTGGCGTGTTAGCAGAGACAGTTACATAACAATACAAAAAAAAAAAAATGTATAATGTATATGAGAAAAGCAGTGAGTGCGTTTCATATTATACACATTGCCTCTATATTGTCGAAATTTGCCGGGTCATTTAAAATATCCACGAATTCACATGTAGAGTAAAAGCAATAATGTAACAATATTTTTTTTAATCTAAATTTAAAACAATTAAAATTTAATGATTTCAATAAATTTGGAAGTACATTATACAAATTAAGATTTAATGAGTTCCTTGTCGATTTTGTTAGTCTAAATCTATAGGGTCTAAGAAAGTCCGCTTGTCTAGTGGTTAGTTATGAACATCCGAATTCCTGACAAAAAAGTTGTAGTTTTTATGTATCTCAAGCAATCTATAATACAGTAAATTCACTTTTCAACCAAAGCACTTTGTGAGTGAATAGGAGATAGTAGTAAAGCGAGAGCACTACACATGTGTGACTGCATGTCGATCTCAGAATGTTAGCGCTCTCGCTTTATTGTCTCCTATTCACTCACAAAGTGCTTTGGTTGAAAAGTGAATTTACTGTATACATATAATGTAGGTATCGACGCAAAATTCAACGCAATAATACAATTTGGTATTTAATTTCTAGTCGAAATGCATTCATTTTCTAAGGACAAAAGATTAGCCATCTCTTATCTAAACAAAAGATACGTTGATTTTTACAAAACAAAGCCACACAATTACCTGAAATTTTAAACTTAAGAATAACAGGTGAGAGTGTGATTCGAATAGGACAGAATCCCTGTTATACACCGATACGGATTCTCTGATTATTAAAGTTTTTACTGATAACATTTACGATTTTATAAAAGAGAACCCCGATAAATTCGATACATCCAACTATAAAGAAGGAAATAAATTTAATGTTCCTAAAGGTCTGTCGGTTTTAGGGAATTTTAAAGATGAGTTCCCCGCCGACCCGATTATTAGTTTTTATGGAACGGGGGCTAAAGCTTACTGCATAAAATCTATGAATAATGAATTGAAAAAGGCAAGGGGGTAAAGAAATCAGTTATTATGAAAAATTTATCAATAGGTGATTATAAGAAAATAATTGAGCAGGGTGGGGTAATATTAAGAGAAATGAATACATTTAGAAGTTATTCGCATGATATTTACACAGAAATGAAAAATAAGGTGGCACTATCTCATTATGATGACAAAAGATTCGTCATTCCTAATACCTTTAAAACTTTACCATGGGGGCATTGCGACATACCGATATTTCAAAATGAGTTGGCCGTAATAACTGATAAAAATAATGTTATTGAAATGGAAAAATATGATCCTTTAGATGCTTTACTTGCAGCAATAGATGAGTTAAGCCAGTCACAATAACATTAGCACATCAAATAAATTTGCATTATTTATCGGGTTAAAGTTATAAAACTGGAAAATTCATACTAAATGTGAGATATTGTATTATATTTAAGTAGATTTATTGTGTAATAAAATATATATTTATGAAAAAATAATGTTTTTTAAGTTAAGTATTTGTAGTATATGTAATAAACTAAAAAATATTTTTATTTAACATTAAGGAAATAAATTAAACAAATATTAATTGAGTACATTCGTTTTATTATTTATTTATTATACATAAAAAATATTTCATTTGACATAACCATATAATGATACAATAATATATTTTCTAGACAGTGACAATTTTAAACAAGAGAAGCTCTATCAATCCACGAGTTGTGTTCTTTAGGGAGTCCAAGCCATTTTACAAACACTTTATTCCCTTGCTTTTTTAAAACATTCTCTACTAGATACACATCGGGGTATTTTGCCTTTAGTAGGAGCATCTCATAAAAACACCCCTTGATTGGATGTCCAAGCATGTCTGCAAGCAGGTAAGTTGTGGGATTTGTTATGTTTATTTTGACAATTTTAAAAAGTTCTGTTGAGAAATTCGGTGTAAACCCTTTATCAAATACACCTTTATACTTGCTAATACGAACTACGTCACCGAGGTGGAATTTCGGTTTGAGAGCAATTTTTATGTTATTATATACATTTAAATGTGTAGTTGGTGTGACATCAACAGGTTTCATACCAATTGTACGATGGACTTTGTTATTATAACTTTTTGTAACATTGGGTAGGATGTCGAGCCATTTATATTTACCCATAGCTGAGAATTCTTTATACAACCAACTTTTTAATGTGCGGATTACTCGTTCAACAATTGCTGCTTTTTTTGTGCTATATGTAGAATAATGATTAATTTCATGCTGCTTCATTAGTGTGGAAAACTTTCTGTTGTAGAATTCTGTACCATTATCAGTCTGTAAATTTCTCGGTGAATAATTTGCTTCTTGAATAATAGTCTGCATAGTCTTAGTAACTTCTACAGCTGTTTTATTTTTAACAGATCTGGTCCATACGTACTTGGAATAGCAGTCAATCACTACAAGAATATAACGATACCCTCTATTTTTATCAGCGTATGGTTGCATTTCGGCTAGGTCTGCTTGCCACAAACCACCAAACCCCTTAATTATGGTTCGCCTTCTACGAAAATTTCGTCGGGCATTTCTATGTAACTCGTTAACAACTTGTAATTTTTCGCTGCTAACCTCCATTATAAAATTGTCTTCAGCTATATATCAACTTCAGGCATTAGTTCTGGTGGAAATGCTAGGCCTTAGGATTGCACCTTCTTTGGTTGGAGTTCGGTGGCAATATGCTCTAATTTAGAGATTCTAGTGATTAAAGTATTGTGATTGTTTATGGCCGAACGTTTAACTTCAGAAATTGCTTTATCAACATATTTCCTCATTTCTATTTTCATTTTCTGCATCATATCATTATTTTGTTTATTGAAAATAGCGCGATTTTCTTCTCCACTTTTTATAAGTCCCACATCAACATATTTTGTCATTTTCCCAATAATTACATCGGTTGTATCAAAAATAGCTTTGGCAGCATTTTCATCATTTGTTTGTAGACGCTTGTTAACGTAATTACATGTTGCACCATCTTGATCATCGACAGGTTCCCCTAGATTTTTTAAACGCTTATTTTCAATATCATAGTGATTATCTCTGGTAAGTTTAAAACCCACGCCAGGTAATCCACGTAGTGCTATTAACTTATTCGCACTAATTCTTTTGCTGCGTCCAAATTTGTAAATTGTGTTGTTTACAGTAGACATTTCTGATTGCGTCTGATCCATTTTATATATTTCAGGCCATATAATACTTATTGAGTATGATGATACTAGGTATTATATCTTTAATACACTATTTTTTCCTCCCTAAGTTCTGATATTATTTCTATTATTTCATTGCCGTGGTTGTTATTTCCAGCCATTTTCGAACCCCATAGGAAGCGTAAACGAGCCACAAGTTCATTAGGTTTATTCCAGTAGATATACTCTTTATCTTTATTACTGTACAATTTGTGGGTAGGTACACGTTTTAATCCATAACCACTTGTTGACGATCGTGTTGCAATTGTAGAAGATGTTAATGGTTTGATAATTTTGTGAAATTTTTCACGTTTAGTGGTGTTATAGCCACTCGCTACATTGAATTTTTTATACGGCGCTTTTGTTTTCCTTAGTATTTCTCCATATATCTTACTCCATTCATCATCGATAACACTCTCTGTATTATCATCTAGAATTGGCGGACGTTTTAGAAATATTAGATCGTACAATTTCGGACTACCTAGATACACGCCAAGTTTCTTATTGCCATACCACAGTGTAATATTTCCATGAGAAAAACGTATTTCAGCATTGCCCGTCTTGGGATCTACACGCACTCCATATAAACTATCATTACCCGATTTTACATTCTGTATATGTCTTTTTACAACCTCATGTCGTTTTTCTAGTTTACTAGCTAGAGAAGTTTCAGATACGGGGGTTGTTCTTATAGACGATGGTGGAGTATCCATGATGGAGGTAAACGGTGGATCATCATCATCGCCTACATACTTATCAGATGCTCCTTCAGAAGCACTCTCCCATGGCACTGCCCTCTGAGTAGACACCCTTGATGATGATGATGGTTGTTGGGCATGTGGTTTGTTCTCTGCTGCTGAAGATATAGCATTTAAAGGTTCAGTTATTGGTTGATAGATCTTTTCAAGTGTTACATGCATCTCAATATCTCTGTTCTTAATAGAGTTAAACTTCTTACGTACCGCATCTGTCGCCTCAATCAACTGTCGCTTGAGGGCTATTTCACTATTGGGATGCGCAAGATTGTTATATTTTTTATTATCTTTGGTAACCTTCATCTTAGCGCATACGTAAACGAAGTAACCATACGAAGTCTGTGGCTCAAGTGAAGTTTTTATTAAAATTCATTATGGATATATGAAGCTATCAAACCCTTTTCTATATCGCCCACCATGTACTTCTCTATCCTTATCAATCACTAGAAACCCATATTTGTCATTCCAGCACTCTGCACACATATTTTGAAATACTGTAAACGTTACATCAGGTGACACATGATCGGAAAAGATGTGGTGAAGGTTCATGTCGTCTTGTTTAAAGACAATAATTAAATTACTATTGTCTCTTATTAGCTGCTTCGGTATTCGAGAATATGTTTGACCAAGATAAAAACAATCCACATTTCTATGGCGGCCCATACTAAAATATGCTTTTATAACATCTTGCTTCTCACATATCACATCGTCAAATATAAATAAAGACTCCGGTTTTGCCTCGGATGGTTTCACTATTTGCGCTCCATTACTAAATGTATAAAATCCTAACCCCTCAATCGGCGCTAGCACCTTACGTAGATACTCATACTTGGGTTGATTTATAGACTTTGAGTATAGGTAAATGTTTAAAAAGCGTAAACCTAAGCGATGGGTGATCAAAGATATTAAGACATTTGTTTTCCCACAATTCGAGGGTCCTATTATGAGGGCACGTACAGTTGAAGGTAGTAGTGGTCCATGACGATTATGAGCACTTAACCCACGCCCAACTTTTTCATCCAAATTCTCTATGGAAAGCGTTTGTTTCTGTTTCACAATGTGCATTGTATCGCAGCTAATTGGTATATAAATAGATATGTGACTTGCAACTCTTATTTAAATGGTTTCCACCATACGATACACACGTGAAAAACGTATGAAGCGCGGTAGAGGATTAATTAATTCCCTGATTAATAAGCTTCCCGTCGAGTTGCATTTGCCAGGTTATCAATTTTGTGGTCCAGGCACAGATTTAAATAAACGGCTGACACGGGGTGATCCTGGCATAAATCAGCTCGATAAAGCGTGCAAGGAACACGATATTGCATATGACAGAAATAGCAGTAATCTAGCAGCCCGCCATAAAGCAGACTATCAGCTTGAACAGGCTGCGTGGAAACGAGTGAAATCCAAAGACGCAGGACGTGGAGAAAAGGCCGCTGCTTGGTTAGTTACAACTATAATGAAAGGAAAACAACGTCTTGGTATGGGGTGTAATTCAACAATATCTCGTAATCCAATAAGGAAACGAATCATCAAGAAAACAAAGAAGGGTAAGAAGAATGTTAAAAAGACAGCATTTGGATCTGGGATAGTATGAAAAGTGCGTGACACACTGCGAAGTGCTGGAGGCAAAAGAGTAAAAGACCAAAAGAAGGCGGCTGAAATTGCTCTAAAAGCTGCACGTCGATATATAAAACAGGCCGGTGGGAAACGCAATATTCGAACACCTCGAGTTATACCAATACCAAAAGTTGGCGGTATTTTACCTCTAATACCCATTTTTGCTGGATTATCTGCATTGGGTAGTTTGGCGGGTACGGCCGCTGGTATTGCTAAAGCTGTAAATGACGTAAAAAAGGGTAGAGAAGAATTAGCTGAAGCAAATCGACACAACAGAAGTATGGAAGCAATAGCTATGAAAAGTGGTAAGGGGATGTATATGAAGCCATATCGAAAGGGAATGGGTCTTTATCAAAAACAGAATTCAAAAAACTAATAGACTCCCTACCTCGGAGACCTCTTACCGACATTGATCTTAAATATTATACTAAGAAAATGAAGGTAGCATACTTTCGGGGTGTATTTATGCGCGACTCACTACCAAGACGTGGCCCACATTACAATGAATCTGCAATAATCAATTTGGATAGTATATATGGTCCTGGGACACATTGGGTGGCATATAAAAAACGAGGTAGTTTAGTAAATTACTTTGATAGTTTTGGTGATTTACCCCCACCTACAGAATTAGTTACATATTTCAATAACGATTCAAGGAGGGGCAACCAAATATTCTATAACTACAAACGTGTACAGAATTTTAACACAGTGTGGTGTGGACATTTGTGTTTAAAGTTTCTCTCTACGAAAGAAATATAAAACGCTATGGAGCTGAAAACTATAACCCCAGCAATGGATCGAGAAGGTATCAAGCGAATGGGCCACTCACTAATTGCATTCTCCCGTTTGCGTAGTCTATTGAAGATGAGCAAACAACAACTTGCAGATATGCCCAAAGAAGTGATGATTGGGCTGACTTCACATGAAATTGCATTAGTATGGGATAAGCTACCTACACATCTTCAGAACGATGTCGATATAATAAAATATCAATACTGCACAGAACATTACCTTAACGATCATGAAGGCAGTTTTGATGCTAATGACGGTACCTCGAAAAATGTTTTGCTGCTATTGTAAGGTAAACGATGTAAATGTGGCATCCAATAACAATGTAAATATATTACCATCAACTTCAAAGAAGGGGAAATTATACCAGTATTGCTGTAATCCACAATAAATTGGGTAACGCAATTTAATTACATCAGTCATGTCGTACACGTTCACACTAACGAGCCGCTTAAGTGTGCTAAGTGTCAACTTTAATCCACCCATTGAACTGGATAGGAGCAGTCTTCATGGGTTAGGCTTAATTGGATTCTACTCTTACAACTCCATATTCAATGTGGATGAAACAAATAACATCTTCCAATATAGGGTTAGTGCTAAAGATACATTCACTACTGTTCACATACCTCTGGGGGCTTATGAAATTGATGAAATCTATGCAGCAATGTTGAAAGCTATGAATATTGACGGAAAGGATTACACGCAAATATTCACTTTACGAGCAAACAACAACACCCTAAAGTGCGAGATTTTGTCAAAGTATGAAATAGATTTTAGACAACCAAATTCCATAGGAAGTCTGTTGGGATTTGGACCAATATATTTACAACCAAATAAAAATTATGAATCAACACAGCCTGTTGATATTATGAAAGTAAGGATGATACGTGTAGATTGCAATATTATTTCTGGAGCTTATCTGAATGCGGAAGAGTCACACACTCTCTTTGAATTTGATATAGATGTTGAGCCTGGCTACAAACTTACTAGAGAACCTACAAATATCATATATTTACCTGTTAGACCTAAATGGTGTCAGTTAATAGATAACATCACGCTACGTGTACTGGACGACAACGGTGATTTGATCAATTTTCGAGGTGAGAAAATTATTGTAAGGCTAGAATTGAAGAAAGTTTGATATCACCAACCAAATGGGCTTTCGATATAAACAGCGACAGCAAGTACATCACCATCAATATGATACTGTAGCGAACAATAGTGTGGATAAAAAGAAAGGGAGATGTCGAAAGCAATTCATTCAAAGTCTATACCTTAAACAGTTAGGACATAGATTGTCAGCTGAGGATCAAGCCTTTTTAAAACATATTGGATTAAAACTGCGAAAATATTTGCCATAATAATGGTGGCGGCTGCAACTAGTGAAAAACTTGAGGTGTTTGATGAACCTGGGTTGGATCATTCCCTAGTTAGCCTACATGAGCATACATATAAACCATATGGTTCCCCATATTACAGAAACTCTGATGAAATACGTATTCCCATCAATTTTCAAGATGTTATACTCGACATTTCAGAAAGTTATATATACATAGAAGGAAAATTTACCCCTAGTGATGCCACAAAGCGTTGCTATTTATCCAATAATGCACTAGCATTTCTCTTTGAAGAGATACGTCTGGAAATGGGTGGTGAACAAGTAGCAGTAGTTAGAAGACCTGGTATTACTACAACAATGAAAACTATGGTGTCGTATGGGCAAACGCATGCACGCTCATTAATAACAACAGGTTGGGGTCTCAGTCAAAATAGACAAGATATTTTAGATACCACCAGTCACGTGTTCAGTGGCAAACTACCCCTTAAGTTCCTTATGGGTTTTGCAGAAGATTATACCAAAGGCATTCTGAATGTGAAGCAAGAATTAATTATGATAATTGCACGCTCATTTAAAGACTCATATATCGGTGAAGTTGATGCGGAGCTGGAAATAAGCAAAATTGAGTGGAAAATAAGACATATTGTACCTGAAGATCGACAAAAGTTAAAATTATTGAATCGAATTAATAAAAGTGGTAATAATGCCAAGGTTAATATGGTCTACCGTGCATGGGATTTTTATGAGCTTCCCTGTCTACGTGATACTACCTATGACATATGGACTCTTAAACTCTCCACCCGTCTTGAAAGTCCACTTTTCATCCTTCTTGGTTTTCAAGACACTGATCAGGCCAATGATAGAACAATGGATGTTACACAGTTCAAACACGCAGACATAAATAATATTCGACTATTTCTAAACTCTGAAGTTTATCCATATGAACGTTGGAATTTAGATTTCGATAAGAAGCTCGATTCTGCAGCATATTATGCTTATGAGAACTTCCAAGGTAGTTACTATGATAAAGATATGAGCGAACCCATGATGGATCTTGGGGAATTCAGGAAGAATCCTTTGTTTGTCATTGATTGTTCACACCAACCTGTTGCAGTGAAATCATCTACAGTCGACATAAAAATAGAATTTGAAACACGAAAAACGAAATTTCCCGAACAAACTCGAGTGTATGCACTTATACTTCATGATACATATTTAAGTTATAATGCATTAGATGGCTCGGTTCAGAATGGCTTTCTTGATGTCTAGTAAAAACATTTTATCAACATTAATCATGATGTACTTGCAAATGTTTATTTTCCCAAAATGCAATTGTGTATTTAAAATAAAACTGTTTTAATTATACTATGGTTGTTTTTAGTTGTGTAATAAAAAATAGGAAATAAAATTAATGTAATCTTTTAATGTGTATTTCATTTATTTAACCTTATAATATAATATAAAATATACCATCATAACTACATAACACATACAATATTTGATGTAATAAATATGGCAATAAAAATAAAAGAACATTATTTATGTATCTACATTAGCTTCTTTGTCAGATTGGTTGATATTTTTCAATGATATTCTTAGGTAGGTACTCCACTATCTCGTATAGAAAATGTTTTAAAACTATGACAATATCTATCTTTGATAAGCTAATATATTGCCACCCTTGTTAACGGCATTGAATGACTTCTTTATAGTAGGCAGTTCTAAACCTTCTGTCCTATTCGAATCACACTCTCACCTGTTATTCTTAAGTTTAAAATTTCAGGTAATTGTGTGGCTTTGTTTTGTAAAAATCGACGTATCTTTTGTTTAGATAAGAGATGGCTAATCTTTTGAGCAATATATTTGTCCTTAGAAAATGAATGCATTTCGACTAGAAATTAAATACCAAATTGTATTATTGCGTTGAATTTTGCGTCGATACCTACATTATATATATACAGTAAATTCACTTTTCAACCAAAGCACTTTGTGAGTGAATAGGAGACAATAAAGCGAGAGCGCTAACATTCTGAGATCGACATGCAGTCACACATGTGTAGTGCTCTCGCTTTACTACTATCTCCTATTCACTCACAAAGTGCTTTGGTTGAAAAGTGAATTTACTGTATTATAGATTGCTTGAGATACATAAAAACTACAACTTTTTTGTCAGGAATTCGGATGTTCATAACTAACCACTAGACAAGCGGACTTTCTTAGACCCTATAGATTTAGACTAACAAAATCGACAAGGAACTCATTAAATCTTAATTTGTATAATGTACTTCCAAATTTATTGAAATCATTAAATTTTAATTGTTTTAATTTTAGATTAAAAAAAATATTGTTACATTATTGCTTTTACTCTACATGTGAATTCGTGGATATTTTAAATGACCCGGCAAATTTCGACAATATAGAGGCAATGTGTATAATATGAAACGCACTCACTGTTTTTCTCATATACATTATACATTTTTTTTTTTTGTATTGTTATGTAACTGTCTCTGCTAACACGCCAAATATGTATCTTATTGTATATACCTGGTTTAATGATTAATATTAAATATATTTTCGATTTTTAAATGGCTGAATTATTTCAACAATATAATTATTTTACCTTCACTCTGAATTCTTTCGTTCGCCGTTCTTGAATAATTGCTGTAATGCCTGTCACACGTGTTTTATAATAAGCACGTTACAGTAAGAACATGAAGAATGTGATGATAAATGAAGGTTCAGTTTTAATTGCTCTTTTGCAATTTATAATAATTAGTTAAGTTAAATTGTATTTTGAATAAAATTTTTTGATCTAGCACGTATATTATCTTCTAAACTTATTTTATTGATGGTAAAGATATAGAATTTTTACGTAAGTCAAATAAAATTATTGTAATAGTACTTTTTGAATCTCATTACGGCACTAGTGCTTTCTGGAATTTCATTATGATACAAATATCATAATGAACATACTTATGTCACTATAAACAAATGACATAATGATGTCATTATGACGCGCGCCACCAGATAAAATAGTTTTACAGACGGTTAAAGAGAGTCATTCCCATTATTCAGTAAAACAGATTAAAAGAGGCATATAATTATTTTGATTTGTTTGAATTGAAATTGAGGGTTTCTCTGCTCATACGACGTTTAAAATTAATTGTCACTGTCTGGAAAATATATTATTGTATCATTACATGGTTATGTCATATGAAATATTTTTTATGTATAATAAATAAATAATAAAACGAATGTACTCAAGAATGCTTTCCAAGAAGCCGTACGGCTTTTACGTAATATATTTAAATGATTCATGTCGCCTGTTTTGTGAACCCATAATGTGGTACATCGATTTTTTTGTCAAATTTCTTTTGTCTATAACCTTGCTAACTTAAAATTTTAAGGAAGGACCCCTATGTAGGTAGTCATTAAATGTATACAAAAGCAACAGTAAACCCCATCCGATTTAAAGACACCAAACAATAAAATGTAACAATATTAATAATTACGAGATAGTTAATTCCCTATGATAAAGTCATTATAGAAGACGTGTCTTATAACAATGTAATACCCTTAGGTACTGCCTGCACTAGCCGCCTATGCTATATTGTTTAACGGTTTTAAGTCGACCGCCCTAATGGCATACCCTCGATTTCAGGTAGGTACCGTTCGCGTGAGCCACCCGGCCTACGTAGCTGTGTCCTTTATTCAAACCCATTGTCTGTCGAACAAATGGGAGCTATAAATTTAACCAACTATTTTGTTTCGAGATATGTGACAGTAAAAACTAAAAGCTGATTTAATCTTTGATCATTAGAAAATAAATGCGATGTCGCTTGTTCTTTTATCCCTAGAAAATAAATGCATTTCGATGTCAAATTTATTGCAATATTTCGACACCTACTTTATAGAATTCTAACAATGAATTTGTAGGTACTCAAACTGTTGTGTGACACTAACTTGATGCAATTACATCAGACTAATTACTTTATTTGCGTATTGCATGCGACACTAATTAATATACAATTACACTATACCTACACTAATTACTATACCGAGACGTAATGCTAATATACCAGATCCCTTGTTAGCGATATTGAATGACATATATTTTTGACAATTAAGAGCACATAATTTAATAGGTAATATACCAGACCCCTTGTTAGCGATACTGAATGACATATATTTTTGACAAATAAGAGTGCATAATTTAGCAATTGATGCACTAATTAATATACAATTGTACCAATTCAATTAGATATATTGCAATTATACTAGTCTAATTGCAGCGCAATAATCCAATTACACAATTACAAATTACTAATTACGCAATTACAAATTACCTCCCAATCTAATTATTCTAATTACATTTATTAGATATATTGCAATTATACTAGTCTAATTACAGCGCAATAATCCAATTACACAATTGCAAATTACTAATTACGCAATTACAAATTACCTCCCAATCTAATTATTCTAATTACATTTATTGCAATTACAAATTACCTCCCCCCACTATAATTACCCTAATTGCCCCCCACCTCAGAAAAAGTGGTGGGGGGAGCAAAAGTGGTGGGGGGAGGTAATTTGTAATTGCAATAAATGTAATTAGAATAATTAGATTGGGAGGTAATTTGTAATTGCGTAATTAGTAATTTGTAATTGCGTAATTAGTAATTTGTAATTGTGTAATTGGATTATTGCGCTGTAATTAGAGTAGTATAATTGCAATATATCTAATAAATGTAATTAGAATAATTAGATTGGGAGGTAATTTGTAATTGCGTAATTAGTAATTTGTAATTGTGTAATTGGATTATTGCACTGTAATTAGACTAGTATAATTGCAATATATCTAATTGAATTGTACAATTGTATATTAATTAGTGCATCAATTGGAGAAATGAAAGTAATTGGATTATTGCGCTGTAATTAGACTAGTATAATTGCAATATATCTAATTGAATTGGTACAATTGTATATTAATTAGTGCATCAATTGGAGAAATGAAAATAATTGGATTATTGCAATTAGACTAGTATAATTGCAATATATCTAATTGAATTGGTACAATTGTATATTAATTAGTGCATCAATTGCTAAATTATGCGCTCTTATTTGTCAAAAATATAGACTAGTATAATTGCAATATATCTAATTGAATTGGTACAATTGTATATTAATTAGTGCATCAATTGGAGAAATGAAAGTAATTGGATTATTGCGCTGTAATTAGACTAGTATAATTGAAATATATCTAAATGAATTGGTACAATTGTATATTAATTAGTGCATCAATTGCTAAATTATGCGCACTTATTTGTCAAAAATATATGTCATTCAGTATCGCTAACAAGGGGTCTGGTATATTACCTATTAAATTATGTGCTCTTAATTGTCAAAAATATATGTCATTCAATATCGCTAACAAGGGATCTGGTATATTAGCATTACGTCTCGGTATAGTAATTAGTGTAGGTATAGTGTAATTGTATATTAATTAGTATACTAAATACTATTTAAAAATGTGGGGACCCCGGTAAAACTCTTGTACAGAGGCCCTTATGAATCTCTATGACGATAATTTTAATAATGTAAAAGTGGAAACCGGAATAAAGATTTTGAAATATTTATTTTGTAAATACCGCTTTTTTTCAAATTTCAGAAAGTTTGTGTCAAGAAATTTTTTTGAATCGCGAAGTTTAGGGTTCTGCTTTAGGGCTATTTATCACAGGCTAATAATATAATTAATATTGTTTTTGCTATTTTCAGGGTAATTTGCAAGACAAGGATTTTTTCCAGAAAAGAGGTGTAAAATATATATTATGTAAATACTGTAAACTAAATAAGCATTGCTACTAAGTATGCTTATGAAATATTTATAATTTTAATTCAATTCAATCACCATGGTAAATAAACCGATGGTTGTTTTTTTTAATATAATTTCTAAACATTGTTATACGCTAGACATCATTTTGCATATGTGATCTATTTAAAGACGCCACATACAGTGCGTTTTTACAAATCCTCAATCCTAAATATGTTTGTATTTTTTCCTCCTGCATATGTTAAAGACCCCTCCCTGTCTGTTGTGTGATGAGAAATACATTTTATTATAAAAAGTCGTACTATAGTTGTGTGTGAAACTGTTTTTATACAGTAATACGCTGGTTAGAGCGCTGATAGCAAAATAATATCTTACATATTTTTCCTAAAGGATCGAAAATATGTTTATTACCTACCCCTCTCTTAGTTTATTATTTTTTTGCGAACAATTCGAAAGAATCAGGTATATTGTTATTATCAATCGTTTTAAATTGAGTACATATCATTGCTATCCTGTATTGAAAAAACGGTGTTCATACTTATATGATAAACAGTAAAAAAGCTTAATTTAAAGCCCTTATGTATCTATAAAATAAACAATTTTAAACGCTAATAAACTACGTTGCGACATATAGGTAGGTATACAGGGGTCTTTTTTCGATGTTATGGGATGGTAGGTACTCTGTCTGGAAATTTAAACACAACTTTTAAAAATAAACTTTATATCGTATGAATATTCGTGTAGTTTGGAATTGTTTTATTTATTTAAATATTACATTTTTAATAAACGAATTTGGGGCAGAGACAAGATTTTGATTATTGTTGTATGATTAGATTATACGTTTTCGGCCTTATTGTGTTTATAAATAAATAAATATTAAATATAGCAATGACGCGCATATTTTTTACATACAGAACGCAGTATCCGGTTGGGAACACGGCGACATGTACAGCTGATGTTTTCTAATTAAAACCTTTGCATTTGGCTGACTATACTAAATTAGGCTCTTGAGGCGGTGCATTGTGCACAACATCGTATATCGTAACCTAGGCCTGTGTTGTTGAGCTTTTCTGTTTTAAGATTAAAAATAACTCGTTTGGAACTATAAACCATAGCTGTTCTATATTGCTCATAAGACACGGAAATATGAAGTTTTTCCTGAAACAAGGTAGTCAATCAATAACGGATTGCGTTATTAGCATCAATTACACGTGCACATAAAATGTATATGCATTTAAATCGTCTTGCTCAATTTTGCCTTCGTTATTTTACTACGTGTAATAGCTCGGAGTTCAAATTCTGGTTTCCAGCATTTTTATGTACACCTGTTTTGTACTATACCGTATTAATAATTACCGGTGTGAAGTTAGCAGCCAAAAGTTAGCAGCCAATTTGTCGGAAATGCCCAAACGCTCATAGACGTGCGTTATTTAAGGACATTATATTAAAAGAAAAAATATTCGCTCAAGGCACATAAGTTATTCCATTATCTCTGTTGTTAATAAATTGGTATTAAAACGTCAGTTGAATGGATGCAACCACCCTCAAGTAATATAAAAAAATTGAGCATATAAACCGGCTATAATCACCTCATTCACCTCAATATTTTCAGAAATTTTTCTTGTGATTATGATTTGTAGAAGAAAATGACAACCTGTAGAATTCAAGGTGAAAAAGATACTTCATAATAAAACAATATGGAGAATCCCTTGCCGGCCGTCGAAGGGGGTGAAAACGATTAAAATCTAATAATAAGATATAATTTTTTTTAAAACAGAAGGAAAAAAGGTGTCACTTTCAAAAATGTATAGAACTGTAGGGAATAGAGTAGAATGATAGACTACAAGAGGAAAACCCCTTACCGGCCGTCGAATGGGGTGAAAACGATTAAAATCTAATAATGAGATGTAATTTTTTTTAAAACAGAAGGAAAAAAGGTGTCACTTTCAAAACTGCATAGAACTGTAGGGAATAGAGTAGAATATTAGCCTACAAAAGGAAAATCCCTTACCGGCCGTCGAAGGGGGTGAAAACGATTAAAACCTAATAATAAGATATAATTTTCTCTTAAATAGAAGGAAAAAAGGTGTCACTTTGAAAACTGCATAGAACTGTAGGGAATAGAGTAGAATATTAGCCTACAACAGGAAAATCCCTTACCGGCGGTCGAAGGGGGTGAAAACGATTAAAATCTAATAATGAGATATAATTTTTTCTTAAACAGAAGGAAAAAAGGTGTCACTTTGAAAACTGCATAGAACTGTAGGGAATAGAGTAGAATGATAGACTACAAGAGGAAAACCCCTTACCGGCCGTCGAAGGGGGTGAAAACGATTAAAACCTAATAATAAGATATACTTTTTTCTTAAACAGAAGGAAAAAAAATGTCACTTTGAAAACTGCATAGAACTGTAGGGAATAGAGTAGAATATTAGCCTACAAAAGGAAAATCCCTTACCGGCCGTCGAAGGGGGTGAAAACGATTAAAATCTAATAATACATATAATTTTTTTTAAAACAAAAGGACAAAAGGTGTCACTTTGAAAACTGCATAGAACTGTAGGGAATAAGTAGAATGATAGACTACAAGAGGAAAACCCCTTACCGGCCGTCGAAGGGGGTGAAAACGATTAAAATCTAATAATAAGATATAATTTTCCTTTTGTAGGCTAATATTCTACTCTATTCCCTACAGTTCTATGCAGTTTTCAAAGTGACACCTTTTTTCCTTCTGTTTTAAAAAAAATTATATCTTATTATTAGATTTTAATCGTTTTCACCCCCTTCGACGGCCGGTAAGGGGTTTTCCTCTTGTAGTCTATCATTCTACTCTATTCCCTACAGTTATATGCAGTTTTCAAAGTGACACCTTTTTTCCTTCTGTTTTAAAAAAAATTATATCTTATTATTAGATTTTAATCGTTTTCACCCCCTTCGACGGCCGGTAAGGGGTTTTCCTCTTGTAGTCTAACATTCTACTCTATTCCCTACAGTTCTATGCAGTTTTCAAAGTGACACCTTTTGTCCTTTTGTTTTAAAAAAAATTATATGTATTATTAGATTTTAATCGTTTTCACCCCCTTCGACGGCCGGTAAGGGGTTTTCCTCTTGTAGTCTAACATTCTACTCTATTCCCTACAGTTCTATGCAGTTTTCAATGTGACACCTTTTTTCCTTCTGTTTTAAAAAAAAATTATATCTTATTATTAGATTTTAATCGTTTTCACCCCCTTCGACGGCCGGTAAGGGATTTTCCTTTTGTAGGGTAATATTCTACTCTATTCCCTACAGTTCTATGCAGTTTTCAAAGTGACACCTTTTTTCCTTCTGTTTTAAAAAAAATTATATCTCATTATTAGATTTTAATCGTTTTCACCCCCTTCGACGGCCGGTAAGGGATTTTCCTTTTGTAGGCTAATATTCTACTCTATTCCCTACAGTTCTATGCAGTTTTTAAAGTGACACCTTTTTTCCTTCTGTTTAAGAAAAAATTATATCTTATTATTAGGTTTTAATCGTTTTCACCCCCTTCGACGGCCTGTAAGGGGTTTTCCTCTTGTAATCTATCATTCTACTCTATTCCCTACAGTTCTATGTAGTTTTCAAAGTGACACCTTTTTTTCTTCTGTTTTAAAAAAAATTATATCTTATTATTAGATTTTAATCGTTTTCACCCCCTTCGACGGCCGGTAAGGGATTTTCCTTTTGTAGGCTAATATTCTACTCTATTCCCTACTGTTCTATGCAGTTTTCAAAGTGACACCTTTTTTCCTTCTGTTTTAAAAAAAATTATATCTTATTATTAGATTTTAATCGTTTTCACCCCCTTCGACGGCCGGTAAGGGGTTTTCCTCTTGTAGTCTAACATTCTACTCTATTTGTTTTTTCCATAAGGAAATCTGGTGCACTTCTAAATCAAGTTATGGAAAATATGGAAACACTGATAAAGGACTTTACATTAAAAGACTATGTAATTATCATGGGAGGTACAAATGACATCAATATAAAACGCACACCGTCTTTTCGGCTAATATGCAATAAACTAAAAATGTGCACTCATACAAATATAATGTTTTCTTCAGTACCTTACTGCCATGATAGTTATATGAAAAACAAACATATTTTTAAATTCAACTGTAAGCTGAATGACTTTTTGCACAAATTTAATAAGCGTACCGAAGGGCATGTTAAGTATGTGGAAATAAACGATATACAAACAAAAAAAATGACCAAACGATTAGTGGCTTCCTATTTTGTAAGTGCTATTTCAAAAAATTTTCCAAGCAAAAACTTAAAGTGTTAATGACAATAATTGTTTTAATAGTGATAGTGACAATGTTCCTTTAATCGACCTCACTAAAGAAACTCGACAGGAAAATGTGGCAACTGAGTTGAATTTAAGTGTAGCAGAAGAAACTTTACCAGGTACTTTTTTATACCCACGGCTTTCCCAGATATCTCTATTGTGAATAAAGTCAAATGTTCCTCTAATGTAAATATTGCAAATATGAAAAATATGCTAGCTAATACAGGTATACAACTTAATCATAACGTAAAGAAAAGTTCATTTTGTAAGTCTGTCAAACCAGGCAGCATTATAGGTCAAGGAATTAAATTATTGCATCTAAACATACAGTGTATTTCAAATAAAACTAATGAACTTGATGCATTTCTGTGTGAAAATGGAAATACTCTTGATTTATTATGTTTAAATGAACATTGGTTGTTAAATGACGATATCCTCGGTGTAAATCTGGAAAACTATAACCTCATATCACATTTTAGTAGGTCAGTGGCTATACACCGTGGTGTCGCTATTTATGCTCATAAGAAATATCAGTGTTCAGCATTGAATCAAATTAATACACTGTCTCTAGAAATTCATTGTGAACTGTGTGCTGTGGAGTTCTTTGATTTGATCATTATGACAGTGTATCGATCACCTAAGGGAGATTTAAACATTTTTCTTGAAAAACTTTCAAATGCATTGGATATCCTAATGAGGAAAAACAAGAATATTATTGTAACTGGAGATTTTAATGTCTACTTTACTACGGATATGAATTAACGTCCATCTAGTACTAAACACTTTTAATTCTTTTAGACTTACCGCGCTCAATACAGAAAAAATAAGAAAAAATAACTGCCTTGATAATATATTCGTTGACGTGGATCCATGTACATGTAATGTGAGGGTTGTTAATACTAGATTATCAGACCACTTGGCTTTAAAATTGTGTTATAGTCAAGTTGATACTAAAGGCAGTAATACAAGAATTAACTACAGACCTATATCTGACATAGGACTAGTTAGCTTGCATAATAACCTAAGTAATGTCTGCTGGGACTTCGTTAAGGATCCCAATACATGTGTCAATAATAAATTTGAACATTTTTTAAACATCATAACACAAGCAATAGAGGTCTCATTTCCAGAAAAATCTAAATTATTAAATACAAAATCTCCGTTCAAACTAAATTGGTTTACTGATGATCTTAGGCAAAAAAGAAATATGCTACATCTTTTGCAAGATAGTTATGAATGCAATCCATCAGAAAACCTTCATATTATTTTAAAACATCATAAATATACCTATCGTAATGATTTAATAAAAGCAAAGATATTGGCTCACGATAATTTTATTTCGAACTCCAATAATCCGCATAGTGCAATGTGGAAAATAATAAATAATAATAAATTAAAAAATACAAATTCTGAAATAATTATACCCCCTAATGAACTGAATAAATACTTTACTAACGCTGCTAACAACATAATAAGCAGTCTTCCACCAAGTCAAGTAAACCATGCCGAGTTTTTAAATAATGCAAAATCAGATATCCCTACAAAAAAATTTAATTTTACGGAAGTAACTTATAATGAAGTCTCAGATATAATTAATACGCTTAAAAAGACAAACAGTAGAGACCCATACAATATTAATATGAAAATTCTTTACACGATTAAATACATTATTTTAATTCCGTTGACCAATCTTATTAATCTGTGTATAAGAAATAACATCTTCCCGAATGTATTGAAATTATCAAAAGTTATACCAATTTATAAAAATAACTCTAAGGATAACCCGTCAAACTACCGCCCAATTGTTATTGTACCGTTTTTTGCTAAAATTTTGGAGGTTATATTAAAGAGCCAAGTTACAAACCATTTTGAACAAAATAATCTGTTTAATCCTTGTCAATTTGGCTTTAGAGCTGGAAAATCTACAACTCTAGCTATTAGTTCTCTAACTAAATACATAAACCAAGGATTCGAGGATGGTTTATTTACTTTTTCACAATTTTTGGATTTGACAAAAGCCTTTGACTGCATTTCGCATAGAATATTAAATGATAAATTAAACTTTTATGGTTTTAGTAACAATAGTTCTGACTTAGTCAATTCTTATCTGAAGGATCGTAACCAATTTGTATCTTGTCAAAACATGAACTCAAATCTTCTACCTATCACGCATGGAGTTCCTCAGGGTTCAGTGTTAGGGCCCACACTATTTCTGATCTACATAAATGACCTACCGAGTGTTACCTTAGATACAACTTTCGTTCTATTTGCCGACGACACAACTGTGTCTAAAGCCTCTAAAGATGTCAAGAACTTAATTACTGAAATAGAGTCAACTCGGATCATCGTTCAAAACTGGTTGGTAGCCAATCAACTGGCACAAAATGAATCGAAAACAGAAAACGTCATTTTTACATTAAGAAATATAGATATCGACTTAAATTTTAGTAATGAAGTAAAATTCTTGGGAGTTTACCTCGATCAAAAACTATCTTGGCAATCACATACAAATTATATTTGTAAAAAAGTGTCAAAAAGCATTTACTTACTACGTAATCTCTCTTTTAATGTTTCCCAAAAAACTTTACTCAATGCGTACCATGGCTTAATACACTCTATCATAACATACGCCATTTTGGTTTGGGGTCATTCATCTTTTAGTAGCACAGTTTTCGCTACGCAAAGAAAAGCCATAAGAATCATTGGTAGACTTAAGTATAGGGATGACTGTAAAGCTGAGTTCATTATATTAAATATCCTCACATTACCATGTGTCTATATCTTGCAATCTCTGTTGTACGTAAAAGATAATGAAGAGAGCTACACAACACACAGTCAAATACACAATTACCCCACAAGAAATCGAGATAAAATAAACATGAATTTCCTAAGACTTTCAAAAACATGTGATGGCATAAATTATTATGGTGTAAAATTTTATAATGCCTTGCCCCCTCATGTAAAGCAGCTGAACCTAAACAGGTTTAAAATTTCTGTAAAGAAATTTTTACTCCGGAATGCATTCTATACATTTGAGGAATTCTTAGAGGCTGAATTTACTAGTTTTTAAACCTTGCAATATTTTCAAAATTCTTAGAGGTTGGTTCTTACCAATAATTTTTATTTGACAGACTTTGTGTTATATTTCTTCTTTGTTAAACTTTAGTGTTTATATCTTTTAAGGTTACCGTTAATTTTTTTTTTTTATCTAAATTATTCTAGTCATATTCATAATTGTATTTCTTGACTTGTGTAAATACTTCGAGTATAAAACACCAATAAACAATTATTATTATTATTATTATTATTATTATTCCCTACAGTTCTATGCAGTTTTCAAAGTGACACCTGTTTTCCTTCTGTTTTAAAAAAAATTATATCTTATTATTAGATTTTAATCGTTTTCACCCCCTTCGACGGCCGGTAAGGGATTTTCCTTTTGTAGGCTAATATTCTACTCTATTCCCTACAGTTCTATGCAGTTTTCAAAGTGACACCTTTTTTCCTTCTGTTTAAGAAAAAATTATATGTTATTATTAGGTTTTAATCGTTTTCACCCCCTTCGACGGCCGGCAAGGGATTCTCCATATTGTTTTATAATGAAGTATCTTTTTCACCTTGAATTCTACAGGTTGTCATTTTCTTCTACAAATCATAATCACAAGAAAAATTTCTGAAAATATTGAGGTGAATGAGGTGATTATAGCCGGTTTCCATGCTCAATTTTTTTATATTACTTGAGGGTGGTTGCATTCATTCAACTGACGTTTTAATACCAATTTATTAACAACAGAGATAATGGAATAACTTATGTGCCATGAGCGAATATTTTTTCTTTTAATATAATGTCCTTAAATAACGCACGTCTATGAGCGTTCGGGCATTTCCGACAAATTGGCTGCTAACTTTTGGCTGCTAACTTCACACCGGTTTAATAATTTAGTCGTGTAATTACCAAATAAAAATTATGTTTCGATATATAGGTACAGAGGATTAGAAGTTATTATTATAATTTCAAAATATAATTTTCAATTACATCTCCAATGTATGGGATAACCTACTGGATTTCTCGAGCAAAGGTGACGTCTCTGTCTCCTGGTTAAAATATAATTAGTCAATTTGAATGCCCGAAAAGTAAATAAAATTTGTTTCAAATTACCATTAATTTGTCGTCCTAGCACGTTGAGCTAAAAATAGCCTAGCATCGCGAATGCATTCAGTTTAAACACTTGTTAATACCAAATGTTTACAGTCTATTGCTGAACGTAACATACAGTGCGTTTTATTTCTATCGTTACCCCATATACTTGTTTTTTTTTCATATGGGGTGCGCTGTAATCCTTGACGTAACACATGACTAGCAGGCTTCAGCTCTCAGCCCTTTTTACACAGGGTGTTTATTTTTCCATAACCCACAGGGTGTCGTAAATTAACCGGCCATCTTCACACTGTCATTATGTCTTACGTTTTAAACCGGATACAGGATGTGCTCTAGACATCATATTATTATGTTTTCTATTAATAGAACATTGACCCCTCCCCTGTTAACCTCTTTTTAACCTTGATGTCTATATTTAGATTTACATCTGTTTCACACATGGTGATGTCTGATACAGGTGAATGTTCTGTTAACCTTTTTGTGACCTCTGTCTATTCTTAGATTTACACATCTGTTTCACACATGATGATATCGGATACAGGTGAATGCCCTGTTAACCTCTTTTTAACCTTGATGTCTGTAGGAAATCTACTTATTTGTAAAATCTGGCAACATGTGTTGCTTCACGTGTTTTTAACAGCAGCCGTGTTGGCGCGCATTTTTCTTAAGTTAAGTTAGTATTGCAAGTACCGAGGGCAATGGTGTATGTACTGCAAGCTCTCTATGGTTTTATGTTGTATTACAAAGAAATAAATCTATTGTTGTGTTGTGCAATTTAGTTTATTTCATACCGGAAATTATGCACAGAAAATAGCGGGAGATATCCCCAACAAAGTGGTCCTTCGAGCCGGATTGTGGTTATTGGTTAATAATTAATTGGATTGGATAATTAGCAAACATTGTGGGTACTGGATTCACAAGTGTTTAAAACAGCTAAAAAATTGGTTTGGTTTGATTTCAAAGTTCATACTTCACACGTACAGTGTACACATCGAAAATTTCAAGTTTACAAATTGGTTGTAAACAAATAACAAAGAACTACTGTGAAAATTCCGAGATAATTATTCTCCAGACGAACAGGCAGCTCGTGTTCAAGGTCAATCAAGGGTTTAATGGTAACACGTACAGTGGACGTCTCTCTCTCTAGAAACAAAACTTGGAGGTTGGTGCTAGGCTAGGGCAGCTGCAACTTTCATCGAATCGCTCAGGCACGGGAATACAGGGGACCAAGATAGCGGCATCGAGGCGTGCAGGAGACTTGGTGGACCATTGGCGTGTGGCGCGGGATATTGACGGAGCATTTTATTGGTAAAATAAGAATCTACAAAAACGTGAGTCATTTTAATCCTTTATTTATCTATTCCTTGTATTTCATTTGAGTAAGTAGCGTTGTAGCGTTGTTAATAAAATTCATTTAATTCGTAAATTGAGAAATAAAAATGAGTTAACAAAGAATTAAAGAATTAAATAGAAAACGCGGCTCTGTAAAAGCTAGGTTAACGAGTTCCAAAACTTATTTTGAAGGAATAGTAAATGAGACTTTAGAAAATAAAAAATTAGACAAGGCATTAGTTTTGGAACTTGAGAGTAGATTCAACAGGTTGGAGATTTTGTTACATGAATTCCATGAAATTCAAAGTGAATTGGAAGTTATAGTTGAGTCAGATAGTGATTATGAGAAGCAATTAAAAGAAAGAGAATTGTTTGAGAATTCATATCATAAAGTTCTAGCTTTGTTTAAAAGGGTTTTAGAAGATAATAAGGATGATGATATTTGTAGTATAAAGTCAAAGTCAAGTCGTGCAAGCGGTGGTTCTTTGGTAGCTCCACAAAATCTTAATAAGGACAATGATATTGGTAGTGTTAAGTGAAGTCATGCAGGTGGTGGTTCTTTGATAGTGCCACATAGGTTACAGTCACAACCGAAGTTGCCTGCAATTCCGATACCAAAGTTTAATGGAGAGAGTGCAAGTTGGCTAGAGTTTAGAGACACATTTCAGTCTTTAATACATAAAAATGATTCAATCGCGGATATTGAAAAGTTTTATTTTTTAAAAGGTGCACTGGAGGGTGAAGCAAATAAAGTAGTTCAGTTGGTAGATATTTCAGCGTCAAATTATGTACTTACGTGGAATTTATTATGTGAGAGATATGATGATAAGGAAATGTTGGTTAATGAACACATAAGGTCACTGTTAAGTTTACCTACTGTATCTAAAGAATCTCCTTCAGAGTTACGTCATTTGTTGGATATTTTAACAAAAAATATACATGGTTTAACAAAGTTGGAAATAGAAATAAGTAGTTGGGATCCAATACTAATATACATATTTAGTGAAAAGTTGGATAAGAAAACAAAATTGTGTCGGGAAGAAAGTAAAAGTAAGGGTAGTTTACCTACAATAAAGCAATTTCAAGATTTTTTGAAAGAAAGAGTAGATATATTAGGAAGATTAGAGAAAGGTAGTGATAAAAAATTGGATAAGGCCTACGATAACAAAAGTTATGACAAAGGTAAACAAAAAATGAGTAAGTCTTTTATTGCTACTAATACTAATGTAACTTGTTTCTATTGTAAAGAAAAACATTTGATTTATAATTGTCAGGGTTTCTTAAAATTATCTGTACACTCAAGATTTGAAAAGGTTCGAGGTTTGGGGCTGTGTCTTAATTGTTTAAAGAAAAACCATATAAGCAAAAATTGTCAGGTAAGTGGTTGTAGAAGGTGTGGCCTAAAGCATCATACCTTACTGCATTATGAGAAACAGGTCACCGCGGAACAAGAAACAAAAGAATTGGAAGTAACAGATAGGTCAGTGGAGAACAGTAATCGTAATGAAACGGCAACTAATGATAAAGAGGCCTTAGTACCAATGAAAACATTATTTACCGAATATACTCATTCTGAGGTATTATTGTCTACGGCACTGGTTCAGGTGTTAGATTCAAGTGGTCAGTCACACATGTGCAGGGTTTTACTGGACAATGGGTCCCAGTCAAATCTAATAACAGTTGATTTTTGTGACAGATTAGGTATTCAGAAGCAGGAAGTAGACATATCGATTGTTGGGATTAATCAGATAGCTTCAAATATTAAAAATAAGTGTGTTATTGAGATTCAGTCAATTCACAATGGTTTTAAAACGTCTATTTCATGTCTTGTGGTTCCACAAATTTGTGCTTTGGTTCCTAGTCAGAATCTTAATATAAATAATCTGAATTTACCTACTCATTTGAAGTTGGCAGACCCTGGGTATGCAAAACCTGGAAAAATTGATTTGCTAGTAGGAGCAGAGTTGTTTTATGACTTATTATGTGTTGGGCAAATTGCATTGGGCAAGAATCAGCCAACATTACAGAAAACTCGTTTGGGTTGGGTAATGACAGGTTCTGTGGGTTTAGCTGGCAAAAAGTCTGTGGTTAAATGCAATTTAAGTATGAATGCTGATGTTCAGGCACAGTTGTATAAATTTTGGGAAATAGAAGAAATTTCTTCGAAAAAGATCTTGTCTCAAGAGGACAAGCAGTGTGAAAGCATTTTTCTTGAAACTGTAAAACGTAATGAATTTGGTAGGTTCGTGGTAACTATTCCGTTGTGTGATTCTCCGAATAAGTTGGGTGACTCAAAAGAGCACTCATTGGGTAGATTTCTCTCATTGGAGAAAAGGTTGGAGAAAAATTCCAATTTAAAAAAGGCTTATGTGGATTTTATGGTTGAATATCAGGATTTGGGGCACATGTCATTGGCAAGCCAGTCTTCTAGCGATATTTCATATTTCCTACCTCACCATGGGGTTCTGAATGAGAATAGTGTAACAACAAAATTAAGAGTTGTGTTTAATGGTTCGGCGAAAACAGATACAGGTATTTCATTTAATGATATCCAGTACACGGGTCCTATTTTACAAGAAGATTTGGTAGGCATCTTACTTCGCTTTAGAAAGCACAATGTGGTAGTATGTGCAGATATCGCAAAGATGTACAGGACAGTTTTGGTGGAGCCGAGTCAAAGGTCGCTACAAAAAATATTACGGAGGGCAAACCCAAGGGATGAGATCAAAGAGTATACTTTGAACACAGTAACTTATGGGACGAAATCCGCTCCTTATTTGGCAATACGTTGCTTGCAGCAGCTTGGTGTAGAACATTCTGATAGTTTTCCTTTGGCATCCAAAACTATTTTGAAAGACTTTTATGTAGATGATATGCTGTCTGGGGCAGAGAGTGTTGAGAAAGCTGTACAGTTATGTAAAGAGGTGGATTCAATATTAAAATCTGGATGTATGGAACTGAGAAAGTGGATTTCCAATGAATTTTTAGTAATAAAAGAATTTTGTGGTCACAGTCTTTGTGAGGATATTTACTTTGGAGAAAAAGAACAAAATAAAACGCTGGGTTTGTATTGGTCGTTTAAACGGGATGAGTTAATGTATAATATAGATTTTCCTACTGGATTTGGCAAAACTACAAAAAGGTCAATTTTATCTGAGGTTTCAAGGATTTATGATCCACTTGGTTTATTGGGACCATGTATAATAATAGCAAAAATTCTGTTGCAAGGGCTATGGTCTGAAAATCTGACATGGGATGAGACAGTCTCTTTCGAGATCGATTCTCAGTGGAGAAAGTTAAGGAGTCAGTTTTCAAATTTAAATGAGCTTGCGATTCCCAGGCAAGTCATATGTCGTGAACCGATTGAGATTACCATCCATGGGTTTTGTGACGCTTCTATGCAGGCATATGGAGCTTGTGTACATTTACAGAGTATCTCACTTGATGGTCAGATTCAAGTTTCTCTTCTGTGCTCGAAGGTCAAGGTAGCTCCCTTGAAATCGTTGACTATTCCCAGGTTAGAGCTTTGTGGGGCTCTCTTGCTGGCAAAATTGGTAACCAAGGTTAAAGAATCAATGGAATTATCTTTTGGTCACACATACTTCTGGACTGATTCAATGGTCATGTTAGGTTGGATTAAAACTTCCCCTAATTTATTAAATATCTTTGTGGGAAATCGAGTTTCTCAAATACAGGACTTAAATGTAGATGGACAATGGGGTTATGTTAAATCTGAAGAAAATCCAGCTGACATTTTGTCGCGTGGTCTTTTACCAGAAAAACTGATAGATTGTAAGAAATGGTGGCAAGGTCCGGAATGGCTCTTCTATCAGAAAAGCTTATGGCCTATTTTTAAAACAGATAATAATGAGCAGTTACCTGAAATGAAGGTGAAGGTAAAAACTTTTCAGGTAGTCGAGGTAAAACATGAATTTCCATTTGAGAGGTTTGGTGATTTCAACCGTATTAAGCGAGTAGTAGCTTATTGTTTGAGATTTGGTATGTACTGTAGGAAAGGTGAATTTAAACCTACTACTTGTTGAACAGCAACTGAATTGGACAAATCTGTATCTATTTTGGTGAGAATCGTACAAGAAGAAAGTTATTCTCAAGAGTTATCTTGTTTACGACAAGGTAAAGAGTTAAAGTCTAAGAATCTCTGCAATTTGAATCCTTTTATTGATGAAAGTCAGCTCCTTAGGGTGGGGGGTAGATTGCAGTTTTCGGAATTAACATATGAGGCAAAGCATCCTATTTTACTGCCTTCAAAACATAGGTTTACTTTATTGCTATTTCAATCAGAACATAAGAGGCTGCTTCATCCAGGTCCTCAAATGTTATTAAGTTCCATTCGGGAAACTTATTGGGTAAATGGGGGTAGAAATTTAGCAAGGAAAGTATCCTTTCAGTGTATCAAATGTTTTAAAACAAATCCCAAGGCCGGAAGCCAGATAATGGGTATTCTCTCAGAACCCCGAGTTCGCCCTATGCCTGTTTTTTATAATGTGGGGGTGGATTATGCAGGTCCGTTGCTTATAAAGGACAGACAAGGTCGAGGGGCCAAAATAAGTAAATGTTATGTAGCACTTTTTGTATGTATGTCTACTAAAGTGATCCATTTGGAATTGGTGTCGGAATTGACTACCGAGGCTTTTATATCAATGTTCCGTAGATTTGTAGCACGACGAGGAAAACCTCACTGCGTTTACTCCGACAATGGGTCGAATTTTATTGGAGCTGTCAAAGAATTACGGCAGTTAGGTGAGTTTTTGAAAAATCAATCTAAATCACTATTTGAATTTGTGGAAAATGAGGGAATTCTATGGAAATTCATACCAGCAAGGTCTCCAAATTTCGGGGGAATTTGGGAGGCTGGGGTAAAGTCGTGTAAAAAGCATTTAAAAAGGGTCATGGGAAATACCTCTCTTACTTTTGAAAGTTTCTCAACGTTGCTTACCCAAGTGGAAGCCGTCCTCAATTCTCGACCCCTGTTTCCCTTATCTTCTAGTCCTAATGACCTAGATATTCTTACCCCATCCCATTTCTTAATTGGGCGTCGACTCACATCCGTACCAGACCCTGATTTGAAAGATATACCAATAAACCGTCTGTCAAAGTATCAGCATCTCCAAATGCTATACCAGCACTTCTGGACTCGTTGGTCGAGAGACTATATCAGTGAGTTGCAGTGTCGCAATAAATGGGCTGTAGAAAAAGACAACCTTAAAGTTGACCAACTAGTGCTAATCAAAGACAATAATCTTCCACCTTTATGTTGGAAGTTAGGCAGAGTAAGTGAAGTGTTTCCTGGCTATGATAATAAAGTACGTGTAGTGAAAATTAAAACTCAAAATGGTGAAATACAACGTGCTATAACACAAATATGTCCTCTGCCTCTTGAAAATTAGTTATTTGTATTAGTCTCTGTCTAAGGCTAACCACCTTTGTATTAATTTAATTTTTCTTTTTGAAAGTATGCCCTTTCAAGGTGGGGGGAATGTAGGAAATCTACTTATTTGTAAAATCTGACAACATGTGTTGCTTCACGTGTTTTTAACAGCAGCCGTGTTGGCGCGCATTTTTCTTAAGTTAAGTTAGTATTGCAAGTACCGAGGGCAATGGTGTATGTACTGCAAGCTCTCTATGGTTTTATGTTGTATTACAAAGAAATAAATCTATTGTTGTGTTGTGCAATTTAGTTTATTTCATACCGGAAATTATGCACAGAAAATAGCGGGAGATATCCCCAACAATGTCTATATTTAGATTTACATCTGTTTCACACATGGCGATGTCTGATACAGGTGAATGGTCTGTTAATCTTTTTGTGACCTTTGTATATTTTTAGATTTACATCTGTTTCACATGTGATGATATCTGATATAGGTGAATGCCCTGTTAACCTTTTTGTGATCTTTGTCTACTTTTATCATTCATCTTCGTGCATTAACCGGATGTCGTCTGGACAGGTATACAAACTTGCCCCGACAAGTTGTAACCCGATATGTTAAGTAGTTGATTGGGTTAGGTGGTAGTTTTAGGGGGTAGTTTTTTGAGGGGTTGGTTTTGAGGGATAGTTTTGAGGGGGTGGTTTTTGAGGGGGTAGTTTTTGAGGGGGTGGTTTGGAGGGGGTGGTTTTTGAGGGGGTGGTTTTGAGGGGGTGGTTTTGAGGGGGTAGTTTTAGGGGGTAGTTTTTAGGGGGGTGGGTTTTGAGGGGGTGGTTTTGAGGGGGTGGTTTTTTGGGGGGGTAGTTTTTGAGGGGTGGTTTTTGAAGGGGTGGTTTACGTTTCGGGTCGGACTTTGCTTTCGAATGCGTAGGTATCGATAATTCGATTGATGTCGATTTGACCGTTCCCGGTGAATTTATTATCTTTTTTCGCTGACGTATGCGGTCGGCGCGCTCGTACAATATGTAGCACTCGGACAGGTGGCTTGAATGTAGAACTCGGTTTACTAGGTCCGCGCGGGTTACGCAATTTATCTTATTCAACCGGGCTAACGGAAAACAGAAATGCATTGCTAATAATTTTTAAACTATATTCCAAAAAGAACCGGCTTGAAACGGACATGGATTAATATTTTAACAAGTTTTCGTAACTAATGATTTTTACTTCCGGCTTGCACATTATTTTTGAATAATTAACTGATTTAAACTATACAGGGGACTATCGAAAATTAATCAATTAATTTACCAGCTGATTTTATAATAAATTGATACCTTAATTATAACTTTAATAATGACAGAGTTACAGGGTGTACCCAAGTGACGGAGATAGTGAAATAAAACTGGCAATCCTTGACAGATAAAAATCACTTCGTTACAAATGTTCTTTTTTATATATGTTTGTTATTATTGACTGTTTATAATTTATAATGACGAATTGTGCTGCAGCTATATGTGAAAAAATTATAACCAAAGTACAAAAAGATATTGATATAAAATATTTCAGTTTTCCGAAGAACGAAGATTTGGCAAAACAGCTTGGCTACAGAAAAGATAAAATAAATTTGAAGAGTGGCAAGTGGAGGAACATGTTATGTATATTGTATTTGAAACCTAGTTTTTAGCGATCTGGATGTTCACCTACAAATGTCGTAAATTACAAATATAGACCATGTGCATCATAGGCAAAGAGTAAATGATCATAGGATTAACATAACCTCCAATTTTTAGTTTTTGTAAATTTATGTTCAACTTTAATTATAATTTTGTAGCTTCAGCTTGGATCCTTAATAACATTTAAAAACTCTCACAGACAATAATAGATATAAAAAGTTGCAATATTGTAGATTATTTAAAATAGACTGCTCATAATTATAGGTTGAATTTCCAGTCAACAAAAAATATCGTATTTCATTAGATTAGGAAAATTAAAATTTCATTAGTTAATGCACCGAACAAGATTTTAGTTGATAGTATAGGAACCAAGCGGAAATTTTAATAAAAATGATATAATATTCAAAAATGTTAAAACGTGCATATTTTTGAGGTTAGTTGTGATGTCGCGTGCACGACATATTTTTCATATTTTTCTCGAGATCGACGTCACATCCGGCTGCGCAATGTGTAATGTATCGTGGAATGTTTACTATTAATATTTTATTTAATTCATTAAAACAAAAGTCATTGAAACTGACTAGTACCTACGTAAGTTACTCACAAGTAGGCAGCACATACCTTACAAGTTAGGTTGAATAACTATCGGGTGGTCCAAAAAAAACCGGAATTTTCATTTTACCTTATAACTTTTTTATTTTTCCAGCGATTTTCAACTTTTTGGATTCGTTCGACAGCTAAAGCTTTCAGCTAAACGATTCTCTGTCAGAAGCTAATATTATGATCATAAATGTCAAGGCAGACGTATTTAAACTTGAGCAATTTTTAATAACTGCTGGAATTTTATTGAAATGCCGAATTTACAAACGGCTTGTTTCATCATCATGAGTGGTCTTGTGGCAATATTTTGATGGGTAGTTTTCTTTTAATCTGGAAGCCTTATCTTCTAAAAACATTTTCACGCATAGATCACGAACATCGGTTAAGACTTACAAAGATGTACCTAGTTGATAACGTAATCATGTGCCCCATAAGAACAGTATTAAATTAATTATTAACAGAGTTACCTATACACTGATCGTCATGGTTACAAAACAAATGAACATTGATACTTAACTGTTACTTCGGCTGTTTTTTAAAAGTATTTTGTGGTACCTAGTTTTGTTAAAATGGTGTTGCCAAATGAAGACAATATTTTCATTAAGAATTTATTGATTCGCGGCTAGACGTTCCAGTTAGTTGAACAATTATACTCACACTAAAACTGGATTGCGGTGTCCTTTACTAGCCGTGTAAATTGCGAAATTGGCGACCTGTTCAATGTTCTTCTAAATAATATTCAAAAATATTAGAATTAAGGTACTCTATATTTTCTTTACGTTGACACTAATTACACAATGTTACAATAAATACTTACTTCTTCTCTTACTGCTCTCGGCCTACCACTTCCTCGACGTCTTTCAATCGTTCCAGTTCCTTGAAACTTTCGTGCAAAGGCGTAAATAGTACTTTTTTTAAAGTTATTGCCTGGAAATTGTTGTATTATTTCAGAAACTTTATAGCCGCGAATCAATAAATTCTTAAGGGCGGCGTTTTTCGACATAATTTTTAACGGATTTGTACGAGTTTTTTGACGCGGGTTTTGAAAAATATGAGCAAGTTTGAATCATTCGCTTTGTTTCACTCGATTAATAGAAGTTTCCTCCAGGGTGTAAGGTAATTATTGAAGCCGCACAGCTCTCGGGGTAGAAATTAAGAGCAATATTTAATCAGCTGTTTTTGCGAGGTGTGTTTTCAGACCTTTACAGGGTTATTGCATACACAGAAAAAACAGACGGCACTATAAACATAATCACACCCTGGGGGGAACATTGTAGAAGTCATGTTCAGTTTAGACACTCTTCGAGAGATGCCGCATTCAGTTTAGACACTCTCCGATAGATGGCGGTGGTGTCCGTACTTTTGCAACTAAATATATTTGGATGTTGTACAGAGCCGGACTAATATAATCGGAATCGAGAGAAATATATTTACTGAATATGTTATTAGATTGCTAAGTTACTTCTCTTTATGGATCTATTAATTGCAGAATAATCAATTAAGTTATTACATAAGAAAATAAAATGAACTGTACCGTTATTTTACGTAGATAACTTACTCCACGTCCAATATCTAAAACTATGGAAGAAAAGTGATGCTGATGTACTTCAAAGTTTGGTTTTATAAATCTAGTAGGTAACATTTTCAGCACGAATAATATTGTTTTATGTTTACTACAAAGGTATTTAATATAGGCATCTGAAGATATTGATATTTACATGTTTTTTTTTATTTACAAAATTACTAATTTCCACTAGTCCTATAACTTTTACAATAGGTATTTTAAAACAATCTACAAACTGCTATAAAAAACCAATAAACATAATATTATAATAACCTTTTTCGCATTTTGACTAATAATATGCTATAGTTTACTAAATTCAAAATCGTTTATTAAAGTGGCACTTTGCCACGTAGAAATGTCACTTTGCTATATAGAAATGTCACTGTTAATAAAAAACAGTTTGACAGAATATTATTTATTTAAATATTATCGAACGGCATTTAAAATATCTTCAGAATTGTACAATTAGAACTTGTTCTAATTTCTTGGCCAATTTTAGGGATATTTAGTAACATTTGATATTTCTTAGATTACAACTAATAATCTATTTTATTTGTAAAAATGTCAATATCTAAGAATTTCCTATGATTACCCAGGTTATAATAACCTTAATTATTTATCTATTGGCTAATGATATTTTCGAATTCAATGAAATTTATTAGTGAAGTCATTGTAGTTATTCAACCTCTTGTTACCCAGAGGATCATTGGTATAGATGTCGTGTTGGATGATGTGTGCCCATTATTACGGCGCATGCGCAAGTTTGGTACACGCAGAGACATAGAGCATGGACTGAGCGATAGCAATAGCCTAACAAAATTGACCACTCTCTAGAAAGAGACCAAGCGAATTCGCGGCCAATCCCTGTCTCTTTTCTGTAGGTCTGAAAGCACGGTACAGAATTCAAGTCTGTGACGAGGGCCAATCAGAATTCTAGAAAGAAACAACTGCTGGCCGCGAGGTAGCTTTGCCTCACTCACACTTTGCCGCCAGTATTTACTTATAGCTGGATAGGGAACGCATAGTCCATTCTCTATGTCTATGGGTACATGCGGTGCATCTACGTCACTTTTGACAGTTTGTCAGAATATTGGAATTTTGTAGTGTTTTTACTCTCTGCCGCAGAAAAAATTGTATATATTTCTTTGTTATATGTGTTTGTTATTAACTATAACAATTTATAATGTGGAATTGTGCTGTAGCTATATGTAAAAATCATAATAAAAATACAAAAGATATCGATATAGAATATTTCAGTAAAATAAATTTGAAAAATAAATAATATAATAATAAATACACCACATATAATTACGACCCCCTTTATCCCAGAAGGCTGAGCCTTGTGCGGGAGGAGGCTACACATTTAAAGACAAGGGACACACATCCAATATCCGTGTATAATGGAAAAATCCCTCTCACAGTATTTTCCATTGCCACGACCGGGATTCGAACCCGGGACTTTTGGGTGAGAGGCAGGTACTCTACCATCTCGACCATCAGTCATATAAATGGCAAGTAAGTGGAGGAACAGGATATATTGTATTTAGTGATCTGGATGTTCACCTAAAAAATGTCATAAATCACAAATATGGACATATAAATACCTCAAATAATTACTTCATCTTTTAATTAGCCTTCATGTAAAAATAATCAATCAATCACCGAACGTTTAAATTCATTACAATAGCCCGAAAGCCGTAAAATGGATCATGTGAATCATATATAGGACTAACATAGCCTCAAATTTACAGTTTTTGTACATTTATTTTCGATTTTAATGTGTGTAGTTTCAGAATCTTTGACAGTAGATAAAAAAAAAGCTTCATTAGTAATGCACTGAACAAGATTTTAATTGATAGTACAGGAGCCAAGCAGAAATTTTGATAAAAGCAGCTCAATATGTGAAAATCTTTAAAAATGTATATTTTTGAGACACGTGCTCGACACCCATATCGAAATGGTGACATTACATTTGCGCACTGGTATTACTTTTCTAACTAAACGCGTCATTTGATGACGTGCAAATTTTAGAAAATGCATATTTATGAGGTTAGTTGCGATGTCACGTACACGACATAGGGCGAGTTGCTTTATTCACCGGTTGATCCCCCAGATGTGTTTTATCTCATTCTAACCTCGGAGATAGAATGAGATAAAACACATCTGATGGATCCACCGGTGAATAAAGCAACTCGCCCCATATTCATATTTTTCTCGACCACAACGTCATATCCGTCTGCGCAATGTATAATGTATCGTGAAATGTATATTTAAATTAGAATATTAATTCATAAAAACAAAAGTCATGGAAACTGACTAGTACGTAAGTTACTCACAAGTTGGCAGCACATACTTAGAAATCAGGTTAAAAAACGAAGTGAAGAAGTAAATTTTCCTAAATCCGACTCTGAATAACAGCTGAATGTAAATTGAAATGGTATACACTGAAGGAGAAATCTTTCTTGCCGATGTTGCCGTGATACAAACCTTTGTTTAGTACGATGTATTGATTCATAGGAACCGCCACTTCACGGGTGCGCTTTTTCTTTGTATCCTTGTCTTACAAAAAATGCGATTCCTTGTCTACTAAACGCCGCCCTTAATGAAAATCTTGTCTGCATTTGACAACACCATTTTAACAAAACTAGGTACCACAAAACACTTTTTAAAAACAGCCGAAGTGACAGTTAAGTATCAATGTTCATTTGTTTTGTAACCATGACGATCAGTGTATAGGTAATCTGTTAAGAATTAATTTAATACTGTTGTTATGGGGCATATGATTACGTTATCAACTACATCTTTGTAAGTTCTTAACCGATTTTCGTGATCTATGAGTGAAAATGTTTTTAGAAGATAAGGCTTCCAGATTAAAAGAAAAGCCATTTAATTTTCCATTTAAAAAAAATCCCAGCGGCTTTTGAATATTAGGTAAATTTGACAACTTCCGCCATATTGGATTTATGATTCATGTCAATTTCTGACATTCAATATTGTAGTGGAAGGCTTTGGGTTTTAAATGATCAAAAAAAAATTAAAATCGGTAAGGAATCAAAAAAGTTAAAAGGAAAATAAAAATTTCTGTTTTTACCATTGCTGCCGAGACGTTGATAACACGCCTCTACATTTTTTGGTACAGCTCCGTAGTTCTTTGACCGATTTTTTAAAACTACCCATCAAAGTATTGCCACAAGGCCACTCATGACGATGAAAAAAGCCGTTTGTAAATTCGGCATTTCAACAAAATTCCAGCGGTTATTAAAAATTGCCCAAGTTTAAATACGTCTGCCTTGACATTTATGATCATAATATCAGCTTCTGATAGAGAATCGTTTAGCTGAAAGCTTTAGCTGTCGAACGAATTCAAAAAGTTGAAAATCGCTGAAAAAATAAAAAAGTTATAAGGTAAAATGAAAATTCCGGTTTTTTTTGGACCACCCGATATATTACTTTATAAACAATGCTATTATTTACAGGAATATTTTTTTGTCACATTATCTGCCCATTTTTTGTTTACATTGGCCATTTCTTGTTGAATGCTTGATTTCACCGCTTCACCACCAACAAAAAGCAGTAGACTCCTCCCCAAAAATGCCCACTAAATTTGAATGGAATTTCTCTATTGGTCGAATTTATAGAACCCGAGTTGTAACTCGGGTTCTATAAATTCGACCAATAGAGAAATTCCACCACTAAATTTGACAAAGGCCGACTCTACAATACTGGCGTCACACATTAAAACTTTTATGTATTTTGGCAATAGACCAATCAGCTATGTTATCATTGTCGCGAAACGTATAAACGCTAAACATATTAAAAATCGCGCATAAATGGGGAGCCGGCCTCACTGTAAACCTGTGCTGTCAACTGTCATATTCATTCGTCTATGTGAAATTATTTAAAATTTATATATTTGTTTTTGTGAAGGTACGTATAAGGATTAACCTTATTTGTGTATTAAGTATTAAGGTAAATAGGTAATGCAAACGATTAATATTGATTAAATGTTAAAACGGGTTTTCTTAAGGTTTATGATGGCTGAAGGAGGTATAATTTCTCCACCCAAAAAACGATTATCCAGACATTTTTCGGTGGAAGATAAGGAAAAGGTTCTGAACATTTTTAAGGCCTACGATGGGGAGAATCCGGAGAAACCAAAGATGGAATGCATGGAGTTCACTGCAAAGGCAGCAGGTGTGAGTGTTCCATGTGTTTTTAATATTCTTCATGAATACAAACAAACACACCAACATCGGCCACCAAAAGTGTATGTACCACCGACAAAGGGCAGTTTTGGACAATATTGATGAAGGAACTAAAAGTGCTCTCAAGCGTATAATCCATTCCTTTTTTGAAAGAAATGAACCACCAACTGCAAACAAAATTTTAGCAGCGGTGCATGAAGATGATTATTTGCGTCATCTTAAACGGAGTACTTTGTGACGATTACTTTCGGACTTTTTATTTCTTTGTGTTGTAATGTAATGGGCTCATTTCGGAAACATTTTTTAATTCATATTCCGAAAGTACACCTTGTAATTAATAAATGAGCAAAATATTAAATTTTTTTTTCAACTGCTTCTCCCTCAAAATAAATAATGAAAATAGAGCGCTGTGACGTCACACCACTCGCAGCGGTCGGCCGCTAGCTTGTTTCCTATAGTTTCATACCGGCGGCAGTTACTACACACACGGCGGAAGTGGTAATTTCGTTCATCTTTTAAGTGCTTCGTCCTTGGTACAGCGAAATCTAAATACCATATATCCGCATAACTCATAGAACCAGTGGAGTCGGGAGGTATGACGTCATAGCGGTTTCAAATATGTTACGAATTTGAAATCAAATATTAGGGTTAATATTAACGCTAGCGATCTAATTTTTTCACTATATACTTAGAGGATGAAATACTTACGGAAAATGCTAAAATAAATTAAAAAGCAAATATCACGAAATGAGCCCATTGTGTTTGGCATTATAGGTTCTCAAAAAGGTCACGTAATAGTGCCCTAAGGGAAGAACATAGAAGTTGTAGTTTTTAGATGAGACTTGGGTGAACGCTGGCCTTACTGTAAGTAAAGTATGGTTTTTTTTTCGAAGGAGAAATAGGAACTGCTCGCCGGTTCTGACTGTTCAGTGTAAAAAATAAAAGTGACATCATATATTATTTTTCCAATTATATTATATACAAATAAGAAGCTAAATTATGCCGTATACCCCAAAAAATGAAACTAGTGCAGCTACGGACACGTGTTTCGGAGTTATTGCTCCTCGTCAGCGTAGCACACTCTGTGTGCTGACTGTGTCTGAGGCCACAAAGTTGGTCCATGATGCACGAAAGCTCGAATAGAGTACTGTGTGCTGTACTTTCTAACCTTTATTAGTTATTGCTTTAGGTCTTAGATTCTTTATTTGGCTACGCTACGCTGACGAGGAGCAATAACTCCGAAACACGTGTCCGTAGCTGCACTAGTTTAATTTTTTGGGGTATACGGCATAATTTAGCTTCTTATTTATTTATATTTGACCCCACGATTTCTATCTATCTTATATTATATACGTTTATCTTATTATCGTTGTTTTAATATTATTTACAAATTTATGTATATGTAGGGCTTTTAAAGTCTATTTTTTTCTACTGATTTAAGTACCAAATGTATTGTAATGATGAATAAAGGCATTCTATTATTATATTATATTGATATCATTCATAACTTTCTTATACCAAAGTTTACGGAATACTATTAGTAAATTTTGCTTATACGTAGGAGCTGTAAATAGATAGAACCTTGTGAAAATTAAGAAGAAGTAGGTAGGTATGTGTTTATTTATTTGGACATGCTATAGCTATTAACATATCTAGAAATATTATGACTATCATAACTGCCGCAGATGTCGGTTTTAAGACATCTAAGGCTGTTATGATTCATAACATCCTTGATATGTTCAATAGTTTATCGGTTTCAGAAAATAAAGACATTATTAATAGATATTACCTTTTGATATTCTCTTTAGCTTTGTTTGTCATCAGCCACTAGTGTACACTTTTTTACACTTTTTGCCAATAAGTCGTTTGTTATAATTTAGTGCAGACAGTGCTAGCCGTTTGGTATACCAGTATAGTGTACACTTTCTTGCACTTTTGACACTGACTCCTGAGGAGGTGTAACGAGTGTCGATAGTGCAGCGCAGGCACCTGAGTTGAAGTTTGACGCTGTTCGCGACTGTTCTGTGGTTTGAAGTTTGAGATTTACTGAAACGGGTTGTCTGACAGAGGTATGAATTGAAATAATGTGATTTTGTCACAGTTATTTAATGATGACAGTGAAGATACTGGTAGTGAATCTATTATTGCTATTATTTATAGGTTATGTTGATTTTCTGACAAGAGTACGTACACTCTTAAAGTTGTTTGTTATAGAATTACACATCTGCACTAGTTAACATTTTGTACACTTTTAAACCTACACTTTTCTGCACTACACTTTGATGACAAACAAAGCTTTTATTAATAACGTTTTCATTTCATTAGTTGGTCAAGTCTGTATGGGTTGATTTGTCGCCATGGTTATAGTTATATTTTGCTTGTTTTTATTTGTTATCTTTTTTCATATTACATAAATGTTTACATTTTTAATGTCACAACGGCTACATAAAAATGGACCTTGGATTGCCTGAAAATACATTTCAGTTGGATTTCAGTACTTAATTATTATTGTTTGGAGTTTTCTGTCTGTTTGTATTTATAAATAGCCCTATAGTTTCATTATTTATTATTTCATCTGTTGACAGTTATTGACAAATCTGTATTTGTAATATTACCGTACAAGTTTTAAATATAACTGTACAACTTTAGTTATGACTTGTTTACCAGCCTACTTTTGCATATGTAAACAAAGGATTAATATCCTGAAACCGATAAAAACTTATAAGTAGTTAAATTCTTGCCTTCTAGCAAATGATAGGCTTTTCAAAGATTAAGAATAAAAATAAAACAAGATGTAGATACCTACATTATATAATATATAGTTTGTATAGTTTTTATTGCTTGAACATTCCACGACTATTCGTAAAAAGAATCAAAAGTAATCTTACGATAGATATTAATAAATAAATATGTACATACAGTGGTGGAAACCAAGAAGTAAACGACTCGGCAGATTTGGCTATTGAGTACCGTAAAACGGGGTGATTTGCAACTGGTGGGTATATAACAACGACTTTCCGGAAAGTTCTTCTTTTTTGCTCAGAGGTGTGGGGTATCGGTTGTAACGGTTGATATTTTTTTCTAAGATTCTTAAAACCCTATAAAATGAAAATAATGAAGCAGCAATTAAGCTGACTTAAGTAATTGTTGATGGCCAAATTTTTTTTTATCCAAGATTACTTTTGGAATGTTTTTGAACACGGAAAAGACTTACCTGTGAAACCTACTTGAACCAAAAAAAAAATGATTCTAATGGTCATCAGGCGTTTCATACAACCCTCCTGTAAATTAATTTCCATGTTACCAAAATTCAAATTCAAAGTTGTGGAAATTACAAATTTTTTAATTTGAGGTGGTCACAATAGTATTTAAATGGGGTGATTAGCAACAACAGGTCAAGACTGCTACAAAGGCACAAATCGAAACAGTATGCAATTAGCAGTGAATGAAACAACCAACATATAACCGACCATTTGTAATAAAGAATGGAAAGAAATATGAAAATGTGCATCCTGTTAAAATAAACGCTGTAAAGAAAGGTGACTGGTTGTTAGTCAAGTTTTTCAGTCAACATTACATAGGTCAAGTCGAAACAGTTGGTGAACAATTAACGGCAAATTTCCTTAGGGAAAAACATTCTCATAAAAGAGAAGAAAATGTTTCATTGTTTGTGTATCCTGATATAACGGATATCTCAGAATTTACCATTCATCAGATCGTTGGCCAAGTTGATCAGCCACAGATGTGTCGGCGAGGAATTTTGAAATTCAAGCTTCAAACAAGCAAGTGGTGTGATGCATAAAATAACGTTTATTCTGTTAAATTATTTTTAGAAGTTGATTTTTGTTTTTTTCTTTGTTATTTATGTTTAAAATTTCATGAGAGTTTATTTTACTTTGTAATACTTTTGTACTAACCTTTTTATTAAAATAAAATGATAATAGACACAAATTTTGCATAATTTTTTTCTTTTTTACCTTTTATAGCCTTAATACTATTTTATTTTTTCATAAATTTTGTTGCGTTTCACCTCATAGGTCGTGTCAATCGATATAAATAGGAAAATCCCATGCTGTTGCGATTGACACCGCTTCGAGGGTGAAGCGCAACAGAGTATATATATATATATATATTTTATATATGTAGAGTTCAATATAAAAATTTAAATTTTGTAGGAATAATCCACATACCAAGATCCAACTTTTAGCCAAATTAGTTTTTGAAAAAACTTATCATTTTTTTAAATGTAGAGGCAGATACAATGAAAACTGTTGTTATCCACCCCGTTTTACGGTAGTGCTTTGGGGTCATTGGGGTTTATCCAGTGGAGTAATCTATGTAAAATTGTTACAGTAAATCACAAACTATTTTTTTTTGCCTGAAATAACCTCATACTTTCTTTTAAATATGTGGAAATAACTCGCGAAAGCACCTAACCTAAAAACTACAAATGTCAACAACAAACCATCAATCAGATCAGCTGGTCTAGACGACCGGAAATTGGAAATAAATTGTCTCTGATATGTAACTTGAGTTTGCGCAATGCGGACCAACTTCGTTTAAATTTTCGCGGAAATAAGTATTATTTTTAAAAATCCAAAATTGAAAATGTATAATAGAAAATTTAATGGGAATAAACATTATAAAAATACAGTATAGCTGTAGTATAAAATATAACACGTATAATAAACAAATTTTGTTGAAGCTATCTCAACTTTCTTTAATTTCATCGTGTAAAACTGACTATTGCGCACACCGTTCTGCGCAACCATAAAATTAATGGGGCGGAGTCCAATATTTTGTGATGATGGTACAGGGTATAATAAACTTTTTCAGTTCCTCCGGATCATTTAACATATTAGATACCAATTGATTTTGATTTTGAAATTGTTGATATTGCGGTATATAATTTTGAGCCGTGGTATTCAGCGGCGGTGAAGCTGCCGAATAAACAGGAAAAATTGGAAATCTCCTACCTGTACATCCCATGGGCGTCTCACTGGAGGGTACTTGAGGTGGAGGCTGCTCTCCCGTTCTAGATGTTAAGCTGTCAATTACGTTTCTTTCGGAATGGCCAATTGGTACTTCCTCCCTTGTCGGTGCACCCAAACCTTGAAAAACACTAGGTAAAGCGGCTGCAACATCCTGCAACTGGTTATCCTGGGTTTGATTCATTCGACTTCTCTGCCTGGTCAATCTTAGATGTACGTTTTCACCATTAAATGGGGTGTTATTGACAAATGGCATAATGCCGTGGAAAAAAAATCCACTCACTGGTATTACAGGCCCCGCATTGTTAAGCCAAGATGTAACGGAATATCTAGGATGGCTCGTATTGGCACCATAGATTTCCAGAATTTATAATTACGGGCGCCAGCTAGCTTCACAGGGGGTTGTTCGGCCTGTGATTTTACAAACCCTTCGTGGTGAGACAGCCCTGGGCTGTCTCATTACGCGCAATTTTCCTAAATTTATATTATCTTCAGTGAATGTTATGAGATTTCGGTGATTTACAATACGTTATATTTTAAATAACTCGGTTCATCCTAATTTTAAAAAGTCTAAAGTTCGACGATTATCGAGCGTACAACCGCAAGGGAAGGCAAAACCTTATCTTGCTAAATAAACAGAACCTACCTATCTTTACGGGAAATTAGCCACTATGCAACCCTTAGTCTCGGTTAGTAATCCAATGCCCGGCCACACCTGGCATTTTAGAATGACGTCCCAAAGCTCGTGGCGTAGGAATACAAAAGCTAGTCGTCTATTATGTAAACAAAACTTATCTCCAGGGGAAACTAACCACTATACAGCCGGAGACTCAGGTCACAATCTAATGCGGGGACCCATATACCTTCTTTGTTGGCTGTACGCGAAATGGGTAGTACGTCACAGGGAAAATTAGTATAAATACGCAAAACCAAACGGTATTCGAGGAGACTTCTGAAGACTCCAAAGTGACTAGTTGAGTCGTAAACCGACACCTGTCACGCTTCTTCATAAAATTCTTATCGAGGGACGGACTTAAAACCCCGTTGTGACTAGCTGGTTTCGTGAACCGACACCGCACCCACTTTTCCCTCGATACGACGCATCGTATTTAAGTCAAACCGAATTTAACGTACGCGACGACGTCTCCATACACGTATAACCTGTATGCATCTGAGAAGTAGAGTACGCGAGGCGTCACCAGACGTCGCGACGTCTTTATCCAATATGAAGTCCAGCGAAGAACGGGTTGGTGAATCCGGGGGAGAGGTTATCTCTAACTTCACCGTAGTTCCGAGACTAGGTGAGACATACCATTTTACGTATTCAATATTAACTTCACGAAGTAAAAAGTGACAATTTACGACTCTATCAATTTATCGTCGCTGTGGTACTATTTTACTATTTATGTCTGTTCATTTAAATCATATTTAAGGGAATTTATTACCTACTTAACCATCTGTTATCTGAGCCTTTATGCTAAATGTTGCATAGTTTTAAAACCCAGTCAATTCTTGTAACTTCATTGCATGTACGAGTGCCGATGGTCGATCTGTTGGGTTTTACAAGCCTCCGACACGCTTTTGAAATATGCCATCTGGATTATTGCTGACCGACCCTTTGGGGTTAACCATAAGCGTCCTTCAGGGGTAATCTCGGTGGTACTCCACCTAATGTATTTATGGCCACAGTATCTGTACACTTTCACTATGTTCCTTCACGTCTACATACACTATATAAATCTACGATTGGCAATAAGTGTTTACCTTGGTTTCCTACTGATGGGGGGTATTCACAACGTCAATAAACGAGAGACAATTGTCTTTCACAAAAAAAGAATACAACGAGTTATGCGACCTAAAGAATCATAGTGAGACTGTCAGCGACAGAGGCTCGGTAATTAAAAAAGCAAGGCTTGTTTTACTTAGCAGGTGATTGTGTCACTGGTTCATCCAATGAAAACCTACGAGAGGGGTTCCTCTCCGCCTATGGCGAAGGTTTGTCTTTGACATATCGGCTCAGAGCTTAGATAAATCATTTGTGACAGTTGTCTTTAAATGCAAATAAATTGGTTTAACTATATCGAGAGTATTCATTCATTAATCGTTTTTCTTTCAGAAGGTAAATTAAAGGGTACTTAAATATCAGATTTAAGTGTACCTGTGTTTTAATTCAAGTGAATTAAATAGTAACTAAATAATACCAAACTTTATAAAAAGGATCTAGGTAAAAGCTACAAACACAACGTAGTTTGGGTCCTACCACTTTAAAACTAGACGATCACATTAAAAGGCCAAAGGTGTATGTTTCTTTTTCTCTGGAAAAAGATTAATAAACATACGAGGGGGGTATGGGGTATCACAGTGGAATAATACAATGGAACCAATTAATAGTGAATACGACTTTATTGGCAGTTTAGCTTAGTAGATCACACTAAAAATAATTAATAATATAAATAAAAACCTACATACAATCGGTGGCGGTTAAATGAACATCATATGTACTTATTACTAAATATATCTTTAGAGAAATATTAATACATAGCTAAAAATAATTAATAACAACAAGCACCATAATACAATTTTTAAAACCATAAACATTACATTATATTTAACGCCACTAGGTTGCCATTAAAAGCACTAAAAACAGTGTACCTTACTTCGAACAGAATATTCAAACAACAAAAAGTGGGGGGTTTTTTTCCTTTAAAGCGCCAACCTAGATAGCTCCAGCATAGTTAAATAAGTATAAGATTTCCATTCTATTGTTAGAATGTAAATGGACATTATACGGAACTTGTGCATTCGAATAATAGATGGCGCATCTTAAAGTGTATTTTTCGGTACAGTTATAGCTAGACATTTATTGTTAGAGCTTTGGGCGTTTTTCCCATTATGTTTTAAACATGGTTCTTCAACAAATGATATCAAAATAGTCAGAAAAGATTAGATTTTTGGTAGTTTTGGGTGCGCCATCTACTATTCGAATGCACAAGTTCCGTATAATGTCCACTTACATTCTAACAATAGAATGGATTATCTTATACTTATTTAATCTATGGCTCCGGGGCATAGAGATAGAATATAATAGGGAGACGGCATCACGTGGCAAAAGTGGTTTCATGTCCGCCATATTGCTACTACTTTTTTGTCAAAAATGTCAAACTGTAGTGTCATTTGTTGTCAGTTTATGTTGAGCAATATTTAGCATTTCATTTGTGTTTTGAGAACTGTAAGTATTTTTTGTTAGTTTGTCTTGTGCTGTGCGTAGCTGCTGTAGCAGAGGCGGCGTGGATAAAAAGATGTCGGGAATAAGTTAGTATAAACAATAAACAGAACCGTACCTACAAAATTATGGTATATAAATGCTATTATTGTGGTAGTGTACTTTATACATGCTACAGCGTAGGGCAAAGGGCGGCGGTAGACAAATACAAGCATCTTAGAAGGGAAGAGAAATGCGACAAGAAAGGTTTTTAAACCAAGAACTAATATCTGTAACAGTAGAGTCAGAGTCAAAGGAGGAAACTTAATAAGCAATAAAAAATATATTCTATTTGGATGGAAAGAACATTTTCAAGAGCTGCTGGCCGGAGGACCAACCCAAATGAAACACTGAAACCATTCTCTGAAGCCCACCTCGGAGAATATCAGTCAGGATTCAGACCAGGTCGCTCAACTACCAACCAAATGTTCACTTTGCATCAAATCCGAGAAAAATCCAGAGAATTTGACATTGGTATAACACTGGTATGCACCACTTGTCATCTACTTTAAAGCAGCGTATGATAACATTCTTAGGTCGATGTTGCACGATGTTATGAACGAACTCGGAGTACCAATGAAGCTAACTTGTCTGATTAAAATGACCATGGTTGATACCACGTCCGCAGTTAAACTTCAGAACGACATAATATAGGAACCGTTCGAAATACACAAAGGACTGCGACAGGAAGATACGCTGACGTGTCAGTTATTCAATATAGCCCTGGAGAAAATCTTCTGATTGGTACGTACCACTTCGAAGGAATGTGGGCGTTACACATTCACTGATCGTTTTCTCTATTTACGCTGTACGCACGATCATCCCGTCTTTGTTTCCAATTTGGCTATAATTTTTCTTGGCGTACTGTATATTTATGTATTCTGAAACAATGTATAACATATGGGTATATAAATTAAAGATAAATTTACTTATTTGCCTATTGTTTTATTTTCCATATTCACCATCATCCACACACCCAATTAAGAAGCTGTAGGAATTGGTACTATTGAACTAATAGTGCAGTTTTCTTTCAAAGGGACCTATAAGCCCCATAAAACTAGTTCTACTAGATTAAATATCTCGTCTAAACAGAACCAAAAACTGCACCGAATTTAGTTGATTACGAAAGTTGAAAGTTGACCAACTAAAATCGAATCGTGAGAACGCGCTTAATCCAACTCTGTTAAAGCCGCCATATTGCTACTACAATAAGCTCCGCCCAGTAGTACCGTTATTTCCTTACCTATTTATATCGTATAGCATCTCCTTATATTCTATCTCTATGCTCCGGGGTCATACACCTTAATTGAACTAAAGGTTTTTAATAGGTTTACCTCAAAGCTAAATACATATGAAATATAATAATGCAATAAATTCCAATAATATATCATTCTTGTAGTTATTTTAAATAATAATAAGTTTTATCAATTTCAAAAGTCCCGCCAGTTTTCCGTTAATGACGTCAAAAACGGATGGTCTTGCTATTGGTTCAAATTCAAAGAAATTCGTTAGTCTTAGCTTGATTCGCCTGTGCTGTGTATGTCACTCATTTTGACATTTATCATTTTGACATTTAGTATAACCACAATCTCTCGTTTGCGGTTTGTTTATTGTCGATATATCCTTTCCTTTAAGACAAGTATTATTTTTCTTGGGTATATCGGTCATATATATAAACAAATTTATTTATTTTTTTCCAACGTTTCGGTTTATTTATAACCATCATCAGAGACTACAATAATAATAAAAAGAAAAAATGTTTTTTTTTTTAATCAGTTATGGGCACATACTAAAATTAACCTATATGAAGTACTTACATTATTATTTTGTGTTTGCTTGATCTTAAATTAAACTACATTTTTTAATGTGATGTATTGAGTGTCTTAAAGGCAACTAAAATATTTTACTTTCTGAATATATGTGCAAGTGAGAGTTCGTTTGTTTATGTTACAGACAAGATAAGGACTAGCAGGTATACATTACAAGTGGGTGTATTTTATAAAATGAATGACAATTATAGTTTATATTATTTTAACATTATTTTTGTAAAATTAATTGGAAAGATGTAAAAATTAGTCAATAATTATATTTTACCCCAATTCAGAAAGTAAAATATTTTAGTTGCCTTTAAGACACTCAATACATCACATTAAAAAATGTAGTTTAATTTAAGATCAAGCAAACACAAAATAATAATGTAAGTACTTCATATAGGTTAATTTTAGTATGTGCCCATAACTGATTAAAAAAAAAAATTTTTCTTTTTATTATTATTGTAGTCTCTGATGATGGTTATAAATAAACCGAAACGTTAGAAAAAAAAAATAAATTTGTTTATATATATGACCGATATACCCAAGAAAAATAATACTTGTATTGATATCAACGGTCAAGAAAAAAAAACCTAGAATATATATCTATATACTTTCCTTTAAGTGTAAAAACAATAGTATAATAGTAATTTTAGTTTGTATAAAGTGGAAATAGTTTAAATCTGTTGGTGGTTTTATTGATTTGCATTATTTAAATAGTGAAAATGGATACAATTTTTACGCCGATGCGGATAACCTACCTACAGTAATGAGTTTACAAGACAATGATGCAGACATTGCAGAATATCTTAATATTAAAACAAAAAGGTAAGCTGTAATAATAACAATTTCCAAAACATGTTTTATTGATAAAGGAATAATGAATTTGACTATTAAATTTGTCATTACCTACCTAAATATTTCATGAATAGAAATAGACGTAAACAAATGTAAAGAAATAATTTAATGTTTTAGATCAATAAAAGACGAATACGGAGAGTAAATGGGCCAGTAGTCGACCAGTTAACTGATATCTGATAAATAATAACTCATAAAAATTATCAAGTTAGCCAATTCAAGTTTACATTTTCTCTAGCATCTTGATTCATTATTATATTTACAAATTATTATCATACGTCATTGATATCTTGCATAGAAAATTTTATAAAACGCCATAACTTCAAAATTACCATAAAAACTAGTAGTCGACCACAAGAAATCTAATGTCGACCTAGACTTAACCAGAAGTCGACCAACTCATTAGTTACCTACTGTGACTCTGTGGTTTGACTCATGATTGGCTGGTTTGTGACATAAGACTAAGGATTTTATTACAAACTATAAAATCCTTGCATAAGACAGTAGATATGACGGGTTTTTCTATGGTATGACAAATGACAGTTTTTATCATTTTCTCAGAAAATTAGGCAAATTTTCGCGTTACTGTTATCATGATTGGTTATTCTCGTTCTTATTTCCACTGGCAGCCTAGGAAAGATAAAGCAAATAGCCAGTTCCTTACCTAAATAATACGAAAAGTTGCCGATTTTTAAATGACAAAAAAAACTGATAAATAAATCAAATACTTTTATTGAATAAATTATGTGCAATATAAACAAATAAAATCTTTTGTTTTTATATCATCGTATGTCATTCCAACAAATTCGGTACACATTAAATGCTACCATCTAACGCATTTGTCGCAACCAACATTTTTCAAATCGTCTTCTTCGGCTTCGCTGTCTAACTCATCCAAACAACTGGCACATTTTTCTTTCTTGGAAGATCCTGCGGTTTCAGTTGGATGTTTGGCTTTTATCTTCTTTCTGACTTGGATGGCACTATTTTTCTCTCCTGCTTTCATTTGTCGAGCTTGCTTCCTTCTCTCTTTCTCCTCTGCTTCTTCTTTTTGCCTATTTTCTTTGTCCTCTAGAAATTTGCGATATGAAGCCGATGAAATTGCCGACGGTAGCTTTTCTTTATTTGATTTCTTCCCCTGATATTTTATTGGAGCTGGCCAAAACAAATGATCCTTGAAGTTAATGATATTTCTTTTTTCTTTATCTGAAATATTATCCTCAAATATATTCTTTTCTGCTAGCGGTTCTGTAATATTTTTCTCAATGATTTCTTCTGTAGATCTTTGACCCTGACTTTCTTCAACTTCCATTGTATTTCTTTCATTATCGGAATTTGCCGACATTGTTGGCTCAGGTTGTTTATCACAGTTTTCTAATTCTCTTATTGCATTCTCTATATTACAAATATCTGTTTCTCCTGCTGCTGAGAAGACTAGTAAAACAGTGACAGTCTCCTTCTCACTGGCCTTTTTTAGTTCGTAAATGTTTTTCCAACCTTTGCGGGCCAGCACTTTTCCAGTTTTCGGACACATTGAAAAACTGGTCTCGTCACCATTGAGAACCCTTCTTGGATCATTTAAAACCTCTTCAAGATTCTGCTCAGCGACATACTCTGTAAGTTCTCTAAACCACTTTCTGAGATATTCTTCTGTTATAACTGCTCGTGATCTTGTAAGACCTTCTGGCTCCCGTAGAGACAGATTTGGATGTCTTTTCAAGAAGCTGGAATACCATTTCTCGCCAGGTCTTCCCTCTCTGAACGGTGTTTCTCTTTTTTCACTGATTACGATCTTTTGGACGGTATTGAGAAGATCATTCTTCTTTTGTGGAAATCCGGTCTTGGCTAATTCTCTTAACCAATTTACCAGCTGAGTTTCCTCAGCATTGCTTAGGATCGTTGGTGGTCCCATTTTTCGAACCCCTTCCTTAACACGTCCATGAACTCTATCTAAGATTGTGGTTTTTGGCACTCGTCGAGCAGCTTCGCAAATAGATATACCACTCCGTACTGCTGTTAGAGCGGCTGTCAGTGAGGCTTCGGGATACTGATGTATCGGTCGTTTCTTAATTGGTGCCATTCTCTGTCAACAACAAGAAACCAATGTTTCTACTAACGAATTTTGGAGTTTTAGTATGTATTTAAATGGGAGGTCGAGTATCGGTTACCAAGAACCTATATTCGACCGCTACTTTGTTTAACTCGGTCGACTACTGGAGATTTTGAAATGTTTACCGTTATTCAGTTATTCTCGCAATACGTCGTAAATTGCTTTATATCATGGCCAAATTTAGTCCTTATTGGCCGTATACCGCCAATATCTAGTAGTCGACCGACAGGTCGACAATTGGTTTTTCACTAAAATCTGAAACCAGTACTCGACCACAACAAAATAAAAATGATTAATTAAAAATTTTTTGTTTCTATTATTGAAAATGCTTTGATTAATGAGTACTGAAACTATATAAAAAGATAGATGTGTTGAAATAAGTTGTTTAGGTCATAGATACGCTAATTCCTAACTACCGGTTTGTTAGCAAATATCAAGATTTTACTTACCAAATCGGAGCGTCGTGAACATTGGCACAAACAAATTTTAACGGATTTACACTGTTGCCACTATTTTCTGGAATACTTTAGATTAGGGGAAAGGACGTATGGTCGAGTATTGGACAAGAATTTGTACAACATTGCATTTGCTCCATTATTTATTAAATTAATTTATTTAAAGAAGTGGTCGACTATTACACGTGGTCGACTTTAGGCGCATTTACTTACCAAATCGGATTTACTTACCAAATCGCATTTACTTACCAAATCGGAGCGTCGTGAACATTGGCACAAACAAATTTTAACGGATTTACACTGTTGCCACTATTTTCTGGAATACTTTAGATTAGGGGAAAGGACGTATGGTCGAGTATTGGACAAGAATTTGTACAACATTGCATTTGCTCCATTATTTATTAAATTAATTTATTTAAAGAAGTGGTCGACTATTACACGTGGTCGACTTTAGGCGCATTTACTTACCAAATCGGATTTACTTACCAAATCGCATTTACTTACCAAATCGGAGCGTCGTGAACATTGGCACAAACAAATTTTAACGGATTTACACTGTTGCCACTATTTTCTGGAATACTTTAGATTAGGGGAAAGGACGTATGGTCGAGTATTGGACAAGAATTTGTACAACATTGCATTTGCTCCATTATTTATTAAATTAATTTATTTAAAGAAGTGGTCGACTATTACACGTGGTCGACTTTAGGCGCATTTACTACTTTCCTTTAAGTGTAAAAACAATAGTATAATAGTAATTTTAGTTTGTATAAAGTGGAAATAGTTTAAAGCTGTTGGTGGTTTTATTGATTTGCATTATTTAAATAGTGAAAATGGATACAATTTTTACGCCGATGCGGATAACCTACCTACAGTAATGAGTTTACAAGACAATGATGCAGACATTGCAGAATATCTTAATATTAAAACAAAAAGGTAAGCTGCAATAATAACAATTTCCAAAACATGTTTTATTGATAAAGGAATAATGAATTTGACTATTAAATTTGTCATTACCTACCTAAATATTTCATGAATAGAAATAGACGTAAACAAATGTAAAGAAATAATTTAATGTTTCAGATCAATAAAAGACGAATACGGAGACAACGCTATTGGTTATGTGGTTATGCAGTGAGAAGGCAGCCAGTGTATTGTAAAATCGTAAATTACACGTACCAGCTATTGCCGAGACCAAGATGATTTTATGCATTTTTTTAAATTTTTTGACATGTTTACAAAAGCTTGTTAAACTATTAAATACAATTTATGATCCTTAACAAAACAGCGCATCTTATTTAAACTACAATAAACGAATAATCATTGTTACTAATAGTTCTATTACTACTTGTTTTGTTTGGATCGCTGTCAAATAACTCAAATATCAAATTATTGTCACAAATGATTTTACAAAGTTGCTAGATCTACAAATTTGACAATTTAATTTCTTTTATTTCTATATTCTTTTTATTAATACTACATTTGAGTTATTAAAAAGTTACAAACTAGAACAAAAAATGTTGAAATACATTTCTTGCTTTATTAATATAATTAAATCGCTATTTTTATAATTGTTAAAGAAGGTAATTACATCTGGCAATGTTGCTTATTATTATAACAACATGCTTCAAGACACAACAAACTGGTTTATATGTATGTCTCCCTCAGTTTGTATGAGATGAAAAGAGATAACCGAGACTGTCCGTTTTTGACGTCACAAAAATTAAATATTTTTTTTTTAGCTTTAAATGGAGAGTACTAGCAAAAAGAAAAAATACGTCAGAGCTATTTTTTAAAATGCTATAGTCTGGTATTATTTTCAAAATTTCGAGGAAGAGCCCTAATCAGAAACGTACCGCATACTCCATCTAGCGATCAAGAAATTAAGGAATCATTCACACTCCGAATCAAGTGATTAATAGGTAATTAAAACTAGTTTACTGTAGAAGGAGATGCTAACATTCATTTCGTTACAGCTCATACCTCGGCATGTTTTTCAAATTTTTTCCATATAACTGTTCTCGTAATTTTGTTTGCTATTTTGTATTAATATGTAAAGATTTGGTCTACTTTACTTATGCAAAATGGGCAATCAAAGAAAATATTATAAATATTGTCCAGTACCCAAATGTAAAAATACTACTGTGACATCGCCAGATAAATTTTTCATTTATTTTAAGGATAAAAAAATAAGAATTTTGTGGCAAAGCGATGCGCAGAGTCGATCTTTTAGAAAGCAAAACAAAATTTGGTGTGAGGATCATATTGTAATTTTTTTAAATTTTAAATAATAAAGAAATAATTTCAAATTATTTTTAGTATGAAGAAAACATAGAGAATTACGTGTATTTTAAGTTAATGCAAAATGTAACAATTAAATTAAGATAGTGTTATCCCGCATCCCAGCAAACACCACGGCACTTAACCAGAGTTGTAACAGCGAAAATATCCGACATATAATATGTTGCTCCAGTGCTGTAATGCAATGCACAAACAGCATCACTGTGTCCCACCGGCCAATGAAATAGGCTAAGCTAGGAGAAACGTTGGCTATACATTTACAGTTTAACAACGGTTATTCATCTCTCAAACGTTGAAAAACATTATTGACTCGATGCTTGGGTGTTACTGTACCCATACGCTCTGCATTGTATCGACGATGTTAGGGTGCATTATTACTTCTGGTTGATAGACATCTGACCAATGCTACCGAACAGGGATATCGAAAGATTCACCTCCTATAATTTTTTTATTTTTCGACGAAAAAATAGTAACTACAAAAGTCGTAGGAAATTTTCCTGCGATTTTAGAGCATTTATCGAAGTGCGCTAAGATCACAGGAAATGTTCCTACGACTTTTGTATTCACCATTTACTTTTTTCGTCGAAAAATAAAAAAATTATAGGGGTGAATCTTTCAATAATATCCCTGCACAAGGTTGGTCACAAGGTACACAATAATCTTAAAGGCTGACAAGACGAGCATATAATAATTCTACAAAAACATTTTCTCCAGAACTGCTAGATTCAGAAATGTGTTTTTTTTTTAAATAGGTAAGTATATAAAATGCACGATAGTTTTTTTATTTTGAAATGGAAAATGAAATTTTCCGAAATGGCTGGATACAATTAAAAGTTATTTATGCTTCAAGGGAGGTAAAATAACATTTACCGATCAAGGCCGAGTTCGCAGCCCGAGGGCCAATATATAGAGTCCAAGACAGGTCAAATAAGATACTAACCACGTAAGTTAGATTATTTTCTGAGCATTATTTTATTTTACTAACTAGTAAACAAATAATAAAGAAATTGGAATGATTAAACTTATATACATTTTTTTCTAAGTTCTATATTACAGGTATACATAGGTAGTGGTACTTTTAACGTAACAAACTATCACATATTTGGATTTGGTATTCGAGGTAATGAAGAATAAGAAAAAAAAATGGGAATTCTCACACCAACTCAAGTAATAAATTGCACAAGCAAATTATAAAGTTCGTGGAAGAATCAAAGTGCCTGTTGGGCGTTATCCAACAATAGGTTTTACTTATAATTCCAAAGTGGCACCAGTTATCAATAATAAAATTTTCGTTGGCAAGGCTACAGAAGTATCGATAAAAAAAAACGTTTGAACAATTTTAATTTTTTCTTTCACAGTTTTATGTAGTAAGGATCATAAAATTGAGCTATAAAAAGATTTTTTTATTTAAATGCATACTAAGCCATTATATTATTGATTATTTTTCTATAAGATTGCTTTCTGAAGGATTTTACGGAGAATTTTCTACTTTTTAAATAACAAAATTAAGAAAATGGCCCTGCTGCTGAATGTGAAATTATGTTTTCTTCAATTATATGTAACAGTTTTTATCATAAGATAAATATATAAATTACAACATCGAAACTTCTAATACGGTGTCAAAACACTTATTTCGCAACGAAGCGCGACCTTAAAAGGGTAAAGGTAAGTAAGTAAGTAAGTAATTCTTCCATAAACTTTATAAACTTGAGTTAGTGCATCGTTTTTCAATGGGCTCATTTCGTGATATTTGCTTTTTAATTTATTTATGCATTTTCCGTAAGTATTTCAACCTCTAAGTATATAGTGAAAACATTAGATCGCTAGCGTTAATATTAACCCTAATATTTGATTTCAAATTCGTAACATATTTGAAACGGCTATGACGTCACACCACCCGACTCCACTGGTTCTATGAGTTATGCGGATATATGGTATTTAGATTTCGCTGTACCAAGGACGAAGCACTTAAAAGATGAACGAAATTGCCACTTCCGCCGTGTGTGTAGTAACTGCCGCCGGTATGAAACTATAGGAAACAAGCTAGCGGCCGACCGCTGCGAGTGGTGTGACGTCACAGTGCTCTATTTTCATTATTTATTTTGAGGGAGAAGCAGTTGAAAAAAAAATTTAATATTTTGCACATTTACTAATTACAAGGTGTACTTTCGGAATATGAATTAAATTTTTTTTCCGAAATGAGCCCATTATTCTGATTACGCGACTGTATAGCTCGTATGCATGCGTGACGGACCTTTGTTATTTTTTTTTCCAAAATTGATGATGTGCAATGGTTTATATATAATGGGATTACTATATTATTATTATTAATTCTGCCACTTGACGAATTCACTTCTTTTTAAGATACTTAAGTTTCCACCACCTCCACATTATTCCTTTTGCTCCTACCTCCATCACGATCTCCGGAATTCCTCAGCAATAATTTTATGATGGATTCAACTTCCACTTGCGTAGCATTTTTTGAGAAGGGGTTTTTTTCTAACTGCAACTATGGAAAATAAGAATAAATATAAATAATTAAGGACTGGTATGTATATCAACTGCTATTGATCTAGAATATAATACCGAAGAAAATAATTTTTGTAATAATAATTATTTCCCTGGATATAATATTCTACAGATTGGTATAAATAAACACACTTAAGTTATCAATTATAATAGATTATAATCTTCAGCACATTTGAAATCTCACCTAAAATTAGTCTTAAAATGTGCTTGAATGCTGCGAAAGCCCTTTTATTTCTTCCCAGCCAATTATACCCAGTTGCCAGATGATTGGTAATAATTCGTGACAAGATTCTTCTTGTAGTGTCAATTACATCTTTTCCTCCGACCACTTGGAGAGTTGTACACTTTAAAATAAAATCTTTATTACATCTTTCTCGCTATTCAAACTAGTGAAGAAACATGTGGTTTGGGTATTGAGTATATAACATTTATACTTCTAATTTCTATTATGAGAATAGTCTGACTATTTGTGTATAGGTATGTATTTTCTAGTCTTAAACAGAATATTCTAATGACTGTTCTGTTAATGGTCCTCTTAGATTTTTTTTAAAAATATACTTTGTTTAACAACGACATTCTTAAAAAAGATGTAAATAAGTTAAATAACGATAATTAAATTGCACTAAACAGTAAACACGACTCGCGTAGACATGTGTAAAAAATAAAAAACAGAAAACGTATTTTGTCATTTTTTAGGTTAGAGTAAATTTTGTAGTACAACGTTTACAAATAAAATGTATACTGTATTGTATTATCTACTTACCTTGGTGACAATCCGTCCATAACCAAAAATGTATTATTATTATTGCCCATCATCAAAAGCCAAAACACTATAAATATAATAAAAAAACATGCAGCAAAAATTAAAAGACCAACGACAAACAAACGAAAGTGGAAGTTGTTAACGTGTAAAATGGCGCCGGTAACGGTGACGATTGTGTTCGATAGATGGCTTCGACAATTTAATACGCGCTAAATTCAAATATTAGGAATCAGGAAGCAGTATTCCTGCGTATATACAACGTTTCACAAAGGTACCTTATTGTCATAGATTCTCTACATACTACCAACGTTAATTTGATGCTCACATTTTTTCGCAGATTTCATATTATGCAGAAAGAACGTAAATTTTATAGGTGTTATATTTTTCAATATATTCTCGGCGTATAAAATGCGTTGATAAAGCGCAATCATTTTATTCCAACGCATTTCCGCTCTACCCAACGTTGGCCCGCATTGATATCGCTCATTTGTGTTTGCTGGGATATTTTCGAATGCCAGGAAGACCGAAAACAGTGGCATAGTGCTGTTCGCCGAACAGCATTTTTGAAAAGTCAAAGGCAATCACCAATATTAGATAATCCTTCAGGTAGTGCAGAAAAATTCGCGATTTTCAGGTACCGAGATGTCAGAAAAATCTTAATGTGATTCCGATAATTTGGAATAATGAACAGTCTAAAGACGAGAACAATAACACAAAGAGTAAATTAATTCAAGTAAATATAAAACCTACATTGCGGTCGACAGCCTTCGCAGTCAACGCAGAATATATTATCACTATTATCAATCTTCAGGAAAAGTAAACAGTTTAAACTGGACGCCAAAAAGTGGGAACAAATTTATTACTCCTCTGATAGATATCATGCATTTCTTGCGGGCGAACTTAAATAATAAGGCTATGCTGACGTCACTCCGGCGTGCTCGCCATATAGAGCTTTTTAGTTTTTTTTTAGTTCAATCGACTTGAAATTTTTGTGAGGCAATTTATACACGAAACAGATTATGATAATTAAGGAAAATCAGAAAAATTTATTTTCACTAAATGAGCCTATTGTACAAAATTATACGTTAGATCAAATTTTGACGTTTAATCTATAATACAAAAAAAGAATCACTATATCGTTCTTGCTTTTTGAGTTATGACTCATTCATATTTTAAATATTTCCTTTCTAACTTTTTTAAGTTTTCACCCTGTAGGTTCTTTCACGCCAAACAGCGATAGTCATGAATTTTGAAAACATATGTAAAATAATGTGCTGAAAAAGATGGTTAGGGTCTCAATAAGTTACACTATCATGATTGAGTTGGTGAACGATTTGGGCAGGTGTCCACTCCACTAATTGTTATTATAAATTTTGAAATGTCTTTTTGACACTACATACCACTTAAAATGTTTATTTGTTGATTTTTATCGATTTTAAAATTTTTAATGTTTTAAATAAATATTTTAGATGCAATGCATATTTGACGTCTCAGGCTCGGTTTCAGGCATTGATGTGGGAGAATATAGAGATGTAACACTGTACAATTCGTTGAAGCCTATTTCGACGTCACAGGGCCGACTAAATATGGCGGATGAACAGGATTGGATTCAGGAATATCTTCTTAGAAACGTAATTTCACCACTATAAAATATTTAAATAAAAAAAAAAATTATTGATAGAAGAAATTTTATCTAACGTTAATATAGGTATATTTGTTCTATAGACCGATTTTTATGTTCTTAAAAAGCCTTTGATAAAACAATAAGATATACCCATGATGTAAATGATTGAAATTATATTCAAATACAATGGCGGATTTAGTATTGTGTTAGTGGGTCCAATTATTGGATTTATGGAGTATTAAAATGAAGGATTTTTTTGGCTTGCTGGTTTTCTGAAAGCGTAAATATTTTAAAATTTTTATATTCGTGGGGAGAGGGGAAGTATACCTTCCATCTACAAGGAACTGTCTTGTAGTAACTTTGTTAAAGTGAGGTTGGACCTAGTGCCACGTTACCAGTACCAAGTCAAATTATTACTGTCAAATGAAGATCATTTAATTATCAAAAAATGTTCAAGTACGTGATACGGAAGGAATGGAAAAGAAAAAATATTTCAATTAATACTCGTGTTCTGATTATATCATTCCAGATGTAAATATAATCTATCCATATTAACAAATATTTATATTGACATGAAATTTATATATCTAAATTTGGAAAAATAAAAATATATCTAAAAGATATAAAACTGATGGCAGAATGATACTTTACCTGTAACTTAATTATGAAAACGTATATCAATTTCAAAATCTAGAACAAAATTAATACTTTTCTGTAGGTACATAAAATAATCAACTGGGGTATATTTGTTGCATTTAGATAAAGGTATTAATACTTAAGCAAGATAGAAAGGAATTATGTACTTATAAAAGAAATTTGTTTAAAATAATTAAGAATGTCATTAATATAAATTAATTTAATATAGAAATAAGTAAACTAAAAACGAAATCAATACAGTTTAGAAACATTAAAAGTAAATTAGTGATATAAAATCAAGTGTAAGAAAGTGCCACATGATACTTCAGAATGACAAATTAAAATAAATCAAGAAGTATAAATTATGAAGTTTTGAAAATAAAAAATGGGAATATTGTTGATTAGTTACGAAATAGCAGGAGAGACGAGGGTTCGAGATATGGTTTTTCTGGAAAAGTAATAAAGTTTTATGCAGAAGAATAGAAACGAATCCTGTAATTTAAAGAAATAAAAGCAGTTTATATATATAAATGAACAAAGAAAGAACCAAGTTGTAAAAATAAGCAGAATAAATGAAAATGACAAAATAGGACAAGTAAATTAAAAGAAAACAATTAGTAGCTACTTAAATGTTATAACAGAAGATAAGAAAGAGGAAAGAAAAGGTAAAGATATTATACAAACTAAACTAAACATAAAGGATAATCAATTTATTGAAAATAAAGAAAGGAAAGGAAATAAAATAGTTCAAAATAGACAACAGTTAAAAAGTTCAATAACTTTATAATTTAATAGTATAAGTTTTTCTGTCCAAAACATAATATGTCAGAAACTAATAGATAAGGAGGTATCATAAATAGTGATTTTGTTTGAAATATATATAAAATAAAATACTAACACTTATAAGTAAATAAAATTAGAAACAGAATCGCTATTTTTAAATAAAAATTTAGATTAATAATTGGCGATAGGTTAGATATAAGGAATTTTTGGGAAAGTTTAAACAAATTTCTTTAGTATTACATCACAGCATAACAATAGCTGTAATTGTACATCATTTATTAAAAAGTACATAATTTCAAACATAGTAATTCGTTATTTCTGGATGGGTATGCAACACCATATACACCAGTGTATTGAATAGTATAATAAATAAAATTCTACAAGTTTCTTTTTAATAGTGTTGATTTTAAAAAGTTAAAAAAGTTTAAAAGACCAAGTTTATTCCTTGAACCCTAAAGTTACCCTGAGAAGAGAGTGAATTAGATTAAAAAATTAAAAATAAAATAATAATAAAAAGAGGTAAGCTTTATTAAATAAAATATAATAAAATAATATTTTAATTTCTAACTTAAATATAAATAAAGATTTCAAGTCAATAAAAAAAAAAATAGAATCCGAAAATACGACAAATTTGGCGCCCAACGTGGGGCAACGAATAGACTTGGTTTAAATAATAATAAATAATAATAATAAAAGATATTTGAGTTCAGAGAAAGTATTATTCTGAGATTTGTCTTACAGTTTTTAAGTAAAATTAAAAAATAAAAAAATTTATGGATTTGAGATCTGGTAAAGTAACTGGGGATTTAGCAAATACACTTCGCACATAAATTATGGAATAGGTAAAAAAATGAGTCAAGTTTATACATTCATATTTCTGTTAATATTAAAGCAATTTCAATAATTTTTTTATTGCGAATGGGTCATTTCTTCTGCAGTTTAATACCGTATGTTCGATTTAACTACGAGTTTTGTTATACAGGGAAACGCGAAAAGTATGAGGGCATGTTAATTCCCTAAAATTTTAATTTGATCTGTGGCAATTAGGAGCCTATGAAAATTTATTTTTATAAGTGTTTCGGTTACGGCCTATCCTATTGTACTCACCGCGCCAAGCAATTTGCCATACGGTTCTGGGTAAATAAAAAATTGGCAATTCTTTGAAAATTGTTCTGTTGCCAATAACTGTTAAAAACAATAATTTTAGTGGATTTTGTTTCATTTGTTAAATAGGGTTAAGGTCTGGGCTTCTGGCCGGCCAATTCATCAAGTTAATCCCAGTTTCAGCCAGATACTCCCTTACTACTCTCGCAGTATGAGGACGTGCGTTGTCATGCATCAGAATAAAGTCGTCACCAATAGCGGGAGCGAACGGTATGGTTGGCATGACAACGCACGTCCTCATACTGCGCGAGTAGTAAGGGAGTATCTGGCTGAAACCGGGATTAACTTGATGAATTGGCCGGCCAGAAGTCCAGACCTTAACCCTATTGAACATTTGTGGGACTATATGGGAAAGGAAGTTCGCTCGGCAGTTAATATGCCACAAAGTTTGGCTGAGTTAAGACTAATTTTGTTGGAAGCCTGTCAAAATATCGATCGAATGTTAATTCGAGATTTAATTTTAAGTATGTCCAATCGCTGCCAAATTGTAGTAAATGCCAGGGGGGGTAATTCCCGTTATTAGTTTGCATTATTGTTTAGTTTTTGTTATTGTTATCGTTCTTTTTCCTGTTAAATAAATTTATTAAGTTATTTTTATTCCAACTTGTATTATTAACCTCGATATTGGTTTCATAACTCTTTAATGAGAAGATAATGAAACAAAATCCACTAAAATTATTGTTTTTTAACAGTTATTGGCAACAGAATAATTTTCAAAGAATTGCCAATTTTTTATTTACCAAGAACCGTATGGCAAATTGCTTGGCGCAGTGAGTACAATAGGATAGGCCGTAACAGAAACAATTATAAAAATAAATTTTCATTGGCTCCTAATTGCCACAGATCAAATTAAAATTTTAAGGAATTTACATGCCCTCATACTTTTCGCATTTCCCTGTATAACAAAACTCGTAGTTAAATCGAACATACGGTATTAAACTGCAGAAGAAATGACCTATTCGCAATAAAAAAATTATTGAAATTGCTTCAATATTAACAGAAATATGAAAGTATAAATTTTTTTACCTATTCCATAATTTATGTGCGAAGTGTATGTCTGATGATGAGTCTAGTGGGGATGAAGTGGCTCAGCCAACAGTCCAAGATAGGGGGGATGAGAATGTAGAACTTATAAATCCAGGGACAGAAATGGAATGTATAATGCAATATTTAAAAAAAATGAATGGCGAGTTAAAAATGTCCAATTCTAAGTTAAAGGCAGAGTTAAATACAAAAGTAGATAATTTAAATTTAAAACTAGATACAATCAGTTTAGATTTAAATGCTAAATTAGATGCTACAAATAAAAAAATAAATGAAATAGTAATATGTAATTTAGAAATAAATAAAAAAATTGAAAATGCTGAAGTACAACTAAATAAAAAAATTGGTACAGAGGTAGAGAAAATTAGGGATGACGTTGAGCAAGTCATAAAAACTAATATTAATAAAATAGAAAATTATATAAAACAAATTGATCAAATACATGCTGTAGAGTTAAATGTGTTAAATGAAAAAATGAATAATGAAACACACGATATCAGGACCCAAATGGGTAATTTAAAATCAATGTCAAATATACAGTATGTGTATAATAGGGCATCACAGTTTGATGGTAATGTGCAATTTTATGGGGATAATAGGATACATAAAAAAATGTTTATTAAAAATTTAAAAGAATCTTTAGAAATGGTAACAGAGGTGAATAACATAAAATCATTTATTAGAAACAGTCTTAAAAAAGATACTGAAGGAAATTATCATTATAGGAAAAATTATGATATTATTATCTAGAAAAAAAAAAAAAAAAATTAAAAAAATGGTAGGGTGGATGGGCATGCAACAGGTAGGTTCGACGATTATCAGTATGACAATAGAACATATGGAAATGATCGTTAGAACAAGACTAACAATGAAAGAAGACAATACTATAATAGAGAAGATAGAACGTATGGAAGAGAATATAATGGACATAACAGCTATGGACAACGATATTATAATAACTATAACAGAGAAGATACAAAACATGGAAGAGAAAATAATGGGTACAATGGATATGAACAAAGAAATCAGAATAGTTGCAACAGAAATGATCAAGAAAAAAATAATAACTACAGGAATCATGAACAAGGAAATTATTATTATAGGAAAAATTATACTGGAGAAAACAAGAATCAAAGAAGAGAAAATCAAGTAGATGGACAACAAGAAAATAATCAAGATAAACAAGATAAAAGAAACATGAAAAATACAGAATGGAGTAGGATAGAGGAAATTACAACGGCAATGGTTGAACCAGAGCCAAAGAACAAAAATTTTTAGGTAGGTGCAAATCGGATACAAAATTAGTAAACTCGATATACGAACATCCAAAAGAGTTTATTAATATTGAACAACAAGGTAATGATTTGGTTATATTGAATACAGATTTATCCTTTATTAAAATAAATGTAAATAATATTTTGTTAACAGCATTAATTGATACGGGTTCTGAGGTTAGTTTAATAAATAAAAATTTCATAGAAGAATATGCTAAAATATTTAAAAATGATATAATACGAATGAAAAAGATAAATTTACATACAGCAAATGGTAAGAAAATGGTAGAAGTTAATAAAATAATAAATGTAAATGTTCAAATCGGACAAGAAATAATTTCACACGAATTTGTAATAGTACCAGATCTTGTGATAGATGTAATGTTGGGAAATGATTTTTTAAAGAGTATGTCATTATTGATTTTATTAATAAAAATGTAAAAATAGGTAAATGCATATTTGATATAATTGATGAGGAAAATAGGAGAAATGCCATAGATGCAAAATTAATAAATCACCTTATCAATAAAATTGATGATCCATATCCAATAGAAGGAATGGAAAATAATTATAATACTCCAGACGAGAAAGATAAAGAAATAATCATTTGCCCTAAAATACATATTAATGAAATAATCGATATATTATTAAAACATAAAGAATTATTTAATTATAAAGCAAGAGTCACAAATGTCTACCAACATAAATTGTATGTAAATGAATCTCTTCCATATAATGCTAAAACTTATCCAATACCATTTAAATATAGAGAGCAAGTGAAATGTGAAATTTCTTCTATGATAAAACAAGGAATAATTGAAAAATCAGAAACTAATTTTATCAACCCAGTTGTAATAGTTAAAAAAATGGATGATTCAATAAGGATATGTCTGGATGCAAGAAAAATTAATCAGATAACAAGTCCGTTATATGATAAACCAGTGAATATTGATAGTATAATTGGAAGATTAAAATCAAATTGTGTATATAGTAAATTAGACTTAAAAAATTCATTTTGGCTGATTTCTTTGCACGAGGAATCTAGAAAATATACTGGTTTTAGTATTGAGGGTAATATTTACCAATTTTGTGTTGTTCCATTCGGTTTGCAATCATCTTCAGCGGCTTTAATAAGAGCATTACAAGTAATATTAAATAAATATGACGATTTCTGTAATCATTATATTGATGACATATTGATATTCAGTGAAAATGAAGAGAGACATTATGAGCATATAAGAATTATTTTGAAAGTATTAGACGAAGCAGGTTTAAAACTAAATTTAAATAAATGTCACTTTTTCCAAAAAGAAATAGAATATTTGGGATACATTATAAATGATAAGGGGATTAATATTAATCAAAATAGGCTCAATGATATTAAAAACTATCCACCTCCAAAAAATTTAAGAACATTAAGGGGTTTCCTAGGGATTTTAAATTATTATAAGCGGTTTATACCAAATTTGTCTGATAAGCAAGCACCTTTAATTGAACTGCTTAGAAAAGGAGTGAGGTGGAAATGGAATGAAGATAGGGATAAAGCATTTCAAGAACAAAAAAATAGTTTTCATAAAAATTTGTTATTGTATAACCCGGATTATAGTAAAACTTTTATACTCCGTACTGATGCTTCAGACTTTGGAATATCAGGAGAGTTGGTTCAAATTCAAAATAATATAGAAGTACCAATATGTTTTGTATCTAGAATTTTAAAAGGCTATGAAACAAGGTATTCAACTCCAGAAAAAGAAATGTTAGGTCTATGTTACTCAATAAATAAGTTAAAGTATTACCTGGCAGGTAATGAATTCATAATAGAAACGGATCATGCAGCTTTGCAATATTTAATGAAGAATAGATTTACTAATAATAGAATTTATAGATGGTCGTTATTGCTACAGGAGTATCAATTTATCATTCGACATATACCGGGAACAACAAATATAACAGCGGATGCTTTAAGCAGAATAAATGAAAATAGAACAATAAAACCGAATACATATTTAGTAGCGTTAAATAAGTTTAGTAGTTTAGAGAGATTGTATTCAGAAACTGAGATAAAAGAAAGTCAACAAAAATTAGTTAACTTGAGGGAAAAACTAGAAATACAAAATTTTAGAGGATATCAGATTAAAGAGGAATTTATAATTAAAATGTTTGAGGAACAAGAAGTATACGTTATAGATGCAATTTTAACGGAAAGAATAATGAGCGACTTACACATTAAATTTGGACATAGTGGGATAAGGAAAACGTGGAAGATATTTAGAGAAAATTACTATGCAGAAAATGATACTACTATTGCAAAAGCTTGTATAAATAATTGTGAAAAATGTTGTATGGCAAAGTACAAAAATCATGTGAATCAAAATACAATTGAAAGTATAACAGTTAAGACTCCATTAGAAATGATTGCTATAGATTACATATCAAATTTAATCTCAAGTAAGAATAAAAATAAACATAGTTTAGTTATAGTAGACCTGTTTTCAAAATTTATAAAACTTTATCCATGTCAAAAATGTAATACTAATAATACAATAATTTTTATAAATGAATTCTATAAAGAAATAGGGAAACCGAAAAAAATTTTAACGGATAATGCTACATATTTTGATAATAGTAGATTTAAAAGTTTTTGTGAAGAAAATGATATGAAATTAATATTCACGTCAATAAGACATCCAAACGGAAATCCAGTTGAAAGATATAATCAAGAAGTGATTAAAATTTTAAGGTTGTATGTGAATGAGAGGCATGAAATGTGGGAAAATTATATCGGGCAGATAGAATTTTATATAAATAATATCCCAAATACAATAACGCATATATCACCCATTTTGTTAATGAAAAATGAATTACCTGCGCGTCCTTGGGAAATAGAAAATAAGATGGATATAGACAAACTACATGAGTTAGCAAAAGAAAGAATATATAAAGCGGCATGTAAATATAAGCAAAAAGCTAATTCTAAAATTAAAAAACGGACGACATTTAAATTACGTGACTTAGTAATAGTAAAAAGTCTAAGAACTGCTAATTATAAAAGAAATTTATGTGCAAAACTACAATTGCCATATGAGGGTCCATATGAAATTTCTAAAATTTTAGGTGAGAACACGTATGAATTATTTGATGGTAGTAAAAATTTAATTAGGGGAAAATTTCATATTAATCTTATGTATCCGTACATGAGAAAGAAATAGGGAGAACCAAAATTTAGCAAGGGTAAATAAATGGACATAAAAGAAAAGATATTAAAACAAATTTCAAGTCAAGAGGAATAGTTATTGATATCTAAATTTACTGAGAGTAGGTCAGATATCAAAACTATTGGGGGATAATGACATGAAATTTATATATCTAAATTTAGAAAAATAAAAATATATCTAAAAGATATAAAACTGATGGCAGAATGATACTTTACCTGTAACTTAATTATGAAAACGTATATCAATTTCAAAATCTAGAACAAAATTAATACTTTTCTCTAACACGACTTTAGAAACTACGCATTCCACAACTAAAAGTTGTGTTGGAATATATGACATTCTAACCCGTTGTAGAATATTTATTACATAACAGTTTTCGACGAATCAAAGCCTAACCCGTTGTAGAATATTTATTACATAACAGTTTTCGACGAATCAAAGCCTAACCCGTTGTAGAATATTTATTACATAACAGTTTTGATGTTAAATTGTAATTTATTTTCTATTTTTTTTGTGTAGTTTCTAAAATCTTTTTAGAGAAAGTATAGTCTACAACACGTTTAGAATGGCATATTCCACACTCGCGAACCGTAGTCCTCGCCCTTGGCTCGGACTACAAACTTTCGCTCGTGTGGAATATGGGCCATTCTTAAACTTGTTATAGAATATACTATTCTGTACATAAAATAATCAACTGGGGTATATTTGTTGCATTTAGATAAAGGTATTAATACTTAAGCAAGATAGAAAGGAATTATGTACTTATAAAAGAAATTTGTTTAAAATAATTAAGAATGTCATTAATATAAATTAATTTAATATAGAAATAAGTAAACTAAAAACGAAATCAATACAGTTTAGAAACATTAAAAGTAAATTAGTGATATAAAATCAAGTGTAAGAAAGTGCCACATGATACTTCAGAATGACAAATTAAAATAAATCAAGAAGTATAAATTATGAAGTTTTGAAAATAAGAAATAAAAAATGGGAATATTGTTGATTAGTTACGAAATAGCAGGAGAGACGAGGGTTCGAGATATGGTTTTTCTGGAAAAGTAATAAAGTTTTATGCAGAAGAATAGAAACGAATCCTGTAATTTAAAGAAATAAAAGCAGTTTATATATATAAATGAACAAAGAAAGAACCAAGTTGTAAAAATAAGCAGAATAAATGAAAATGACAAAATAGGACAAGTAAATTAAAAGAAAACAATTAGTAGCTACTTAAATATTATAACAGAAGATAAGAAAGAGGAAAGAAAAGGTAAAGATATTATACAAACTAAACTAAATATAAAGGATAATCAATTTATTGAAAATAAAGAAAGGAAAGGAAATAAAATAGTTCAAAATAGACAACAGTTAAAAAGTTCAATAACTTTATAATTTAATAGTATAAGTTTTTCTGTCCAAAACATAATATGTCAGAAACTAATAGATAAGGAGGTATCATAAATAGTGATTTTGTTTGAAATATATATAAAATAAAATACTAACACTTATAAGTAAATAAAATTAGAAACAGAATCGCTATTTTTAAATAAAAATTTAGATTAATAATTGGCGATAGGTTAGATATAAGGAATTTTTGGGAAAGTTTAAACAAATTTCTTTAGTATTACATCACAGCATAACAATAGCTGTAATTGTACATCATTTATTAAAAAGTACATAATTTCAAACATAGTAATTCGTTATTTCTGGATGGGTATGCAACACCATATACACCAGTGTATTGAATAGTATAATAAATAAAATTCTACAAGTTTCTTTTTAATAGTGTTGATTTTAAAAAGTTAAAAAAGTTTAAAAGACCAAGTTTATTCCTTGAACCCTAAAGTGACCCTGAGAAGAGAGTGAATTAGATTAAAAAATTAAAAATAAAATAATAATAAAAAAAGGTAAGCTTTATTAAATAAAATATAATAAAATAATATTTTAATTTCTAACTTAAATATAAATAAAGATTTCAAGTCAATAAAAAAAAAATAGAATCCGAAAATACGACAATATACATATATAATCCATATATCTAATTATTCAGGAGATATTATAGGTCGACTTTCGTTTGATGACGAAAAAAAAAGTGAATGATGTACTAGAGCGACTCTCAGGAGACAACAAAAAAAACATCACTTCTCGTACTTGACTCTTCTCTTTCCTCGTACTGTCGGTGCTCCTAAAATCATTTATGCAATTAAATAAACTATTTATTTCTAATACCTACATATTGCTCACATCAAGCAGGGTTTCAGAAACATTTCATTATTATTATCATTTCAGCAGCTAATATCACTGGCAACAAGCAAGCATAAAATATATTATAATTTTATATGTGTACTCTAGACCAAAATATTCAATGAATAAGTAATTGTTTAGAATATAATCTATAAAATATGAGCTTTTAGTAATAATTTTAGAAGAAAGCAGTATTGAAAACCGTGGAGAAAACATTACGACCTTACCAGATCGAAATAAAAATACATTTTATTTACAAGTTCCTTATCGTATACACTTTTTTATAACCACTAACCTGTGTAATTATTAATGGCACTATTCAGACACGACATATGCTTCCAAAGTTGTTTACCTTTCACATGTTCAGGAATGAAATCCACAATAAAACTTCAGTCAACTAAACCAAGAAATTTTTGAATACGTACCTGTGATATGAAATATTCTTTCTAGTTTACGATCGCTTCTATTTCGGCAACCCACAACGCTGCAGTTTGGCATTTATATATCAATAAGTCTTTCACAAATAAATACACTGTCCAAAGTTTGAAAATAACTACAATAAACACAGAAAATCACACTTTAATAACCACTCAACTAGACATAACCTAAGCTATTGACACTAGTGACAGGTCATACTAAATATGGCGCCTGGCTTCACGGTCGCAATTCATATGCCATCTCTATTCCTTCTCACCTCGATGGTTTCAGGTATACAAAAAGTACCGGCAAGTAATAAAAAGGCAGTGAAGTAGTGAGTGGCAGGGGAAGAAACGAAAAATTATTCCTTTATTGACAAGATTACATTAAACGATTTTGTAGCTCCAATAGATCCATCTTTTTTTTTTCGGCGCATTTGTGTATCAAAAAAATCAGAACGAGAATTGAAAGTATACATGGCTTTTAAGTTAGCTCCTTATTCTGGTGTTCTATTTGAAAATGGTGAAATGAGGAAGGCAAAGCAGTCAGCGTTTTATGAAGTACCTATTTCCAGAACTAACAATAGATATTATTGATACTGAAAAATTCACTTATGTAGTTTATGAATACAAAAGTTCAGGACAATCTGTGAACATTACGTGAGATATTTGAGAGCCAAGTACGGCAGAAAAATTTATGTAATATTCAATGGCTATGATTAGGATTGGCCAAAATCGGTTTAAAGAAATCATCACTCGTAAAAAAATGCATCAACTGAAATTATATTCAACGATGATGCCTCTTAAAATAGGACAAGAGAAATATCTTGCTATAATCTGTCTTACCAACAGATATAAATAGACTCCGCCCCAAATATGTCCGCTAAATTTGAATGGAAATTCTTAATTGGTCGTATTTATAGAACCCGAATTACAAATCAAGCGCTAGATTTGATTAACAAAGGCCAACTCGGTTTTACACATTTTGCAACAGATCAGACAGCACCATTGAGATATTCTATCTCAATGGTCAGAACGCATAAACGCTAAACATACGAAAAACACGAATAAATGGGGAGCTGGCTTGACTGTCTGTCTTCTGCCTTATTCGTTTTTGTGACATTTCTTTATTTATTTATTTATTTATTTATTTATTTCCATACACGAACCCAACAGAATTTACATTCCACTTACAGGGCCGGGATAACATATAGTGACACATTACATTTATAAACTAAGAGAAAGTAGAAATAAAAATTATACTAACTAAACTACAATTATCAAATTATATATTGAGAAATTAATAAATAACTGACTTAATTTGACTTAACCTAGTATTAAAAATATCTACATCATTCTCAATAGCTTCATAAGTACGGCAAACAGTATATAATGGAGAAAACATTAGAATATTTGAATGGGTATTAGGAAAATAGAACATTGACGTGAATCTAGTTAACCTGGTAGGTGCCCTAAAGTTGATTTTTTCAAGCAATTGGGGACAGTCAATCATATTGTTTAAAAGCTTGTATAAGAGTATTACACCTTGCATTTTCCTACGCTGCTCCATAGAACTGTAGGAAAAACGATCTAGTAATAAAGAATGATCATACCCTATGGGAGGATAGTCATGGTCGGTTTTAAATGCTAAAAATTTTAAAAACCGTCTTTGAATGCCTTCGATATTGTTAATATGAACATCATAGTGAGGGTTCCATATCACACTTGCATATTCTAATCTAGGCCGGACCAAGGTGTTATATAGAGTTTTTATGGTGTTTGTATTTTTAAAATCTCGAGCGTTGCGGATAACAAAGCCTAATATTTTAAATGATGATGTCGTTATGTTTCTGATGTGGTCTTTAAAAGAAAGGTGGGAATCAAATGTTACGCCCAGATCTTTGAAACTGCTATGGCGTGTCAGATTAACCCCGTTTATAGCATATTCAAATTGTAACTTATTTAATTTTCTTGTGAATGAGACTACATTACATTTATCTAAATTAAGAGAAAGACTGAATTTGTTGCACCACTCTTGAACTGTGTTCAAATCTGTCTGAAGCTTGTTGTACTCTGATATATTATTGATCTTAGAGAATATTTTTAAGTCGTCTGCATATAGGAGAGATGGACAACGGAGATCGGCTACAATGTCATTTATGAATATGATGAATAATAAGGGGCCTAATACAGACCCTTGTGGGACTCCCGATTGTGATATAAATTCGATAGACCTATGACCCTGATATTGTACAAACTGAGTTCTATTGAGAAGGTAGGATTCAAAAAAATTTATTAGCTTTGGGTTAAATCCAAAAGAAAACTTTGTTAGTAACATACCATGGTCAAGCCTATCGAAAGCTTTAGAAAAGTCCATATAAATAACATCGACCTGACCACCTTCATCAATGGTTTCGGAAAGGTATTGTGTCACACAAAGTAAATTTGTTGTTGTCGATCGTTGTGATACGAAGCCATGCTGGTTATCACATATGCTCCGATGAGTTTGGGGATAAATAGAGGTATGCAAGACGATTTCAAATAGTTTACCAAAGTTATTTATAATTGTGATAGGGCGATAATTTTGTATATCAGATTTACTGCCTTTTTTGTGAATTGGGCAAATTTTTGAAGCCTTCCATTTATCAGGAAATATACAAGTTTGCATCGACAGGTTAAAAATATGTGCTAATGGTCCAGATAGTACGCCTGAGCAGTCCTTCAAAAAGAAAGCTGGCAGACCATCTGGTCCAGCAGTAAATTTCGGTTTAATTTTTTTGAAAGCATTAACTACATCCATTTCAGTTATGACCGATACTGTTATGTGAGCATCAGTGCTGTTATTTGAGGATAAGTTTATGTTACGACTCGAAGGTATGTATGCTGAGCAAAAGAAGTCGGCAAAAGAGTTTGCTATGTCTGTAGGGCTATCTAGGATGTTTTCATTGTTGGTGAGGACATCCGGTATTGAACTTGACTCTTTTTTATTATTGACATATGCCCAGAAATTTTTTGGGTTAGAAGTTAAGTTATTTTCAATTGACTGCAGATAATTTTTGTAAGATATGTCGATATTCCTTTTCAGATTACTTCTTGACAATTTAAAGTTTTCAAGATCAACAGGGTTTCCGGATTTTTTATATATACGCAGAGCTATCTCTTTGTTTCTTATGTCAGCAATTATATTTTTCGTAAACCAAGGAGGAAAATCTTTTTTTGACTTTTTTTTTATGGGTACAAATTTGGATACGCTATTGTTGATAACAGAGTACAAGTAGTCTGCCGCTTCATTGACATCATTGATTATATATATTTCGTCCCAGTTTACATTGCATAACTCTGCATATAGTGACACAAAATCAGCTTTTTTAAAGTTGTATGAGATTAAGTTATTTTCAGGACTTTTTTTATGGTGAGAGCTAAAAGTTATTTCAATGTTTAGAGGTGGATGATGCATATCTTCTTTAAAAACAGAGAAGTCAGATTTATTGACGGTACACATTTTGTTACAAAATATGAGATCTAATAATTTATTATGAGAATTTGTTATGAGATTGAATTGAGTGAGGTCTAAAAAGTTAGCAAAGTTCTTAAGTTCGATTACTTTCTGAGTCATAGCTGAGATGTTATACATACATTCATAATATTCCGGGATATTAAAGTCGCCTAAAATTAATATATCCGTACCGTAAATAGTATGTAAGTTAGCCAAACATTCAAAGATTGAGTTGTATACTTGATTATTTAAACTAGGTGGCACATAGATTAAAAAAACTGAAAGTGTTACAGCTCCTAGAATGATTTTAACTCCAACAATATCAATATTAGGAAAATTTATATATATACTGTTTAGGTCTACTATGCTTACTTTGTACAATTTATTAAGTAAAATAAGGCAACCACCACCCCTGGCTAGACCTACTTCTTTGAATTTTCGATCGCATCGGAAAATATTATAATTATCGTAGCTTAGTTCAGAATCAAAAACATGTGAATCTAGCCAGGTTTCTGTAAAGCACAGCATGTCGTAGTCGCAGTATGTCGTGAAATTAAATAAGTCAACAGTTTTGGTATTTAGACCTCTCACATTCATATAAAAGATTTTGAGTACCTGCGTACCAGAGCACTTGAGAGGAGGGGATGATGGGTCACTTATTCCTTTTTTATTTTCATTCAAAACATAATCGCGCAAGATATTAACTGGTGCTAATTGCTACTGAGGTCCAAATATAGATGATTTTAGAGAGGCTAGTTTTTGTTTATAGGTAAAACATTTGTCCTTGTCCAAGGCTGAGTGATTACAGTCAATATTGATATTTTCATTACTTTTCAACTGCAAGTTTTTATAATTTAAACAATTCACGCATTTTACAGGATTTTCGTTATTACAAACAGTTAAATCGTGTTCTAATGAGCAGCGAGGGCATGCAAGCTTACTTTTACATATGGAGGAGGAATGATTGAGACTACTACATTTAAAACACCTTACCACATCTATACCATCATATACGAGACATCGGTTCAGACCTATTATTAAAAATGTTTCTTCAGACATAATATTTTTATACGCCGTAATATCTAATTGCACAATAGCTTGAAAAACGTCATCTCTTCTTTTTGTACTCCAAAGTTTAATCACCTTACACTCCGAGTTATTCTTAAGTTTATCACTATTTTGGAGTTTGAGAGATTTTTCAACTTCTTCCGCCGTCATGTTATTGGGAATTCCTACTATTTTGATACGGGGCCTTGGATTTTTTATTTCATTTATTCTGTAATCTTTTGAAAGCTTCTCATCAACCACTTTTTTTAATTTTAAATTTTCTTCGTCCGTACTACAACTTAGTAAGACGCCACCTTTATTAATGTGTTTAATTTTGGTGATCGGTAAAGAAGTGTCAACATTTTTTAGATTTTCCAATATATCTGATTTTGTTACATTAACAGTTTGTTCCTCGTTCTTGGGTTTGATAATAACAGAAGTCTTGTTTTTTTTTACAGCATCAGAAAAAGAAGATGTAGAAGCAACTGGTAAAATTTCAGTTTTTGAATTAATGGACCTTATTAATTCAGTCTTCATTGATGAAAAAGCTGTTTCTAATTTTTTTAGGCTTTCTTGTACAGCGTTATTTACCATTTCTTGATACACTTTTTCATTATCTTTTAATTTAAGACATATATCGCAGTACCATAAACAACCAATATATTTTTTAAATTTGAGAATATCTGCAGCTAAATTAGAGCAGCTTAAGTGGTAACTCTTCCCACAGAAACCATCGCAAGAGATACCGGGTTTGCGACCATCTGATATCAAAGAATTACATTTATTACAATTCTCCTGCATTTTGACACTACCTGTTTTAATGTTTATGATAGTTAACTGTACCAGATGTTATCTTAACTCCTCGGTACTATGGACACTAGAGGGTCGACCCTGCCGTTTTCCTATGCCATGTGTTGACCACTTGCGTTAGTTATGTTTAGAAAAACCCTCAAGTACACTTATACACTAATTTCACCAATGTTTATCAATTATTCACTTTAATAAAAGCTTCACACTGTTGATCAATTATATGGAGTCATGCGGATTTTTTTAAGCTACTGATCAGTTAAATTTTCACTCAATTGGCACATTTTTAACCATTATTTTTAGCAAAATTACTGGAGCGCACTGCCACACGACCTTTCTCTCTATAGTGTGTTTGACAATCTTCTTATCTTCTTAACAATATATGTCATATGTGCTGTGTTAAGTAAGGTACCACGTAATGCAAACGATTAATATTGAATCTTTTTAACATTGGAAATATTTTCGGTTTCCTGGTATGGGGTTGAAAATCAGTTTCATGTTGCATATTATGAAGCATGACTTATAGAAATAGTGGCGACAACAGAGTAACCAATTTTTGATTGGTTGTCTAAATCACGTGGTACCGGCAGTAATGTTATTATTTTTTTATAGACGTCTTCGTGTCGGAAAAATCCCAACGGCTATGTCTCGTTGCGATCCTTTGACTATTTAAAAAGTTATTAGCGTTTCAATACCCCCATGTCGAAGAGTTTAGTAAAATTTGCGAAATTAAAAAGGCCGAATGCGCACGCAGAACCCTTCAAATTCCATGCGCGCGCAGATTGCCAAAACTTTAAAATTTTTCGTTAACGTCACAAATATCACTTTTCACTTTTTAGTTCGGATCTGCTGACATCAAAATCGCAGCTGGACCACACAATTCACGATGTATTTTCAAATTGGACTTTCGAGCTTGGATTTCATGCCAGAATCGCGGCCCTGCGACCTGTTTTCGTTTGGAAATTAGGTTTAAAATTTTCGTGTTTTCGCAAAATTTGCCAAAAAATCCATAGTGCGTCCGATAGATTACACCTTATAGTCGATCCAACGAAATTTAATGATTTCTTAACATCGGTCCTAGGACGGAACCGATTACAGTTCGAACTCGGGACGACTTCAGGACCCCGAAACAATTTTCGGTTTCTCGATACTCCTTCACTTTGACATTTAATTGTACAAAGTAAATTTTGTGCTTCAAAACTTTATAGGACTATATGCTCGTTTAGTGAAAACGTCATTTGACAGGTAATTGGATGCAAACAATGTTTGAAATTTGGAAAAGCGACAATAATTTAATAGGGTATTTTACACTATAAGAAATTAATTGTGGAATAATGAAAATATGATGGTCTGTGCATGGAGAAAACTAAACATATAGGTTTTTATTGATAAAAATACAAGATTATTAATATTCAAGTTTTACAAAGTGAGTTTTATCTATACTGAAACGTTAGCTGTCATGATGGTTTCGTATGTGACGTCACTATTATAATAAACCTTAGTAAGCGAAACGCACAGATTATAAAAGGTTAACTTAAACTTTTCCTATCAGTTTGACAATCAATTGAATTTGGATGATTTGCAATTTGGATTTATTCGGATTCTTTTAACCGAACCTATTATTTTATATTCAATATAATGCTTCGTTATGTTTTTCAACTTTAACATATAAAAAATGTATTTGTTTTTCATTGATATACACCTTTTTTGGAACATTATTTACAAACATATAACCTCTAATTTACGAACACTGACATTTTATGACAATAATTACTTTTCGTTTCTTTATTTCTATTAATATATACAATAATCAAGATTGTACTTATATCGAAATGATCTTTACAAAAATACAGTACTTACACTTCTTTTCGATAATAATTTTGGATTTCTTCTTACAAGTTTAAACCACATTATTGTTTTTCATTGTAATATCATTCGGCAAACAACTTTTCTAGTGTTTTTATACTTGTACTTTTACAATTTGGCACTACATGCTAATGATAGAGATTATAACTCATTATTAAACAATTAAAACAGAAAACTAATTATAATACCATATAAAGCGTATCTGTATGCATGTGTTGACTATCATAGTGACGTCACGCCCAAACAAATCGTGGCGGTTAGCGTTTTCCCGCGAAATTTAAAAATTGAAATAAAAAATGCCGTTTTATACTATTTAGCGATTTCGTTTAAAAAAAAAACAAAAATTCGAGTGGATCATTACTAAGGTGTATTTCGTTTCTATAACGCACATAAAAAATTTCCGACAAAGGAGTGAACGCGGCGCGAGACACCCAAAAAAAGGCCATAAAATCCGGCCATAAAAGTGTCAAAGCCGACGTAGTTGATTGCAACTCAGGACCGTACTTAAAATTGTTGTGCCATGAATTACAATCTAATTAATTTAATGTATCGTTGATAAGTAAAGTTATTTGTTACAGTGATATATTTTAAAAAAATATTCTGTTTTGCTTGCGTTAAGATAGGAATAATATTTTATATATTGGTGGAGCATTGATGAATTTTATTAGTCTAAATTAAAATTATACCAAATATTCTCTTGTGACACTACACCATTTGTTTTCAGTTCCATATGTATTGATTCCACCGTTGGTACCTCATTTTTCATATATTTGCTATAAATTACATCTCTTAACAATTTCACCATAGACGCATCTAATGCTCGAGCTGTTTCTTTGTCCGATCTAACTTTTCGATTGCGTACCCCTTCCTTAATTATTGCATAGACAGATCGTTCTGAAATTTCTGTTAAAAAGACCGTTTTTTCCACGGCTCCTTTTTCACCTTCACTTTCTTTTATATTTTTATAAACGTTTAAAACTACTTGTTTAGTATGTTCGCATAAATATTGTCTGGAACGTTTATCTTTAATATGTGAGCCATTACCATTTCCCATATCTTCATCAAATTATCTGCTGGTGTTAGGTTGAGCATCTTCCCAAGGCCTGAACATTATCACAATATTATTTTATTTTACCACAGCCACTTATAAACGGAAAACACACGAATAATTCACTACCCGCCGGAATATTTCTAAGAACACAACACAACTGCATAAAATACGCTTAAACAAAGGACAATTTCACTTATCTGTTAAAGTATTATACACTCAGAGACTCAGACACTCACAATCAAAATAAAATGTAAACACTGAACCACACACTGTATTATTGTATAAGGCACATATATAACCTATATTCCAAATATGACACGTTAGAAATACCGCGGAAGACTGTTAGTCCGTCTCTGCTTAATAATACCTACGTCGTTCTGCTCGCCTTTTTACAGCATTATTTATGTGTGTAAAAAATTAAGTAGACAGCAGTGATCATTAAGACCGCTCTATAGGCGGTAAGGCTTTGAAATTTTTTATGTGCGTTATAGAAACGAAATACACTTTACCAGAGCCGTATTCCACCGGAGCACCGTGGTACATGTACAGTACAGTAGTTTAGGTACAGTTTATGTACAGGGTGTTCACGTATATGTTGAGACACCCCGTTATTTATTTTTGAGTTTAGAAAAAAAATTTGTTAATACGGATTTTAGTGTTTCTTTTGAGGATTCAAAATATGCTATTAGAAAAACAATTGGGCATCTGATAAAAGAGATATATAGCAAACTTGATTTTTTTTAAATGGAATACCCTGTATACGTTTCCAAATTTGGATAGACCTTTTTATTCTGATTTCAAAAATATACAGTTTTAATACATTATCTCTTTTTTGAGATATTAATTCATTGTTTTTGAGATATTAATTCATAAAAATTATGACCACCCATCTTCGACATCAGGAATATGTGTTTATATTATTATATACTGCATGTATAAATTTGACATATCCTATCATATTTTATGATCGAATGGACCAATAAACTATTATTATTATTATTATTAATAAAATGATAGAGCAGGCCCTGCAAAAACAATTTTATTTTAAGTTTTGACGTTTGAAGTATTCTATTGCATTAATTGTTGTGTAAGTTATAAAGAAATGGGTTTCTCTGAAGACGAAAATAGTACATTGTGTACCTAGTAGGAAAAGCCTAACATTCCTGGACGACTGTGAAGATTGCTTGTCGAGGCGCAGCCGAGACAAGCAACACGGAGTCCGGGAATGTGCTTTTCCTACGAGATGCACATACTATTTTTTCTGAAATCGCAATTACTATTATAATTAAGAAATTTTTATTAATACATAACATTTTTTCATTGCAATCTAATTGCTTATGAAATCATTTCCTTTGCAATCACTGTTTATTTATTGATGTGAGTGCTTATTTCGTTTCAATACGTGCTTCAAATTAAAATGGACAATGATGAGTTTCATGATGACATACAGGTGTCTGGGACACCACCAGAGAGTAACAGCTGCAAATAATGTGACTTTAAATTATCATGGATTATTGTCACGAAAAAGACATGACCTCCCGATCTGAAAATGTCATGATTTCTAATTTATCTTCAGTTGAGAACAGTAATCGTAATGAAACGGCAACTAATGATAAAGAGGCCTTAGTACCAATGAAAACATTATTTACCGAATATACTCATTCTGAGGTATTATTGTCTACGGCACTGGTTCAGGTGTTAGATTCAAGTGGTCAGTCACACATGTGCAGGGTTTTACTGGACAATGGGTCCCAGTCAAATCTAATAACAGTTGATTTTTGTGACAGATTAGGTATTCAGAAGCAGGAAGTAGACATATCGATTGTTGGGATTAATCAGATAGCTTCAAATATTAAAAATAAGTGTGTTATTGAGATTCAGTCAATTCACAATGGTTTTAAAACGTCTATTTCATGTCTTGTGGTTCCACAAATTTGTGCTTTGGTTCCTAGTCAGAATCTTAATATAAATAATCTGAATTTACCTACTCATTTGAAGTTGGCAGACCCTGGGTATGCAAAACCTGGAAAAATTGATTTGCTAGTAGGAGCAGAGTTGTTTTATGACTTATTATGTGTTGGGCAAATTGCATTGGGCAAGAATCAGCCAACATTACAGAAAACTCGTTTGGGTTGGGTAATGACAGGTTCTGTGGGTTTAGCTGGCAAAAAGTCTGTGGTTAAATGCAATTTAAGTATGAATGCTGATGTTCAGGCACAGTTGTATAAATTTTGGGAAATAGAAGAAATTTCTTCGAAAAAGATCTTGTCTCAAGAGGACAAGCAGTGTGAAAGCATTTTTCTTGAAACTGTAAAACGTAATGAATTTGGTAGGTTCGTGGTAACTATTCCGTTGTGTGATTCTCCGAATAAGTTGGGTGACTCAAAAGAGCACGCATTGGGTAGATTTCTCTCATTGGAGAAAAGGTTGGAAAAAAATTCCAATTTAAAAAAGGCTTATGTGGATTTTATGGTTGAATATCAGGATTTGGGGCACATGTCATTGGCAAGCCAGTCTTCTAGCGATATTTCATATTTCCTACCTCACCATGGGGTTCTGAATGAGAATAGTGTAACAACAAAATTAAGAGTTGTGTTTAATGGTTCGGCGAAAACAGATACAGGTATTTCATTTAATGATATCCAGTACACGGGTCCTATTTTACAAGAAGATTTGGTAGGCATCTTACTTCGCTTTAGAAAGCACAATGTGGTAGTATGTGCAGATATCGCAAAGATGTACAGGACAGTTTTGGTGGAGCCGAGTCAAAGGTCGCTACAAAAAATATTATGGAGGGCAAACCCAAGGGATGAGATCAAAGAGTATACTTTGAACACAGTAACTTATGGGACGAAATCCGCTCCTTATTTGGCAATACGTTGCTTGCAGCAGCTTGGTGTAGAACATTCTGATAGTTTTCCTTTGGCATCCAAAACTATTTTGAAAGACTTTTATGTAGATGATATGCTGTCTGGGGCAGAGAGTGTTGAGAAAGCTGTACAGTTATGTAAAGAGGTGGATTCAATATTAAAATCTGGATGTATGGAACTGAGAAAGTGGATTTCCAATGAATTTTTAGTAATAAAAGAATTTTGTGGTCACAGTCTTTGTGAGGATATTTACTTTGGAGAAAAAGAACAAAATAAAACGCTGGGTTTATATTGGTCGTTTAAACGGGATGAGTTAATGTATAATATAGATTTTCCTACTGGATTTGGCAAAACTACAAAAAGGTCAATTTTATCTGAGGTTTCAAGGATTTATGATCCACTTGGTTTATTGGGACCATGTATAATAATAGCAAAAATTCTGTTGCAAGGGCTATGGTCTGAAAATCTGACATGGGATGAGACAGTCTCTTTCGAGTCAGTTTTCAAATTTAAATGAGCTTGCGATTCCCAGGCAAGTCATATGTCGTGAACCGATTGAGATTACCATCCATGGGTTTTGTGACGCTTCTATGCAGGCATATGGAGCTTGTGTACATTTACAGAGTATCTCACTTGATGGTCAGATTCAAGTTTCTCTTCTGTGCTCGAAGGTCAAGGTAGCTCCCTTGAAATCGTTGACTATTCCCAGGTTAGAGCTTTGTGGGGCTCTCTTGCTGGCAAAATTGGTAACCAAGGTTAAAGAATCAATGGAATTATCTTTTGGTCACACATACTTCTGGACTGATTCAATGGTCATGTTAGGTTGGATTAAAACTTCCCCTAATTTATTAAATATCTTTGTGGGAAATCGAGTTTCTCAAATACAGGACTTAAATGTAGATGGACAATGGGGTTATGTTAAATCTGAAGAAAATCCAGCTGACATTTTGTCGCGTGGTCTTTTACCAGAAAAACTGATAGATTGTAAGAAATGGTGGCAAGGTCCGGAATGGCTCTTCTATCAGAAAAGCTTATGGCCTATTTTTAAAACAGATAATAATGAGCAGTTACCTGAAATGAAGGTGAAGGTAAAAACTTTTCAGGTAGTCGAGGTAAAACATGAATTTCCATTTGAGAGGTTTGGTGATTTCAATCGTATTAAGCGAGTAGTAGCTTATTGTTTGAGATTTGGTATGTACTGTAGGAAAGGTGAATTTAAACCTACTACTTGTTTAACAGCAACTGAATTGGACAAATCTGTATCTATTTTGGTGAGAATCGTACAAGAAGAAAGTTATTCTCAAGAGTTATCTTGTTTACGACAAGGTAAAGAGTTAAAGTCTAAGAATCTCTGCAATTTGAATCCATTTATTGATGAAAGTCAGCTCCTTAGGGTGGGGGGTAGATTGCAGTTTTCGGAATTAACATATGAGGCAAAGCATCCTATTTTACTGCCTTCAAAACATAGGTTTACTTTATTGCTATTTCAATCAGAACATAAGAGGCTGCTTCATCCAGGTCCTCAAATGTTATTAAGTTCCATTCGGGAAACTTATTGGGTAAATGGGGGTAGAAATTTAGCAAGGAAAGTATCCTTTCAGTGTATCAAATGTTTTAAAACAAATCCCAAGGCCGGAAGCCAGATAATGGGTATTCTCTCAGAACCCCGAGTTCGCCCTATGCCTGTTTTTTATAATGTGGGGGTGGATTATGCAGGTCCGTTGCTTATAAAGGACAGACAAGGTCGAGGGGCCAAAATAAGTAAATGTTATGTAGCACTTTTTGTATGTATGTCTACTAAAGTGATCCATTTGGAATTGGTGTCGGAATTGACTACCGAGGCTTTTATATCAATGTTCCGTAGATTTGTAGCACGACGAGGAAAACCTCACTGCGTTTACTCCGACAATGGGTCGAATTTTATTGGAGCTGTCAAAGAATTACGGCAGTTAGGTGAGTTTTTGAAAAATCAATCTAAATCACTATTTGAATTTGTGGAAAATGAGGGAATTCTATGGAAATTCATACCAGCAAGGTCTCCAAATTTCGGGGGAATTTGGGAGGCTGGGGTAAAGTCGTGTAAAAAGCATTTAAAAAGGGTCATGGGAAATACCTCTCTTACTTTTGAAAGTTTCTCAACGTTGCTTACCCAAGTGGAAGCCGTCCTCAATTCTCGACCCCTGTTTCCCTTATCTTCTAGTCCTAATGACCTAGATATTCTTACCCCATCCCATTTCTTAATTGGGCGTCGACTCACATCCGTACCAGACCCTGATTTGAAAGATATACCAATAAACCGTCTGTCAAAGTATCAGCATCTCCAAATGCTATACCAGCACTTCTGGACTCGTTGGTCGAGAGACTATATCAGTGAGTTGCAGTGTCGCAATAAATGGGCTGTAGAAAAAGACAACCTTAAAGTTGACCAACTAGTGCTAATCAAAGACAATAATCTTCCACCTTTATGTTGGAAGTTAGGCAGAGTAAGTGAAGTGTTTCCTGGCTATGATAATAAAGTACGTGTAGTGAAAATTAAAACTCAAAATGGTGAAATACAACGTGCTATAACACAAATATGTCCTCTGCCTCTTGAAAATTAGTTATTTGTATTAGTCTCTGTCTAAGGCTAACCACCTTTGTATTAATTTAATTTTTCTTTTTGAAAGTATGCCCTTTCAAGGTGGGGGGAATGTAGGAAATCTACTTATTTGTAAAATCTGACAACATGTGTTGCTTCACGTGTTTTTAACAGCAGCCGTGTTGGCGCGCATTTTTCTTAAGTTAAGTTAGTATTGCAAGTACCGAGGGCAATGGTGTATGTACTGCAAGCTCTCTATGGTTTTATGTTGTATTACAAAGAAATAAATCTATTGTTGTGTTGTGCAATTTAGTTTATTTCATACCGGAAATTATGCACAGAAAATAGCGGGAGATATCCCCAACAATGTCTATATTTAGATTTACATCTGTTTCACACATGGCGATGTCTGATACAGGTGAATGTTCTGTTAATCTTTTTGTGACCTTTGTATATTTTTAGATTTACATCTGTTTCACATGTGATGATATCTGATATAGGTGAATGCCCTGTTAACCTTTTTGTGATCTTTGTCTACTTTTATCATTCATCTTCGTGCATTAACCGGATGTCGTCTGGACAGGTATACAAACTTGCCCCGACAAGTTGTAACCCGATATGTTAAGTAGTTGATTGGGTTAGGTGGTAGTTTTAGGGGGTAGTTTTTTGAGGGGTTGGTTTTGAGGGATAGTTTTGAGGGGGTGGTTTTTGAGGGGGTAGTTTTTGAGGGGGTGGTTTGGAGGGGGTGGTTTTTGAGGGGGTGGTTTTGAGGGGGTGGTTTTGAGGGGGTAGTTTTAGGGGGTAGTTTTTAGGGGGGTGGGTTTTGAGGGGGTGGTTTTGAGGGGGTGGTTTTTTGGGGGGGTAGTTTTTGAGGGGTGGTTTTTGAAGGGGTGGTTTACGTTTCGGGTCGGACTTTGCTTTCGAATGCGTAGGTATCGATAATTCGATTGATGTCGATTTGACCGTTCCCGGTGAATTTATTATCTTTTTTCGCTGACGTATGCGGTCGGCGCGCTCATACAATATGTAGCACTCGGACAGGTGGCTTGAATGTAGAACTCGGTTTACTAGGTCCGCGCGGGTTACGCAATTTATCTTATTCAACCGGGCTAACGGAAAACAGAAATGCATTGCTAATAATTTTTAAACTATATTCCAAAAAGAACCGGCTTGAAACGGACATGGATTAATATTTTAACAAGTTTTCGTAACTAATGATTTTTACTTCCGGCTTGCACATTATTTTTGAATAATTAACTGATTTAAACTATACAGGGGACTATCGAAAATTAATCAATTAATTTACCAGCTGATTTTACAATAAATTGATACCTTAATTATAACTTAAATAATGACAGAGTTACAGGGTGTACCCAAGTGACGGAGATAAATAAATAATAATAATAAATACACCACATGTAAATACGACCCCCTTTATCCCAGAAGGCTGAGCCTTGTGCGGGAGGGGGCTACACATTTAAAGACAAGGGACACACATCCAATATCCGTGTATAATGGAAAAATCCCTCTCACAGTATTTTCCATTGCCACGACCGGGATTCGAACCCGGAACTTTTGGGTGAGAGGCAGATACTCTACCATCTCGATCATCAGTCATATAAATATAAAGATAGTGAAATAAAACTGGCAATCCTTGACAGATAAAAATCACTTCGTTACAAATGTTCTTTTTTATATATGTTTGTTATTATTGACTGTTTATAATTTATAATGACGAATTGTGCTGCAGCTATATGTGAAAAAATTATAACCAAAGTACAAAAAGATATTGATATAAAATATTTCAGTTTTCCGAAGAACGAAGATTTGGCAAAACAGCTTGGCTACAGAAAAGATAAAATAAATTTGAAGAGTGGCAAGTGGAGGAACATGTTATGTATATTGTATTTGAAACCTAGTTTTTAGCGATCTGGATGTTCACCTACAAATGTCATAAATTACAAATATAGACCATGTGCATCATAGGCAAAGAGTAAATGATCATAGGATTAACATAACCTCCAATTTTTAGTTTTTGTAAATTTATGTTCAACTTTAATTATAATTTTGTAGCTTCAGCTTGGATCCTTAATAACATTTAAAAACTCTCACAGACAATAATAGATATAAAAAGTTGCAATATTGTAGATTATTTAAAATAGACTGCTCATAATTATAGGTTGAATTTCCAGTCAACAAAAAATATCGTATTTCATTAGATTAGGAAAATTAAAATTTCATTAGTTAATGCACCGAACAAGATTTTAGTTGATAGTATAGGAACCAAGCGGAAATTTTAATAAAAATGATATAATATTCAAAAATGTTAAAACGTGCATATTTTTGAGGTTAGTTGTGATGTCGCGTGCACGACATATTTTTCATATTTTTCTCGAGATCGACGTCACATCCGGCTGCGCAATGTGTAATGTATCGTGGAATGTTTACTATTAATATTTTATTTAATTCATTAAAACAAAAGTCATTGAAACTGACTAGTACCTACGTAAGTTACTCACAAGTAGGCAGCACATACCTTACAAGTTAGGTTGAATAACTATCGGGTGGTCCAAAAAAACCGGAATTTTCATTTTACCTTATAACTTTTTTATTTTTCCAGCGATTTTCAACTTTTTGGATTCGTTCGACAGCTAAAGCTTTCAGCTAAACGATTCTCTGTCAGAAGCTAATATTATGATCATAAATGTCAAGGCAGACGTATTTAAACTTGAGCAATTTTTAATAACTGCTGGAATTTTATTGAAATGCCGAATTTACAAACGGCTTGTTTCATCATCATGAGTGGTCTTGTGGCAATATTTTGATGGGTAGTTTTAAAAAATCGGTCAAAGAACTGCGGAGCTTGTTACGGTTTTTTTTGTTTCAAACCATTTAAAGGCGAAATAATAATGATTTTTTTTATTTTTTTTTATTCATTCATTTAAGTTTAATCTAGGTAGGGTTTTAGTGAAGTATTCCGTTAATGTGCCTATATGTTGAGTTCGCCTTCCCAGTTCTGTGATGCCAGCGATCGGCGTTTAGTAATTTTCCTTCGTTGGTAGCGTGGTGCATCAGTACGCGTGCGCTACTTAATTATAATTATATTTTGTTTAAAATTTAAAATCAAACTAACAACAACTGACAGTTGTCCATCAGACGCTATTAGTTTCCTATTTCCTAAATTTCCATATCATACTATAACCGGCTCCACTAGAAATATGTCGGATAGAATTGCCTTTTGTATTACTGGTTGCGAATCTACTTTTCTATACTCTTTGGGTACCGTTTTGGAGGGGAGACCGCAGTTGTCACCTGCGTTAGTTAGCATTTGTTTGGCACTGAGCTGTGTAGTCAAATTTTCCTTGTGAATTTTATTTTTTTATGTGCAGTGTAGTGCACTCCAATTTTGTTGGGATACATTAAAAATTCACATCTTGGAAGTTTTGTTCGGAAATGGTTGAATATTTCCTCGACTTTTGATGTCGGATCCTTGAAATTTGACTCGTAAGTTTTTTTGACACATTCTAGAACATTCGTTTGACATGTGCTTCTCTTTTTATTTAGGGTGTGACCAAATTACCCCTGTATAGTGTTTTAACGGGGCTACTATGAAAGCCGCCCCCTATCCTTGAGTAAGTAAATAGATTACAATATTATTGTAGCTTATTATTCGTGTATTTTCAGGGCTTTTTTTTATATACCTTTTTCTGCTCTTGCGTTTGGTGTATCAGCGGATTGTCCTGGACAGGCTTTCCTCAGAGGGCTTCTTATTAACGGATCTATTTTCCAAGACTATTTTCTACCCTGTGGCGTAAGGCTGTAGTTTTGCTGTTCCGTTCCTGTACGTTTTTCTGGAAGAATTGAGCGTTTTCTCCACAGCAGCCATTTTGAAGGAGGGACGAGTTTTCCAGATTATTCGAGAAACGATCGAGCGATTCGCGGAAAACAGATAAGCTACTAATAATTAATATCTACACTTTTAATACATCAAATTTGCACCAAAACATTTACTCCGCTACGAGTAATATTTTTTTTCTTCTATTTTTTTTTTACCTAATTAAACTTTTAGATTTTGTTCAGGGTTTCAAACGTTGTGCATTAAGAATTTAACTTAGAAGAATTTGGTATTCTGGCCATAAGGGCTAGTACTTAAATTGTCAAAAATTACTTTTGTTGATGAATTGAACTGATTACTTAACCTGTTTTACTTTAACATATTTTTTTTGCGTGTTATATAGGTCGTCGGTGTCTAGTATAATTCTTGCAGAGTTACTGTCATGGTGGTTGGTAACTTTAGTATTTAACAGACTTAGATAATTATTATATGCGATGTATGTATTTGGATAAACTTATGTCACATATTTTTATGTGATTTATGAGTGTGTGAACTTTACGTGATCACGTGGAGGGGATAGTCACCAGTATTTTTGTAAAATCCATAATTACACAGTCTATTTCTTCTGAATACCATTTGCTAAACCACACGAACTGTTTACTTGTTTGTTATTTGATTTTTGAATAATTATACACATATTATTAATTGATTGATTTTTTTTTTCTTTGCTATTGACGACGGATCTAGAGCGCGAATATTTTTTTGATTTGTTTATGTTGGTGGAACAAATTATTTGGTTTGGAAGCCTGTTCCATCTGGGAGCCTTCTAGCGGGGTTGCAGTATAAGCTAGTGGCGCCCTTTTGGTAAGTTTTTGTGAACCTACCCCATATATTTTGTGTATTTTTTTTTACCTGAGCTAAGTCGGCACTTTCTGCCGCGCTATATATGCCTTCCAAACCATGTAGTATTGTTATCAATCGTTAGCCTAAGGTCAATTAATATTTTGTTATTTATCCGTTGTTTTTTTTTTTTTAACTCAGATGCGTGGCAAATTTGGCGCCCGGTTTGACTGAGCAAACAAGTGGGGCATATGTTTTTTTTAATGATTAAATAAGCAACAAGGAAAGAAAGCTTATTATTTACGTTTGATTTGTTGATGAAAATTCAAATGTAAAACAAATTTCTTTACGTACTTTTTACTTAAGTAAGGTTGATAAGAAGAGAGAAAATAAGCGGTATTAAGGTTTCGAATTGTGATTAATATTAAACGTAGCAGATTTATAGGTAGATATTATTGAAATACGTTTGTGATTTTTTTTTAGGTATTCGTTTTTGTCGTAAGCCGTTGTAAACAGACGGTTGGTTGTTTATTCTAGGCGTACTTAGATATATTCATTTGCTAAAATATTTTGTTTAGGAAAGTTTCAATTCGTGAAATAGATTATAGTTTTGTTACAAAAAAGTATATAAGTATACTTAAAGATATATTTTTTTTGTTTGGGGCAATTATATTTTTGTGATAAATAAGTTAAATTCTTGGGTGGATAATTTATTAGAACGGTCATACCTCTACTCCTTTTGTTTAGCTTTGCGAAAATATTTCAATAGTAACGTGTTTGCAAAGATGGCACCCCCACAATTCGAAGTGAATCGGCTTAATTCTGAGGAATTAACATATGAATTAGCAATTCGTGGGGTAACTGATATTGCTACGGTAGAATTAATGCGAAAAACATTGCGAAATTTATTAAAACTAGAGAGAGATGGTAGTTCTATAGATTATCCAACGTATCCATTTAGCTTTTCAGTTGATTGTACAGCATTACGTTCAAAAATTAGTGAGATTCAGACATTAATGGATAATTTTGACGGTTCTACTGATTCTCCATATAAGAAAATTTTTTCAAAATATGCTTATGCCTTAAGTAGAGTAAATCGTAGTAGAGCTGCTTCTGATGAGGAACAAAAGGTTCGTTCGGAGTTGATTGTAAATATTTTAGGCTTAAAATCAGCTTTAGACAAGAGGGTAAAACTCCGCGAACGCTCGTTAATAAATCAGACTTCAGGTATTCCGGATTTAGACTTGGTAAATATTTCGGGTAGTAGTAGCGATTCCGATAGTGAGATGTTAAGTTCTACTCCTTTTCCGACTTCAATGCCTTCGGTTAATAAATCCCAACAGATTTCAAAATGGAATATAAAGTTTACGGGAGAAAATAGACCCGGTGAATTGTCTTTGAGCGCATTTCTTGAACGCGTCGAGGAGACTCGAATAGCGCGTAACGCCACTCTTCAAGACTTATTCAATTCTGGGATAGATCTTTTCGATGGTAGAGCGTTGGTATGGTATCGATCAGTTAGGAAAACCGTCCGTGACTGGACTTCTTTAGTAACTTCGCTTCGCGAGGAATTTCAGCCCCCGGACTACAACGATAAATTATTTGAGGAAATAAAAAGACGCACACAAGGGCCAAATGAATCAATAGGACTTTATTTAGCGGTTATGAACAATTTGTTTGATCGGCTTACTATCAAAGTTCCCGAAACCACTCGACTTAAGATCTTACGTAATAACATAGCTCCATTTTATCAAACACAATTAGCCTTGACCTTAAATGATATAACAACCACCGAAGAACTACTTAAATTAGGACGCAAATTAGAAGCGCGAAAGACGGCCGTTGAAACATTTAGCCATCCACCGACGCGAAAATCGAATTATATGTTGGAACCAGATCTAGCCTACGTAGAGGCTGATATTAGCCAACCTTCTTCATCTTGTAGGAGCGTAAACGTTGATGAGGTATATAATAAGAAATCTGTTACTTGTTACAGATGTAATAAAATCGGTCATATTGCTAGTGCATGTAATGAACCACCGCGTAAATATTGCTATAGGTGTAAAAAGCCAAATTTTACTGTTAGGACATGCCCTAACTGTAATGAACATTCGGGAAACGCGGCAACGAGACACTAGACGGTCGGTTAGATGTCTCCAATTTTTATAAACCGGCTAAAAATTTTAATATTAGCACTAAACCAATCATTGACTACATCCTCTCTCATGCAAATGGAGATGATAGGCCATATTTAAAAGTTTTTGTTCTCGGTCACCCTGTATTTGGTTTATTAGATTCTGGCGCAACACGAACGATAGTTGGACAACCCGGTTACGACTTATTACTAAAATTAGGTTTTAAATTACATCAAAATAATTCTAGTAGCTGTACTGTCGCTAATGGCCAAACTTGTTCGGTTTCCGGTGTTTTTCATATTCCCATATGTCTTATTGATAAAAGTCACGTGATAGATATTTTAGCGGTCCCTGAACTTAATCACACTTTAATTTTGGGTATCGATTTTTGGTTGGCAATGAACATTGTGCCAGATTTGAAAAATGATGTTTGGCATTTCGGTTCTGAACTACAGTCGCCTCAAGCTTGCGGTATACAAGTAACAGATAATTTAACTTCTAGTCAAAGGCGTGCTTTAAATTCGCTACTTGAGGACAAATTTAAGTTAATGGGGACCAGTTTAGGTTACACGACCTTAACGGAACATGAAATTAGTACGGATGCTCGCCCTATCAAACAACGTTATTACCCGGTATCCCCGTTTAAACAAAAACTCATCGACGAGGAAATAACAAAAATGCTTGAACAAGATATAATTGAGCCTTCGAAAAGCTCATGGTCGTCTCCTATTCTTCTTGTTCCAAAACGCGACGGAGGTTATCGCTTTTGCGTCGACTACCGGGCACTGAATGCTGTTTCAAAGAAAGATGCCTACCCACTGCCATATATTTCCGCGATTTTAGATAGGCTCCGTGACGCCAAGTACCTTAGTTCCATGGACATTAAATCTGCCTATTGGCAAGTGCCAGTTAAAGAATCGTCCAGAGAGTTAACAGCTTTCACTATCCCGGGGGGACGAGGTTTATACCAATTCAAAAGAATGCCTTTCGGTCTCTCGAATGCGCCGGCGACATGGCAACGACTGATCGATAATGTTTTGGGTCCAGAATTAGAACCATACGTTTTCGTCTATTTGGACGATATTATTATAATTTCGCCTGATTTTGATGTCCACCTTAAAGTTTTGTCCCAAGTTTTTGATCGTCTTTACGCAGCAGGATTAACTGTGAGTCGCGAAAAATGTAAATTTTGCCGTCCGTCTTTAAAATATTTAGGATACGTGGTAGATACTCACGGATTAAGAGTGGATCCTGAAAAAGTTGAAGCCATCCTAAATGTAAGACTTCCTAAGAATGCTACCGAGGTTAGGCGCTTTTTGGGAATGGCCAGCTGGTATAAAAAATTTGTGCCCCAGTTTGCTTCTATAGCCGCCCCGTTGATGCGGCTAACATCAAAAAGGGTTCACTTTAATTGGACGGATGATTGCGATACAGCCTTCAAAATAATCCGAGATAAATTAGTGTCGGCACCTATTTTAACATGCCCTGATTTTTCGCGCCCTTTCGTTTTGCAAACAGACGCTTCCTCTTTTGGAATCGGCGCTGTCCTAACCCAACAATTTGAAGAAGGAGAAAAGGTCATTTGCTTTTTGTCAAGATCTCTCACTCGACAAGAGAGAAATTTCTCAACAACAGAGCGAGAATGTCTTAGTGTTATTTGGGCCGTAGAAAAGCTGAAACACTATCTGGAAGGTACTCATTTCACGGTTATCACCGACCACGCGTCTTTAATCTGGCTCAATAATCTTAAGGACCCTACAGGTCGCTTAGCAAGGTGGGCTGTGCGGCTGCAGCCATTCGATTTCACGATTGTCCATCGTAAAGGACGGGAAAATGTAGTCCCTGACTTTTTGTCACGTGCTGTGTCTATCGCAGCGGATATAATTAATGTCGTTCCCCCTAGCAATAACCCTTTGCCATCTGATTCGTGGTACAGTAAAATGTTAGATAATGTAAAAAAATATCCAAAGCAATTCTCCCAATGGCGTCTCGAAAATGACATTCTGTATAAATATGTCGAGTGCAAATACCCGAATTTATCGGACCCTCAAATTGATTCTTGGAAACAAGTGATACCAAGTTCTAAAAGAAAATATTTAATATCTCTCGCACACGACTTACCAACCTCCGGACATTTAGGTGTATATAAGACTTACCATAAATTAGCAAACCAATATTTTTGGCCAAAAATGCGCGCGGATGTTGCGCGTTATATTCGCAAATGTAGAGTATGCTTGAGTCATAAACCTGAGCAAAAAGCCCCGGCTGGCTTCATGGTTACCCGACCCTACGTCTCGAAACCGTGGGAACTCATATCGGCGGATCTCGTTGGCCCTCTTCCAAAGTCCACTCAAGGTTTTCTTTATATATTGGTAGTTACTGATTATTTCTCGAAATTTCCTCTTTTCTTTCCGTTAAGAACCGCTTCGGCCTTGGCTGTAACGAAATCTATTGAAGACAACGTATTTTTATTATTCGGTGTTCCTACTTCCATCATTGTTGATAATGGTGTTCAATTTCGAAGTAGAGAATTCTCGAAATTAATGGCTACATACAAAGTGAATATTCGTTATACTGCAAATTATCACCCGCAGGCGAACCCCACCGAGCGCGTGAACCGTGTATTAAAAACTATGCTATCTTCATTCGTAGAAGAAAATCAGAGAGTTTGGGATATTTTGTTGCCAAAAGTAGCCTGCGCTATTAGATCTTCTAAACACGAAATTACGGGAAATTCTCCTTATTTCATAAACTTTGGCAGAGAAATGAATCTACAGGGCGACCATAACCATTATAAAGATAATGTTGCCAATGATGTCAAAGTAACTCGTGATGCTAGCGAAGCCCAGAAACGCCAAGAAGGATTCCTTCATCTATACAATGACGTACGAGACCGATTGCTCAAGGCGTCCAAAATTAATTCATCGCGGTATAATCTTCGACGTCGGGATATTCAATATACCGTAGGTCAGCAAGTCTATCGGCGAAATTTTGTTTTATCTGATGCGTCTAAATATTACACAGCCAAATTAGCCCCAAAATTTATAGGACCGTTTATTATTCATAAGCGTTTGTCACCCTATACTTATCAACTTAGAGATCTCGAAGGAAATTTAAAAGGGGTATGGAACGTTAAGGATTTGAAGCCTATTTTAGATCCTGATGATTAGGATATTTGAGAATTTCTAGGAAATTCTCTTGGGAGTAAAAGGGGGATCTGTTACGGTTTTTTTTTGTTTCAAACCATTTAAAGGCGAAATAATAATGATTTTTTTTATTTTTTTTTATTCATTCATTTAAGTTTAATCTAGGTAGGGTTTTAGTGAAGTATTCCGTTAATGTGCCTATATGTTGAGTTCGCCTTCCCAGTTCTGTGATGCCAGCGATCGGCGTTTAGTAATTTTCCTTCGTTGGTAGCGTGGTGCATCAGTACGCGTGCGCTACTTAATTATAATTATATTTTGTTTAAAATTTAAAATCAAACTAACAACAACTGACAGTTGTCCATCAGACGCTATTAGTTTCCTATTTCCTAAATTTCCATATCATACTATAACCGGCTCCACTAGAAATATGTCGGATAGAATTGCCTTTTGTATTACTGGTTGCGAATCTACTTTTCTATACTCTTTGGGTACCGTTTTGGAGGGGAGACCGCAGTTGTCACCTGCGTTAGTTAGCATTTGTTTGGCACTGAGCTGTGTAGTCAAATTTTCCTTGTGAATTTTATTTTTTTATGTGCAGTGTAGTGCACTCCAATTTTGTTGGGATACATTAAAAATTCACATCTTGGAAGTTTTGTTCGGAAATGGTTGAATATTTCCTCGACTTTTGATGTCGGATCCTTGAAATTTGACTCGTAAGTTTTTTTGACACATTCTAGAACATTCGTTTGACATGTGCTTCTCTTTTTATTTAGGGTGTGACCAAATTACCCCTGTATAGTGTTTTAACGGGGCTACTATGAAAGCCGCCCCCTATCCTTGAGTAAGTAAATAGATTACAATATTATTGTAGCTTATTATTCGTGTATTTTCAGGGCTTTTTTTTATATACCTTTTTCTGCTCTTGCGTTTGGTGTATCAGCGGATTGTCCTGGACAGGCTTTCCTCAGAGGGCTTCTTATTAACGGATCTATTTTCCAAGACTATTTTCTACCCTGTGGCGTAAGGCTGTAGTTTTGCTGTTCCGTTCCTGTACGTTTTTCTGGAAGAATTGAGCGTTTTCTCCACAGCAGCCATTTTGAAGGAGGGACGAGTTTTCCAGATTATTCGAGAAACGATCGAGCGATTCGCGGAAAACAGATAAGCTACTAATAATTAATATCTACACTTTTAATACATCAAATTTGCACCAAAACATTTACTCCGCTACGAGTAATATTTTTTTTCTTCTATTTTTTTTTTACCTAATTAAACTTTTAGATTTTGTTCAGGGTTTCAAACGTTGTGCATTAAGAATTTAACTTAGAAGAATTTGGTATTCTGGCCATAAGGGCTAGTACTTAAATTGTCAAAAATTACTTTTGTTGATGAATTGAACTGATTACTTAACCTGTTTTACTTTAACATATTTTTTTTGCGTGTTATATAGGTCGTCGGTGTCTAGTATAATTCTTGCAGAGTTACTGTCATGGTGGTTGGTAACTTTAGTATTTAACAGACTTAGATAATTATTATATGCGATGTATGTATTTGGATAAACTTATGTCACATATTTTTATGTGATTTATGAGTGTGTGAACTTTACGTGATCACGTGGAGGGGATAGTCACCAGTATTTTTGTAAAATCCATAATTACACAGTCTATTTCTTCTGAATACCATTTGCTAAACCACACGAACTGTTTACTTGTTTGTTATTTGATTTTTGAATAATTATACACATATTATTAATTGATTGATTTTTTTTTTTCTTTGCTATTGACGACGGATCTAGAGCGCGAATATTTTTTTGATTTGTTTATGTTGGTGGAACAAATTATTTGGTTTGGAAGCCTGTTCCATCTGGGAGCCTTCTAGCGGGGTTGCAGTATAAGCTAGTGGCGCCCTTTTGGTAAGTTTTTGTGAACCTACCCCATATATTTTGTGTATTTTTTTTTACCTGAGCTAAGTCGGCACTTTCTGCCGCGCTATATATGCCTTCCAAACCATGTAGTATTGTTATCAATCGTTAGCCTAAGGTCAATTAATATTTTGTTATTTATCCGTTGTTTTTTTTTTTTTAACTCAGATGCGTGGCAAGCTGTACCGAAAAATGTAGAGGCGTGTTATCAACGTCTCGGCAGCAATGGTAAAAACAGAAATTTTTATTTTCCTTTATAACTTTTTTGATTCCTTACCGATTTTAATTTTTTTTGGATCATTTAAAACCCAAAGCCTTCCACTACAATAATGAATGTCAGAAATTGACATGAATCATAAATCCAATATGGCGGAAGTGGTCACATTTACCTAATATTCAAAAGCCGCTGGGATTCTTTTTTTAAATGGAAAATTAAATGACTTTTCTTTTAATCTGGAAGCCTTATCTTCTAAAAACATTTTCACGCATAGATCACGAACATCGGTTAAGACTTACAAAGATGTACCTAGTTGATAACGTAATCATGTGCCCCATAAGAACAGTATTAAATTAATTATTAACAGAGTTACCTATACACTGATCGTCATGGTTACAAAACAAATGAACATTGATACTTAACTGTTACTTCGGCTGTTTTTAAAAAGTATTTTGTGGTACCTAGTTTTGTTAAAATGGTGTTGCCAAATGAAGACAATATTTTCATTAAGAATTTATTGATTCGCGGCTAGACGTTCCAGTTAGTTGAACAATTATACTCACACTAAAACTGGATTGCGGTGTCCTTTACTAGCCGTGTAAATTGCGAAATTGGCGACCTGTTCAATGTTCTTCTAAATAATATTCAAAAATATTAGAATTAAGGTACTCTATATTTTCTTTACGTTGACACTAATTACACAATGTTACAATAAATACTTACTTCTTCTCTTACTGCTCTCGGCCTACCACTTCCTCGACGTCTTTCAATCGTTCCAGTTCCTTGAAACTTTCGTGCAAAGGCGTAAATAGTACTTTTTTTAAAGTTATTGCCTGGAAATTGTTGTATTATTTCAGAAACTTTATAGCCGCGAATCAATAAATTCTTAAGGGCGGCGTTTTTCGACATAATTTTTAACGGATTTGTACGAGTTTTTTGACGCGGGTTTTGAAAAATATGAGCAAGTTTGAATCATTCGCTTTGTTTCACTCGATTAATAGAAGTTTCCTCCAGGGTGTAAGGTAATTATTGAAGCCGCACAGCTCTCGGGGTAGAAATTAAGAGCAATATTTAATCAGCTGTTTTTGCGAGGTGTGTTTTCAGACCTTTACAGGGTTATTGCATACACAGAAAAAACAGACGGCACTATAAACATAATCACACCCTGGGGGGAACATTGTAGAAGTCATGTTCAGTTTAGACACTCTTCGAGAGATGCCGCATTCAGTTTAGACACTCTCCGATAGATGGCGGTGGTGTCCGTACTTTTGCAACTAAATATATTTGGATGTTGTACAGAGCCGGACTAATATAATCGGAATCGAGAGAAATATATTTACTGAATATGTTATTAGATTGCTAAGTTACTTCTCTTTATGGATCTATTAATTAAAGAATAATCAATTAAGTTATTACATAAGAAAATAAAATGAACTGTACCGTTATTTTACGTAGATAACTTACTCCACGTCCAATATCTAAAACTATGGAAGAAAAGTGATGCTGATGTACTTCAAAGTTTGGTTTTATAAATCTAGTAGGTAACATTTTCAGCACGAATAATATTGTTTTATATTTACTACAAAGGTATTTAATATAGGCATCTGAAGATATTGATATTTACATGTTTTTTTTTATTTACAAAATTACTAATTTCCACTAGTCCTATAACTTTTACAATAGGTATTTTAAAACAATCTACAAACTGCTATAAAAAACCAATAAACATAATATTATAATAACCTTTTTCGCATTTTGACTAATAATATGCTATAGTTTACTAAATTCAAAATCGTTTATTAAAGTGGCACTTTGCCACGTAGAAATGTCACTTTGCTATATAGAAATGTCACTGTTAATAAAAAACAGTTTGACAGAATATTATTTATTTAAATATTATCGAACGGCATTTAAAATATCTTCAGAATTGTACAATTAGAACTTGTTCTAATTTCTTGGCCAATTTTAGGGATATTTAGTAACATTTGATATTTCTTAGATTACAACTAAAGTAGATAGGCTATGGGCGTATCGGGCCAAAACCCCATGTTATTTCTTATGGAGGTTCATCCTGGTCATTTTTGACGAATTTTACCCCCTCCACTCCCACCTGCAGAAGACCTGGAGGATGTCTTCAGAGGTCATGATTACGCATGCGCTAGGTGATAGGTGTGGCACGACTAGGATGATAGGCTAGGTAAACAATGTATGGGGGGATAGGTAAACAATGTTAGCGCTGTGCTCATTATCGCTGTGGACCTGGGGAACTTGTATCGAGCGCGCCCGACTCCACGTTCTGCTATACCTACCATCGAAAGCGGGACTTATCCTATTTATTGTTTACCTATACACACCTTAACACATTGTTTACCTATCCCCCCATACATTGTTTACCTAGCCTATCATCCTAGTCGTGCCACACCTATCACCTAGCGCATGCGTAATCATGACCTCTGAAGACATCCTCCAGGTGCAGGTGGGAGTGGAGGGGGTAAAATTCGTCAAAAATGACCAGGATGAACCTCCATAAGAAATAACATGGGGTTTTGGCCCGATACGCCCATAGCCTATCTACTAACTAATAATCTATTTTATTTGTAAAAATGTCAATATCTAAGAATTTCCTATGATTACCCAGGTTATAATAACCTTAATTATTTATCTATTGGCTAATGATATTTTCGAATTCAATGAAATTTATTAGTGAAGTCATTGTAGTTATTCAACCTCTTGTTACCCAGAGGATCATTGGTATAGATGTCGTGTTGGATGATGTGTGCCCATTACTACAGCGCATGCCCAAGTTTGGTACACGCAGAGACATAGAGCATGGACTGAGCGATAGCAATAGCCTAACAAAATTGACCACTCTCTAGAAAGAGACCAAGCGAATTCGCGGCCAATCCCTGTCTCTTTTCTGTAGGTCTGAAAGCACGGTACAGAATTCAAGTCTGTGACGAGGGCCAATCAGAATTCTAGAAAGGAACAACTGCTGGCCGCGAGGTAGCTTTGCCTCACTCACACTTTGCCGCCAGTATTTACTTATAGCTGGATAGGGAACGCATAGTCCATTCTCTATGTCTATGGGTACATGCGGTGCATCTACGTCACTTTTGACAGTTTGTCAGAATATTGGAATTTTGTAGTGTTTTTACTCTCTGCCGCAGAAAAAATTGTATATATTTCTTTGTTATATGTGTTTGTTATTAACTATAACAATTTATAATGTGGAATTGTGCTGTAGCTATATGTAAAAATCATAATAAAAATACAAAAGATATCGATATAGAATATTTCAGTAAAATAAATTTGAAAAATAAATAATATAATAATAAATACACCACATATAATTACGACCCCCTTTATCCCAGAAGGCTGAGCCTTGTGCGGGAGGAGGCTACACATTTAAAGACAAGGGACACACATCCAATATCCGTGTATAATGGAAAAATCCCTCTCACAGTATTTTCCATTGCCACGACCGGGATTCGAACCCGGGACTTTTGGGTGAGAGGCAGGTACTCTACCATCTCGACCATCAGTCATATAAATGGCAAGTAAGTGGAGGAACAGGATATATTGTATTTAGTGATCTGGATGTTCACCTAAAAAATGTCATAAATCACAAATATGGACATATAAATACCTCAAATAATTACTTCATCTTTTAATTAGCCTTCATGTAAAAATAATCAATCAATCACCGAACGTTTAAATTCATTACAATAGCCCGAAAGCCGTAAAATGGATCATGTGAATCATATATAGGACTAACATAGCCTCAAATTTACAGTTTTTGTACATTTATTTTCGATTTTAATGTGTGTAGTTTCAGAATCTTTGACAGTAGATAAAAAAAAAGCTTCATTAGTAATGCACTGAACAAGATTTTAATTGATAGTACAGGAGCCAAGCAGAAATTTTGATAAAAGCAGCTCAATATGTGAAAATCTTTAAAAATGTATATTTTTGAGACACGTGCTCGACACCCATATCGAAATGGTGACATTACATTTGCGCACTGGTATTACTTTTCTAACTAAACGCGTCATTTGATGACGTGCAAATTTTAGAAAATGCATATTTATGAGGTTAGTTGCGATGTCACGTACACGACATAGGGCGAGTTGCTTTATTCACCGGTTGATCCCCCAGATGTGTTTTATCTCATTCTAACCTCGGAGATAGAATGAGATAAAACACATCTGATGGATCCACCGGTGAATAAAGCAACTCGCCCCATATTCATATTTTTCTCGACCACAACGTCATATCCGTCTGCGCAATGTATAATGTATCGTGAAATGTATATTTAAATTAGAATATTAATTCATAAAAACAAAAGTCATGGAAACTGACTAGTACGTAAGTTACTCACAAGTTGGCAGCACATACTTAGAAATCAGGTTAAAAAACGAAGTGAAGAAGTAAATTTTCCTAAATCCGACTCTGAATAACAGCTGAATGTAAATTGAAATGGTATACACTGAAGGAGAAATCTTTCTTGCCGATGTTGCCGTGATACAAACCTTTGTTTAGTACGATGTATTGATTCATAGGAACCGCCACTTCACGGGTGCGCTTTTTCTTTGTATCCTTGTCTTACAAAAAATGCGATTCCTTGTCTACTAAACGCCGCCCTTAATGAAAATCTTGTCTGCATTTGACAACACCATTTTAACAAAACTAGGTACCACAAAACACTTTTTAAAAACAGCCGAAGTGACAGTTAAGTATCAATGTTCATTTGTTTTGTAACCATGACGATCAGTGTATAGGTAATCTGTTAAGAATTAATTTAATACTGTTGTTATGGGGCATATGATTACGTTATCAACTACATCTTTGTAAGTTCTTAACCGATTTTCGTGATCTATGAGTGAAAATGTTTTTAGAAGATAAGGCTTCCAGATTAAAAGAAAAGCCATTTAATTTTCCATTTAAAAAAAATCCCAGCGGCTTTTGAATATTAGGTAAATTTGACAACTTCCGCCATATTGGATTTATGATTCATGTCAATTTCTGACATTCAATATTGTAGTGGAAGGCTTTGGGTTTTAAATGATCAAAAAAAAATTAAAATCGGTAAGGAATCAAAAAAGTTAAAAGGAAAATAAAAATTTCTGTTTTTACCATTGCTGCCGAGACGTTGATAACACGCCTCTACATTTTTTGGTACAGCTCCGTAGTTCTTTGACCGATTTTTTAAAACTACCCATCAAAGTATTGCCACAAGGCCACTCATGACGATGAAAAAAGCCGTTTGTAAATTCGGCATTTCAACAAAATTCCAGCGGTTATTAAAAATTGCCCAAGTTTAAATACGTCTGCCTTGACATTTATGATCATAATATCAGCTTCTGATAGAGAATCGTTTAGCTGAAAGCTTTAGCTGTCGAACGAATTCAAAAAGTTGAAAATCGCTGAAAAAATAAAAAAGTTATAAGGTAAAATGAAAATTCCGGTTTTTTTTGGACCACCCGATATATTACTTTATAAACAATGCTATTATTTACAGGAATATTTTTTTGTCACATTATCTGCCCATTTTTTGTTTACATTGGCCATTTCTTGTTGAATGCTTGATTTCACCGCTTCACCACCAACAAAAAGCAGTAGACTCCTCCCCAAAAATGCCCACTAAATTTGAATGGAATTTCTCTATTGGTCGAATTTATAGAACCCGAGTTGTAACTCGGGTTCTATAAATTCGACCAATAGAGAAATTCCACCACTAAATTTGACAAAGGCCGACTCTACAATACTGGCGTCACACATTAAAACTTTTATGTATTTTGGCAATAGACCAATCAGCTATGTTATCATTGTCGCGAAACGTATAAACGCTAAACATATTAAAAATCGCGCATAAATGGGGAGCCGGCCTCACTGTAAACCTGTGCTGTCAACTGTCATATTCATTCGTCTATGTGAAATTATTTAAAATTTATATATTTGTTTTTGTGAAGGTACGTATAAGGATTAACCTTATTTGTGTATTAAGTATTAAGGTAAATAGGTAATGCAAACGATTAATATTGATTAAATGTTAAAACGGGTTTTCTTAAGGTTTATGATGGCTGAAGGAGGTATAATTTCTCCACCCAAAAAACGATTATCCAGACATTTTTCGGTGGAAGATAAGGAAAGGGTTCTGAACATTTTTAAGGCCTACGATGGGGAGAATCCGGAGAAACCAAAGATGGAATGCATGGAGTTCACTGCAAAGGCAGCAGGTGTGAGTGTTCCATGTGTTTTTAATATTCTTCATGAATACAAACAAACACACCAACATCGGCCACCAAAAGTGTATGTACCACCGACAAAGGGCAGTTTTGGACAATATTGATGAAGGAACTAAAAGTGCTCTCAAGCGTATAATCCATTCCTTTTTTGAAAGAAATGAACCACCAACTGCAAACAAAATTTTAGCAGCGGTGCATGAAGATGATTATTTGCGTCATCTTAAACGGAGTACTTTGTGACGATTACTTTCGGACTTTTTATTTCTTTGTGTTGTAATGTAATGGGCTCATTTCGGAAACATTTTTTAATTCATATTCCGAAAGTACACCTTGTAATTAATAAATGAGCAAAATATTAAATTTTTTTTTCAACTGCTTCTCCCTCAAAATAAATAATGAAAATAGAGCGCTGTGACGTCACACCACTCGCAGCGGTCGGCCGCTAGCTTGTTTCCTATAGTTTCATACCGGCGGCAGTTACTACACACACGGCGGAAGTGGTAATTTCGTTCATCTTTTAAGTGCTTCGTCCTTGGTACAGCGAAATCTAAATACCATATATCCGCATAACTCATAGAACCAGTGGAGTCGGGAGGTATGACGTCATAGCGGTTTCAAATATGTTACGAATTTGAAATCAAATATTAGGGTTAATATTAACGCTAGCGATCTAATTTTTTCACTATATACTTAGAGGATGAAATACTTACGGAAAATGCTAAAATAAATTAAAAAGCAAATATCACGAAATGAGCCCATTGTGTTTGGCATTATAGGTTCTCAAAAAGGTCACGTAATAGTGCCCTAAGGGAAGAACATAGAAGTTGTAGTTTTTAGATGAGACTTGGGTGAACGCTGGCCTTACTGTAAGTAAAGTATGGTTTTTTTTTCGAAGGAGAAATAGGAACTGCTCGCCGGTTCTGACTGTTCAGTGTAAAAAATAAAAGTGACATCATATATTATTTTTCCAATTATATTATATACAAATAAGAAGCTAAATTATGCCGTATACCCCAAAAAATGAAACTAGTGCAGCTACGGACACGTGTTTCGGAGTTATTGCTCCTCGTCAGCGTAGCACACTCTGTGTGCTGACTGTGTCTGAGGCCACAAAGTTGGTCCATGATGCACGAAAGCTCGAATAGAGTACTGTGTGCTGTACTTTCTAACCTTTATTAGTTATTGCTTTAGGTCTTAGATTCTTTATTTGGCTACGCTACGCTGACGAGGAGCAATAACTCCGAAACACGTGTCCGTAGCTGCACTAGTTTAATTTTTTGGGGTATACGGCATAATTTAGCTTCTTATTTATTTATATTTGACCCCACGATTTCTATCTATCTTATATTATATACGTTTATCTTATTATCGTTGTTTTAATATTATTTACAAATTTATGTATATGTAGGGCTTTTAAAGTCTATTTTTTTCTACTGATTTAAGTACCAAATGTATTGTAATGATGAATAAAGGCATTCTATTATTATATTATATTGATATCATTCATAACTTTCTTATACCAAAGTTTACGGAATACTATTAGTAAATTTTGCTTATACGTAGGAGCTGTAAATAGATAGAACCTTGTAATGGCTTCCTCTCTTTTCCAGATACTTACGTAATCTTTTATACGGAAATCTCGGGCGCCAGCCCTTTAACTTTTGAGTGCAAAGGACAGCACTTTTTGGCTTTCCTATTTGGGAAAACAATCCGGGGTAGCTAACAGATGGAGATACAGATAGCCAGAGGTCGCAAGTTGGGGGTCTGTCTAAAGGACTTCAACCCCTACTCAAACGGATTAATCAGAAATTAAAATGACAGAAATAATAACTCGTGAATTTTACCTTTTTAAAATAACGGATTTATTCAAGGATAATAATGAACAAATTAATTTACTCTAAACCTCCACGACTGTACAAACAGTCGAGTGTGTATAAAATTCTTTCAAAAATGATAAAAATAAGTCGTGCTGGCAATCAAGAATGTTTACGTGATTTTACGTCGGAATTTTCGGATACGTGAGATTAATGAATTCTGATGTACGACAAGCAAATGTTTCCACGAGGATTGTAGACGGCGGGCAGTCCGTCAGCTATAGATATTTGAGGCTAGATACAAGATTTAAACAAACGGTAAGCTACTGCCGCAAACGTCGAGCTATTTGTTACAGGATTATTTTAAATAATGACAGCTTTGCGAGTCAGTTTTATGCAAAACCCAGTCCGTATGGCCCTAGTGAACAAATACAAACTGTTAATGCATATAGTGACTATTTTTCACGTAGGTTTTCCGGTAACCTAGTAGGCAAGGGAACATTTGAGGTGGCACTAGTGAACAGACCTCAGCAGTCTTTACCTACATTAACAAAATAAACAAACCAACGGAGGTATTACTAATAAGCTCTAGTTTACTTTGGTAGCAAAATACGGTGATATTTACTGACAATAAAATCTCGAAATATCTATACTTGACTGACGGCAGTACCTGCAGAATGTAGCAGGTTGCGTTTAATTCTTACCAATATTACACTCAAAGGAAATTACTATTAACTCGGAGCGGTGATACAAAAGATTTACGGGTTCGGTTTGATCGTCAATTGCTGGCGGTCGAACGGATCTGATCCCGACTCGAGTGCCATTTTGCCTTTTTATTACCTTTTTGACGTATCTGTCGTGTTAAAAGAGAGATGGTCACCGACTTTAAACGACAGACTTGGATGTACAACCCGGCATAACGTACAAAGGTCCAGCGTATTATGCACTTTAACGCATCGCCTCGAAACATACATAATCGGGAATGAATTACTTGTAATTTCTATCCTATGTTACAAAAAGAAACGGATTAAAACGGGCAAGGATTAACATTTTTAGTAACGAATGATTTTTATTTCCGACTCGGCCATTATTTATAAAATTTCTCGGATTTTACTTATACGAGGTATTGTCGAAAATTAATCAATTAATTACTTGATTGCTTGTTTACCAGCGGACTTTTTAACAACTCATTAATAACTTAATTAAAACAGGACTTACTTACTAAAACAGCGGCAGGGTGTACCCAAGTGATGGTAATATTCAAAGCAAAATTGAACATTCCTTGATCGGAAAAAATCACTTCGTTACACCCCCCTCTTACTTCGGTAAAAAAAAATAATAATTCATTATACATTTTTTTTTTCTTCTCCCTGGGAGGCTCCAGGTAAACAAAGGCAAAATTAATTGAAAACGGAAAGCTCCCTAATCTAGTATTTACAGAACAAAATTCTAAATTAGCAAAAAAAACAAAATTAACTTTAAACAGCCTCCCGGGACCGGTGTCATTACCTCTGGGGGTCTTCATTCGGTGCGTCTTACCAGTTGGCCTTAACGTGTTCCAGGGTGGTCAGTATTCCCTGGGGGGTCCTTCAACTGGGCCGACCATGGTCAGGGGCTGGTCCTTCTGAAAATACAAAAAGCAGTTAGCTATGGTGAAGCTAATTGACGGCGGTAAATGTAGAACGTCGGCGGAATTTTTGGACGTCGAGCTCAGGCCTTGTAGTGGCAGTGGCAGTCACACACGGGACAAGCTCGCTCATTTCGCAAATACAGCGGGTCGGTTTGGATCCCTTGTGTCCGGGTCTTGCGGGGAAGGTTCGGTCGACGGGTTGCCCTCGGAGTGGGGTTAGGAGGTATAACCGCGGTACTACACCGGCAATCGCGGGATAGCATGCCCACGAGCCCACATCTGGAGCAGAATATAATCCTCCTCCGCGTACAACGGTCTCTGCTGTGGTCCGGATAACCACATCTCCAACAGAGATCCTGCTCGACAGGTAGGTAGGTCTGCGGCGGATACGGCTCACGTCTCCATAACCCAGACTGGGGCGTCTTCGATGGGCTCTCGTGGCGAGTCATCCGCAGGGGTTCGGAGTCGTTGGCAGGTGGTGTCGGCGTCGGGCTACGGACCAAAGGGGGCGGTGTATGGCTTCTTACTTCCAGTAGTTCCGGACGGCTCGGACGGGCTACTTCCTCCTCCTTCCTGTTGTCCTCGGGGGATTCAGTACAGGCCTCCATCAGCTCCCACTCGAAGTCTGAGGCTGGGTCGCCGAGGAGTTCCAGTATGGGACTGTCCATGTGGAAGAAGTACTGTAACATAAAGTCAAATTACACATTAATGGGCGGCGGGGCCGCGTGCGAGGCTGGTTTTAAATCCTTTATGTGGATATGTCGCACTTGCTTGCCGGTATCACTTTTCAAATCGTAAACGACGGGTGAAATGACTCGGGTGACAGTGTACGGTCCGGAAAATTTCGGAGCTAGTTTAGCGGCAAATCCGCGAACGGCGGAGGACAACGGGTTTTCTCGCTTCATAACGCGGTCGCCACGGTGGCAGCGCCATTCCCGCCTACGCAAGTTGTAATAGTGACTTTGTGTAGAAAACGCGCGGGCTAAGTTTATTCGAACCAGCTGAAAAACTTCACGCAGTTTTTCTAACCGGTTACTCAGGTCAGCGGGTTTGAGAGAGTCGGTGGTTATTTCTTCCCCTTGCTGTCGGGTTTCGGTGCGATACAGCGACTTGGGTAAGTCCAATTCTCTCCCAAAATTGAGGAACGCAGGCGAAAATCCGGTTGACTCGTGTTTTGAGCTGTTTATCGCCAATTGGAAATCGGTGATGTTTTGATCCCATTTACGATGGTCTTGTTCGCAATATTGGGCGATCATGGTTTTGATTGTCCGATTGGTTCGTTCCACGGGATTGGCTTGCGGCGTATACGGAGGCGTGAAACGGTGCTGTATTCCCAATTCTTCCAGGGTGCGACGGAACAGTCGGCTATCATACTGAGAGCCGTTATCACTGATAACGGTGCGGGGGCAACCAAAACGGGTGATAACTTCGTCATACAGTGCTTGACTTACAGTACGGGCTGTAGCACTTCGGAGCGGCTTGCACTGGACCCATTTAGTAAAGCGATCTTGAAAAACCACAAGGTAATTATTCCCTTTACTGGATCGTGGCAGGGGACCGACCAAATCTGTACTGACGGTTTCCCACGGGTTTCGGTTTGCGGAAGGTTGCATTTTCCCTGCAACCTGTTGTTGTGACGGTTTGTACCTTTGACACTGTAGACATCCTCTGACATATTTGGCGATATCGCGAAACATACCAGGCCAATAGTACCGGTGAGCCATGCGCGCCACAGTTTTGGCTATTCCCATATGTCCAGCGGACGGAGCATCATGGTTTTCGGCCAATACAGTAGGACGGAGAGACGTGGGTACGCATAGCTTCCAGGGGTCAGACAGCTCCGGCTCAGTCAGATCATGTGCATCCCAGAAGTGGCGAAACAGACGGTTGTCTCGGATGCAATAATCTGGAAAGGCTTCGGGATTTTTTTCCACTTCGGCCTTTTTCCGGTTGTACCAGGAGCAGTCAGCTGTTTCAGTTAGAGATCCCAATTCCTCGGAATCTGGGGCGGACGACGGTCCCGGTAAGGGTTGTCTTGATAAGGCATCTGCTACTCGGTTCAAGGTGCCTTTTCGGTACTTAATCTCAAAATCGTATTGTTGCAAAAAGATACTCCATCGAGCGAGGCGTCCTGCCGGACTCTTGATCGAGTGCAACCAACGGAGAGATTGGTGATCGGTTAGCACGGTAAAACGGTAGCCTTCCAGGTAGGGTCTCATCTTTTCTACTCCCCAGACAATCGCTAAACATTCTCGTTCTGTGACAGAATAGTTTTTCTCGGCGGGTGAGAGAGTACGACTAGCGTATTCTATCACCCGGTCATGACCCTCTATTTCCTGGGTTAACGCTACCCCAAGGCCTTGGTCGGACGCGTCTGTTTGCAGAGTGAATGGTTGAGAGAAATCCGGACACGTCAAGACGGGGGCCTCGGTCAGAAAGCCCTTTAAACGGTTGAAGGCCTCCTCTTGCTCGGCAGTCCATTTAAATCGATGATTCTTCTTTAGCAGTCGCGTCAGGGGGGTTACGATTTGCGAAAATGCAGGCACAAATCGACGGTACCAGGACGCAACGCCTAAAAATCGGCGTACGTCGCGGACGTTACGTGGCGTCGGAATTTGACGAATAGACTCCACCTTGTCGGGATCGGTATTTATTCCTTCGGACGTAACGACATGTCCCAGATACTTCAGTGACTTCCTACAGAATTCACACTTTGCAGGGTTCAGTTGTAAGTTCGCGGCTCGGAGACGGCGAAAAACTTCTCTCAGGTTGGTCAGGTGTTCCTCGAACGTTTCTCCTAGGACGATTATATCATCCAGATAGGCGAACGCGTGGGGTTCCAAGTCGGGTCCAATAATGCTGTCGAGTAGTCTTTGGAAAGTGGCGGGGGCGGAGTGCAGTCCAAACGGCATTACTCTAAACTGGAACAGTCCACGGCCCGGAACGGTGAACGCGGTGATGGGTTTACTGGAACGGGAGAGAGGTATCTGCCAGTATCCCTGTTTCAGGTCGATACTAGAGATATATCGGGCTCTGCGTAACTTGTCGAGAATATGGTTGATGTATGGTAGCGGGTATGCATCTTTTTCGGTAACTTCGTTTATTTTTCGAAAGTCTATACAGAACCGGGGTTTTCCATCTTTCTTTTTGACTATGACTACCGGTGAACTCCACGGACTGTGAGACGGTTCGATGATCCCATTTTTTAGCATCTCATCAACTTCTTGATTAATGATCTCCTGCATTTTCGGGTTTTGTGGACGGTACCTCTGCTTGATTGGTTCGGAATGCGACAGACGGATGTGGTGTTGTACCTGGTCGGTAGTACCACGGATTTCTTGAAAACTTGGTAACTCGTTATCAAGAAAGTTCTGCAGGCGATGCTCCTCACTTGTAGTGAGAGTCAAGGAAACTGTGCCTAACGGGCTAGCGAGCGTGACTCGTGGTCGAGAGACCACATGACCATTCAGTGAAACGGAAGCGGTTCTTGGAGTGATGAGAAAGTCGTGCTTGCTCATTACGTCCATTCCCAGGACAATGTCGGACGAGAGATTTTCTAGATACAATAGATCTTCAGCGAATTGTGTTCGGCCGATGGTAAATTTTAGCGAATATGCTTGGGTGACGGTAGCCAAGTTGCCATTAGCCAATCGGGCAGAGGGTGCGGTAACAGTTTGCGGTTTAATCCCCAATCGCGTACAAAATTCATGTATTTGGTTACCGACGTACGAACGGACGGCGCCGGTATCCACAAGGGCGGAGAAGGTCTTATTACGAATGTGTACGGGGATATGTGGGCGGTTGTCATGTTCAGGTGTCAGTTCCTGGTGCGAGGCGGTAATATTTCGGAACCAAACTGGCCTCGGTACGGTGCGGTTCCGGTTTAGTTTTCCGCTGTATTACATTGGCAGTCGCGGGTCATTGTGCCCTGACGGCCGCAGCGTGAACAAAATAGGCGGGGTGGCGAGCGACATTCACTGCGGAAGTGACCGGTCTTGCCACAACGCCAACAGATCGTACTTCGGTCAGTAGGGATGTCTGCGGATGCGGAACTGTTATTTCCGTTACGTTTCTGGTTTGGACGGGTTCGAGTTTCCTGGGTTTCACGCGTCCTCTCGGAGGGCGTCGCGGTCCGTGTCTGGTCGCTGCTTGACCGCGGAGGTGGTGACGACGGTTGGTTGGAAGTACGTTCTCCCGGGCCTAAGCGTTGAGACGTCCCGGAAGTATCGTCGGACTGACGTGTACTGGTGGAACGGCGAGCGGGAGGTGGTTTGCTATACACCCGGTCAACCTCCTGCTTCAGCGTTTCATATTCACGACATTTCGCGATTAATATTGCTACGTCTGTAAAGTCTTGTCGACGAATGTACTGGCGAAAATCGGGTAACAAATTTCGGTAGAGCCATCGTAACTCTTGTTCCCCGGAAAGTCCTCTATGACGGCGGATGAGAGTCTGCAAGTCGGTGATGTACGTCATCACTGACTCCTCTGGGCGTTGCAGTCGACGGCTAATTTCTGCTTCTATATCTTCCTGATAGTGAACCGGTACGTAAAAAATACGAAAATCTGCTAGGAATTGTTCCCAGGAGGTCCAGCGGGCTTTATTATTGCGGTACCAGAGCAAGGCGGAGCCTTGCAGTAGCTCAGGTAGGACCGGAAGTAACTGCGCGGGACGGAGGGTGGTATACCCACAAACTTCTTCCAAGCGCTCCAGGAACGCGGCTGGATCGCCAGTGCCATTGAAATGGATGTTCCATTTGCGTATTTGTACGGGGTCTAATGGCGTCTGTCCTGGTGCAATATTGTGGGGCGGTTGAGGTATTACCAGCGGTGGTAACGGTGGTGGTATCGGCGGCGGAAAAACAGGTGGCGCGGTATTTGGTCTAGGCGAAGAGCACCCCTCTTTGATAAACTTGACCAAACGGCGCTTCTTCTCGTCCACGGTACCGGTTACGGGTAGACCAAACTTCCCTAACTGATCGTCTATTTGTTCCTTCTTTAATTTATAGATCCAGCCTAGCCGAATATCTCCCAGATCAAGGTTCGCGGCCTCGTCGACGGGTAATACTGGTGTGTCGGTTTTATCTCCTTCGGTAGGCATTGTGTTACCTCCCAAAGATGTCAGTAAAACGAGTTCAGGCCGAATCAAACGGACGATACGAGTCGGAAAATCCTAAGTCTGGAAGGGCTGGTTATATCGCGTCGAAACTATCGGCAATCGCTTTAGCGTCCTCGGTTTACTATTAAATGAGGGGTCACACCCTCGGAGAATTCTGACTCCGGAGTCACGAAATACTCCGGTGAAACTCCGGTGAAATAGTAAGAGGCGTCACGGCTGCTGTATAGCGGTCACGGATACGGAAATCTGCAGGTTGTGATGATATTCAACCTCAGGCGTCGCGACGGTAGGCGTCTTTCAGCAACGGTGCTTCAGATCGGGTTGCAAGTATCACCAATCGGTTCCTAGGGTGCGATTACCCTAAAAAGAATACCCCACAAGGCTAGCTTGTACCTGGGTATTTCTGGATGCCCTTGGATACAACTGACGGTAATTCGATTCGGAACGTGTAATCGTAGTTCCTCTTCACGTAAATTAATAACGTATAACTCGGTCTGGCTTCAATAACGTTGTGTCGCGTCAAAGTTATATGTAACTTCTTCAATAGGGTTCGAATCGGTATGTAAGTAGTCGCAATCGGTTCTTCAGGTTCGATTTAATCAGAATCGACACGTCGCAGGCTTATTTACCGCGGCTAGTAAAAATGTGGTTGCGTTCGTTGCGTGCCGAATTCACAAACAAACCTAACAGATCGCTGCACTACCCAGCGGATGGGCAGTTGGATGCTAACAGAAAACGGTAAATCTGCGTTGCAGATTTTTTGGAAATTGCCTACTTACTTGCTATAAAGCAACAATGGTGAAAACACACCCTGGTCACGTCAAAATAATTTGTTTTCAGCTAGAGTACCTAACAACACGTTATCTGAGAATAATTTTCAGGTTTTGAGTTGCTTAACAACTCGGCATAGGGCAACAGCGGTATCTGCCCCCTATGACAGCGTCAAAAATAACAAAATAATGCTAAAATTATTTAAATCCCTAATAGACTGTAACAGTAAGGTATGCTGTATCCGTAAAGTAGGCACACCCTGTATAATATCGGTTCAATTATGTTGACGTTGCCTTTCCACTCAACATGGCAGAGAGTAGCGGGAGTTAACCCCAAGGGCAAAGTCAAAATAATTTGAAAAATCCCCTAACGATTCGGTATACAGCGGCTATAGCAGCTTGAGTATTTCGCGGAAGTAAGTACTTATGCAAGCAGCTGTTTGTAAAATTAAAATAAACCACCTTCGGTTGTAATTGCAATCGGGACGTATTAACAAGTTAAGTTGCAATCACTTGGCTAGGTTACAGACAGACAGACAGACAGACGGATGTAAAACCTAGAAGTAATTTATTTCAAGTTTATTTCGATGTTTAAATCCTCCGAGTTAAATAGGAAATGTTTTTATTATCTAGCAGACGGACAGACGATATTTAATTTAAATCGCCTGATAACAAAATGTTATTTCTTTACTGGAAATAAAACGATTCGGTTTTATTAATTTTAAATTGATAAAACTCTGTGCACGGTGAACAACAAGTTTTTATTTCTTATCAATAAAAAAACTGTATTTTATAAAAAATGCTAGCGTTGACAACTGAAAAAACAGGCTTCACGTATTTTATTTTAAATCGGCGTCGTATTGCTAATTTCTGGTGTTTCGGTATTTATTTAATTTTACGCTTATTTTCCACAAGACTTGTAATTTTTTTTCGGCGGCTCCGTTTTCTGGACAACTTTACACTTTCGGATTTCTGATTAACGTAATAAAGTCCCTGCTCGGGCGCCATTTTGTAATGACCTCCTCTCTTTTCCAGATACTTACGTAATCTTTTATACGGAAATCTCGGGCGCCAGCCCTTTAACTTTTGAGTGCAAAGGACAGCACTTTTTGGCTTTCCTATTTGGGAAAACAATCCGGGGTAGCTAACAGATGGAGATACAGATAGCCAGAGGTCGCAAGTTGGGGGTCTGTCTAAAGGACTTCAACCCCTACTCAAACGGATTAATCAGAAATTAAAATGACAGAAATAATAACTCGTGAATTTTACCTTTTTAAAATAACGGATTTATTCAAGGATAATAATGAACAAATTAATTTACTCTAAACCTCCACGACTGTACAAACAGTCGAGTGTGTATAAAATTCTTTCAAAAATGATAAAAATAAGTCGTGCTGGCAATCAAGAATGTTTACGTGATTTTACGTCGGAATTTTCGGATACGTGAGATTAATGAATTCTGATGTACGACAAGCAAATGTTTCCACGAGGATTGTAGACGGCGGGCAGTCCGTCAGCTATAGATATTTGAGGCTAGATACAAGATTTAAACAAACGGTAAGCTACTGCCGCAAACGTCGAGCTATTTGTTACAGGATTATTTTAAATAATGACAGCTTTGCGAGTCAGTTTTATGCAAAACCCAGTCCGTATGGCCCTAGTGAACAAATACAAACTGTTAATGCATATAGTGACTATTTTTCACGTAGGTTTTCCGGTAACCTAGTAGGCAAGGGAACATTTGAGGTGGCACTAGTGAACAGACCTCAGCAGTCTTTACCTACATTAACAAAATAAACAAACCAACGGAGGTATTACTAATAAGCTCTAGTTTACTTTGGTAGCAAAATACGGTGATATTTACTGACAATAAAATCTCGAAATATCTATACTTGACTGACGGCAGTACCTGCAGAATGTAGCAGGTTGCGTTTAATTCTTACCAATATTACACTCAAAGGAAATTACTATTAACTCGGAGCGGTGATACAAAAGATTTACGGGTTCGGTTTGATCGTCAATTGCTGGCGGTCGAACGGATCTGATCCCGACTCGAGTGCCATTTTGCCTTTTTATTACCTTTTTGACGTATCTGTCGTGTTAAAAGAGAGATGGTCACCGACTTTAAACGACAGACTTGGATGTACAACCCGGCATAACGTACAAAGGTCCAGCGTATTATGCACTTTAACGCATCGCCTCGAAACATACATAATCGGGAATGAATTACTTGTAATTTCTATCCTATGTTACAAAAAGAAACGGATTAAAACGGGCAAGGATTAACATTTTTAGTAACGAATGATTTTTATTTCCGACTCGGCCATTATTTATAAAATTTCTCGGATTTTACTTATACGAGGTATTGTCGAAAATTAATCAATTAATTACTTGATTGCTTGTTTACCAGCGGACTTTTTAACAACTCATTAATAACTTAATTAAAACAGGACTTACTTACTAAAACAGCGGCAGGGTGTACCCAAGTGATGGTAATATTCAAAGCAAAATTGAACATTCCTTGATCGGAAAAAATCACTTCGTTACACCCTTGTGAAAATTAAGAAGAAGTAGGTAGGTATGTGTTTATTTATTTGGACATGTTATAGCTATTAACATATCTAGGAATATTATGACTATCATAACTGCCGCAGATGTCGGTTTTAAGACATCTAAGGCTGTTATGATTCATAACATCCTTGATATGTTCAATAGTTTATCGGTTTCAGAAAATAAAGACATTATTAATAGATATTACCTTTTGATATTCTCTTTATTAATAACGTTTTCATTTCATTAGTTGGTCAAGTCTGTATGGGTTGATTTGTCGCCATGGTTATAGTTATATTTTGCTTGTTTTTATTTGTTATCTTTTTTCATATTACATAAATGTTTACATTTTTAATGTCACAACGGCTACATAAAAATGGACCTTGGATTGCCTGAAAATACATTTCAGTTGGATTTCAGTACTTAATTATTATTGTTTGGAGTTTTCTGTCTGTTTGTATTTATAAATAGCCCTATAGTTTCATTATTTATTATTTCATCTGTTGACAGTTATTGACAAATCTGTATTTGTAATATTACCGTACAAGTTTTAAATATAACTGTACAACTTTAGTTATGACTTGTTTACCAGCCTACTTTTGCATATGTAAACAAAGGATTAATATCCTGAAACCGATAAAAACTTATAAGTAGTTAAATTCTTGCCTTCTAGCAAATGATAGGCTTTTCAAAGATTAAGAATAAAAATAAAACAAGATGTAGATACCTACATTATATAATATATAGTTTGTATAGTTTTTATTGCTTGAACATTCCACGACTATTCGTAAAAAGAATCAAAAGTAATCTTACGATAGATATTAATAAATAAATATGTACATACAGTGGTGGAAACCAAGAAGTAAACGACTCGGCAGATTTGGCTATTGAGTACCGTAAAACGGGGTGATTTGCAACTGGTGGGTATATAACAACGACTTTCCGGAAAGTTCTTCTTTTTTGCTCAGAGGTGTGGGGTATCGGTTGTAACGGTTGATATTTTTTTCTAAGATTCTTAAAACCCTATAAAATGAAAATAATGAAGCAGCAATTAAGCTGACTTAAGTAATTGTTGATGGCCAAATTTTTTTTTATCCAAGATTACTTTTGGAATGTTTTTGAACACGGAAAAGACTTACCTGTGAAACCTACTTGAACCAAAAAAAAAATGATTCTAATGGTCATCAGGCGTTTCATACAACCCTCCTGTAAATTAATTTCCATGTTACCAAAATTCAAATTCAAAGTTGTGGAAATTAGAAATTTTTTAATTTGAGGTGGTCACAATAGTATTTAAATGGGGTGATTAGCAACAACAGGTCAAGACTGCTACAAAGGCACAAATCGAAACAGTATGCAATTAGCAGTGAATGAAACAACCAACATATAACCGACCATTTGTAATAAAGAATGGAAAGAAATATGAAAATGTGCATCCTGTTAAAATAAACGCTGTAAAGAAAGGTGACTGGTTGTTAGTCAAGTTTTTCAGTCAACATTACATAGGTCAAGTCGAAACAGTTGGTGAACAATTAACGGCAAATTTCCTTAGGGAAAAACATTCTCATAAAAGAGAAGAAAATGTTTCATTGTTTGTGTATCCTGATATAACGGATATCTCAGAATTTACCATTCATCAGATCGTTGGCCAAGTTGATCAGCCACAGATGTGTCGGCGAGGAATTTTGAAATTCAAGCTTCAAACAAGCAAGTGGTGTGATGCATAAAATAACGTTTATTCTGTTAAATTATTTTTAGAAGTTGATTTTTGTTTTTTTCTTTGTTATTTATGTTTAAAATTTCATGAGAGTTTATTTTACTTTGTAATACTTTTGTACTAACCTTTTTATTAAAATAAAATGATAATAGACACAAATTTTGCATAATTTTTTTCTTTTTTACCTTTTATAGCCTTAATACTATTTTATTTTTTCATAAATTTTGTTGCGTTTCACCTCATAGGTCGTGTCAATCGATATAAATAGGAAAATCCCATGCTGTTGCGATTGACACCGCTTCGAGGGTGAAGCGCAACAGAGTATATATATATATATATATTTTATATATGTAGAGTTCAATATAAAAATTTAAATTTTGTAGGAATAATCCACATACCAAGATCCAACTTTTAGCCAAATTAGTTTTTGAAAAAACTTATCATTTTTTTAAATGTAGAGGCAGATACAATGAAAACTGTTGTTATCCACCCCGTTTTACGGTAGTGCTTTGGGGTCATTGGGGTTTATCCAGTGGAGTAATCTATGTAAAATTGTTACAGTAAATCACAAACTATTTTTTTTTGCCTGAAATAACCTCATACTTTCTTTTAAATATGTGGAAATAACTCGCGAAAGCACCTAACCTAAAAACTACAAATGTCAACAACAAACCATCAATCAGATCAGCTGGTCTAGACGACCGGAAATTGGAAATAAATTGTCTCTGATATGTAACTTGAGTTTGCGCAATGCGGACCAACTTCGTTTAAATTTTCGCGGAAATAAGTATTATTTTTAAAAATCCAAAATTGAAAATGTATAATAGAAAATTTAATGGGAATAAACATTATAAAAATACAGTATAGCTGTAGTATAAAATATAACACGTATAATAAACAAATTTTGTTGAAGCTATCTCAACTTTCTTTAATTTCATCGTGTAAAACTGACTATTGCGCACACCGTTCTGCGCAACCATAAAATTAATGGGGCGGAGTCCAATATTTTGTGATGATGGTACAGGGTATAATAAACTTTTTCAGTTCCTCCGGATCATTTAACATATTAGATACCAATTGATTTTGATTTTGAAATTGTTGATATTGCGGTATATAATTTTGAGCCGTGGTATTCAGCGGCGGTGAAGCTGCCGAATAAACAGGAAAAATTGGAAATCTCCTACCTGTACATCCCATGGGCGTCTCACTGGAGGGTACTTGAGGTGGAGGCTGCTCTCCCGTTCTAGATGTTAAGCTGTCAATTACGTTTCTTTCGGAATGGCCAATTGGTACTTCCTCCCTTGTCGGTGCACCCAAACCTTGAAAAACACTAGGTAAAGCGGCTGCAACATCCTGCAACTGGTTATCCTGGGTTTGATTCATTCGACTTCTCTGCCTGGTCAATCTTAGATGTACGTTTTCACCATTAAATGGGGTGTTATTGACAAATGGCATAATGCCGTGGAAAAAAAATCCACTCACTGGTATTACAGGCCCCGCATTGTTAAGCCAAGATGTAACGGAATATCTAGGATGGCTCGTATTGGCACCATAGATTTCCAGAATTTATAATTACGGGCGCCAGCTAGCTTCACAGGGGGTTGTTCGGCCTGTGATTTTACAAACCCTTCGTGGTGAGACAGCCCTGGGCTGTCTCATTACGCGCAATTTTCCTAAATTTATATTATCTTCAGTGAATGTTATGAGATTTCGGTGATTTACAATACGTTATATTTTAAATAACTCGGTTCATCCTAATTTTAAAAAGTCTAAAGTTCGACGATTATCGAGCGTACAACCGCAAGGGAAGGCAAAACCTTATCTTGCTAAATAAACAGAACCTACCTATCTTTACGGGAAATTAGCCACTATGCAACCCTTAGTCTCGGTTAGTAATCCAATGCCCGGCCACACCTGGCATTTTAGAATGACGTCCCAAAGCTCGTGGCGTAGGAATACAAAAGCTAGTCGTCTATTATGTAAACAAAACTTATCTCCAGGGGAAACTAACCACTATACAGCCGGAGACTCAGGTCACAATCTAATGCGGGGACCCATATACCTTCTTTGTTGGCTGTACGCGAAATGGGTAGTACGTCACAGGGAAAATTAGTATAAATACGCAAAACCAAACGGTATTCGAGGAGACTTCTGAAGACTCCAAAGTGACTAGTTGAGTCGTAAACCGACACCTGTCACGCTTCTTCATAAAATTCTTATCGAGGGACGGACTTAAAACCCCGTTGTGACTAGCTGGTTTCGTGAACCGACACCGCACCCACTTTTCCCTCGATACGACGCATCGTATTTAAGTCAAACCGAATTTAACGTACGCGACGACGTCTCCATACACGTATAACCTGTATGCATCTGAGAAGTAGAGTACGCGAGGCGTCACCAGACGTCGCGACGTCTTTATCCAATATGAAGTCCAGCGAAGAACGGGTTGGTGAATCCGGGGGAGAGGTTATCTCTAACTTCACCGTAGTTCCGAGACTAGGTGAGACATACCATTTTACGTATTCAATATTAACTTCACGAAGTAAAAAGTGACAATTTACGACTCTATCAATTTATCGTCGCTGTGGTACTATTTTACTATTTATGTCTGTTCATTTAAATCATATTTAAGGGAATTTATTACCTACTTAACCATCTGTTATCTGAGCCTTTATGCTAAATGTTGCATAGTTTTAAAACCCAGTCAATTCTTGTAACTTCATTGCATGTACGAGTGCCGATGGTCGATCTGTTGGGTTTTACAAGCCTCCGACACGCTTTTGAAATATGCCATCTGGATTATTGCTGACCGACCCTTTGGGGTTAACCATAAGCGTCCTTCAGGGGTAATCTCGGTGGTACTCCACCTAATGTATTTATGGCCACAGTATCTGTACACTTTCACTATGTTCCTTCACGTCTACATACACTATATAAATCTACGATTGGCAATAAGTGTTTACCTTGGTTTCCTACTGATGGGGGGTATTCACAACGTCAATAAACGAGAGACAATTGTCTTTCACAAAAAAAGAATACAACGAGTTATGCGACCTAAAGAATCATAGTGAGACTGTCAGCGACAGAGGCTCGGTAATTAAAAAAGCAAGGCTTGTTTTACTTAGCAGGTGATTGTGTCACTGGTTCATCCAATGAAAACCTACGAGAGGGGTTCCTCTCCGCCTATGGCGAAGGTTTGTCTTTGACATATCGGCTCAGAGCTTAGATAAATCATTTGTGACAGTTGTCTTTAAATGCAAATAAATTGGTTTAACTATATCGAGAGTATTCATTCATTAATCGTTTTTCTTTCAGAAGGTAAATTAAAGGGTACTTAAATATCAGATTTAAGTGTACCTGTGTTTTAATTCAAGTGAATTAAATAGTAACTAAATAATACCAAACTTTATAAAAAGGATCTAGGTAAAAGCTACAAACACAACGTAGTTTGGGTCCTACCACTTTAAAACTAGACGATCACATTAAAAGGCCAAAGGTGTATGTTTCTTTTTCTCTGGAAAAAGATTAATAAACATACGAGGGGGGTATGGGGTATCACAGTGGAATAATACAATGGAACCAATTAATAGTGAATACGACTTTATTGGCAGTTTAGCTTAGTAGATCACACTAAAAATAATTAATAATATAAATAAAAACCTACATACAATCGGTGGCGGTTAAATGAACATCATATGTACTTATTACTAAATATATCTTTAGAGAAATATTAATACATAGCTAAAAATAATTAATAACAACAAGCACCATAATACAATTTTTAAAACCATAAACATTACATTATATTTAACGCCACTAGGTTGCCATTAAAAGCACTAAAAACAGTGTACCTTACTTCGAACAGAATATTCAAACAACAAAAAGTGGGGGGTTTTTTTCCTTTAAAGCGCCAACCTAGATAGCTCCAGCATAGTTAAATAAGTATAAGATTTCCATTCTATTGTTAGAATGTAAATGGACATTATACGGAACTTGTGCATTCGAATAATAGATGGCGCATCTTAAAGTGTATTTTTCGGTACAGTTATAGCTAGACATTTATTGTTAGAGCTTTGGGCGTTTTTCCCATTATGTTTTAAACATGGTTCTTCAACAAATGATATCAAAATAGTCAGAAAAGATTAGATTTTTGGTAGTTTTGGGTGCGCCATCTACTATTCGAATGCACAAGTTCCGTATAATGTCCACTTACATTCTAACAATAGAATGGATTATCTTATACTTATTTAATCTATGGCTCCGGGGCATAGAGATAGAATATAATAGGGAGACGGCATCACGTGGCAAAAGTGGTTTCATGTCCGCCATATTGCTACTACTTTTTTGTCAAAAATGTCAAACTGTAGTGTCATTTGTTGTCAGTTTATGTTGAGCAATATTTAGCATTTCATTTGTGTTTTGAGAACTGTAAGTATTTTTTGTTAGTTTGTCTTGTGCTGTGCGTAGCTGCTGTAGCAGAGGCGGCGTGGATAAAAAGATGTCGGGAATAAGTTAGTATAAACAATAAACAGAACCGTACCTACAAAATTATGGTATATAAATGCTATTATTGTGGTAGTGTACTTTATACATGCTACAGCGTAGGGCAAAGGGCGGCGGTAGACAAATACAAGCATCTTAGAAGGGAAGAGAAATGCGACAAGAAAGGTTTTTAAACCAAGAACTAATATCTGTAACAGTAGAGTCAGAGTCAAAGGAGGAAACTTAATAAGCAATAAAAAATATATTCTATTTGGATGGAAAGAACATTTTCAAGAGCTGCTGGCCGGAGGACCAACCCAAATGAAACACTGAAACCATTCTCTGAAGCCCACCTCGGAGAATATCAGTCAGGATTCAGACCAGGTCGCTCAACTACCAACCAAATGTTCACTTTGCATCAAATCCGAGAAAAATCCAGAGAATTTGACATTGGTATAACACTGGTATGCACCACTTGTCATCTACTTTAAAGCAGCGTATGATAACATTCTTAGGTCGATGTTGCACGATGTTATGAACGAACTCGGAGTACCAATGAAGCTAACTTGTCTGATTAAAATGACCATGGTTGATACCACGTCCGCAGTTAAACTTCAGAACGACATAATATAGGAACCGTTCGAAATACACAAAGGACTGCGACAGGAAGATACGCTGACGTGTCAGTTATTCAATATAGCCCTGGAGAAAATCTTCTGATTGGTACGTACCACTTCGAAGGAATGTGGGCGTTACACATTCACTGATCGTTTTCTCTATTTACGCTGTACGCACGATCATCCCGTCTTTGTTTCCAATTTGGCTATAATTTTTCTTGGCGTACTGTATATTTATGTATTCTGAAACAATGTATAACATATGGGTATATAAATTAAAGATAAATTTACTTATTTGCCTATTGTTTTATTTTCCATATTCACCATCATCCACACACCCAATTAAGAAGCTGTAGGAATTGGTACTATTGAACTAATAGTGCAGTTTTCTTTCAAAGGGACCTATAAGCCCCATAAAACTAGTTCTACTAGATTAAATATCTCGTCTAAACAGAACCAAAAACTGCACCGAATTTAGTTGATTACGAAAGTTGAAAGTTGACCAACTAAAATCGAATCGTGAGAACGCGCTTAATCCAACTCTGTTAAAGCCGCCATATTGCTACTACAATAAGCTCCGCCCAGTAGTACCGTTATTTCCTTACCTATTTATATCGTATAGCATCTCCTTATATTCTATCTCTATGCTCCGGGGTCATACACCTTAATTGAACTAAAGGTTTTTAATAGGTTTACCTCAAAGCTAAATACATATGAAATATAATAATGCAATAAATTCCAATAATATATAATTCTTGTAGTTATTTTAAATAATAATAAGTTTTATCAATTTCAAAAGTCCCGCCAGTTTTCCGTTAATGACGTCAAAAACGGATGGTCTTGCTATTGGTTCAAATTCAAAGAAATTCGTTAGTCTTAGCTTGATTCGCCTGTGCTGTGTATGTCACTCATTTTGACATTTATCATTTTGACATTTAGTATAACCACAATCTCTCGTTTGCGGTTTGTTTATTGTCGATATATCCTTTCCTTTAAGACAAGTATTATTTTTCTTGGGTATATCGGTCATATATATAAACAAATTTATTTATTTTTTTCCAACGTTTCGGTTTATTTATAACCATCATCAGAGACTACAATAATAATAAAAAGAAAAAATGTTTTTTTTTTTAATCAGTTATGGGCACATACTAAAATTAACCTATATGAAGTACTTACATTATTATTTTGTGTTTGCTTGATCTTAAATTAAACTACATTTTTTAATGTGATGTATTGAGTGTCTTAAAGGCAACTAAAATATTTTACTTTCTGAATATATGTGCAAGTGAGAGTTCGTTTGTTTATGTTACAGACAAGATAAGGACTAGCAGGTATACATTACAAGTGGGTGTATTTTATAAAATGAATGACAATTATAGTTTATATTATTTTAACATTATTTTTGTAAAATTAATTGGAAAGATGTAAAAATTAGTCAATAATTATATTTTACCCCAATTCAGAAAGTAAAATATTTTAGTTGCCTTTAAGACACTCAATACATCACATTAAAAAATGTAGTTTAATTTAAGATCAAGCAAACACAAAATAATAATGTAAGTACTTCATATAGGTTAATTTTAGTATGTGCCCATAACTGATTAAAAAAAAAAATTTTTCTTTTTATTATTATTGTAGTCTCTGATGATGGTTATAAATAAACCGAAACGTTAGAAAAAAAAAATAAATTTGTTTATATATATGACCGATATACCCAAGAAAAATAATACTTGTATTGATATCAACGGTCAAGAAAAAAAAACCTAGAATATATATCTATATACTTTCCTTTAAGTGTAAAAACAATAGTATAATAGTAATTTTAGTTTGTATAAAGTGGAAATAGTTTAAATCTGTTGGTGGTTTTATTGATTTGCATTATTTAAATAGTGAAAATGGATACAATTTTTACGCCGATGCGGATAACCTACCTACAGTAATGAGTTTACAAGACAATGATGCAGACATTGCAGAATATCTTAATATTAAAACAAAAAGGTAAGCTGTAATAATAACAATTTCCAAAACATGTTTTATTGATAAAGGAATAATGAATTTGACTATTAAATTTGTCATTACCTACCTAAATATTTCATGAATAGAAATAGACGTAAACAAATGTAAAGAAATAATTTAATGTTTCAGATCAATAAAAGACGAATACGGAGAGTAAATGGGCCAGTAGTCGACCAGTTAACTGATATCTGATAAATAATAACTCATAAAAATTATCAAGTTAGCCAATTCAAGTTTACATTTTCTCTAGCATCTTGATTCATTATTATATTTACAAATTATTATCATACGTCATTGATATCTTGCATAGAAAATTTTATAAAACGCCATAACTTCAAAATTACCATAAAAACTAGTAGTCGACCACAAGAAATCTAATGTCGACCTAGACTTAACCAGAAGTCGACCAACTCATTAGTTACCTACTGTGACTCTGTGGTTTGACTCATGATTGGCTGGTTTGTGACATAAGACTAAGGATTTTATTACAAACTATAAAATCCTTGCATAAGACAGTAGATATGACGGGTTTTTCTATGGTATGACAAATGACAGTTTTTATCATTTTCTCAGAAAATTAGGCAAATTTTCGCGTTACTGTTATCATGATTGGTTATTCTCGTTCTTATTTCCACTGGCAGCCTAGGAAAGATAAAGCAAATAGCCAGTTCCTTACCTAAATAATACGAAAAGTTGCCGATTTTTAAATGACAAAAAAAACTGATAAATAAATCAAATACTTTTATTGAATAAATTATGTGCAATATAAACAAATAAAATCTTTTGTTTTTATATCATCGTATGTCATTCCAACAAATTCGGTACACATTAAATGCTACCATCTAACGCATTTGTCGCAACCAACATTTTTCAAATCGTCTTCTTCGGCTTCGCTGTCTAACTCATCCAAACAACTGGCACATTTTTCTTTCTTGGAAGATCCTGCGGTTTCAGTTGGATGTTTGGCTTTTATCTTCTTTCTGACTTGGATGGCACTATTTTTCTCTCCTGCTTTCATTTGTCGAGCTTGCTTCCTTCTCTCTTTCTCCTCTGCTTCTTCTTTTTGCCTATTTTCTTTGTCCTCTAGAAATTTGCGATATGAAGCCGATGAAATTGCCGACGGTAGCTTTTCTTTATTTGATTTCTTCCCCTGATATTTTATTGGAGCTGGCCAAAACAAATGATCCTTGAAGTTAATGATATTTCTTTTTTCTTTATCTGAAATATTATCCTCAAATATATTCTTTTCTGCTAGCGGTTCTGTAATATTTTTCTCAATGATTTCTTCTGTAGATCTTTGACCCTGACTTTCTTCAACTTCCATTGTATTTCTTTCATTATCGGAATTTGCCGACATTGTTGGCTCAGGTTGTTTATCACAGTTTTCTAATTCTCTTATTGCATTCTCTATATTACAAATATCTGTTTCTCCTGCTGCTGAGAAGACTAGTAAAACAGTGACAGTCTCCTTCTCACTGGCCTTTTTTAGTTCGTAAATGTTTTTCCAACCTTTGCGGGCCAGCACTTTTCCAGTTTTCGGACACATTGAAAAACTGGTCTCGTCACCATTGAGAACCCTTCTTGGATCATTTAAAACCTCTTCAAGATTCTGCTCAGCGACATACTCTGTAAGTTCTCTAAACCACTTTCTGAGATATTCTTCTGTTATAACTGCTCGTGATCTTGTAAGACCTTCTGGCTCCCGTAGAGACAGATTTGGATGTCTTTTCAAGAAGCTGGAATACCATTTCTCGCCAGGTCTTCCCTCTCTGAACGGTGTTTCTCTTTTTTCACTGATTACGATCTTTTGGACGGTATTGAGAAGATCATTCTTCTTTTGTGGAAATCCGGTCTTGGCTAATTCTCTTAACCAATTTACCAGCTGAGTTTCCTCAGCATTGCTTAGGATCGTTGGTGGTCCCATTTTTCGAACCCCTTCCTTAACACGTCCATGAACTCTATCTAAGATTGTGGTTTTTGGCACTCGTCGAGCAGCTTCGCAAATAGATATACCACTCCGTACTGCTGTTAGAGCGGCTGTCAGTGAGGCTTCGGGATACTGATGTATCGGTCGTTTCTTAATTGGTGCCATTCTCTGTCAACAACAAGAAACCAATGTTTCTACTAACGAATTTTGGAGTTTTAGTATGTATTTAAATGGGAGGTCGAGTATCGGTTACCAAGAACCTATATTCGACCGCTACTTTGTTTAACTCGGTCGACTACTGGAGATTTTGAAATGTTTACCGTTATTCAGTTATTCTCGCAATACGTCGTAAATTGCTTTATATCATGGCCAAATTTAGTCCTTATTGGCCGTATACCGCCAATATCTAGTAGTCGACCGACAGGTCGACAATTGGTTTTTCACTAAAATCTGAAACCAGTACTCGACCACAACAAAATAAAAATGATTAATTAAAAATTTTTTGTTTCTATTATTGAAAATGCTTTGATTAATGAGTACTGAAACTATATAAAAAGATAGATGTGTTGAAATAAGTTGTTTAGGTCATAGATACGCTAATTCCTAACTACCGGTTTGTTAGCAAATATCAAGATTTTTACTTACCAAATCGGAGCGTCGTGAACATTGGCACAAACAAATTTTAACGGATTTACACTGTTGCCACTATTTTCTGGAATACTTTAGATTAGGGGAAAGGACGTATGGTCGAGTATTGGACAAGAATTTGTACAACATTGCATTTGCTCCATTATTTATTAAATTAATTTATTTAAAGAAGTGGTCGACTATTACACGTGGTCGACTTTAGGCGCATTTACTTACCAAATCGGATTTACTTACCAAATCGCATTTACTTACCAAATCGGAGCGTCGTGAACATTGGCACAAACAAATTTTAACGGATTTACACTGTTGCCACTATTTTCTGGAATACTTTAGATTAGGGGAAAGGACGTATGGTCGAGTATTGGACAAGAATTTGTACAACATTGCATTTGCTCCATTATTTATTAAATTAATTTATTTAAAGAAGTGGTCGACTATTACACGTGGTCGACTTTAGGCGCATTTACTACTTTCCTTTAAGTGTAAAAACAATAGTATAATAGTAATTTTAGTTTGTATAAAGTGGAAATAGTTTAAAGCTGTTGGTGGTTTTATTGATTTGCATTATTTAAATAGTGAAAATGGATACAATTTTTACGCCGATGCGGATAACCTACCTACAGTAATGAGTTTACAAGACAATGATGCAGACATTGCAGAATATCTTAATATTAAAACAAAAAGGTAAGCTGCAATAATAACAATTTCCAAAACATGTTTTATTGATAAAGGAATAATGAATTTGACTATTAAATTTGTCATTACCTACCTAAATATTTCATGAATAGAAATAGACGTAAACAAATGTAAAGAAATAATTTAATGTTTCAGATCAATAAAAGACGAATACGGAGACAACGCTATTGGTTATGTGGTTATGCAGTGAGAAGGCAGCCAGTGTATTGTAAAATCGTAAATTACACGTACCAGCTATTGCCGAGACCAAGATGATTTTATGCATTTTTTTAAATTTTTTGACATGTTTACAAAAGCTTGTTAAACTATTAAATACAATTTATGATCCTTAACAAAACAGCGCATCTTATTTAAACTACAATAAACGAATAATCATTGTTACTAATAGTTCTATTACTACTTGTTTTGTTTGGATCGCTGTCAAATAACTCAAATATCAAATTATTGTCACAAATGATTTTACAAAGTTGCTAGATCTACAAATTTGACAATTTAATTTCTTTTATTTCTATATTCTTTTTATTAATACTACATTTGAGTTATTAAAAAGTTACAAACTAGAACAAAAAATGTTGAAATACATTTCTTGCTTTATTAATATAATTAAATCGCTATTTTTATAATTGTTAAAGAAGGTAATTACATCTGGCAATGTTGCTTATTATTATAACAACATGCTTCAAGACACAACAAACTGGTTTATATGTATGTCTCCCTCGGTTTGTATGAGATGAAAAGAGATAACCGAGACTGTCCGTTTTTGACGTCACAAAAATTAAATATTTTTTTTTTAGCTTTAAATGGAGAGTACTAGCAAAAAGAAAAAATACGTCAGAGCTATTTTTTAAAATGCTATAGTCTGGTATTATTTTCAAAATTTCGAGGAAGAGCCCTAATCAGAAACGTACCGCATACTCCATCTAGCGATCAAGAAATTAAGGAATCATTCACACTCCGAATCAAGTGATTAATAGGTAATTAAAACTAGTTTACTGTAGAAGGAGATGCTAACATTCATTTCGTTACAGCTCATACCTCGGCATGTTTTTCAAATTTTTTCCATATAACTGTTCTCGTAATTTTGTTTGCTATTTTGTATTAATATGTAAAGATTTGGTCTACTTTACTTATGCAAAATGGGCAATCAAAGAAAATATTATAAATATTGTCCAGTACCCAAATGTAAAAATACTACTGTGACATCGCCAGATAAATTTTTCATTTATTTTAAGGATAAAAAAATAAGAATTTTGTGGCAAAGCGATGCGCAGAGTCGATCTTTTAGAAAGCAAAACAAAATTTGGTGTGAGGATCATATTGTAATTTTTTTAAATTTTAAATAATAAAGAAATAATTTCAAATTATTTTTAGTATGAAGAAAACATAGAGAATTACGTGTATTTTAAGTTAATGCAAAATGTAACAATTAAATTAAGATAGTGTTATCCCGCATCCCAGCAAACACCACGGCACTTAACCAGAGTTGTAACAGCGAAAATATCCGACATATAATATGTTGCTCCAGTGCTGTAATGCAATGCACAAACAGCATCACTGTGTCCCACCGGCCAATGAAATAGGCTAAGCTAGGAGAAACGTTGGCTATACATTTACAGTTTAACAACGGTTATTCATCTCTCAAACGTTGAAAAACATTATTGACTCGATGCTTGGGTGTTACTGTACCCATACGCTCTGCATTGTATCGACGATGTTAGGGTGCATTATTACTTCTGGTTGATAGACATCTGACCAATGCTACCGAACAGGGACATCGAAAGATTCACCTCCTATAATTTTTTTATTTTTCGACGAAAAAATAGTAACTACAAAAGTCGTAGGAAATTTTCCTGCGATTTTAGAGCATTTATCGAAGTGCGCTAAGATCACAGGAAATGTTCCTACGACTTTTGTATTCACCATTTACTTTTTTCGTCGAAAAATAAAAAAATTATAGGGGTGAATCTTTCAATAATATCCCTGCACAAGGTTGGTCACAAGGTACACAATAATCTTAAAGGCTGACAAGACGAGCATATAATAATTCTACAAAAACATTTTCTCCAGAACTGCTAGATTCAGAAATGTGTTTTTTTTTTAAATAGGTAAGTATATAAAATGCACGATAGTTTTTTTATTTTGAAATGGAAAATGAAATTTTCCGAAATGGCTGGATACAATTAAAAGTTATTTATGCTTCAAGGGAGGTAAAATAACATTTACCGATCAAGGCCGAGTTCGCAGCCCGAGGGCCAATATATAGAGTCCAAGACAGGTCAAATAAGATACTAACCACGTAAGTTAAATTATTTTCTGAGCATTATTTTATTTTACTAACTAGTAAACAAATAATAAAGAAATTGGAATGATTAAACTTATATACATTTTTTTCTAAGTTCTATATTACAGGTATACATAGGTAGTGGTACTTTTAACGTAACAAACTATCACATATTTGGATTTGGTATTCGAGGTAATGAAGAATAAGAAAAAAAAATGGGAATTCTCACACCAACTCAAGTAATAAATTGCACAAGCAAATTATAAAGTTCGTGGAAGAATCAAAGTGCCTGTTGGGCGTTATCCAACAATAGGTTTTACTTATAATTCCAAAGTGGCACCAGTTATCAATAATAAAATTTTCGTTGGCAAGGCTACAGAAGTATCGATAAAAAAAAACGTTTGAACAATTTTAATTTTTTCTTTCACAGTTTTATGTAGTAAGGATCATAAAATTGAGCTATAAAAAGATTTTTTTATTTAAATGCATACTAAGCCATTATATTATTGATTATTTTTCTATAAGATTGCTTTCTGAAGGATTTTACGGAGAATTTTCTACTTTTTAAATAACAAAATTAAGAAAATGGCCCTGCTGCTGAATGTGAAATTATGTTTTCTTCAATTATATGTAACAGTTTTTATCATAAGATAAATATATAAATTACAACATCGAAACTTCTAATACGGTGTCAAAACACTTATTTCGCAACGAAGCGCGACCTTAAAAGGGTAAAGGTAAGTAAGTAAGTAAGTAATTCTTCCATAAACTTTATAAACTTGAGTTAGTGCATCGTTTTTCAATGGGCTCATTTCGTGATATTTGCTTTTTAATTTATTTATGCATTTTCCGTAAGTATTTCAACCTCTAAGTATATAGTGAAAACATTAGATCGCTAGCGTTAATATTAACCCTAATATTTGATTTCAAATTCGTAACATATTTGAAACGGCTATGACGTCACACCACCCGACTCCACTGGTTCTATGAGTTATGCGGATATATGGTATTTAGATTTCGCTGTACCAAGGACGAAGCACTTAAAAGATGAACGAAATTGCCACTTCCGCCGTGTGTGTAGTAACTGCCGCCGGTATGAAACTATAGGAAACAAGCTAGCGGCCGACCGCTGCGAGTGGTGTGACGTCACAGTGCTCTATTTTCATTATTTATTTTGAGGGAGAAGCAGTTGAAAAAAAAATTTAATATTTTGCACATTTACTAATTACAAGGTGTACTTTCGGAATATGAATTAAATTTTTTTTCCGAAATGAGCCCATTATTCTGATTACGCGACTGTATAGCTCGTATGCATGCGTGACGGACCTTTGTTATTTTTTTTTCCAAAATTGATGATGTGCAATGGTTTATATATAATGGGATTACTATATTATTATTATTAATTCTGCCACTTGACGAATTCACTTCTTTTTAAGATACTTAAGTTTCCACCACCTCCACATTATTCCTTTTGCTCCTACCTCCATCACGATCTCCGGAATTCCTCAGCAATAATTTTATGATGGATTCAACTTCCACTTGCGTAGCATTTTTTGAGAAGGGGTTTTTTTCTAACTGCAACTATGGAAAATAAGAATAAATATAAATAATTAAGGACTGGTATGTATATCAACTGCTATTGATCTAGAATATAATACCGAAGAAAATAATTTTTGTAATAATAATTATTTCCCTGGATATAATATTCTACAGATTGGTATAAATAAACACACTTAAGTTATCAATTATAATAGATTATAATCTTCAGCACATTTGAAATCTCACCTAAAATTAGTCTTAAAATGTGCTTGAATGCTGCGAAAGCCCTTTTATTTCTTCCCAGCCAATTATACCCAGTTGCCAGATGATTGGTAATAATTCGTGACAAGATTCTTCTTGTAGTGTCAATGACATCTTTTCCTCCGACCACTTGGAGAGTTGTACACTTTAAAATAAAATCTTTATTACATCTTTCTCGCTATTCAAACTAGTGAAGAAACATGCGGTTTGGGTATTGAGTATATAACATTTATACTTCTAATTTCTATTATGAGAATAGTCTGACTATTTGTGTATAGGTATGTATTTTCTAGTCTTAAACAGAATATTCTAATGACTGTTCTGTTAATGGTCCTCTTAGATTTTTTTTAAAAATATACTTTGTTTAACAACGACATTCTTAAAAAAGATGTAAATAAGTTAAATAACGATAATTAAATTGCACTAAACAGTAAACACGACTCGCGTAGACATGTGTAAAAAATAAAAAACAGAAAACGTATTTTGTCATTTTTTAGGTTAGAGTAAATTTTGTAGTACAACGTTTACAAATAAAATGTATACTGTATTGTATTATCTACTTACCTTGGTGACAATCCGTCCATAACCAAAAATGTATTATTATTATTGCCCATCATCAAAAGCCAAAACACTATAAATATAATAAAAAAACATGCAGCAAAAATTAAAAGACCAACGACAAACAAACGAAAGTGGAAGTTGTTAACGTGTAAAATGGCGCCGGTAACGGTGACGATTGTGTTCGATAGATGGCTTCGACAATTTAATACGCGCTAAATTCAAATATTAGGAATCAGGAAGCAGTATTCCTGCGTATATACAACGTTTCACAAAGGTACCTTATTGTCATAGATTCTCTACATACTACCAACGTTAATTTGATGCTCACATTTTTTCGCAGATTTCATATTATGCAGAAAGAACGTAAATTTTATAGGTGTTATATTTTTCAATATATTCTCGGCGTATAAAATGCGTTGATAAAGCGCAATCATTTTATTCCAACGCATTTCCGCTCTACCCAACGTTGGCCCGCATTGATATCGCTCATTTGTGTTTGCTGGGATATTTTCGAATGCCAGGAAGACCGAAAACAGTGGCATAGTGCTGTTCGCCGAACAGCATTTTTGAAAAGTCAAAGGCAATCACCAATATTAGATAATCCTTCAGGTAGTGCAGAAAAATTCGCGATTTTCAGGTACCGAGATGTCAGAAAAATCTTAATGTGATTCCGATAATTTGGAATAATGAACAGTCTAAAGACGAGAACAATAACACAAAGAGTAAATTAATTCAAGTAAATATAAAACCTACATTGCGGTCGACAGCCTTCGCAGTCAACGCAGAATATATTATCACTATTATCAATCTTCAGGAAAAGTAAACAGTTTAAACTGGACGCCAAAAAGTGGGAACAAATTTATTACTTCTCTGATAGATATCATGCATTTCTTGCGGGCGAACTTAAATAATAAGGCTATGCTGACGTCACTCCGGCGTGCTCGCCATATAGAGCTTTTTAGTTTTTTTTTAGTTCAATCGACTTGAAATTTTTGTGAGGCAATTTATACACGAAACAGATTATGATAATTAAGGAAAATCAGAAAAATTTATTTTCACTAAATGAGCCTATTGTACAAAATTATACGTTAGATCAAATTTTGACGTTTAAGCTATAATACAAAAAAAGAATCACTATATCGTTCTTGCTTTTTGAGTTATGACTCATTCATATTTTAAATATTTCCTTTCTAACTTTTTTAAGTTTTCACCCTGTAGGTTCTTTCACGCCAAACAGCGATAGTCATGAATTTTGAAAACATATGTAAAATAATGTGCTGAAAAAGATGGTTAGGGTCTCAATAAGTTACACTATCATGATTGAGTTGGTGAACGATTTGGGCAGGTGTCCACTCCACTAATTGTTATTATAAATTTTGAAATGTCTTTTTGACACTACATACCACTTAAAATGTTTATTTGTTGATTTTTATCGATTTTAAAATTTTTAATGTTTTAAATAAATATTTTAGATGCAATGCATATTTGACGTCTCAGGCTCGGTTTCAGGCATTGATGTGGGAGAATATAGAGATGTAACACTGTACAATTCGTTGAAGCCTATTTCGACGTCACAGGGCCGACTAAATATGGCGGATGAACAGGATTGGATTCAGGAATATCTTCTTAGAAACGTAATTTCACCACTATAAAATATTTAAATAAAAAAAAAAATTATTGATAGAAGAAATTTTATCTAACGTTAATATAGGTATATTTGTTCTATAGACCGATTTTTATGTTCTTAAAAAGCCTTTGATAAAACAATAAGATATACCCATGATGTAAATGATTGAAATTATATTCAAATACAATGGCGGATTTAGTATTGTGTTAGTGGGTCCAATTATTGGATTTATGGAGTATTAAAATGAAGGATTTTTTTGGCTTGCTGGTTTTCTGAAAGCGTAAATATTTTAAAATTTTTATATTCGTGGGGAGAGGGGAAGTATACCTTCCATCTACAAGGAACTGTCTTGTAGTAACTTTGTTAAAGTGAGGTTGGACCTAGTGCCACGTTACCAGTACCAAGTCAAATTATTACTGTCAAATGAAGATCATTTAATTATCAAAAAATGTTCAAGTACGTGATACGGAAGGAATGGAAAAGAAAAAATATTTCAATTAATACTCGTGTTCTGATTATATCATTCCAGATGTAAATATAATCTATCCATATTAACAAATATTTATATTGACATGAAATTTATATATCTAAATTTGGAAAAATAAAAATATATCTAAAAGATATAAAACTGATGGCAGAATGATACTTTACCTGTAACTTAATTATGAAAACGTATATCAATTTCAAAATCTAGAACAAAATTAATACTTTTCTGTAGGTACATAAAATAATCAACTGGGGTATATTTGTTGCATTTAGATAAAGGTATTAATACTTAAGCAAGATAGAAAGGAATTATGTACTTATAAAAGAAATTTGTTTAAAATAATTAAGAATGTCATTAATATAAATTAATTTAATATAGAAATAAGTAAACTAAAAACGAAATCAATACAGTTTAGAAACATTAAAAGTAAATTAGTGATATAAAATCAAGTGTAAGAAAGTGCCACATGATACTTCAGAATGACAAATTAAAATAAATCAAGAAGTATAAATTATGAAGTTTTGAAAATAAGAAATAAAAAATGGGAATATTGTTGATTAGTTACGAAATAGCAGGAGAGACGAGGGTTCGAGATATGGTTTTTCTGGAAAAGTAATAAAGTTTTATGCAGAAGAATAGAAACGAATCCTGTAATTTAAAGAAATAAAAGCAGTTTATATATATAAATGAACAAAGAAAGAACCAAGTTGTAAAAATAAGCAGAATAAATGAAAATGACAAAATAGGACAAGTAAATTAAAAGAAAACAATTAGTAGCTACTTAAATGTTATAACAGAAGATAAGAAAGAGGAAAGAAAAGGTAAAGATATTATACAAACTAAACTAAACATAAAGGATAATCAATTTATTGAAAATAAAGAAAGGAAAGGAAATAAAATAGTTCAAAATAGACAACAGTTAAAAAGTTCAATAACTTTATAATTTAATAGTATAAGTTTTTCTGTCCAAAACATAATATGTCAGAAACTAATAGATAAGGAGGTATCATAAATAGTGATTTTGTTTGAAATATATATAAAATAAAATACTAACACTTATAAGTAAATAAAATTAGAAACAGAATCGCTATTTTTAAATAAAAATTTAGATTAATAATTGGCGATAGGTTAGATATAAGGAATTTTTGGGAAAGTTTAAACAAATTTCTTTAGTATTACATCACAGCATAACAATAGCTGTAATTGTACATCATTTATTAAAAAGTACATAATTTCAAACATAGTAATTCGTTATTTCTGGATGGGTATGCAACACCATATACACCAGTGTATTGAATAGTATAATAAATAAAATTCTACAAGTTTCTTTTTAATAGTGTTGATTTTAAAAAGTTAAAAAAGTTTAAAAGACCAAGTTTATTCCTTGAACCCTAAAGTTACCCTGAGAAGAGAGTGAATTAGATTAAAAAATTAAAAATAAAATAATAATAAAAAAAGGTAAGCTTTATTAAATAAAATATAATAAAATAATATTTTAATTTCTAACTTAAATATAAATAAAGATTTCAAGTCAATAAAAAAAAAAAATAGAATCCGAAAATACGACAAATTTGGCGCCCAACGTGGGGCAACGAATAGACTTGGTTTAAATAATAATAAATAATAATAATAAAAGATATTTGAGTTCAGAGAAAGTATTATTCTGAGATTTGTCTTACAGTTTTTAAGTAAAATTAAAAAATAAAAAAATTTATGGATTTGAGATCTGGTAAAGTAACTGGGGATTTAGCAAATACACTTCGCACATAAATTATGGAATAGGTAAAAAAATGAGTCAAGTTTATACATTCATATTTCTGTTAATATTAAAGCAATTTCAATAATTTTTTTATTGCGAATGGGTCATTTCTTCTGCAGTTTAATACCGTATGTTCGATTTAACTACGAGTTTTGTTATACAGGGAAACGCGAAAAGTATGAGGGCATGTTAATTCCCTAAAATTTTAATTTGATCTGTGGCAATTAGGAGCCTATGAAAATTTATTTTTATAAGTGTTTCGGTTACGGCCTATCCTATTGTACTCACCGCGCCAAGCAATTTGCCATACGGTTCTGGGTAAATAAAAAATTGGCAATTCTTTGAAAATTGTTCTGTTGCCAATAACTGTTAAAAACAATAATTTTAGTGGATTTTGTTTCATTTGTTAAATAGGGTTAAGGTCTGGGCTTCTGGCCGGCCAATTCATCAAGTTAATCCCAGTTTCAGCCAGATACTCCCTTACTACTCTCGCAGTATGAGGACGTGCGTTGTCATGCATCAGAATAAAGTCGTCACCAATAGCGGGAGCGAACGGTATGGTTGGCATGACAACGCACGTCCTCATACTGCGCGAGTAGTAAGGGAGTATCTGGCTGAAACCGGGATTAACTTGATGAATTGGCCGGCCAGAAGTCCAGACCTTAACCCTATTGAACATTTGTGGGACTATATGGGAAAGGAAGTTCGCTCGGCAGTTAATATGCCACAAAGTTTGGCTGAGTTAAGACTAATTTTGTTGGAAGCCTGTCAAAATATCGATCGAATGTTAATTCGAGATTTAATTTTAAGTATGTCCAATCGCTGCCAAATTGTAGTAAATGCCAGGGGGGGTAATTCCCGTTATTAGTTTGCATTATTGTTTAGTTTTTGTTATTGTTATCGTTCTTTTTCCTGTTAAATAAATTTATTAAGTTATTTTTATTCCAACTTGTATTATTAACCTCGATATTGGTTTCATAACTCTTTAATGAGAAGATAATGAAACAAAATCCACTAAAATTATTGTTTTTTAACAGTTATTGGCAACAGAATAATTTTCAAAGAATTGCCAATTTTTTATTTACCAAGAACCGTATGGCAAATTGCTTGGCGCAGTGAGTACAATAGGATAGGCCGTAACAGAAACAATTATAAAAATAAATTTTCATTGGCTCCTAATTGCCACAGATCAAATTAAAATTTTAAGGAATTTACATGCCCTCATACTTTTCGCATTTCCCTGTATAACAAAACTCGTAGTTAAATCGAACATACGGTATTAAACTGCAGAAGAAATGACCTATTCGCAATAAAAAAATTATTGAAATTGCTTCAATATTAACAGAAATATGAAAGTATAAATTTTTTTACCTATTCCATAATTTATGTGCGAAGTGTATGTCTGATGATGAGTCTAGTGGGGATGAAGTGGCTCAGCCAACAGTCCAAGATAGGGGGGATGAGAATGTAGAACTTATAAATCCAGGGACAGAAATGGAATGTATAATGCAATATTTAAAAAAAATGAATGGCGAGTTAAAAATGTCCAATTCTAAGTTAAAGGCAGAGTTAAATACAAAAGTAGATAATTTAAATTTAAAACTAGATACAATCAGTTTAGATTTAAATGCTAAATTAGATGCTACAAATAAAAAAATAAATGAAATAGAAATATGTAATTTAGAAATAAATAAAAAAATTGAAAATGCTGAAGTACAACTAAATAAAAAAATTGGTACAGAGGTAGAGAAAATTAGGGATGACGTTGAGCAAGTCATAAAAACTAATATTAATAAAATAGAAAATTATATAAAACAAATTGATCAAATACATGCTGTAGAGTTAAATGTGTTAAATGAAAAAATGAATAATGAAACACACGATATCAGGACCCAAATGGGTAATTTAAAATCAATGTCAAATATACAGTATGTGTATAATAGGGCATCACAGTTTGATGGTAATGTGCAATTTTATGGGGATAATAGGATACATAAAAAAATGTTTATTAAAAATTTAAAAGAATCTTTAGAAATGGTAACAGAGGTGAATAACATAAAATCATTTATTAGAAACAGTCTTAAAAAAGATACTGAAGGAAATTATCATTATAGGAAAAATTATGATATTATTATCTAGAAAAAAAAAAAAAAAAATTAAAAAAATGGTAGGGTGGATGGGCATGCAACAGGTAGGTTCGACGATTATCAGTATGACAATAGAACATATGGAAATGATCGTTAGAACAAGACTAACAATGAAAGAAGACAATACTATAATAGAGAAGATAGAACGTATGGAAGAGAATATAATGGACATAACAGCTATGGACAACGATATTATAATAACTATAACAGAGAAGATACAAAACATGGAAGAGAAAATAATGGGTACAATGGATATGAACAAAGAAATCAGAATAGTTGCAACAGAAATGATCAAGAAAAAAATAATAACTACAGGAATCATGAACAAGGAAATTATTATTATAGGAAAAATTATACTGGAGAAAACAAGAATCAAAGAAGAGAAAATCAAGTAGATGGACAACAAGAAAATAATCAAGATAAACAAGATAAAAGAAACATGAAAAATACAGAATGGAGTAGGATAGAGGAAATTACAACGGCAATGGTTGAACCAGAGCCAAAGAACAAAAATTTTTAGGTAGGTGCAAATCGGATACAAAATTAGTAAACTCGATATACGAACATCCAAAAGAGTTTATTAATATTGAACAACAAGGTAATGATTTGGTTATATTGAATACAGATTTATCCTTTATTAAAATAAATGTAAATAATATTTTGTTAACAGCATTAATTGATACGGGTTCTGAGGTTAGTTTAATAAATAAAAATTTCATAGAAGAATATGCTAAAATATTTAAAAATGATATAATACGAATGAAAAAGATAAATTTACATACAGCAAATGGTAAGAAAATGGTAGAAGTTAATAAAATAATAAATGTAAATGTTCAAATCGGACAAGAAATAATTTCACACGAATTTGTAATAGTACCAGATCTTGTGATAGATGTAATGTTGGGAAATGATTTTTTAAAGAGTATGTCATTATTGATTTTATTAATAAAAATGTAAAAATAGGTAAATGCATATTTGATATAATTGATGAGGAAAATAGGAGAAATGCCATAGATGCAAAATTAATAAATCACCTTATCAATAAAATTGATGATCCATATCCAATAGAAGGAATGGAAAATAATTATAATACTCCAGACGAGAAAGATAAAGAAATAATCATTTGCCCTAAAATACATATTAATGAAATAATCGATATATTATTAAAACATAAAGAATTATTTAATTATAAAGCAAGAGTCACAAATGTCTACCAACATAAATTGTATGTAAATGAATCTCTTCCATATAATGCTAAAACTTATCCAATACCATTTAAATATAGAGAGCAAGTGAAATGTGAAATTTCTTCTATGATAAAACAAGGAATAATTGAAAAATCAGAAACTAATTTTATCAACCCAGTTGTAATAGTTAAAAAAATGGATGATTCAATAAGGATATGTCTGGATGCAAGAAAAATTAATCAGATAACAAGTCCGTTATATGATAAACCAGTGAATATTGATAGTATAATTGGAAGATTAAAATCAAATTGTGTATATAGTAAATTAGACTTAAAAAATTCATTTTGGCTGATTTCTTTGCACGAGGAATCTAGAAAATATACTGGTTTTAGTATTGAGGGTAATATTTACCAATTTTGTGTTGTTCCATTCGGTTTGCAATCATCTTCAGCGGCTTTAATAAGAGCATTACAAGTAATATTAAATAAATATGACGATTTCTGTAATCATTATATTGATGACATATTGATATTCAGTGAAAATGAAGAGAGACATTATGAGCATATAAGAATTATTTTGAAAGTATTAGACGAAGCAGGTTTAAAACTAAATTTAAATAAATGTCACTTTTTCCAAAAAGAAATAGAATATTTGGGATACATTATAAATGATAAGGGGATTAATATTAATCAAAATAGGCTCAATGATATTAAAAACTATCCACCTCCAAAAAATTTAAGAACATTAAGGGGTTTCCTAGGGATTTTAAATTATTATAAGCGGTTTATACCAAATTTGTCTGATAAGCAAGCACCTTTAATTGAACTGCTTAGAAAAGGAGTGAGGTGGAAATGGAATGAAGATAGGGATAAAGCATTTCAAGAACAAAAAAATAGTTTTCATAAAAATTTGTTATTGTATAACCCGGATTATAGTAAAACTTTTATACTCCGTACTGATGCTTCAGACTTTGGAATATCAGGAGAGTTGGTTCAAATTCAAAATAATATAGAAGTACCAATATGTTTTGTATCTAGAATTTTAAAAGGCTATGAAACAAGGTATTCAACTCCAGAAAAAGAAATGTTAGGTCTATGTTACTCAATAAATAAGTTAAAGTATTACCTGGCAGGTAATGAATTCATAATAGAAACGGATCATGCAGCTTTGCAATATTTAATGAAGAATAGATTTACTAATAATAGAATTTATAGATGGTCGTTATTGCTACAGGAGTATCAATTTATCATTCGACATATACCGGGAACAACAAATATAACAGCGGATGCTTTAAGCAGAATAAATGAAAATAGAACAATAAAACCGAATACATATTTAGTAGCGTTAAATAAGTTTAGTAGTTTAGAGAGATTGTATTCAGAAACTGAGATAAAAGAAAGTCAACAAAAATTAGTTAACTTGAGGGAAAAACTAGAAATACAAAATTTTAGAGGATATCAGATTAAAGAGGAATTTATAATTAAAATGTTTGAGGAACAAGAAGTATACGTTATAGATGCAATTTTAACGGAAAGAATAATGAGCGACTTACACATTAAATTTGGACATAGTGGGATAAGGAAAACGTGGAAGATATTTAGAGAAAATTACTATGCAGAAAATGATACTACTATTGCAAAAGCTTGTATAAATAATTGTGAAAAATGTTGTATGGCAAAGTACAAAAATCATGTGAATCAAAATACAATTGAAAGTATAACAGTTAAGACTCCATTAGAAATGATTGCTATAGATTACATATCAAATTTAATCTCAAGTAAGAATAAAAATAAACATAGTTTAGTTATAGTAGACCTGTTTTCAAAATTTATAAAACTTTATCCATGTCAAAAATGTAATACTAATAATACAATAATTTTTATAAATGAATTCTATAAAGAAATAGGGAAACCGAAAAAAATTTTAACGGATAATGCTACATATTTTGATAATAGTAGATTTAAAAGTTTTTGTGAAGAAAATGATATGAAATTAATATTCACGTCAATAAGACATCCAAACGGAAATCCAGTTGAAAGATATAATCAAGAAGTGATTAAAATTTTAAGGTTGTATGTGAATGAGAGGCATGAAATGTGGGAAAATTATATCGGGCAGATAGAATTTTATATAAATAATATCCCAAATACAATAACGCATATATCACCCATTTTGTTAATGAAAAATGAATTACCTGCGCGTCCTTGGGAAATAGAAAATAAGATGGATATAGACAAACTACATGAGTTAGCAAAAGAAAGAATATATAAAGCGGCATGTAAATATAAGCAAAAAGCTAATTCTAAAATTAAAAAACGGACGACATTTAAATTACGTGACTTAGTAATAGTAAAAAGTCTAAGAACTGCTAATTATAAAAGAAATTTATGTGCAAAACTACAATTGCCATATGAGGGTCCATATGAAATTTCTAAAATTTTAGGTGAGAACACGTATGAATTATTTGATGGTAGTAAAAATTTAATTAGGGGAAAATTTCATATTAATCTTATGTATCCGTACATGAGAAAGAAATAGGGAGAACCAAAATTTAGCAAGGGTAAATAAATGGACATAAAAGAAAAGATATTAAAACAAATTTCAAGTCAAGAGGAATAGTTATTGATATCTAAATTTACTGAGAGTAGGTCAGATATCAAAACTATTGGGGGATAATGACATGAAATTTATATATCTAAATTTAGAAAAATAAAAATATATCTAAAAGATATAAAACTGATGGCAGAATGATACTTTACCTGTAACTTAATTATGAAAACGTATATCAATTTCAAAATCTAGAACAAAATTAATACTTTTCTCTAACACGACTTTAGAAACTACGCATTCCACAACTAAAAGTTGTGTTGGAATATATGACATTCTAACCCGTTGTAGAATATTTATTACATAACAGTTTTCGACGAATCAAAGCCTAACCCGTTGTAGAATATTTATTACATAACAGTTTTCGACGAATCAAAGCCTAACCCGTTGTAGAATATTTATTACATAACAGTTTTGATGTTAAATTGTAATTTATTTTCTATTTTTTTTGTGTAGTTTCTAAAATCTTTTTAGAGAAAGTATAGTCTACAACACGTTTAGAATGGCATATTCCACACTCGCGAACCGTAGTCCTCGCCCTTGGCTCGGACTACAAACTTTCGCTCGTGTGGAATATGGGCCATTCTTAAACTTGTTATAGAATATACTATTCTGTACATAAAATAATCAACTGGGGTATATTTGTTGCATTTAGATAAAGGTATTAATACTTAAGCAAGATAGAAAGGAATTATGTACTTATAAAAGAAATTTGTTTAAAATAATTAAGAATGTCATTAATATAAATTAATTTAATATAGAAATAAGTAAACTAAAAACGAAATCAATACAGTTTAGAAACATTAAAAGTAAATTAGTGATATAAAATCAAGTGTAAGAAAGTGCCACATGATACTTCAGAATGACAAATTAAAATAAATCAAGAAGTATAAATTATGAAGTTTTGAAAATAAGAAATAAAAAATGGGAATATTGTTGATTAGTTACGAAATAGCAGGAGAGACGAGGGTTCGAGATATGGTTTTTCTGGAAAAGTAATAAAGTTTTATGCAGAAGAATAGAAACGAATCCTGTAATTTAAAGAAATAAAAGCAGTTTATATATATAAATGAACAAAGAAAGAACCAAGTTGTAAAAATAAGCAGAATAAATGAAAATGACAAAATAGGACAAGTAAATTAAAAGAAAACAATTAGTAGCTACTTAAATATTATAACAGAAGATAAGAAAGAGGAAAGAAAAGGTAAAGATATTATACAAACTAAACTAAATATAAAGGATAATCAATTTATTGAAAATAAAGAAAGGAAAGGAAATAAAATAGTTCAAAATAGACAACAGTTAAAAAGTTCAATAACTTTATAATTTAATAGTATAAGTTTTTCTGTCCAAAACATAATATGTCAGAAACTAATAGATAAGGAGGTATCATAAATAGTGATTTTGTTTGAAATATATATAAAATAAAATACTAACACTTATAAGTAAATAAAATTAGAAACAGAATCGCTATTTTTAAATAAAAATTTAGATTAATAATTGGCGATAGGTTAGATATAAGGAATTTTTGGGAAAGTTTAAACAAATTTCTTTAGTATTACATCACAGCATAACAATAGCTGTAATTGTACATCATTTATTAAAAAGTACATAATTTCAAACATAGTAATTCGTTATTTCTGGATGGGTATGCAACACCATATACACCAGTGTATTGAATAGTATAATAAATAAAATTCTACAAGTTTCTTTTTAATAGTGTTGATTTTAAAAAGTTAAAAAAGTTTAAAAGACCAAGTTTATTCCTTGAACCCTAAAGTGACCCTGAGAAGAGAGTGAATTAGATTAAAAAATTAAAAATAAAATAATAATAAAAAAGGTAAGCTTTATTAAATAAAATATAATAAAATAATATTTTAATTTCTAACTTAAATATAAATAAAGATTTCAAGTCAATAAAAAAAAAATAGAATCCGAAAATACGACAATATACATATATAATCCATATATCTAATTATTCAGGAGATATTATAGGTCGACTTTCGTTTGATGACGAAAAAAAAAGTGAATGATGTACTAGAGCGACTCTCAGGAGACAACAAAAAAAACATCACTTCTCGTACTTGACTCTTCTCTTTCCTCGTACTGTCGGTGCTCCTAAAATCATTTATGCAATTAAATAAACTATTTATTTCTAATACCTACATATTGCTCACATCAAGCAGGGTTTCAGAAACATTTCATTATTATTATCATTTCAGCAGCTAATATCACTGGCAACAAGCAAGCATAAAATATATTATAATTTTATATGTGTACTCTAGACCAAAATATTCAATGAATAAGTAATTGTTTAGAATATAATCTATAAAATATGAGCTTTTAGTAATAATTTTAGAAGAAAGCAGTATTGAAAACCGTGGAGAAAACATTACGACCTTACCAGATCGAAATAAAAATACATTTTATTTACAAGTTCCTTATCGTATACACTTTTTTATAACCACTAACCTGTGTAATTATTAATGGCACTATTCAGACACGACATATGCTTCCAAAGTTGTTTACCTTTCACATGTTCAGGAATGAAATCCACAATAAAACTTCAGTCAACTAAACCAAGAAATTTTTGAATACGTACCTGTGATATGAAATATTCTTTCTAGTTTACGATCGCTTCTATTTCGGCAACCCACAACGCTGCAGTTTGGCATTTATATATCAATAAGTCTTTCACAAATAAATACACTGTCCAAAGTTTGAAAATAACTACAATAAACACAGAAAATCACACTTTAATAACCACTCAACTAGACATAACCTAAGCTATTGACACTAGTGACAGGTCATACTAAATATGGCGCCTGGCTTCACGGTCGCAATTCATATGCCATCTCTATTCCTTCTCACCTCGATGGTTTCAGGTATACAAAAAGTACCGGCAAGTAATAAAAAGGCAGTGAAGTAGTGAGTGGCAGGGGAAGAAACGAAAAATTATTCCTTTATTGACAAGATTACATTAAACGATTTTGTAGCTCCAATAGATCCATCTTTTTTTTTTCGGCGCATTTGTGTATCAAAAAAATCAGAACGAGAATTGAAAGTATACATGGCTTTTAAGTTAGCTCCTTATTCTGGTGTTCTATTTGAAAATGGTGAAATGAGGAAGGCAAAGCAGTCAGCGTTTTATGAAGTACCTATTTCCAGAACTAACAATAGATATTATTGATACTGAAAAATTCACTTATGTAGTTTATGAATACAAAAGTTCAGGACAATCTGTGAACATTACGTGAGATATTTGAGAGCCAAGTACGGCAGAAAAATTTATGTAATATTCAATGGCTATGATTAGGATTGGCCAAAATCGGTTTAAAGAAATCATCACTCGTAAAAAAATGCATCAACTGAAATTATATTCAACGATGATATGCCTCTTAAAATAGGACAAGAGAAATATCTTGCTATAATCTGTCTTACCAACAGATATAAATAGACTCCGCCCCAAATATGTCCGCTAAATTTGAATGGAAATTCTTAATTGGTCGTATTTATAGAACCCGAATTACAAATCAAGCGCTAGATTTGATTAACAAAGGCCAACTCGGTTTTACACATTTTGCAACAGATCAGACAGCACCATTGAGATATTCTATCTCAATGGTCAGAACGCATAAACGCTAAACATACGAAAAACACGAATAAATGGGGAGCTGGCTTGACTGTCTGTCTTCTGCCTTATTCGTTTTTGTGACATTTCTTAACAATATATGTCATATGTGCTGTGTTAAGTAAGGTACCACGTAATGCAAACGATTAATATTGAATCTTTTTAACATTGGAAATATTTTCGGTTTCCTGGTATGGGGTTGAAAATCAGTTTCATGTTGCATATTATGAAGCATGACTTATAGAAATAGTGGCGACAACAGAGTAACCAATTTTTGATTGGTTGTCTAAATCACGTGGTACCGGCAGTAATGTTATTATTTTTTTATAGACGTCTTCGTGTCGGAAAAATCCCAACGGCTATGTCTCGTTGCGATCCTTTGACTATTTAAAAAGTTATTAGCGTTTCAATACCCCCATGTCGAAGAGTTTAGTAAAATTTGCGAAATTAAAAAGGCCGAATGCGCACGCAGAACCCTTCAAATTCCATGCGCGCGCAGATTGCCAAAACTTTAAAATTTTTCGTTAACGTCACAAATATCACTTTTCACTTTTTAGTTCGGATCTGCTGACATCAAAATCGCAGCTGGACCACACAATTCACGATGTATTTTCAAATTGGACTTTCGAGCTTGGATTTCATGCCAGAATCGCGGCCCTGCGACCTGTTTTCGTTTGGAAATTAGGTTTAAAATTTTCGTGTTTTCGCAAAATTTGCCAAAAAATCCATAGTGCGTCCGATAGATTACACCTTATAGTCGATCCAACGAAATTTAATGATTTCTTAACATCGGTCCTAGGACGGAACCGATTACAGTTCGAACTCGGGACGACTTCAGGACCCCGAAACAATTTTCGGTTTCTCGATACTCCTTCACTTTGACATTTAATTGTACAAAGTAAATTTTGTGCTTCAAAACTTTATAGGACTATATGCTCATTTAGTGAAAACGTCATTTGACAGGTAATTGGATGCAAACAATGTTTGAAATTTGGAAAAGCGACAATAATTTAATAGGGTATTTTACACTATAAGAAATTAATTGTGGAATAATGAAAATATGATGGTCTGTGCATGGAGAAAACTAAACATATAGGTTTTTATTGATAAAAATACAAGATTATTAATATTCAAGTTTTACAAAGTGAGTTTTATCTATACTGAAACGTTAGCTGTCATGATGGTTTCGTATGTGACGTCACTATTATAATAAACCTTAGTAAGCGAAACGCACAGATTATAAAAGGTTAACTTAAACTTTTCCTATCAGTTTGACAATCAATTGAATTTGGATGATTTGCAATTTGGATTTATTCGGATTCTTTTAACCGAACCTATTATTTTATATTCAATATAATCCTTCGTTATGTTTTTCAACTTTAACATATAAAAAATGTATTTGTTTTTCATTGATATACACCTTTTTTGGAACATTATTTACAAACATATAACCTCTAATTTACGAACACTGACATTTTATGACAATAATTACTTTTCGTTTCTTTATTTCTATTAATATATACAATAATCAAGATTGTACTTATATCGAAATGATCTTTACAAAAATACAGTACTTACACTTCTTTTCGATAATAATTTTGGATTTCTTCTTACAAGTTTAAACCACATTATTGTTTTTCATTGTAATATCATTCGGCAAACAACTTTTTTAGTGTTTTTATACTTGTACTTTTACAATTTGGCACTACATGCTAATGATAGAGATTATAACTCATTATTAAACAATTAAAAC